>OY728147.1:194487430-195737430 GCA_963277665.1 Viscum album
AACCTTTGGGTCATGAGGCGTTGTTTGGTAATACGAGTGTGTAAGATCTCGTGGATTGTGATCGTATGAGGTGCATGTTAGACCTTAAGTATGATACCTAGATTTTTGTGACCTTGAGAGTAGGTACATAGAGAGTTGTGTTTTGGATTCCAGAGAGGGCTAAGTGGTAAGTTTGATGGTTTGGAGACATGACTTGATGTGTGGTTACGTGTTGACAGATTTAAGGAAAATAAGGGTGACCTCATGGGAAGCTAGAATAGTGGTGTATATTTCTTAGAATATGAAACATGGGAGATTCTTCAAAGGTGGAATCAATGAATAATGAGTACTATCAAGTTTTAGTAAATGGTATAGTCATGACCTGGTTCTTTTAGAAGGGAACCCGAGTGCTTATGGTAGGTTCTAAGGTTTGTTTTGAAGGGTTGTACCATATGGATGCCTGAACCATTTGTTTGGATGATGATTAATGGAGGTATCAATGTTGTTTTCGAGCATAAGAGACAAGGGTGACTGAAGCGCAATTAGATGCTTTTGTTTTGAAGGTGACACCTAAGGTGAGGGTGGTCATGTGGCTGAGCTTGTTTGTACAAATGGTTTGGTTGTTGGGTGATATATTGAGAATTACTTGGAGCTGATGAGGCTAATGAAACAAGAGGCATGTTTAGGTGTGTAAGTGAGAGTTGGAATATGCTCAGGTGATGGTGGGATTTTAGGAACTAAAGTTGGTGTAAGAGTCGTTGCAAGAAAGTTTGAAACCTTGAGGGCTCTAATGAGGTCCAGATGTGGGAACACACTTGTAAGGCACAATTCCAATATAGATAAGTGTCCATCGTTCTCTATGAAACCAATGAAATAAGTGTGGTTATACAAGAGACCATTGGTTTGATTGGTATGGTGGACCATTGTGTTTCGATTGTTAACTGTTATGGGTGTACTGAATGAGCTTGATTGTTGGTAGAAGTAATGCCATAGGAAACATTGGTTCACAGATGCTTGGTGGATGGTTGTGAAGAGGTGGTGAGTCTTGGTTGGTAATCACACCTGATCAGTGGTGGTTAAGTGCTGATGAGATGTGTGCGGTAGGGAAGCCTGAGATCCTTGGTAAGTCATGATGTCCCATATTGGGAGGTGACATCAGCAATGAATAAGTTGGTGGTAGTGTTTTTTCGAAAACTTCTTAGCATACCTTCAGCTAATGACAATCAATCCCAACATCTTGACACCATCTCACGTATGTTGAGGAGATCTGTCTTTATGTCGAGCAACATGAAGGTGTTCTAGAGGTAATAGGTACATCATGGATTTTAATCTCATGGGGGAGGTATATATGGAGATAGACAGTGGGATTTACACTATCAAAGGTTTACAATCAATGTCCTCAGGATGGATTGGATGTCGAAGAAAACCATAAGTGTCATTATTGGAAGTTGGGAATGGGAACTAGGTGACATTCATTTTCTTTTTTTGGGAAAATCTAGACACCCATGTCTAAGTTTTAGGGTTCTAATTGTGATAGAGTGTGAGCCGTGGTGGTTGGAATCCCTCATGGAGATAAATGGTAATGAAACTCCTAAGGTGGAGAGTGACAAGTCAGTCCTGGATGTAGAGAAGAGAATTTTGAGTTGATGTAGTGGAACTAGGATTCCAATGAGGAACCTGTAAGGTGAACATTGCGTCTCTTAGATAGGTTAGGTGGGCCTTGATTATGGTGGTTGAATGAGTCGAGTGGTGTCCTTGGGCTTAGGGTAGTTCAAAATGAATTCTATATGCCTATGTTAAATCCATTTAAGGGGTTGGTAAGGTATGAAAAAGGTTTATGGAAAGAGAGGTTGGGTTATATAACTCCAACAAAATCAGAAGTATACTTGGGTAAGTGTATTTGGGTGGTATTGGAATGTATTAAAGTTTTAGGGTACCTTATCCATGTGATGTAGTTTCATGCCAATAGTAAAGTTAAGTGTTCCAGAACGAGTAAGTTGGGGATAGATCAACTCATCTAGGAGTGGGGGGAAAATGTGGAAAGTTATAAATAACCTTTGGTGGATGTTTTAGGGTGAGAAGTACATTTCAAATTTCAGAATTGGTTTTAGTGAGAACCTAGTAAAACACACGTCTGATTGTCGCCTATCGACCGGTCAAAGTTCCGGTGCTCTGCTAATGTGTATAGCAGCACTCGGGTCAAATCCTCAGCGATGATACTTTGTAATAGTCGTTTTTTAGTTGATTGTATTTTGATTAGGGGGGTCTGTTTGTAGAACATAATTGAAATTATTTATTAACTATAATTGATTTAACAAATTGATAAATATTGGGGTGATTTCATTATTAGGTAGTTAAGCTTGTGATATCCTTGAGCTTTGCTTTATATTTCATTAAATTAACACCCATGTCACAAGTTGACGTTGATTTGAATTCCTAAGTGTTAAGGCTTTAATCCAAGCCTTAACTTAACTTAGGGTTCTAATCATTACCATTAGTTGTTTATGGTAGTGTATTTATGGTTCCAATAATCCATGGAAACCACATGTTAAACAAAATATGTCATTAATCCATGACATGTTAAGTCCAACATACACAATGTTAATTCAAAGAATATTCATCGAGCAAAAGCTCTCAATCACTTAACATACCTAAATTATAACTCAACCCAATGATAGATTTACTCACACTACCACAAAAACAGTTTTTCGCAGCGCCCCCCTTTATTAGCGCTAACGAAAAAGAGCTGATAAAGGGGGTTCCCTTTATCAGCGCTCAAAAAAGTGCTGATAAAGGGTGCCTTTATCAGCGCTTGCTTAGTAGCGCTGATAAAGGGGGGCCTTTATCAGCGCTTTTTTAGCACTGATAAAGGGTCGACTTCAAAAAAAAATTTAAAAATATATTAATATATAAATATAGTTATATTGTTATATAAATATAATATATAATTTTTAAATATATTTTAGATAAGTATAAATGTACATTTACACTTATTATACTTAATATTTAAGATATTTAGTGAAAATGACTTCTTAAAAATTAAAAAAATATTTTTAATTAATATTTTGATAATCATTATGGAGTAATAGTAATTTAATAACAATTTGAGGACTAAAAAAATTAAAAAAATTAAAAAAAGATCCAAAATATGTTGAAAATGCAACTCAAACTTCAAACGGCCATAACTTTTGATCCGGGTGTCCGTTTGAGCTCTACCACATATCAAATCAAAGCCTGCGACGAGCTCTACGTTTCTGTGACTTAAGGGGACCCTAGTCAAGCGTTTTTCGAGGCCAAAAGAGGCCCAGAAGGCCTCCAAAACTGAGTTTTTTGTCGGGGTACCCAGATTTTTTAACATTTTGTGGATTTTCAAACTCGTTTAAGGGGGTATTGTTGGCTTTTCTTGGTGGGGACTAAATTTATTCCAAGTTATTACATTCATATTGATATTATGTCTTTGAAATTTCATCCTTTTTTATAATGAACTACTATTTATAATCAAATATATAACTATATGTACATATTTTTTATATATTCGCACCTAAAAATTAAATTTTTTAAATAAATAATTAAACATATTTACATATAAAATATATTAGCTTTATCTAAATAATAACTAATATCCATTTTATTTAAAATACCAATATATGAATATTTATATACCTATATATTAATCTAACTATATATATATATAGTAATCTAACTATATATATATTAATCTAATAACTATATATATATTAATATAACTACATATATATATATATTAGTATTACTATAAATATATATATTAATATCACCATAAATATATATATTAATATCACTATATATATATTAATATAACTATATAAATATATATTCATATAACTATATATATGTTAATATAACTATATATATGTTAATATAACTATATATATGTTAATATAACTATATATATGTTAATATAACTATATAAATGTTAATATAACTATATATTAATATAAATATATATTACTATACGAATAAATATAACTAAATATATATATATATAGATATAGATATATATTAATACCACTATATATATATATATTAATATTACTATATATATTATAATATAACTATATATATATATTAATACAAATATATATTACTATACAAATAAATATAAATAAATATATAAATATATATATATAGAGATATCATGAATTGGAAAGCAAATCAAAATAGAGTAGTGGTAAGGGCTTAGGCGCGCAGGGGGGAGGTCTCGAGTTCAAATCCTGGTGGAGGAAGGGGTGCGCGCGCATGGGGAATATTGGAGCAAGCGCTGTTAAAGGGTGGAGGGGGGAGCGTGGGGTGCGTGGGGTGTTGTATAAGGGCCGAAAAGCGCTGTAAAAGGGGGGTTCAAGCGCTATAAAACCCCCCCGATTGGCAGTATTTTTTAAATTTTTTAAATTTTTTTAAAATTTTTTAAAATTATTTTAATTTTTTTAACTTTTATCAGCGCTAAAACGAGAGCGCTGATAAAGGAAGCACTGATATAGGACCCCTTTATCAGTGCTAAAAAAAACGCTGATAAAGGGGTACTTTTATCAGCGCTTTTTTTTAGCGCTGATAAATGACCCCTTTTATCAGCGCTTTTTTTTAGCACTGATAAAGGGGTCCTATATCAGCTCTTTTCGGAGCGCTGATAAAGGGGACCCCACCTTTATCTACGCTGGCTTTATCAGTGCTTTTCTAGTGCTGATAAAGGCCATTTTAGCGCTGATAAAGGCTGTGTTTGTAGTAGTGTCAGCCATTTGGGTTTTTAATAATCTGGTTATAATGATTTTGATTATAAATTAATAAGAGAAGAAAAAGAAAGGGATAAGAAAAGAGTGGTACATCAACACACACACACACGAACAATGATGATAATTAAAAACGAACTTTCGATTGAATGAGGAAGCAAAATAAGGGAAGAGTATTCAACTGAATTTAAACTATTTTAAGAAAATTAATATTAAACTAGATAAGGTGGAGGAGAATAAGATATATTGAAGAAGAAACTTGCATTAAAACCGAATTACAAAAGAAAGGACTTACAAAATTACAAAAACGAAGAACACGAAAGTAAGTGAAAACAAAGATAGGAGGAAAGGTCTCTCAAGTGAAAACATGAGTATGGAAGGTCCTCCTAAGACTTTTTAAAGGCTTTGGTCGTGCCAATATTTTCTCTTATCTTCTGAAATGCCAACCCCTCTCAAGGAGAGAAGGGGAGAGTATTTATAGCCCAAGGACTGGACTGTTTTCATTCCCAATCTGTCCCTCCACTTGCATAACCAATTTGGCTATTAATAAAGGAGAATCTAGAGAAATATCTGTCTTCGAAGTTGTATATAATAAAGTTTTCCGACTACTCTCAAAATTTGGATGCATTTGGACCTATTTAGCCAAAGTTATAGCCAGATGATTAAACAATTTTAATCTGTCCATTTCAATTCAGTATTTTTGATGTTCAAAATGTGAAAGGGATTTTCAATAGGAATATTCTTTCAAAGATGAATTATTTCTTCAACAAATTCGGCTACATGTATCTCATATTTCACACTGCAAAATCTCAGCTCTATTGGATGCTTACATCATGAGATATGTCATGAATACTATACTGATTTTATTTCTCGTCAAGAATGGTCGGCTGGACTTTAAAGCTTCATTTGGGCCCCTTTATTTTGGATTTGGGCCTTTAAATTTTTATCCAAGACTCCTTACATTGTCCCCCGAATCTTTGAGGAGAATGAAGGAATTTGGACTTCTGTATTTAGCCCAGTAAATCAATCTTCATGAATAATCCAGTTTCTTCACAGATTCTTTGGTCTTGTTTGTGAGGACCATATGACCCTTCAAATGGAAGAATTGGATCATGTTACCTTCTAATGAAATGTTTTATATTTAATGTTTTATCCTAAAAAAATAACCATACAATTTGGATCAGTATAGTGATAGTTATTATTAAAACAATAAACTGACTCAATTGGACTACTTCTAAAAATGCTCAAAATTTATACTTAATATTAAAACATTAATATTTCACACAAATTATGCACATTTCATATAAAATCAGTAAAGGGAGTATATAATAAGTCATGAAAATATTAATAACATAAACTACCTCACACTTAGTTTTGTGCATGTCCTCATGTGCAACAAATATAAAAATATGACAAAATCATTTTCACTCACCAACAAATATTAAAATTTTGTGTTCTCCAATCAAGGGAGGTTTAGACTATTTCACTCATCCATTTTGAATTCCACCACAAGTTATCACAGAAACAATGTTCCAAAACTAATTCATTTTTTCATGCTCAAATTTAGAAATGGAAAATGTGGACACTCAAAACTCACACCTCTCAAGATGATAAATTTTATTTGTGGAGGTTCACTCTTTCACAAACCAAAAGTGAATATCTTAGAGTTTGAAAGAGCTCTCAGCTTCAAATACCTATCCAAAGTGAACAATAATCAAGAGGTCTTTTTAAGGACTTTTTCTGTGTCTATGGTACAGTAGGAATATAATGTCCAAGAGAGAGAAGAAGAGGGTTAAAACACCAACATAGAAAAAGTAATGCACATTTTTTTGAAATAAATCATAGAAGGAAATGAAAACACATATTTACAAGGGAATGATTGGGTGAAGAAAGACACAATAGAGGAATAAAATATAAAGGTAATGAGAAGATGGAATATTTACAAAACACAAAACTTCTCCCAATAAGAATATAATGCAAGTGTTCTTTTCTTTCTTTTCCTTTTTTGCTTTGTTTTTTCGAAAGTTGACCTTGAAACAGATCTCACACTCATATCCCAACCCATGTTTGATCTCCTCAAAACACTAATTGTAATAGTTATAACAAGATCAAAGGTTGAGAAATAGTGATTTTTGACCTACCCAAGTCACAACCCATTCTTATTTTCATTTTTTTTTATTTTTTTCAGCATTTTTGATTTTTTTTGAACACTTGTCAATAACATTTACAAAATTACATAAATGAAAGTACATTACATTCTCCAAAACACACTAAATGACAACCTATCCACCACACTTAAATGGATGCTTTCCCTCAAGAAGATGATAACTCGTTGAAAATCAATAATAGGGTACCCAAACAATGAAATCCATTCCCCCCACACTTAAATTTTAAAAAATTATGCAATGAAAATCCATGTTAATATTGGGTGGGAAAAGGTATTGGGCTTGTAATGTGGATATCAAAGAAAAGGTTTTCATAGGCTCGAAGGGGCTTTCAAAATGAGGATTAATGTAAGGGAAATGGGAGGCTATTTGGCTATTGTGATTCTAATGTGGTTCAGAAAATGCCTCTATCATATTAAGAAACACTAAGGTAGGAAATTCAGCTCGAAGCTCCACAAACTCAAGACTCACAAATGAGGGTGAAAACAAACATTTTGAAAATATGGCCATAGGTGGCATTGGCATGAAATCTAATGTTGGTTCTCACAGTTGGGGAAAATAATTATCCAAATCAAAAATTGAGAATTCAAAATTTGTTGTTTTTGACACACTGTTCTTTATCCAAAGTCATGATGAAAATAAAAAAAATTTGAGATGAAAACATGCCTGTTGACTCCCGAAAAAGGTTGGACAAAATTTCAAAAATCAATGGTGAGTAAGAATGACTCTTTATTTTTTTATGATTATTTTTTGTTTTGTTTAGTTTTTTAGGTTTTTATTTTTGTTTTTTATAAAGATACACCCACACAAAAGAGAAAGTGAAAAAGAAAGGTTTTGATAAAGAAAGTGGTAAAAAAATGAAAGAGAGAGGAAGAAGAAGAAGAAAGAGGTAGAGAGAGGAAGATATAGAGAGAGAGTTAAAGGGAAAGAGGTGCCCCCTGGGTTGGATTTGGTGGGTCTCCATCTTTATCTAGTGGTTGGTCGACTGGAGAAATGTTGGGGATTCAGTGGAAGTCGATGATGATCTAGGATTGTGTGTCCTCTCATGGTGATGCTTTAACCGATTTCCATTAACCGTGAATGTCCTTTTGGAAGAGGGGTCTTGGACTTGCACTGAACCAAATGGGTAAACATTAGTAATAATAAAAGGACCTTACCAAAGGGAATTAAGCTTACCTGGGTGAAGACGAAATCAAGAGTTGAAAAGAAATACCTTTTCACCTTCATGGAATACCTTTCTCAGGATGTGTTTGTCATGGAGTATGTTAGCCTTTTCTTTGTACAGAGTGGAATTATCATAGGATTCAAGTCGAATCTCCTCCAGTTCATCCAATTACAACAATCTTTCTTCACCAGATTTTTCACAATAAAAATTATAGGTTTTCATAGCCCAAAAATACTTATTTTGGATTTCAACTGGTAAATGACATGATTTACCAAAAACTAGCCTAAAAGGGAACATCCCAATGGGTGTTTTATAGGTAATTTGATAAGCCAAAGTACTTCACCAAGTCTTTCAGGACAGTCTATTCTGGTGGGTTTTACAATTCTCTCAAGCACTCTTTTCACTTACCTATTAGAAAGTTCAGCCATGCCATTTTTTTGGGGGTGATATGAAGTTGAAGTTTTATGAACAACCCCATTTTTTTTCAAAAGAGATTCCATGGTTCTATTACAGAAATGGGTTCCTAAGTCACTGATCAAGGAACGAGGCATGCCAAATCTATGGAAGATGTGTGTCTTTAGGAACTCACTAACAGTATGTGAATCATCCTTTCTAGTGTGTTTAGCCTCGACCCACCTAGAAACATAATCAACTACAAGAAGGATGTATGAGAATCCATTAGAAGGGGGAAATGGTCCCATGAAATCGATACCCCAAACATCGAAATCTCACAAAAACTTAAAGTCTTTTGGGGCATTTCATTTCTCTTTGAAATTGTGCCAAACTTTTGGCAAGTGGGACATGATTGACAGAACTCATGTGAGTCCTTTAAGAGTGAAGTCTAGAAGAATCCAGAGTCTAGGACCTTTCGGGAGGTCCTTTGTGGTCCAAAGTGGCCACCTCCAGGAAGTGAGTGATAAAATTATAATATGGAAGAATGTTCATCTTTATCAACACATCTCCTAATTACCATGACTACCCCAGTTTTCCAAAGATTATTTTCTTCCCAAAAATAGTGTTTTGAATCAATTTTCAACTTCATTTTCTGTTCTTTTGAAAACATTTCAGGAAAAACACCAGAAACCAAGTAATTTACAATTGGGTCATACCATGGTAGTTTTGGAGTGAGAGATGAAAGGTGCTCAGTGGGGAATTCAGGATCGATGATTTCAGAATGAGAAGAAATAGAATTTCTACTCAAGTGATCAGCCACGTGGTTTTCTTTTCCTGGTCTATCTTTCATTTCAAGGTCAAACACTTGGAGCATTAGGATCCATCTTATTAAACTCAGTTTGGAATCACTTTTCTTGAGTAAGAACTTTATAGCAGAATGTTCTGTGAATATGATGATTTTGGCACCTAAGAGATAGGGCCATAATTTATCTAAGGAAAAAACAACTTCTAAAAGTTATTTTTTAGTGATAGTGTAGTGACATTGAGTTTTATCCAATGTATTTGAGGAATAATAGATGACATGAGGAAGTTTTTATCTTCTTTGACCAAGAACAGCTCCAACAGCTCTATCAGAAGCATCACACATCAACTCAAAGGGTAAAGACCAATTTGGGGGTTGGATTATCGGGGCAGATGTAAGATCAGTTTTGAGTTCTCTGAAGACTCTCTTGAAAACCTCATCAAAATGGAAAGTGACATCATTTTAGAGAAAATGAGTGAGTGAGAGGGAAATTTTACTGAAGTTATGGATGAATCACCGATAGAAACCAGCATGACCGAGGAATGATCGAATGTCTTGAATAGAGTTGGGTTCAGGAAGTGATTGGATCACTTCAATTTTGGTAGGATCTACTTCAATACCGTCTTTTTAAACTATGTTCCCTTGAACAATCCCATTTGCAACCATGAAGTGACATTTTTCAAAACATAACACAAGGTTACACTTGACACACTTTTGGAGGACTGGATAGAGTGAATTCAAACAAGATTCAAATGACTCACCATAAATGGTGAAGTCATCCATGAAGACTTCCATGCAGTGTTCAATGAATTCTGAAAAGATACTCATCATACATCTCTGGAATGTTGTAGGATCATTTCAAAGGCCAAAAGGCATTCTTCTATATGCATATGTTCCAAAGGGGCATGTGAAAGTAGTCTTTTCTTGGTCCTATGGTGCGATTGGGATTTGGAAGTAGCCGTTGTATCCATCAAGAAAGCAATAGTGTGACTTTCCGGCTAATCGTTCCAACATTTGATCAAGGAATGGAAGAGGGTAGTGATCTTTTCTTGTTTCAACATTCAATTTCCTATAGTCGATGCACACATGCCATTTGTTCTTCACTCGAGTTTTGACTACTTCTCCATGTTCATTTGTGACAATAGTTATCCCACCATTCTTATGTACAACTTGAATTGGACTAACCCATTAACTATCAGAAATTGGGTAGATAATACCAGCTTGAAGAAGCTTGGTGATCTCTTCCCTCACTACCTCAAGCATGAGTGGATTGAGTCTTCTTTGTGGTTGTCTAATTGGTTTGGATGACTTCTCAAGATGGATGTGATGCATGCAAAGGGCAGAGTTGATTCCTGGTATGTCATCTAGGGTCCAACCTAAGGAGTTTTTGTTTTCCTCTAACACTTGAACAAGTTTGGAATCCTTAGTTTTGGTAAGTGAAGAAGAGATAATGACAGGATAAGAGTGATCATGGAAAAGGAATGCATATTTCAGGTGTTCAGGAATATGTTTCAAATCAGTCTCATCTTTTATTTGTGGGTTAGACATCTCAGGAATGGATGAAGGGAGTTTAGTTGCTTCAGATTCATTCTCTTTAATATTGTACAATGTGAAGCAGTAGATATCAGAGTTGATGTGGGATTCAAGAGAGTTTTCTAGTTCTTCTAGATTTATGGAGTCTATGAATGAGAGGTCCACATCAACTTCACCATTTATGACTTAGTTAATCATGGTGCAGACTTCACAAGATCCTTTGTCATTAGAACATGAATAACATGTTGGATTTGGGTTTGATTGTCTCTTAGAAGTGTCAGTAAAAGCATGGATTGAGAATGCAGAGTGATCCTTAGATGGGTATCACATGGCTTGGAAAATGTTGAATTTGACCAGTTGGTCACCAAATTCCATGGATAAGATGCCTGAATGGACATCAATCTTGGTTCTTGTATTCATGAGGAATGGCCTTCCTAGAATTAGGGGAGATCGAGAAGATTTCGTCTCACCTTCTATGTCAAGGACATAGAAATCATCTCGGAAGATAAGATCATTTACTCGAACAAGGACATCCTCAATTATTCCCTCAGGACTGGATGTGCTTCGATTGGAAAATTGAATGATAACACCCGTTGTATGTAAGGGACCTAAACCAAGGTTGGAGAAGATTGATTTGGGCATGACATTAATTGAGGCTCCTAGGTCTATGAGTGCATCATCAAAGTTGGAACTTCCAATTTGGCATGGAGCCGTAAAGGTCCCTGGATCCTTGCACTTTATGGGAATAGACTGATGGGTGGAAACATTTTCAAAGGTCCTAAGTTGCCTCTTTAGGGTGCACAATTCCTTAAGAATCTTGGCATACTTAGGAATTTTTTTGATGGCATCTAAGAGAAGAATGTTTACTTCAACACGTCTAAACATGTTGAGCATTTCAGGATCAGGTTCAAAGGACTTACTTGGTTTAGAAATAGCTTGAGGAAAATAAATTGGATTCCTAAGTGGAATTAAATGAGGTGAGGGAATGGATTCAGATTCCCTTTCAAGTTTCTTTTTATTTTCATTTTCTAGTTCAACATTCAAAGGAGGGTTGGAAGACTTATCTTGAGGCATAGAAATTTTCTTTCCCGATCTAAGTGAAATTTCAATTACATTACCCTTGGGGTTGGGTAATGGTTGAGCTGGATGTTAGGAAGAATTAAATGGTTGCTTCTGACTAAGGTGGGATTCCAGTTGACCAATTTGGGTTTCAATGTTCTTGAGGCTAGAACGGGTGAAAGAGGCAAGATCTTCCACTGCACTTTCCCATGGTTTCTTAGAAGAAGTGGCTTGTCCTGAATTAAGATTACCTTGATTCTGGTTCTTGGGAAAGAGATTGTGTTGGTTTTTGAAATTGGGAAGGATCAATGGGATAGTGGAATCTAGGAGGAGGATTGTTCCTTTGAGGTTGAGGAATAAAAGGATAAGGTTGTTCAAAGTTACGAAAACCTTGACCATATTGAAACTAGTTTGGGGTTTGAGGAGGGAATTGAGGGAGATGAGATATGTTATTCCCATACCTAAGGTCTTGGTTATAGGAAGAAGAGAAGGGCTCAGAGTGTGGTTGGTTGAATTTTCTAACAAACTGACCTGATAGTTGAGGGTTGGTGTTCTGTTGAGCATATGTTGCATTGAGCTCCATTGGTCCAGATGAATCAGATTGATCCTCTTGAAGTTGTGGACATGTGTCAGTTGGATGAGATGGAGAGTTGCAGATTCCACAATTTTTGAGAGGTCCAGGAAACATTGATTGTGGAGAAGACGAGGTTGCGGATTTGGTAGCCACAGTTAGTTGTCTCACAAGACCTGTAAGTTCACTCATCCACTCGGTCATCTTGTTCGGCTCAATTGATTGATTATCTTGGGATTGTTTGACTTGAGCACATGCTTGAGTATGGAATTTTTGTGTGTTTGCAGCCATGTTACTTATGAGATCTCTTGCTGCTGCAGGAGTTTTATCAACAAGAGCACCGCCACTTTCGGCATTAATGAGATTTATCTCCATAGCCAATAACCCCTCATAGAAGTATTGGATCAAGAGTTGGTCAGGAATTTGGTGGTGTGGGCCGGTTTCAAAAATCTTTTTGAACCTCTCACGGTACTCATGGAGTGATTCACTTGGGAAATGACGGATACCACTTATTTCCTTTTGGATAGAAGCAGTACGAGAAACATGAAATAATTTCTCTAAGAAGAGTCGCTTCATGTCATTCCATGTAGTTATGGAACCTGGAGGAAGGTAGTAGATCCATGACTTAGTAGTGTCAGTTAGGGAGAAAGGGAATGCTCAAAGTTTGATTTGTTCTTCAGAAACCCTTTGAGGCTTCCTGGTAGAGAACACTACTTGGAACTCTTTAAGGTGGATATGTCGATCCTCACCGACTATCCCGTGGAAATGAGGAAGAAGATGAATCAAACCCGATTTGAGTTTGAAATCAGCCTCTATGTTTGGATATTTAATACCAAGGGGTTGGTAATTCATATTAGGGGCAGCAAGTTCTTTAAGTGTTTGTTCCCTAGGATTGGCCATATCTAATTCAATTGGTTGGACAAGGACTGGTTCTTGAATTATTTGATTATCTCTTGTGTTCCTCCTAAGTTGGCGAAGTGTTCGCTCGATTTTAGGGTAAAAAAAATATGAGGGATTGTTTGGGAGGCTACGGGGAATTCAGAGAGATTTTTGAAGAAAGAGGAAGAAGGGTTTTTCTTTGTACTTTTCTTTTCAGTGTATGATTTTTAAGAGGAAGACGGGTTTTTCTTTGTGTTTTATTTCAATTTTTTTTAATTTTGTTTTTTTTGGTTTTTTTTTTGAAAATAACCAGAAACGAATGACTACTTAAAGCACCATCCCCAGTAAAGGATCCATTTAAAACGCACGGACGATTGTCGCCTATCGACCGGTCAAATTTCTGGTGCTCTGCTAATGTGTATAGCATCACTCAGGTCGAATCCTCGACGATGATACTTTGTAATAGTCGTTTGTTTTTAGTTGATTGTATTTTGATTAGGGGGGTTTGTTTGCAGAGCTTAATTTAAATGATTGATTGACTATAATTGATTTAAAAAATTGATAAATATTGGGGTGATTTCATTATTAGGTAGTTAATCTTGTGATATCCTTGAGCTTTGCTTTATATTGCATTAAATTAACACTCATGTCACAATATGACGTTGATTTGAATTCCTAAGTGTTAAGGCTTTAATCCAAGCCTTAACTTAACTTAGGGTTCTAATCATTACCATTAATTGTTTATAGTAGTGTATTTATGGTTCCAATAATCCATGAAAACCACATGTTAAACAAAATATGTCATTAATCCATGACATTTTAAGTCCAACATACACAATGTTAATTCAAAGAATATTCATCAAGAAAAAGATCTCAATCAATTAACATAACTAAATTATATTTCAACCCAATGAGATATTTACTCATCCATTTGGGTTTTTAATAATCTGGTTATAATTATTATGATTATAAATTAATAAGAGAAGAAAAAGAAAGGGATAATAAAAGAGTGGTACGTCGACACACACACACACACGAACAATGATGATAATTAAAAACGAACTTTTGATTGAATGAGGAAGAAAAAGAAGGGAAGATGATTCAACCGAATTTAAACTATTTTAAGAAAAATAATATTAAACTACATAATTTGGAGGATAATAAGAGATATTGAAGAAGAAACTTTCATTAAAACCGAATTACAAAAGAAAGGATTTACAAAATTACAAAAACGAAGAACACGAAAGTAAGTGAAAACAAAGAGAGGAGGAAAGGTATATAAAGTAAAAAATTGAGTATGGAAGGTCCTCACAAGCCTTTGTAAAGTCTTTGTTCGTTCCAATATTTTCTATTCTCTTCTGAAATTCCAACCCCTCTCAAGGAGAGAAGGGGAGAGTATTTATATCCCAAGGAGTGGACTGTTTGCATTCCCAATCTGTACCTCCACTTTCATAGCCAATTTGGATATTAAGACACAGGAATATAGAGAAATTTACTTCTTAAAAGTTGTAGATAATGAAGTTTTCCGACTACTATCAAAATGTTGAGGCATTTTGACCTCTTTAGCCAAAGTTATAGCCGGATTATTAAAAAAATTTAATATGCCCATTTCCATTCATTCTTTTGGATGTCCACAATGTGAAAGGGTTTTTTAATAGGAATATGCCTTAAAATATGAATTATTTCTTCCAAAAAGTCGGCCAAATATATCTCCTATTTCAAATTGAAAAATCTCAGCTCTATTGGATGCTTACATAATGAGATATGTCATGAATACTATACTAATTTTATTTCTAGGCCAGAATGGTGGGCTGGACTTGAAAGCTTCATTTGGGACCCTTTATTTTGGATTTGGGCCATTAAATTTTTATCCAAGACTCCTTACATTTCCCCCCAAACCTTTGAGGATAATGAATGAATTTGGACTTATTTATTTAGCCCAGTAAATCAATATTCATGAATAGTCCAGTTTCTTCACAGATTCTTTGGTCTTGTTTGTGAGGACCATATGAACCTTCAAATGGCAGAATTAGATCATGGTACTTTCTAATGAAATGTTTTATATTTAAAGGATAATCCTAAAAAACAGAAAACACAAAATTTGGATCAGTATAGTGATAGTTATTATTAAAACAGTACACTGACTCAATTAGACTACTTCTAAAAATGCTCAAAATTTATACTTAATATTAAAACATTAATATTTCACACAAATTGTGCACATTTCATATAAAATCAGTAAAGGGAGTATATAATAAGTCATGAAAATATTAATAACATCACCTAGCCTTCATTTGTTATTTTATGAATGGTAGGAGTGATTATGTTGGGAATGTGGATGGTGGAGGTGAAGCTGATGGTGGTTTGGAGGGCAGTGATGACGTGACGGAAGAATTATACCATAAATCATGGAATGACCTTGGTAGGTGCATTAGGTTATAGTGACCAGATTAAAGTTAGTATGCTTCTAGTTAAGGTGAATAAGGGGTGGCGTTCCATCCATGGAAGATGGGTGCTCTGGGACAAGCCATTCGGGGGTGGTCCTACATGATATGGTAAACAAGAATAAATGTGGTAAGTTATGAATCACCTACAGTTTGTTGTTTGTAGTGAAAGGAACATTTCAGAAATGAAGTCGTACTCAAGTGAGGTCAAGTTGATCATATTTATCACATGAATGATATAATAATGTCCTCCTATATGCTTTCAATGGAGAGTCTAGATGCTAATACATGGTGATATCCATATGGATGTTAGGCGCAATAAGTTAGAATACATCAAGTATGTTGTGAAAGTAGATTTAAGATTCTAGTGGTATTAATTTTATAGTGGGGGTACCAAATAATGGAAGATAGTGGAGGGAACCATAATGGGAAAGTGGTTGGTTGATGATGTGACCATAGTTTCGTGTTTTAGGGACTCGAGTGATCACCATTTGGGTGAGTTGGCCCTGATAGAGAGCGTTGACATAGGATTAATTAGTTGAGTGCCCTGATAGTTTTGGTTGTATTTTATATATATGGTTATGGAATGGGATCATTGTGAACTAAGTGATGGATCAACATAAGTCAGGGAATTCGTTTGAAAAGACAGTGTGTTTTCCTTGGGTGATATTGGGTTTTAGTCACTGTTAGAGTTTTGAAAACAAAATAAAATGAATCTTAGTGATTTGGGTTATTAGTTGCAAAGAGGATCTGATTGATGGGGTGAATATTGGTTCCTCCATGATAGTATGATGATATTTGTGAATTTTTTGTGTGCTCTTAATTTGGAACTATTGCCTAAATTTTCCTCAGGAAGTTCTAGTGGTTGATGTATGGTTGAAGTCGATGCATACTTTGAGGAGTATCCGGTTTGTGTTGTGGGTTGTGGTGAAAAATTATTATAGGGAAATACCATGCCTTCGATTTTAATTATGTGGTAGCATGGTAATGTTCAATGAAAAACTTGGAAAAGGGGAATGGATAGGACGACCTAGTGGCCAAATCTATTTGTTTTGGAAGCTCAGTGATGCTTAGGAATGCGGATTGAGGAAAAGATGTTATAAGGTGGGGAGGTTGTAAGACCCCAATCTTTATAAAGGTATTAACTTGTTTAAATTTTGGTTTTAATCTCTTGTTTTTTGTTAATGAAATGTTTCCCAAAAGTAAAGGGATACTTTAGGGTGTTATAGGGGTTTAGGATATTAAAAGAAGGAAAACTGAGCCAATATGTGCAAGGCACACAGTCAATGCACAATTTAGTAAACCATGCGACCTTCCCAGGAAAATTGTGAAACCTTGGAAAATGGAACAACACACAATTGGAGCATAGTTTGTCAAATCATGCAGATATCCCCATGTAACCATGAAACCTTATTCCCTTAGGAATTTTCTTGTGCATGATTTGTGCATGTTTTGACAAAATGTGCAGGTAAATCATGCAGCCCAGTTAAATTTAGAAATTTATAGTTTTTCCATTACAAGATTTATGGATATCCACTCAATTTATCCCTCATTTCTACCATCTCAACCCTAATTATGAACCAAATCTACCCAATCTTTCCAAGGGTGGTTCTCCTTCAATTATTGGCCATTTGGAGAATTGTTGGTTGCATATTGAATCCCCAGGTAAGTCTAATGCTCCTCTTACTTATCTTTTTCAGATTAGGGTTTGTAGTTTTTTCCATCTTATTCCAAATCCCTAAAACACATTATTTCTAAAGGAATATAGGTTGGGTATTTAAAGGGTGTTTGAATCTAGATCTATGTAAATGATTAAGAGTTTGTTTATCATCAAATTTGAGGTAGGTGGTCTACAAGTTATAGTCCATAGTCTTGATGTTCATTTGTGGTTTCATGTTGGTTAATTTTCCCTTTACTTATTATGCTTCTGATTCCTATGATAAAACATGGTAAAATGGTTGTATAGATTTATATTTTAACCCCTCATGATCCCTGTGGGATGCGTTGAGGATGATTAGAATCATTTAGGGCCACCCATGGGGTGCACCGACATTCTCGAACCTAGAGAGTGGTAGGTTTAAGTTAAGAGTTGTCGAGTAATAATACAGAACCCATAAAGAACATGTTTAAAATGTCTGATTAAGTTGAAAATGGAATAATCATAGTTTTTTATAGGGTGATAATGGAATAAGGGGTTATTTGACATGACAAAAAATGGGAAAATGGGGAATATGTTAAATGAGATGAAAATAAAAGGGAATTGACGAATATTTTAAATGGGTTAATATATGGGAATTATGGGGTATACCTAATGGGTTTAATGTAATAAGTGGTTGTGATATGTGATATAATAATTTTACTTGAATTTCATAAGTGGGAAAATGATTGTGAAATGTTAAATGGGCTAATTTATGGCAATTGGTGAAAATTGGATAATGTATTGGAATTGTTGAATATAATTAGTGGGTTTAGGCATGATAATGGGAATAGGTCTAAAAAAATATGTAATGTAAATGAAAAATGTGTTAATGGGTTATGGAACAATATTAATTCTCATGTAGATGGTTATAGAAGATGATTTCTATTTGTATTGGTTGTGTTTGGTTGTGATATGGTATGTGTGTGATGAATGGATAAATAAGAATGTGAACATGTCTTAGTAGTGTGGGGGTATTGAAATGAGGTTATATGCTCACATGTCAAGTTATAATGAGACTCTACACTCCACCCTAAAATTCATGGGTTGGGGAAGGGAACATAGGATATATTCCCCTTACGATTTCATCCACCAAAACCGAGGCTTTGAGGTGAGGATAATGTGTTTATGTAATGTGTTTATACCTAGTGAGACAAGGACTTGACTTATTCACTTATTCATTATGATTGATTTCCTTAGACCCATGTATAGATTATGTATATTCCTAACCCATGGAACACATGTTGAAAAGTAATTAAGTAATGAAGATGGTATAAATTTTTAAAATGATAATTAAGATAGAAATGGTTTAAGTGTACTTGGTTATCTAATGGAACCTGAGTTGTCATTTTTTTATCTTACCATTTAATTTATACTTGCATGAACTATCTGGTTAGAATAGATATTTGTAGACACCATTGGTAGTGGCCTACTGATTTGTACTCACACCCTACTCAGGCCACCGTTGGGTACCTGATCATACTTCATTGTTGAAGGTTAAGTAAGGGAAAAAGCCCTATGTTAGGGAGTTGAGTTGGGCTTGGGACATGGACAATTGAGGATCCAGACTTGGAGTCAGGACCTGTTTAGGAGTTATTCTATTTTCTTTACCTTGGTTTTTGTTCACTTTAGAACTACTTATCATTACATGACATATTTTACTATTTTCCATAGTTTGTAGCATTTGGGAAATGATTTTTTATGCATTTTCATTGATTATTTCTTATCCTTTACACTATTTATATTGTGATTTTCCATGACATACTCTAATAAGTAGGGTATAGTCTCCCCACGTGGCTTATTAGACCCTCTCTGCTAGTTGGAAACCTCTAGCGTATGGGGAGGCACACTTGAGGTAATGTGACGACTCAGCTTGGGGCACCAATTTATTGGCTCCCGGGTCAGGGATGTTACAATCACCATTACCACCAATCATCATGTCATAGAATCCACATGACCTTTCATCAGAAGGAAACATAGAAAATGTTCTCCATGTGAGTATAATGACACAAGGAACTTATAGAGGAAAACTCCATATGAGTTATTATTGAAACTTTAAATAGTTGGGCCTCCATCACTAGCAGTATAAATCACAAGTACAAACATATGTCACGTGAATACCTAAGTTCCAAGAATGATGCATGCGACACCTCTTTCCTCTATGGTCCAAGAGTCAAAATCCAATACATGGTTTCTTTGCATGAGTCAAAGAACTAAAAATCCATAATAAATCATAAATCTGAATACCATGTGAGTCACACAAAGTGAAAGTCATATAACTGTAGCATCACATATTAAGAACATTATTCACAAGTCCCTTGTAACCTAAACTTTCTATCGAAACAATTGTTCATGATGAAACATATCATTAGCAATCAAAGGCTTTGACACATTCATATATCTCTTAAATAACATATCATAAATAGTAAGATAAAATAAATGAAACTCTCTTATACCACTTTGTAACATCCTGACCTAGATCATTATGAACAGTAGCTGGTTTGGTGACACTATGTGACCTCAGGCATGCCTCTATATATTCCAAAGGCTTACAAGTAACAACATGGGTTTAAGGAGGTACTACAGGGAGACTATAACCCCTATATCAAAGTGAAAAATAATAATGAAATAACCAAGTGTTATACATAATAGAAAATGACCAAAGTACGTAGGATAAATAAAAAAATCTAAGAAAAATAATATGAAATGTTGAAATATACAATAAAAAAATGAAAAAATGAAATAAAATAATACAAAATAGAATACACACTAGGATGATCACATAAATAGAATAAAAAAAAGATATAAAATACAAAGGCTCCCCTAAAAATCCAATCCATGCCTCATCCAGGTCTCCAAACTCTAAGTTATCCTTCTCAATCCTACAAAACCCCATGCCCATGTCCAAACTATATATGTAACCAAGTGATATTATACTCAGGTAACTAAGTGAAATGGTGACCCGAGTAGGGTGTGAGTAAATAATTTAGTAGGGAAGCACCAAAATAGTCTTTTATATAATAGCAATGCAATGATATGTACATGTGACATGATCTGAAAAAATAAGAAAATGGATAGAAATAAATAAATAAACAACGTAACACCCAAAAATTATAAAAAAAACATTGTATTTGATATATTATATGACACACAACACCAATATTAAAAAAATCATGAAATATATTTCTTTAAATTTAATCTTTTCGATATTTTGTGGAATATGAAACCCTAGGTCTAAATGAACCGTAATATAGTATACCATTATAACCTTGCCATTAAATTGATGGGTATGAATAGTACTAACTAAATTATTAAAATTATATGGCTTAAATATGTAAAAATAATAATTTGTTATCTATCTATTAGAATTAAAATAATAATCATTTAAAAGAAAAGGAAATGTTTTCTAAAAAGCTATTTTTTTTCTAAAAGATAGTTTAGTCGTGTTTTGCGCACATAATTTAGAATTATTTTTTTTACAACTTTTAGAAAATTTATTTTATAAAATTAGCTTCAATTTTTAAATCATCATATAAAAATTATATTATGGTTAATTTTTGTGATTTTTTTGAAATGTTTCATTTTTCATTGAATAATAAAAAATAATAATTTTTATTAAAAACTGCCTATTTTTAAAAATTATTTACAAGGTTGAATTAAATTTTAAATTGGGTTTAAAGTAAAATTAGTTCAATTATATTAAAATTTAAGTGATTTAGGTCATTTTAATCAATTTAATATTGAATTTTTATATTAAAACCTTCTATACTTATGATAATTTTCTCTTTGGAAACCAGTTTTTTCATCACGCCTGCGGGTATAATTTTAAATTGAGTTCTACCACTTATCGGAATTTAATTTATAAAAATGGATTAAATATTTGGAATAATAATAATTTATATTATCTAATAATGTAAACTTATTTTTTTACCATAATTAATAACAAAATGAGTACAAAATTAATTACCATGGTTAAGGTAAAAATGGGTTTACCAGGGGTTAAACTAAGAAGATAAGGGTTAAAATAACCTTCCAAATTTTCAAAATAGTATTTAATAGAAATATGTACACCCTATAATATTCAAAATTCTAAAATAATTTTATTTACAATTTTTTTTTGTGTTAATGACTTTATCATTTTGGATTCCTTTGGGAAATTTCCATGTAATTTCAAGAGGGTTCTCTTTCCCTGCTTATAAAAGGACACTCCCTCCCTTCACTTATCCACACCTCTCATACCATTTTTTTCAACAAAAACCTGAAAAAATACATCCCAAACATTATTAGACATGTTTTATAGCTTCTAGGGTTCCCAAAATACCAACACTAGGTTCCTTAAGAAGAGATCCAAAGGAGGTTTCTCTAAGTGTAGGTAATTGTCTCCACAAAGCTCTTTCATTTTATTTTTTCTTTTTCAACATTAAATTATGTCTTAACACATAAAATATAATACAAAAATTATGTACCATATAATTATATTTTATTATGATGATGACATAATATTTATCCAACTCCTCCTCTATCAAATGGGAAATGAAATCATATATCGTGTGTCTGGAGGACTACCACCTCGTAAACCGATGTATTTCATTTTCCATCACCACATTTCATGGTTGGATATAAGGATGTATTTAATAAATTAATATGATATATATTATATTATTATACTTATATAATTATAATATCATATATACCTTATTACTTTTCATGCCATTTAAATTACAATAATGTTGCTCGTGTTTACGGAGGACTACCGCCTTCCGAAGCGATGTGATTAATTTTTCACTTAATATTTACATGAAAATTAATAAGAATAAATTTAATAAATATATGTGATATATATGAGATGATATTTATTCTATAAGATAAATATTTCACCCACTTCCTTACCATTTCACTCATTAATAGAATGATTTCGTCACTCGTGCGTATGTATGACTTACCATCTCCACGAAGCGATGTGATCCATTCTCCATGTTCAAATTTAAGTAAAAATTATAAAGATTTATATAATAAAAAATGATATTTATAACATTAAAATAATTCTTAATATGATGTAACTATATACTATTCACAATAATTTCAACTTTAATGAAAAAACACGCTTGAGAAAACAAGGCAATTAACACCCAAAACAATGAAAATAATGAAAACTTAATAACAAATGGGTGATAAGATGTTATAATAGGATAATATATGATATTATAATTATGAATATGGTTTAATTATAAATTAATAACATGCTTAAAACCATTATAAGTATTTTAAATAACGTTAAACCAAAAGGAAGAGTGAGGTAAGGGACTTTGTCTCAATTTCTCTTCATTGAGGCATATTGTAATGTTATACACCTAATTTATTTTATATGCTGTATATACTGCCAATTTGACAAATAATAACATGATTTCTTAACAATCCATGGTATTTTAATTTTTAATTTGAATTATTTCATCTACGGGGATTTGACATGAAAATTACCAAGTGGTAATGAATTTAGTAATTCAATTTCTTTTCATTAGGTTATATTCATTATTCATTGTATTTTATATTCTAAGATTATGTGTGTAATAAATTTTGAATATTTTATGTTTTATTTCCACTTGTATTATGTTGATTTAAATTTGATACACATATTCAATTTATTGATTAATTTTCACTTTAGCATTTTGATCACTGTAAAGAATTTTTTTTTTCAATTTCCTTTAAATTGGGAAATATTTGTTAATATACACATATTAACTTTTATGTGGTGTATATACAAAACATTTGATATATTTAACATGAATACCAATTTATTCATGATGTTTAATGTTTCAATTCAAATTTATCTATATTATTTGTATAATGGATATGAATATTTCTGAAACTATATACCATTCTTACATATAGTGATTACCTTAGAACATGCAATCTAATGATTAAGAATTTCATTCATTAATAATTAATATATTATTATCCATGATATTATCACTCGATTCTTTTAATTCTCAGATTATTGATTAAATGGAATGCATTTTCAGTTATTTAACTTTCTATATTGATTTTGATTCATCTTATTATCCATGATATTTTTGTAATTATATTATGTCTAGATGAATTTAATTATATTTTTATTTATTAAATGTAATGTGTTTTAAATTATTTACCTTGAAATATTTATTATTCCTTATCTCATCATGATATTCAGGTTATTTAAATGGCATGTTTGTTAAGTTATTTTCCATTCCATGTTGATTATGCTTATCGAATCATGATAGATTTAATTGTACTTAACCCTTATTGAGAATTTTATCTCACCCTTATTTTTTCCCTTTACCATGAATCCATGAAGTGTACTATGATTGATATGAAAGGATATTCTATAGGAAATAATGTTATTCTCAAAAAAGTTTTAATTTTTTTAAATGTAATATGGGAATCATATATTTATATATTTTACCAAGACTAATATACTATTTAGTATTTCAGGATGTGATTCCTTTTATCTTATACCAATGTAATAAATTAAGACATTGTATCCAAGCTAGTGGGGTCAGGGTCACTATAGTTTATATCTGGGAAATTTCAGTAGATACCTTGAGAACCAGATTAAGAAAAACATATATTAGAGATTACAACCCTATAATAAGACTTCTATGACAAGTATAAAAGAACATCCTAAATTTTTGTTAAGGAATATATTATGTGGTTTTTACTTAGAATACATCCATGTCTGGATAATACAAGTATACATAGTTCTAGAACATATGTACCTAGGGGTAATAAATCTGAAAAGGTTGAATTGGGCTTAACTCAATCTTCACCTGGTGCACGACAATGAGCCTTACTGAGTACCTGGTTTGACACTCCTTGGGGTTATTCTTTAGATAATTTACATTTTTTTACAAATCATTTTGAATTATTTGAATAGATGATGAAAATTAATGACCTATGTTAAACCTAAGGCATCTTAGATTAAAAAATGTTTCATGATTAAACATTCTATAAATGAATATATGGTTTTACCACTATGATAATTATTTCTCAGAATATTATTTTATGTTTTAGTAAATGAATAAAACATAAAGAAATCGTATTAATATTTAATATAAAGAAAATTGTGGTGACTATGAGAAAAAAATGGGATTATGATAGGAGTGAAAGATATCATGATTATACCTAATCATTTGTCATGAAATAATCAATGGGGAGAACCTAGGAATTATCCATGTCAGAACCCCCATATAAAGGTTAAACCCTAGACCAAGGAAGGGCCTATGTTGAAATAAAATGGTCAAAGTATTTATATATTGGGAATCAAGAATTAAATTGTATAAGTATTTTTAATAATGGTATTTTGTTTATAAGAATAATGAAATATATAATGATTGTGTTAGATTTTAGAATCATATATATCTCTATTAACTTAAGAGTTATTGATAACATCATGGGTTTATGAGTTTAATATTGATAATAAGTTATAAGAATTTAATTCCAATTTTTAGGTTTTATGTGATGGGAGTTTGAAAAGATTAAGGATATTTTTTGAAAACATTTATGGGAATAAAACCTATTGGGTTAGTATATGAAAGTATTTTTTAAGAGAAGTATATGAAAGAGTTATTTGAGGAATAATTCCATTAATTATTTTTGGAATTAATATTAAGGGTATTGACAGCCTTTAAGGTTTATCTTATCTTTGATATTTTATTAATTATGGGTCATCACAATTTGGGAACATTATAGGAATTATATTAATATGGTTTGAGAAAAAGGAAAACCCACATGTTGGGTGATAACCCATCACTTCTGGTAAGGTTGTTGTGCATGAACCCACAACCAAAGGATGATAAGGGTTTAACACCTAACACTGTCATATGTGATGTTCTAGTTAATATGTCATTGTTTTTAATTAAAATATTTTATGAATAAATATTAATAATGAACTAGGGGTGTTACCGTTGAGGTTTAGTGATTAATAAATTATTCTAACCACATTGTTTTTAGAAAATAGTTTGAGATATATAGACAGACTTTTAACTCTTTTATAGATCTTATGATCCGTTAAAAGTGAATTTTAGTACATAAAGAATAATAAATTTATTTTTGGATATTCATTTCTTAGATTAAGTGATTAATTGGAAATTTTTCAATGCACAACCAAAGGATGAAATTATTCTTATGAAATATAAATGTATCAAGTAAGTATATTTCATTATATTCTTAAATAGTAAAATAATTCCTAAACTTTAGGAAAATGATCTTAAAAAAATGTTATCTTATTAACTTCATATGTGATGAATCAAAATGTCTTTTAAATAATAATATATTTATGTTCTTTATTTACTTAAATTTCTATTGATTGTTCACTTTCTTATGATCAATTACCTATATCACTCTCCATAATTATTTACATTTTTCTTCTATACCTATATCTTCACTTGTCACTAATGTTATCCTACTTAGTAACCTAATTATGTGTTTTTTCATAAAATTTTTTTTCTTTCCTTTTTATATTTTTAAGAGGATGTTTTATTAAACCTTTTTATGATGTGGGGTTTCAATAAAGAAATTTTCAAATATCAAACCCTTGATTTCTGAGCGGAAGATCAAATTGAAAGGATACAATTTATTTATTGTGGGGAGAATGTTACACCCTAAAACTATAAAAGAATAATATTTTATTTTCAAGATTATGTGACACATAACACCAATATTAAACAACCCATGAAATATATTTATTTAAATTTAATCTCTTCGATAGCTTGCATAACACACAACCCTGAGTCTAAGAGAACAGTAATATAGTATACCGTTATAACCTAGCCATTAAATTGGATGGTATAAATAGTGATAAATAAATTATTAAAATAATATGGTTTACTTATTATAAAAAAATCATTGGTTATCTATATATTATAAATAAAATAAGAATCATTTAAAAGAAAAAAATGTTGTATGAAAAAACTGTTTTTGTTCTAAAAGATGGTTTAGTCACGCTTTGCGCACATAATTTAAAATTAATTTTTACCAATTTTATAAAATTTATTTGAAAAAATTAACTTAGTTTTTGAAATAATCATATAAAAAATATATTATGGTAATGGTTTTTTTTCTAAAATGTTTCATTTTTCGATGAATAGTGAAAAATATTTATTTTTATTGAAAACTGCCTTTTCGTTTAAATAATTTACAGGAATAAATAAAATTTTAAATTGGTTTTAAAGTAAAATTGGTTCAATTATATTAAAATTTAACTAATTTATTTCATTTTAGTCAATTTTATTTTTAATTTTGATATTAAAACCATCTATACTTATGATAATTTTCTATTTGGAAAACATCTTTTTCGTCATGTCTTTGGGTATAATTTTAAATTGAATTCCACCACTTTTGTGAATTTAATTTAAAAAAATTGATTCCATATTTTTAATAAGAATAATTTATATTATATAATAATTTTAAATTAATTTTTTACCATAATGAATAGTGAAAATAGTAAAAAATTAATTACCATAGTTAAGGTAAAAATGAGATTATCGGGGGGTTAAACTAAGAAGATAAGGGTTAAAATAACCTACAAACTTGTAAAAATATAATTGGATGTCCATATTTACACATTTTAACATCCCAAATTCTAAACTATGGTTATTTTGATTCATTTTTCATGTGAATGAATTTATCATTTTAGATTCTTTTGGGAAATTCCCATGTAATTTCTAAGAGGGTTCCCTTTCACCACATATAAAAGGGTACTCACTCCATTCACTTATATACACCTAGAATTCCCTTTTTATTGAAAAAAAACTAAAAAAATCCATCCTGTACATCCTTAAGCATGTTTATATCTTTTTTTATTCCCAAAAGACCAATACTGGGGTCCTTAAGAAGAGATTTAGAGAAGGGTTAGCTAAGAAAGGGTAATTGTCTTCATGAAGCTCTTTCATTTTATTTCTTATTTTTTCAGGCTTAAATTATGTATTAAAAATTAAAATATAATAAAAACAACATATAAAATATACTTAGAAGTTATTATATTTATGGAATAATATTTTTCTATCTCCTTCATTAAATGGGAAACAAAATCATCGATCATGTGTATGACAGACTACCGCCACACGAACCGATGCACTTTTTTTCATAACTACCTTTAAAGGATAGATATAAATATGTATTTAACACATGTATATGATATTTATGATATTATTATAATTATATAATTATATTTTCACATATAAATTCTTAATTTCTATTCATTGTAAATTACGATAACGTCACTCGTGCGTACGAAGGATTGTCAGCTTAGAGAGCGATGTGATTCGTCTTTCACTTATGTTTTACATGAAAATAAATAAGGATTATTTTAATAAATATATTTGATATATATTATATTATATTTATTTTTTAATTTTAATATATCACCCACTTCCTTACCCTTTCACTTGTTAATGGAATGATATCGTCGCTCATGCGTATGTACGATCTATCATCTCCATGAAGCGATGTGATCCATTATCCATTTTAAAATTTAAATAATGATTATAAAAATTAATATAATGAAAAAATTATATTTATAACATTAATATCATTATGAATATTATGGAACTATATAATATTCACAAAAACTATAACTTTCATGATAAAATGGGCATTAGAAAACTGACAATTAACACCCAAAACAATGAAGACAATGAAATATTAATAAAGAATGGATGATAATATGTTATAAGTTGATCATATATTATATTACAAATATTAATATGGTTATGTTATAAATTAATAACATGCCTAAAACCATTATATAGGAGTTTAAATCACATTCAACTAAAAGGAAGTGTTAGGTAAGGGACTTCATCTCAATTTCTCTTCATTTTGACATATTGTAATGTTATACACATAATTTATTTTACATGGTGTATATACTACCCCTTTGACATATAATATGATTATTACTTAATAATTCATGGTATTTTAAGTTTCAATTTTAATTATTTCATATAAGGGTATTTGACTTGAAAATTACCAAGTGGTAAAGAATTTCATAACTCAAATTATTTTCATTGGTTTATATTACTTTTTAATTGTATTTGATATTCTAAGACTATGTGTATAAGTAATTTTGACTATATTATATTATATTTCCACTTGAATTATGTGGATTTACATTTGATACACATAATATATCCATTTATTAATTTTTATTTCAACATTTTGATCATTGTAACAAATTTCATCTCAATTTCTTTTTTATTAAGACATATTTTTTAATATGGGCATATTAACTTTTATGTGGTGTATATAACGCCCCTTTGATATATTTAACATGAATAACTATTTATTCATTATGGTTAATGTTTAAATCCAAGTTTATTCAGATTCCTTGTATCATCATTATGTATATTTCTTAAAATGTTTACCATTCTTACATACGATGTTTACTTTGAAAGTTATTTGATTAACTGAGAAAATATTGATAAATACATGTTCTTTAATCAATGTAGATATTTTATGATAAGGCACATTATTACTTAATTAAATCAATTATTTTATATATAAAGAATTCTTTGGACATTCAGTGATCAGTGGGGCTCAAAATTATATATCCCCTTGATGCATCAATAGTATCATGAGGTGAATCAGTAAGCTAGAATTAAATGAGTTTTTACTTATAGTTTAAAAAATCTTGGGAAAGGTCTTGAAAGTATAGGTATCATGTGACTAAGAATATAAAATCTGACAATTGATCATTTCCTTTATTAAGAATTCAATTATTATTATCCATGATATTTTTGTAATGATATTATCTTTGGATGCTTTTAATTATCATTTTATTGATCAAATGGCATGTGTTTTCGATTATTTATCATTCCATATTAATTATGAATTATCTTATTATACATGAGATTATTGCAATGATATTAACTATGAATGAATTTCATTCTCAGTTTATTGATTAAATGGAATGTTTTTCCTTTATTTACCTTTTCAAATTGATTATTCCTTATCTCATCATGATAGTCAAGTTATTTAAATGTAATGTGTGTTCAATTATTTAACTTTCTATTTTGATTAGGCTTATTTATTTATGATAGATTATGTTTTACTTAAACCTTATAGATAATTTGATCTTACCCTTATTTTTTTCATTTCCCAGGAATCCATGAAGTATACTATGATTAATATGCAAGGATATGATAGAGGGAATAATGTTATTCTAAAAAAATCATGCTTTAATTTGTTTTTTCAAATGTAATATGGGAATCATATATGTATATATTTTACCAAGATTAATAAACTATCTATTCATTTGTGATACAATTACTTGTATCTTATTCTAATATAATAAATTAATACAACAATTCTGGGCTATTGGGGTCTGGTTTTCTACAAACAATCCACCATCGATTCTTAGGTCCATGACCCCGATCAACCATACCCACATCAACCAGTGTTGTAATGTCTCTAAGCATGTTGTGATGATTTTTTACAACTGTAAAAACAACATGTGGGCCTTTCAACTTGGTTTCCATATGATTACTTGGGGGTCCCTATACCCCATGGAATACATGATAATGTCTTGGGGTGAGCTCTATCTTATTATCACAACCCGAGGACTGCTCCATCCCAACATGAAATAGTCCTAGAAGATGTTCCAGAAAATCCCAAAAAATCTCAAAAAAAACCCACCAAAGACCTTATAATCCCTAGAAGATATGTTGTGGTAGGAACTCCATCCTCCATAAGGATCAACCACACCCAAAAAAGACCCCACAATCCTCCAGAAGCTCACAAATGGAAGGAACTACCTCTTCTTCCTATAAAAAAGTTATCCCAACTCTAAATCCATAGGAGGCCCACCAGTAGTATCGTAGACCTCCTTGAATGGAGTTTTCGTGATCTCCCAGAAAGGAGTTCTCACGAATCCCCATAATAACTATTCAAAACCTCCCTATAGGGAGTATTCATGACCAACCATAAGTGTGTTTGCCATTTTTTTCATCACAAGCATAAATGGTAAAATAATAAAACTCTGGAACATGAGGGAAATTCCATCCCTAATCCACTAAAATAAGAATAATCACCCTATCATTAGGATGAAAACATAACCAGGGAAAAAATTAGAGTTCCTTAAGTTTAATCATACCAAGAACCTAAAAAGTGTCTCTCATTCCAAACTTCTCACTCGGGTCAACATTTTTCATAAGGGTGATGGACTCAACCCATTCCCTTTACAAAACACTCTAGGTTGGGTTGAACATCCAACTTATCCATTTATCCTCCATGGTTTACTCACTCAGGTTAAAATATCTTCATAGGGAAAGAAAACCCCTCAAAAATCTCACTAGCCTATAGGATCAAGGGTATCTCTTAGGTTTCACATGAAAAACCCCTACATCATTCATCCTAGCTCATCACTAACCTCAACTTAGAGTTATATAGAGGATACTACTACTAGGGCCACATCATTCATTAGGTCACCTCTATTTTCACCCCTTAGGGTCTATACATCATAAGGAATATCTGGATAATCAAGGACATAACCATCAGTGGATGAGTCAAAACAGCCAGTGCCCAAGGCCCATTATGGCCTTGGAACTTTGTGCATCCTAAGCGAGGAATTTTTCTCTAAGAGGGAAATTTATTTTGGACTAAAGATATTGATTAAATTAAACAATTATTCATTAATTTTCTCAAGTTAAATTATTTAGTGGGGTAACCACACATCCATGCCTCATAAAAAATATTGATAATACCATAGGTGAGTACCAAGGGACACTTAACTCATTTGAAGCTTCTACCCTCTTTAATCATTGTTTAGGAATCTTCTACCATGACTCATCCAAATATACTCGGTTTTAACCTATCCTCATGAGTCTCTAACTCGCATCACAATAACTAATAATTTATTATAAAGAAAATATAATTTATTATTCAATTTAAATGAATTAGGTGTAAAATATGAATATCTCACCAGTCAGACCATCACACCAGAACCATAGCCAAGAAAACACATGGGGTTCACAATGCACTCCCAATATCATCTCAGGCCAAAGCCCTAATAAAAATTTCCAATTTTTTTATTTAAATTAAATTTAAGGAAAAACCTTAAATAAATATGCAGTGTGATATACCTTTGAAGAAATGATGAATTATGATGAGAGCAAATCATCAAGAGACTACATATTGCTAGGATATATGAAATCCCCATTAAAAATGGATGATTTCACCATTATATGGTAAAATTTACATAAATACCTAAACTGAAGAAGTGAAAATTATAACCAAATGGGAAAAAGATCATCAAAGTACATCAGAGTCAAAGAAATACCTTAGATCAATGATAAAATCCCTTTAAAACACCCCCTTGAAGAAGCATGAAGAGGAGAATAAGGGGTGAGATCCCTTTAGCCATGAATGTGAAATGAATGGGGAGAATATGGTTGGACCCCTTAAAAATCACAGGGGAAATAGGAATATTTTCCTATTTTAATCCCACTGGCTAGCTGGTACTAGGACACTAGCTATCTAGTACTAGGACACCAGCTAGCTGGTGGATGCAGACTATAGCCACCCTGTGACCCAACCACCCCAATCTCTTTCTAATGCTTCCCAAACATACTAGGATACATCTCAATCCCCATTCTATGTCTAAAAACACATGTTTGAGGTGATAAAACTCATAGAATTCCATTTTGAATCCCAATTCAAAATCTATATCATCCACCAATTTAAAAATAAAAATTTCCATTAAAATTCAAGACCTGTGCGGACATGAGATCTTTTACTTGTTAGGAGAAAATAAGAAGACATGAGATTGAAAAACAGTTGTGATACTTTTTAAACTCTTAAAGAGATCAATTTCATTATATTTACTTGTGTTTGGGATTTTTGGGAGATATTATGTATTATAATAACTTATGTTATATAGTGAAAAATTATTTCTTAGACACAATCTAATATTTAATGAAGTTGAAAATATAGTTTTTGAATTCAATAAATAGTAGAGGAGTTCCAAACCTCAATGTAAATAATTATCATAGGTGGATGAATATGATAATACCTTTTATTCTATCTCAAGGTCTACAAGTTAAGGATATTTATCTGGTGGTCTTTACTTCATTTGGTAAAGATACACCTTTAACATTTGAAAAAAGGAATTTAGAGGTTTATGTAAAAACAATGAATGTTATTCTGGTGTCCTAATATATCAAAGTATATAATAAATTGATAGGACTCAAAATTGAGATATTGAATAAGTTTTAGAGAACTTTTTGAGGTAATTTCATTGTAAAATATTTCAAACAATAGATTTAGAGGGAAAATTTTGAATAAATTAGAATGGTTGATGATGATAACATAAGTGGTTAGTTAATTAGGGTGAATGAAATTTTCATAAATATCAAAGGATTTAAAAAAACATCAGAGGACTCGGATTTTCATGAAATTAATGAGAAACATCCTAGAAATGTTTGATGTTAAATTTTTTGTAGTTTAAGATAAATATAATTAATTCCTTGATGAATTTCATAATATGAATTTTTCTTATGAGATAAGGAATTATCTTGTGTTAAAGAATAAAAATCAATGAGGAGATGGATCTTAATGAAATAAAAGGTCTTATTGTTAAAAAAAATCAAGATGATTGATCTTTATATTCATAATATGATTCATAAAGAGATGAATAAAATAAAAAAACCATGTAAATTATTTAAAACAAATTCAAAATAGGGAGAATAAAAGAGAAAGGTAAACTTCCTATAAAATTATTTAGTTTTCATGGTATTATAAATTTTCCAATTAATTATACAAAGAATAAAATTTTTGTAGCTAAACGTGATGAAAAATAAGAAGATTTTCCCAAAAATAAATTAGGAAAATCAAAAGTGAATAATGATGGGAAGAAGATGGATCGAGTAAATTTTATAAGGAATCCAATGATCAAAGAAGAAGATGATGAAGAATAATTATAAAGTGATGAGTCAGAATAAGAGGGAACCAATTAAATATATAGAATCATCATGGATCGTGATAAAAGCACAAAATAACTTATAGTAATGATGAGTAATAATAATATATCTATGAAGAACATATGTTGGAAGTTTATATTTCAGCATGTCTTGAGAAAAAAAACTCAAGAAAAGAATCAAACTTCTTGAAAAGGATATGGGAGATAAATATGAGAAAGAAAATGATTATACTAAAGAAATAAATATTCAAAATGTGAATGTTACTGAAAAATATAAAATTTTGAAAGATATTTATGTACAATTTGTTTCAAAAGAATAAGAATTGAGTGAGACAAAACTTTGGTGTCTTAAAGATTAAAACAACCTAAAGATGATGAAATAAAATTATAAAAAATTATGGATATTTAGTCTGAATTACTCCAAGATAGTGAAAACTATTCTAATGAATAAGGTATAATTTTTTCCTACTAATTCCACAGAAAACAAATCAATTTCATATGAAAATATAGGTTCCAAATCCAAAACTAGACAAGTATGGGATGAAAACTATCATGAATTCTTAACTCACATATCAAAGTCATTTAGGGTTGATTTTTGAAGAGAGAGGCTCTCAAGAGAAAGTTAAAATAGAGATTTTATTTCACCTAAACAACATGAATATTTTTACGAACAAAATTATCAATATTATGGAAGACAGAACTTCAAAGGTTATTTTTAGTGTTGTGAAACCTTTGGAAATAAATATTATTACAATTTATGTATCATATCACTTCCTTGGGATTAGAAATAATCAATGGGGAGAAAACCTAGAAAGATAATAAGAAAATTGATAAAGACGAGAAACAACCTTAAAATGAAGAAATTTGTGGCAGAAATTTCAATAATCCTCTATACTAAAAAATTTGAATGTATAAAATAAATTTATGCAATATGTGTCCAAAAAAATCACTATTCTGAAAATTTGATAAAATTACTTCTAGGAAAAGCTCTACTAACTTATGAAGATAAGAATATTTAAGGTAGATAAATGAGTATTGGTTATTCTAGACAAAGGAGTTTGAGAATGATTTAAAGAGAAAATGTTTCAAGATATTTTCCTCTACTAAATAAAGGAATAATTTATGATTTTAAATATTTTAAAAAATTAATTATTAAGAAAGTAAAAAAAGTTCATGTGGTAAAGGAAGGTAAGAAAATTAACATGAAAAGGCCAATTTTCATGGGATTTTTTCTAATAATAATAATATAATAACTCATGAGTTATTGTGTGGAGGGTGTAAGAGGGCTCCAAGTGGTGAATTTTCTATTATTACTCATGTTAATAAATTCAAAAAATAAATAATGAATAGTTTACCCAAATTTGAAGCAAGGAAAAAAGTGGGACCTTGGTTTTTTGGGAACTCCCAACCTTATTGCACATACTAAGGAGAAAAGGAGTTCCACCTTATTCCCATAACTTTTTATTTGTGATTATGTTTAGGGAACTAAAGTTGATGAATTTAGGAGGATAATTAAATGTTTTTATATCTTTAAATCATAGCAATTCATCCATGATGAAGCACTTGAGGGATATTTGTAATATTTCAAGGTGCTTCTACATATTCTTGGAGTTTATTTTAAAGAAAATTAATCATGATGAAGAGTAGATAGATTTAATCCCTTGAGGCAGATATGATAGGATGAGTTACCTATTATAGATTTATCATTTTTTGTGAAAATATAAAATTTATAAACAGTAATGAAGAATGAGGTATGATTGTCACACTTTTCTATTCTTATGTTGACTAAATCATTTCTAATTCTAAAGGGGGATCATTTTAAATTGATTAAGTGTTACATTGTTTTTATTTTTTTCAATATGTAAAAGAATAATAAAGTATATATATTTTAAATCTATTTTTTTTCATAAAAAACTAAAGAATATTAATAATATACTACCCTTGACAAGGGGAAAGGATTGGTGCTGTCTTGGAATGCCTAGATTGATAGATTCTAGGAAGTATTATTTATATAAAATGATTGTTGAGATATTTTGAATATAATAATGAAAATTATTGATTAAGGTAGAAGAAACACCATCTATAATATGTTTATAATGGGATTTAAGCATATATTTGTTGATAAATATTAAGAAGATATGGTTAAATATGCATAAAGACTAATTGGAAGTCTGAGAAACCATCCATGGGTTATTGATCAAGAAGGCTCGTGTATTCAATGAAGGGTATCTATTAGATGATGGATAAAGAATTTTGATTTTGGATATGGAGTATACGAGGCATTTAAGTTTCATTGAAGTACTCAAAGTGCAGTATTCATTTGCTTCATGAATTTGGAAATGAGTTTGAAAAGCTTTGAAAATAATCTAATAAATTTAAAAGCAATTTAAAGTGTTTAGAAGTGTTTATAAAATTATTATAGATCCCATGATATGTATTTGAGTGGTCTCAAGAATATTTTTAAATGTTTTGGAAAAATTTCATGGATTTTTAAAATTTAAAAAGTCCCATGATGCATAAAAGTAACTTTGAAGCAAAAATTATGTATTTACAAAGGCATGAGCAAGTGTTTGATCCATTTTCTAAATATGTAAAATAAACTTTGCAAGAAGAACCAATGAATTTGAATATTTATGGTATATATATGAGTTAATTTCTCTATACATGAGAGTTATGTAGAATTAAAAATACTATAATTGGAAAGAAACACCCTGTATATGTAAGAGTATATTTGGAGTAGAATAGAAGATTTGGAAAATTCCTAGAAAAATCACACCGTGATACGTACGATTCAATTATAGACTAGGTGAAGTTGAAATTAAAAAATTACCAAGGGTCACTATGATGTGTAAAAGTTACTTTAAGAGTTCTCATGGTATGTAAAAGTAACCTCCTCAATATATAAAATCCTAACAATTAGAAAAAATTTATGTTTTTGAGAAAATTTTGAAGATACTTCCATAAGTGAAATCAATTGATGAAAAAATTGTTCTTTAATGAAATAAACATCATAATTATTCTAAGATATTATGATTATATTTAAGAAAAGAATCTTCACACCATCTAGAATAAGTTCACACTATAAAGAATTACTGATAATACTGTACAAGATAAATTTTGTTATGTGAAATGATATGTTATAGAACTATGATGATAATGTATTTCCAGAGAAATTGATGAAGTAAATATCATAGTGAGAACTTTATATAACAATAGGTTCATTGTATTATTTTTCATGTAGACATGGAGGTCAAAGTGAAAGTGGTTGTTTTTAATGTTTAAAAGGAAAGTACCCATGATGATTGAGGAATATAGTCATCAATTTAAATTAGATTACATGAGAAAAAATATGTAAATATTGCAGATCAATTTTAATTAAGAGATATTTCTATCAAAAATTAAGGATGTTTCCATATTCTAATATAGAAAATAAAATGATGTGATTTTTTGTTTAAATAATATATATATATATATACAAGAGATTTTATGTGTAATAATAAATAAAACCTAATATTAAATTTCATAAGAATATTTTGATTATTGAATCTAGTAAGGGATAATGACATCCAGGAAGTGAAAGACATGTGTGTTGAAGAAGGAGAATGAAAAGAATAAGTAGAATATGAATATTTGAGAGAGAGAAACTAGTTCTCATCAACTATGTTAAGGCAAGTATAATTGGAAGATGTAATATTAATATTGAGAAGGAATAATATGATGTGTGTGTTCATTATCTCTTGCATATTTTGATTACTTTAAAATATTAGAGAGAATTTCAACATGCATGATGCACTATTGAGAATATTCTGGAAGTTAAAGACCTGATATTTAAGAGAAAGATCTTACTTTGATAAAAATATAATTGGGATTTTGAATATTCTTCAAGTTACCTAATTCATCTTATTGTAAAGATAAACACTATAAGTTCACTTCAGGCTTATCAAGGAAGTGGTTGTAGCATCTTTAACACTTGAATTTCATCTATTAGAAGTTGGTGTACTTATGATTATCTTTCATGCATGTCTATATTTACCAGATGGGGGATATACATAGTCAACTGGTTGTAGTGGATGATTTGGTTCTTTCTACAAAATAATAATGAATTCAACAGATATATGAACATAAATTTATAACAGCGGTATAACTTTTTTCACCATCCGAGTGCCTATATAAAATAGAGGTGGTAATAGATGCTGTTGTTTGTTGGTTTTTTGACTGAAGTACTTATAACTTGTACTTTAAAGTGTAATCATTGTATATTTAGCTATAATGATTTATATCTTTTATTTTCTAGTGAAATAAGAGTTTGTAGTGTTCTCCCATGGATTTAGGATAAAATAACAAACCATATTATCATGAATATCCAATTTACTTTTCATATTGATTTTTCCTTGAATGCTCACATGTGAGTTTATTTGAAAAGAGTATGTAGGAAGAGATATTTAGTGTGGTGAGTAGGGTTCCTAGTATTTTTATATTCCAATACACTAAGGATATGTGGATTATGGGCATGGGATGAAATAAAAAACCATGTAATCATGCACATCTAATTTACTTTTCATATTTATTTTTCCTTGAATTATTATGTGTGGATTTATTCAAAAAGAGTGTGTGAGTAGAGAGACTTAGTGAAGTGAGTAGAGTTTATAGTATTACTATATTCCAATATAATGATATCAAGGTGAATTTCCAATTATTGGAATTATATGTAATAGAATCTCTGATGGTTCAATCTTCCAGTAGATTGAAGAAGTATCTTCAAGTGGTTTCATAGTTTGGTCCTCACCCCAAAAAGTTGTATGAGAGCCCAAAAATTTATTATTAGCTAGAAACATAGTTAAAATTAACTCTTGAATTAGTGTTATATTTATTTTAGTTGGTATTTAATATTATCTTAATATATTATAGTATAATAAGGAAATTTTTTAATCAGCCATTTTGAAAGAACCAACTATAGCTTTCAATAGATGCAGATAAAATACTATGTCATTCATAAGGATCTTGAACTTTCATTGGGTGGTAATAAGCATATAAATATATATATTTTTATGGAAAAATATGGATAGAAAATAAGTAGGATTGGTGAGGATGTTATTGGCATGAAATATATCCTTTAACATTTAAGAGAAGAAGACTACAACTAAACTGTTGGAATCTCTGGCAGAAATGTATGAAAAACTAATGACATTAAACAAGTGTTTTTAATAAGAATAATTTTTAGCATGATTTTATTAGAATTATAGTCAGTGGAATATCATGTGAATGATTCCAAAATTATAAAATTTCATCTTTATGTGCTGAACGTTACATTCATAGATTATTTATGGACAATATTAATACTCTCATATCTATCAGAATAATAGGATGGTGTGGTTAATATGGTAATTAATTCCTATAGAAAGACTAATTTAGTTTTTTAATATGTATATAATTTAATCCTTAATAAATAAATACAAATAAGTGAGGTCTAAGTACCTTCTTGAAATGTATTGAATTCTGATATAAGGGGACACTCACCTTAGAGAAGGAATCATTGATGACCAGAGGAGAAATCTAGGGAGAGGTTTCGAGGAAATTATACAGGTTCAAGTTTCACATGTTGGAATTATAGGAAGAATGGAAATATTTAGAGGAATTTTACAAATTTAAAATAAGGTACCAGAAGGAACACTTTAGGAAGTTCAAAATTCATTAACACAATAGAAGATGACAGTGACTTGCTACTTGGAACCAGTCTCATTGTGGATTAATGCATGGCATACTCTGGCATATCCTTTCACTCAAAGGATAATCATAGGCTCATAATAAACAATGTATCTAGAATGTTTGTAAAATTTTATCTAGAGAATGATAAAGACTAATAATTGATCAAAAAGGGAGATGTAAATATTTGGATGAAGAATGGGTGCATCCTATGGTTGAAGAAAGTGAAACACATTCCAGATCACAAGAAGAACCATATATTTGTGGGACAGATAAATAATTAAGGTTACATAACTACCTTTGAAAATGTAATCTTGAAAGTGACTTGAGAGTCTTTGGTTGTGGCATGAAGAGTAAAGGATAGTATAATCAACTTGACTAATAATTCAGATGGAAGTATGATGGATGGAATTTCAACCTTGGAAGATCCAGAGGTCTGGTATTGTGGTATTTATCACATTACTGAGAATAAAGTAAATGTTCTTGATGGGAAGGGAATTCTAAAGATCGATATCAAAACCATAGGTAGTTATGAGAGTTTTATACTGGGAAATAAAAAGAGGGATTCATTCAACCTAAATGGTCAAAACACTATATCCTAGAAGATGGATCTTTTTTACTTAGATATATTTGGGGAAAACCCCAATTTTATCTCATGAAGGATACCTTTACCTTGTAACATTTATTGATGATGAAAAAAAGGTATGGGTGTATTTACTTAAGAATAATATAATAATTTCATCATTTTTGTATAGAGAAAATCATTGGTTAAAAGAGAGAGTGTCCAAAAGATAAAGTTCCTTAGGTTAAACAACAATGGAAAATACAGCTGAAGTAACTTACAAAATTTATGTCGGAAGAAAGGGATCAAGATTTAGAGAATAATACCTAGAACTTCATAGTATAATGAATTTGTAGAGATAATGAACCAGACTTCGATAGATAAGTCAATATGAAAGAGTGTGCACTCTAGAATTCCCAAGTCCATTTAGTGAAAAGAAATTGACACTGCAACATACTCAACCAATAGAAGTCCACCAGATGAAATGGTAAAATGTATATAAAAAGATATATAGTTTGGTAAATCATTAAAATTTAGACAGCTAAAAATATTTAGAATTTTATCATATACTCTCATTGATGAAAATGACATATATAAGATTGATAAAAATTCAAAATCATATTTTCTCATGGGATATGGGCAAGTAGATTTTGTTTTCAAACTATGGGATGATGATAAGAGAAAAATCATTATAAGTTGAAATAATATCTTCAATGAGAAGATCCTATGGAAGGATTGTAACTTGGATGAATCAAAAATTCAGGTTGAGAAGATTACTACTTATATAGAAGTGGATTTGGATAGAATAACTTAAAGATCAAATATTCTAGGAACTCTAAATATCTACACTATTTGACTAGAAATTCAATAAGTAGAAGATGTGATAGAATTCTAAAGGTTTGATAAAGCTCAAAGGAAAATTTTGGAAGTTGCGATACAAAGAGATGATTCATCAGATGTTGGGGCATTGTAAGTTTTAGTAACAGAAAGGGAAAATCCTCAAGAAAAGTTAAGAAGATATTTTAAATTTAGGTAACCAGTCCAGAGGTATGAGGTTGATTTGAATTTACTACTTTTAATGTATGTTAGATAACTGAAATTTCTAGAAGAGGTAATGATACTTGGTGACTAAAAATAGTGGGAATCATCCATAAAGAAAGAAATGGATTCTATGAAGTCCAACAGAACTTGGGATCTGATAAGTCTATTGTAAGGAAAGTGAGAACTAGAGAAAAATGGGTTTTCCATTTGAAGGAATAAGTTAATTTAAGTAGAAGATACAAGGCATGGATTTTAGTGAAATTATTACAACAGAAGGAATAGATTGAATTATCAGAGATATTTTCACCGATTTATAAACATACAAAAATCTAGATAATTTTCATCTTTATTACTTTTGATAATCTTAATTTGGAGAATATGGATGTCAAGAATTTCATTCTTCAAGGAAATTTAGAGGAGGTTATCATCATGAAGTAGTACAAGGGATTTTAAGAGAATCATTATGTAGGCCTTGTTTTCAAGTTGCAGTAAAGACTTTGTAGCATGAATAGGAACCTCAATAGTGGAATAATAAGTTTGATACATTCATGAATGAAGGTTTTATGATATTTAACTCTATTAATTATTGTTATTGGAATTTGTGTAATTATAAGACATACATTATACTCCTATTATATGTGGATGACATGTTGCTTGCGGGTTTATAATGCTCATGGATTTAGAAATCAAAGAGTAAGATGTTTGGAAGATTTGAAATGAAGTGTCTTAGCCAAGATAAGAAAATATTAGGGATAAAATAGAGAGGGATAAAAATCTAGTAATCTAGTGTTATCACAAAAGGAATACATCTAAAATATTATTGAAAGGTTTCAAATGACCCAATATAAGTCTTTTTATACCCCCTTTTCTAGAAACTTTATATTATTGATGGCATGGGAACTAACATAAAATGATGTGGTCTAGTACATGAAGAAGGTTTTGTATGCATCAGATGTTAGAAGCTTAATGTATGGGATGATTTATACATGACTAGATATTTACTTTACATCGGGAGTGGTTAGTTAGTTCATGTATAATGTCAAAAGGGAACATTGGGAAGTTGTGAAGTGGATCATTCAATGCATGAAGGGATAGAAAGATAAAGTGCTATGATTTGGGAAAGATGATCTATTGCAGGGATTTGTTGATGTAGATTTTACTTGAGATTCCGACACTTGGAAGAGAAATATGGGATTGATGTTTATATTTGGAAGAAAAAAAGTCAATTGGATGTCTCAACTACAACATGTGGTTAATTATTCTATAATAAAAGAAATATAAATAGCAGTTATGGAGACCGAAAAGGATTTAGTTTGGTTTATACACTTACTTAAGAAGATTGGAAAGGAACCAAAATAAGGAAAGTTATTTTATAATATTCAGAGTGTTATCCACCTTGATCAAAATCTGGTGTTTCTTGAAAGAATGAAACACATTAACTTGAAATTATATTTTATCCAGAATTTTATATAAGATAAAGTGTTGGACCTATGGAAGATATCTAGGAAACAAAATCCAGTTAACAAGTTCTTAAAGGTTTTAGTCTTAGAAAGTCTAAGGCAATATTGCACCTCAGTAGGGCTCAGTTGAATGGAATATGATAGAGAACACTACATATAGAGAGAAAGAGGATGATTTTTGTCTAAGTGTTAGAGGATATCAAAGATATACCTTTTATTATTTTGAATCTTCTTTAATTTACTAGATTCAAATTACTAGGAGGATAAACTCTAGAAGTCCACTTTGACCTTGTCAATGTAGTATCCACGTCTTTATCACTTAGGTGTCATCTATCAGAAATTGGAAAACTTATGATGAGATTGCATAATGGTATACATTTATTGAATGAAGTTTGTGGGTAATAAACCGACTATAATAGTTGAGTCGGTGCCTGCCATATCATAATGGTTGAATCAATAGTTGGTTGACTGCAAATTTCAGATGGAGAGCCCACCAGTTCAACTAGCTGAGTACCTCTATAATTTAGAGGTGAGACCAGATGCAGATGTGTATTGGTTTTTGAACCGAAGTACTTATAAATTGTACTTTAAAGTGTAATCATTGTACCTTTAGCTACAATGATTTCTATATTTGTTTTTCTATTAAAATAAAAGTGTTTGAAATGTTCTCCCATGAACGTAAGATGAATTTCCAAACCACCAAATCAAGCATGTCAAATTTACTTTTCCTATTTCTTTTTCCTTGAATGCTTTCATGTGAGTATTTTTGAAAAGAGAGTACGAGTAGAGTGACTTAGTGAGGTGAGTAGGGTGTATAGTCTTCCTATATTTCAGTGAACTAAGCTTAGGGGGTATTTTCAGTGACACAAATTTTACAGCACAAAATCTCTGGTGGTGCAATCTTTTAATGGATTGATGGAGTATCTTCTAACAGTTACAAAGTTTGTTCCTCCCCCTAACAAATACCACCAAGAGTGCATTGAAGATATTATTCACATGACAGTATAAGAATAATCGAGTAATAATAGAGAGATATGATATAAATAAACTAGCTGAGACATAGTAAGTAGTTAGGAAATTGAAAAACAATTGGGAGACTATTCGGGATTTTTGAGAGATACACTATGTTAAAAACACAATTTAGCGATAGTTTAAACCACTATGAAATGACGTGAAACAAATAATTTCAAACTTATTTTTAAAATTTTTGTGAAATGATTTTACATTGGTTTTAAGAACCACCACTAAACAATTAGTTGATTTTTTTAAGTTTTTTTTAAATTATTTTCTATTATTTATTTTTTAAAATTTATTTTTTATTATTCATACCATTCTCTAGCCCATACAGATCCACCCTATAAAACAAACATATACATGTTTAGGGTGAGATTAGAACCCATTACATCTCTGTTATTCTATAAATAATTTACCACTCCACCAAACTCTTCACGTGGTAACTAAATAAACATTAATATACTTATATATATATATATAAAGATAAATACATGTAAATACATGTGTGTGTGTGTTTTCATAATTTATAAATACACACATATAAAAATATAATTACATATAAATAAATATATATATATATGGACATAATATATATATATATTTATATAAATATACATAAATAAATATAAATATCTATAAATATAAAAGAATTTACAAACATATATATATATATATATATAAATGCATATAAATACATGTATATATATAATTAAATACAATTGTATATGTATAATCACATAATATATATATATATATATAAATAAATGTAAATATATATATATATGTATGTATATATATATACATATATATATAAATATCTATAAATATATATCAAAATAAATAATTTCTTATAAATATGTATAAAGATATATATATATATATATATAATTAAATATAATTATATATATAGATAAATATATATAAATATACACACACACATATATATATATATATATAAACATATATATACATATACATATACATATACATATATATATATATATCCACATAATATATATAAATATAATTACATATAAATATTTATAAATATATATAAATATAAATACTTATAAATATATATAAATACATATAAATGTCTATAAATATAATAATTATAAATAAATATACACATATATATATATATAATTAAATATAATTATATATATAAATACATATAAAAATAGATATAAAGATACATAAATACAAACACACACACACACACATATATATACACCCACATAATACACACACACATAAATATATAAAAATATACTTTAATACATATAAATACATATAAATATACATAAATATAAATAAATTTAAATAAATATACACTGCTATAGATAATTCCTTTTATCAATGAAAAAAACATATAAATATGTATAAATATTTATTTAAACATTTTAAAATTCATCTGTACAATTAAATTTATATATGTAAATATATGAAAATATTTGTATATGTATATTTATATATTTATAAATACCACTACAATATGCAAAAAAATTCTACACCAAAATATTTATATGAATGTATGCTGAAGGAATAAATCTAGTATCTACTAAACAATACTATAAAATCTACTTAAACAAAGCTAAAATTTCATTGAATGTTAAAAAATTAAGGTATCCCAACTAAAACTCAGTTTTGGATGCTTTTCATACATTTTTAACCAAAAAATGGGGTATAATGTTAAATTACTAAGCTTTGTAAATCTCTTTTCAAGATTTGATTTGACAACTCATAGATCCCAAATAGACACCCATATCAAGAGTTGTGATTGTTGGAAATTCAAGTCATGTTTTCAACTTATCTTAAGATATTAAAATATTTACTAATTTTTTATTTCACTGAATTATTATTAAATGTTTATTAATCAATACTAATTAGTAAATTTTTAGTTAATATTAATTTATAATTATTTTATAAAATAAATTTCAATAAATATACTATATAATAAGTGTATATACATATTTAACATTATATAAATCATACATAATAAAACATATTATATGTATATCAATATAAATATATTCATATACTGTAATGTGATATTTAATAGTATATAAAGTTTTTTATGAATTATACATTTTATTGGATCTATATATATATAAATATAAATATATTTACACACACACACACAGATATATATATATATAATTATGTAAAAATAATATAAATAGGTACATGTGATTGAATTTCTATGTAAATATATAAATACATAAATAGTCAATGATTTATAATTTATAATTATTTGATAATTGATAATTAATAATTATTAATCATTAATATTTAATTAATATTTTAATTAATTAATTTATTATTATTATTAACTACTATTAATTTAGTGACAAATTTTTAAGAAACATCACCAAAATCTCAATAAAATAAAATAAAATAAAATAAAATAAAATAAAATTTTAGATTTAGTGATGGTTCTAACCACAACTATTTCACAGTGATTTTTTAACAAACGGTCATGAGTTATTAAAGGTTTTAATAGACGCTAAAAAAATAAAAATGAAACATTTTGTGATGGTTTTGAAAATAGCCACTATATACCATTTTTCATACAGTGATACCCATCATTGTATTCAATTGTGTTCGAGGTTTTTTGAGATAGTCTATATCGTAAACACTTGTGTTATATATTAAAAAAACACCTCATACTTGACCCAAACACACTAAGGAGTGGGTACCCACATTGGAACCAAACATTCTAAAATTTCATGTGTTATTTATAGTTATTTCATTTGGTTGCATATGGGTAAGGGTTAAAATTTTGGAAAGAGTGGATTGATAATTAAATCAGTCACAAATATTAATTTCTAAGAGAAAAAAACCATAAAAAGAATTATTATTGATTCAACCCCACCCCTCTCAGTGATATAAAAAAAATCTGGTCACTTCACACTATTTGTTCATTGACGCTTTAGTATGATTCTTCCACATTCAAATGAGAGTTATAGGGGAGGAATATTTCTATAAAAAATAAAATTAGTATTCTGTATTGATTGTTATTATTAACAATTATATCTAAGTATTGAAGTTGAAGAAGGTTGCGAAGAAGAGGCGACTCTTGGTGGATTGTTACAGATTCATTAAATCCATAAGGTTTAAAGATAATAGAGAAGAATCTATGTAGAATTCATATTTTATATTTTAGAGTAAGGGACCATGTTATGGGAGGTGATTAGAAAAACTTCAACTTCCCTAGAATTTAAAGGGTATAAGGACCCAAGATTTTTATACATAAATATCACATTTTTTTAGATTAATATTCAATATATTTCATAAACACACACCTAAGGACCACAATAGTTTAGTGTCTTTAGATACTAGAAACACAATATTCTTATTTCATGAATGATCTTCAACATCTCCTATAAAGATCTTCTCACATATAAATCCTCTTAGGCATACCCTACCTAAACCACCATAACCTAGGGAAGGAAATATAAGAAAGGGTGAGATCACATGATCTGTAAGGGTAAACATAAGTGATATCAATCTATGATCATATGAAATCATAAGATAAAAATATGAGTATGTGATCATGAAAATAACTTATGAAGTTTATACCCAACCATTCATTGATAATAAACATTATTCATGTAATAAAACAATATCATTTAAAAAAACATGGCCTATAAGAGTGATAAATCATTATAAATCAATCATGAACCAAAATATCATGTCATAAAAGTCTGTCATCATCATAAATATAGAAAACCATTTCACATGTCAAGTTTAACTATCAATACCATCAACATAGTGGATCATGACTTATCACATATTTCCCATTATGAATCTGGATGCACTCGTTTCCCATAGTGGATTAGGATTCACCTTCCCATAGTGGATCAATCCCATCAACTTATTTCCCATTATTATCTCATGAGATATAAAGATTCACCCAATGTATTGGAGGGAGATATAAGTCCCACCCATCTCATAATGAAAACCATACTTATGTGTGACACAATATTATAAAATATTCATCATATCCTAACCCGTGTAAAGAAAATGAATTTCATAAACATTTCATCAATTCACCATAGAATAACTAAAGAAAAGTAAATGGGTTTCATAAATATTTCATGAACATAAACATTAACCATCCAGAGAAATAATAAGTATGGAATCATTCAATATTATCCCTATTAAATCATAAGTAACATCAAAGTATATCATATTAGATTAAAAATTATTTTGAAAGATCATGTGGAACATTTCTATAGGAAAATAACCTTTCTTCTTTGAAAAACACTTTTTAAAACTTAAAAAAATTTCAAAATACTTTTCTTTGAAAATAACCTTAAAAAATTATAAAGGAAGATTTTAAAACCATTTAAAACATTTATTGAGGAAAATAACCTTTCTAATTTGAAAAAAGGTTTTAAAACTAAAAATTAATAAAACATTTTGGATATCCTTTTCTTTGAAAATAAACTTTGAAACTTATAAAGTAATATTTAAAGCAATGAATTGGTCAGGAAAGAAGAAAATACCATTCATATTATTGTTGGGTCCTAAAATCTCCACATAAAAAGAAAAAGGATTCCATATATTTTTTAGAGGGTATAAAAATTAACTCTAATAAGAGTTTGAAGAAAATTTTCAAAGGAAAGGAAATTGCAAATAAGGGTAAGGGTTCGCATAGAAAAACTCACTTTGAGCACCACCACTCTTCATGGTGCTCCAATACTCCACCAATAACCCCATGAAAAAAATCGTTCATGGGATGATATGGTAACTCCAGTGCCCTTTAATGAAATCAAATCATTTTTGGGGATGGATGGTGATTTTTGTCCCCCACAAAAGATTGCCCCCACAAATAAAAATTCATTTGTAGGAGAGGGCAGTGTTTTCCATCTCCTTAAAATGAAATTGTTCACAGTCCAAGACATATTTATTGGGATCCCTCAAATTAATCCTTATGGCCCACCATGGATGACCGACCATCCCGATATCTGGTTCCTTTGTTCTTCTATAAAAGACCCCTGAGGGGAATTGAAAGGAAAATGGGAAAAAGTGACTCAAGGGCCAAAATAAGAATGAAAATTGAGATATCCATCAATTACCAATAGGTAAACCTATCATATAACATTAAGGAAGAAAATAAATTCATCCATCTATCCATAAAACCAAGACCCCTTTTTCAGACCACATTCTGTGAAGCATGAGCAGATGGACCCTTCGTGATCCACCACCCTACATAGGAAAAAGCTACACGAAGGGATCTCTACATCGTGTAGAAAAATGCTATGTGGGAGGGGATGGATCCCATGTATCAAAATTCTATGTAGGAGGAACCTGTCCCCACGTAGCAATATGCTACACAAGTAGAACCCAAGTCCGTATAGCACAATGCTACGCAGATGACACCCTCACCCGCATAACAACATGCTACACGGAGGGAAACCCATTCGAATAAGAACAAGATATGTGGAATGGGGAATCATAGGATGTTCTACTCTCCATATCTCATCTCTTCCCTCCATCGTACCATTGACCCCCACTTCAGCCCCTCTATAAACCATTCTATTATAATCTAACCAAGGAATCTTCCAAATCCATCCAATACATATGATCATATCATTAGGCACATCAACATGTCCTCACAAGTCTACATACCCATGGTAAGTGAAGTCATGTTAGTAACCTCCTTGATAAGGCGGACCCTCAGAATGTATTAAAGTATATATTCCCATGGTAATGAGGGTCCTAGTCTTAGAGGTTCTCACGTGGACCACCCTATTTCATGTGGGGATGGAGAGGAACATGCTTGAATTTACCTTTAGGGGTTAATGTCATATCCCCCTCTCTTCCCCAAGAACTAGTCAAGGTCATCCCTCATGAAGTAAGTCCCTAGTCTTTCTTGTGGGAGGTGACACTATTTCCCCTCTTCTTTAGCCCAGTGTATAACGATGAGAGAGAATGGGTATTAATGTATTCTATCTTTCCATCTCCCTTTGCACCCAGGCCTCATCCACTAGTGGACAAAGTGGATTATGTGATCTTCAGATCTACTATTTCCACTTATATCTCACACCGAGCATGAATCACATGCGATTAGAGGTTTGTGGTGATCATGACATCTGTAAAATCCCAAAACTCTAAAGGGGATCTTATTTGGTATAATCCCCAATCATTTCAAACTATGTGTTCTTTGATTCCCAACTATCTGGGATATGTAAGAATCCTCCTTAAGGTCCAAACTCAACACCCAAATTCACCCTAATGTTCTCTAGGATACATTCTTGGTATGTTCATATCCATCTTGAAGGGCCATATTCTTTTAGGAACCCTTTCATCCCCATTCTTATTGAGTTATATCCCTAATAATATCATGCCCCCACCTGGGAAACAACATCTATTCTAGGACCCTTGGGCCACCTTGACCTAAGTCCCACACCATCTTTGGTTAGATACCTTCCACCTAGATGTACTTTCCACATGATGTTAAATTTCTTGGTTTTATCCTTGTCACATACCCATAAAAGTTGATGTGTTCTATTAAGTGTCACCAAACTACATGAGTTTTAATTCCTTTCATGAGGATATGTAGGAAGCCCATCTTACGGGTTCAATCCTGACATCAAAACAATTCTCATCTCCCTATATGAAAGTAAACTCTATAGTGCCTCACCATATGGATTAAAACTAGTATCATAATGAAAAAAATAAAAGAATCTAAAATCCCTATTTAAAAATGGTACCATTGATGGAGAACCTCAAATATATAAATCCCCCTATATTGATAGAGAACCTTGGATATATATAGATGATTTTGAAACCATGCATGCTAATAATTAATTGTTAAATCAAGGTGATCCAAGTTATAATTGAGAATGAATAGAGAATTCATGAACATGTATTAAATATATAATAGAGCCCCATAATAGGAAATAATTTTCCCCAAAAGGGTGTGATGATCCTAACCTCCCATCCCCTAGACCAATGTGATTACCTAAGTGTTTTTGGGCTGTTTATCAACAAACAATTGCCTATGGAAAGTGGGTTCATGAAACACATCGAATGAGGGAACCATTGGGTGTTTCCGGCTCCACAAATAACCCATTAGAAGACATTAAAAAATAGTTAATCTTACTTGAATGATTATTTAATATTAAAACCCCCACCAATCAGTCATGTTGGGGACATCAAGATTTATGTCAGAAATAGAATGGTGTGTTTAATGTGAAATCATTTAACTGTGAAATATCTTTGAAATGTTAAAAATGATAGAATACCCAGTTCTCATCACAACACTTTGTTCCTACAATGAAAATACTCTTCATTCTCATCAGAAACAAAAATGGTGATCCCAACATGAATATTTAACCAATGTGACGATATCACTTATTCTAAGGCATATTCGCTCTCAAAATGGAAGAGATCTGAGAAAAAAAATTAATGGCATATGTTTTCATTTATGAAGATGCTACTTTGACAGGGAATTATTATGTGTTTTTACACATATATTTTAGGAAATTTTCACTATAAATCTCTTTAATCTAATGACATATCATTATTTCTCATAGATGTGCACATCTGCCACTTCACCAACCAGGTCCTCAACCAAACGTAGGATTCCATCACCTAAACAACATCTTCAATGATGGGGTTCAAATGCATTGGTCTGGGTGTACCACCAGAATGGTACTCTCACAACCCTAGAGGTAGTTCAATAGGACCTCCAGCTAATGAAGCCCCGCTAGCCGTCAACCTAGTGACAATTGGCGGTCTAGAACAAGACAACCCCAATAGCCATCTCAAACCGTTTCGAGAGACTCCCCAAAACATGATAACAAGTTCTTACCTTACCTTAATGAGGATGATGAAGTGGTTTCTAGAAAATTCATCCCAGCATAATAGAGTTACCTCCCAAGGGCCCCTACCAGTAATCATCATCTAAAATTCCATGTGGCTTAGTATCCTCACCATGAAGAGGATACTACACCATGGACCCCATCCAAAGTCAAGAAAATACAATTCAACAGGGAGACTCACAGAGGGTGAAAATAAAATAATATGGAACATGTCATCATTAATATTCCTACTGAATAATTCTTCCAGTAAAATATCATCTAATACTATGAGTAGATGAAAATTTATGCTTGTTTATATTACGATTTTCAGTCAAATATGGTTGAAAAATGATAATATACAAATTATTTCTCATTCATATCAAGACCACTAGTCAAATATAGTGGAAATCAATAATAAGATTCAAATACCTACTCTGGTATACCAAGACCATCATATAAATACAGTTTTAATTAAAGAAATCATCTCATGTATCTTGGTTGTAAATAAAGGGTAGCATAATATCTATACCCCCACACAGGAGGACTATCAGTATTTACTAGTAGGAAATGGTGGATAGAAGTAGGCTCATATCCTTACTCCAACAACAGAATGGTAATTATAACGACCCAAATGTTACATAAATTTTTAATACTTCAAAATTGAAGCATGATTATTACAAAATATAACAAAAACATGAAAGGACTGTATAGGTATAGTGTCTTTAGAAACTGGGAATCATAAACAATTGGTTTATAAATCATCTACATTGTCTCCCATTTATTTCATCATATCAAGAGTCCCTTTTGGCATATCCTACTTAATAACCTTCTTCCTGACCTGGGGAAATAAAACATACAAAAGGGTGGGCTCAAATGCTCAGTAAGGGTAAACAAAAGAAATATCAATCACATCATATTCATAAGAACATAACATTTTGGAAATCTTAACCTACAAAAGAAATCATAATTACATAACATGGGATAAATCATAGTAGTGAAATGTAATCCCAATAATAATAACTTAAAACATGAAACTTTGTGGAATACACACATAATAATAGAGAATCATTTCTTAGTAGTCAAGACTCATTTTAAAGACTATCTTAGCGGAAAAAGTCCATTTCTGAACTGAGTTCACTCCTCGTTTCAGTCCTATTTCACTGCACCAGATTAACCTGCTGTTCCAGCCATGTCTATCTCATGAGATATAAATATTTACCCAATGCATTGGAGGGAGATATAGGTCCCAACCATCTCATAATTATACCATTATTATGTGTGCCACAAGATCATAAATCATACATCATAGCATAACCCATGTAATAAAAATGGGATTCTTAAACATCATGCCATCATAACATAATACACATAAGATAAAAGGACATCATAAAATATATTCCATCATAAAATAATAAAATCAATGTAAAAATAGGGATAGAAACATAACCCTATATTATCTAAGATGGAAAATGATTTTGATAAAACACTTGAACTCCATTTCTTGAGGAAAATATCCTTTCTACTTCAAAAGCATTTTTCCTTTCTTAAAATGTCATATAATTTTAAACTAAAAAAAGTTGATTAAAAATAAACTTGAAAACTTGTAAAGTAAGCTTCATGGAAATAATGTTCTAAAAATCCATTCATGCTGTATAAGTTAAAAAAACATTCTTCTCGTACTTTTTCCAGAAAAGTCAAAAAGTACCGCGTACAAAAAACGACAAAAGATTCGTTTCATATCTTTTACTAAAAACTCACCGAAAGGTAAAATTGGATTTAAAAAATTATAAGAGGATATAAATAATATTACATATTTAGAAAACATGGATTTGGATGATAAATATTCCCCAGTAAATTATGAAGTATAAACAATCTCGGATAAAAATAATATTGCGAGATTTTCCCTTACCTTAGGTCTGATTTGCTTCGTACGTGTCCGAACCTCCTCTTCTTTGAAGCGCCTCTTCTTAACCTCATCTTAGGGCACTAAAGATGGTCTTTGAAGAAGACCAGGACCTCTAGTATGTTTCTAGGGAAGTGGATAAGAGAAATTGGCAGGGTTTGGCCGAGCTTGAAGGCTCAAAGTGGTGTGAGGAGGAGAGGGAGGAGGTTCCCTTTTATAAGGGAGGAGAGGGGCACCTTTGGAAAAACTAAAAATATTATTTTATTATAAAGTCATATTCGGGTTTTAATAGGTCCAAATTGATTTATTTCGAAGATAAGGTGGGGATGGGTTGAAATCCTCTCATCCAATAGAATTTAGACAAGTTTAGGTTTCTATTTTAACCTTATCATTTTGATTTAACTTTAAGTTAAATAATTTTACTTTTACCGTGTCTTCTTGTTTTCTTACACTATAAGGTTAGTAAACTTACTATAACATTCCAAACGAACCCCAAGTTGTTTATTATTAATATATATAACCTTAACTAAGTCATTTGGATGACCCTTAGATTTTTAGGAATAAAATAACAATTAATAATATAATATTTTTTTAAAAACTATTTTATGTCAATTTCGACACTATTTGGTAATTGATTTTTGTGAAAATCATAACAGGATGATTAGTTTGAAAAAAGGTAATTAAATAAATACTAACATGTCATATTTACCTATAAAATTAGTTTAATTCATAAAAAGTCTCCAATTACATTTATTTGGGTATTTATAACATCAGTTATGTCAATATTTCATTAATAAGATAATTACTGCATTATCATTGTGTCATAAATAAATTAAATTATTTAATGTCTAAAAATTATAAATAAAATACCATTATGTAGAAAATATTTTTATCTTTCTAATGAATATTTATAGTTTAATTTATCTTATGTATAACCCTATATTAAAAATGTTTTAGTTATTAAACTTTGACTTTAACTATTTTAACTATTCTTTAAATAAAATAATATTAAATGTCCTGATCTAATCTAAGTGGGCCTAAATGGTCATATTTTATTCCTAAGGTTTTTTTTGGTCGAATTAAACTTATCCAATAGAATTAGTACATGTGTTAGGTTAATAATAATATCATTTTTACCCTTAATTACCCTATTTACTTTTAACCGTGGTAAAAAAAGCAAAAAGTTACTATTCACCAAAAATTATTTTCATCTCATTGAACCACATTTTAGTCCTTGATATTAACCGTGTCTCTCGTATTTTCGAAATTCCACTCACAGAAGAGGTAAAATTTAGTTTTATGTAAATTTTCAAATTCTCATAGGAGGTGGGTAAAAGACGGTGAAAAGTTCAATAAAATTTTTATATATCTAAAATTATTATAAAGTGACTACAATGAATTGCATTGAACTTATATAGGTATTATGTATCAATTTTTGCCTAAAATAAATTTAAATAAAATAAGTTATTATTTAAATAAAAAGTCGGTTTTTAAATAGTAACCCAGTGTTTTCACTATTCATCAAAAATTGAATGTTTTCAGAAAAATACCAAAATTTTACCCTAGGCTAATTTCGATATTCCGAATCCAAAAATGAAGTCCATTTTAAAAAATAAAATTTACAAAATTTTAAAAAGTGGGTATTACTATTCATAACGGCTAGTTTTAGTAATATTTTAATAGCATATCGTTGTTTAGTGAAACTCGTTATTGCGTACGACGCAAGATATCGAGGAAGGTCGCGATTGCGTGTAAAGCAAGCCATTATAGTGTTGTGTATAGTGAAAGATTCCTTTGATGATTTATATAACATAAAAACAAAATATTTCTCATAAAAGTCTCGGGTGTTACATTCTACCCCCCTTAAAATGAATTTTGCCCTCGAAATTCGTCACTTTGTAACAAACAGATGAGGATACCTCTCCCTCATCATATTCTCAAGCTCCCATGTAGCTTCTTCAAATTGGTGGTTCCTCCACAAAACTTTCACCAAGCGAGTGGTCTTGTTCCGTAGGACTTTTTTGCTACGATCCAGAATCTCTATTGGCTATTCTTCATAAGAAAGATCTTGCTCCAGCGGTACAACTTCTAAGTTGAGTACATGTGAAGGATCAGGTATGTACTTTCTTAGGAGAGATACATGGAACACATCATGATCTTGGGAGATATTCGGTGGAAGCACCAATCAGTAAGCTACCTTCCCAACATGATCCATAATTTCAAAAGGACTGATATATCTAGGGCTCAACTTTCCCTTCTTTCAAATCTCATGACCCTCTTCCAGGGAGATATTCGTAAGAATTGAAAGTTTTCAGAAAAATACCAAAATTTCACCCTAGGATAATTTCGATATTCTGAATCCAAAAATGAAGTCCATTTTAAAAGATAAATTTTATAAAATTTCAAAAAGTGGGTATTACTATTCATAACACCTAGTTTTAATAATATTTTAATAGCATATCGTTGTTTAGTGAAACTCGGTATTGTGTACAATGCAAGCTATCGAGGAAGGACATGGTTGCGTGTAAAGCAAGCCAAGCTAGTGTTGTGTGTAGTGAAACATTTCTTTGATTATTTATATAACATAAAAACAAAATATTACTCATAAAAATATCAGGTGTTACATTCTACCCCCCTTAAAATGAATTTCACCCTCAAAATTCGTCACTTTGTAACAAACAGATGAGGATACCTCTCCCTCATCATATCCTCAAGCTCCCATGTAGCTTCTTCTAATTGGAGGTTCCTATATAAAACATTCACCAAGAGAGTGGTCTTGTTCCATAGGACTTTTTCACTACGATCCAGAATCTCTATCGGTTGTTCTTCATAAGAAAGATCTTGCTCCAACGGTACAACTTCTGATCTGAGTACATGTGAAGGATCAGGTATGTACTTTCTCAGGAGAGATACATGGAACATATCATGAACTTGAGAGAGGTTTGGTGGAAGCGCCAATCGGTAAGCTACCTTCCCAACATGATCCAGTATTTCGAAAGGATCGATATACCTAGGGCCCAGCTTTCCATTCTTTCCATATCTCATTACTCTCTTTCAAGGAGATATTCGTAAGAAGACTTTGTCACCCACTTCAAACTCTAGGTCTTTTCTTCGGTTATCGGCATAAATTTTTTGTCGACTAGGAGCTGCTCTAATGTGTTTTTGAATAGATCTGGCCTTTTTTGCCATCTCATCAACAAGATCAGGTCCTAATAGATTTCTTTCCCCAACTTCATCCCAGCAAGTTGGAGTTTGGCATTTATTTCCATAGAGATCTTCATAAGGATCCATCTGAATACTAGAGTGAAATCTATTATTATAATAAAATTCTACCAAAGGTAGGTGTTGATCCCAACCACCTTTGAAATCCATAGAGCAAGCTCTTAACATATCTTCTAGAGTTTGAATTGTCCTCTCAGATTGACCGTCTGTTTGAGGATGACAAGCAGTGCTGAAACTCAACTCTGTATCCAGAGTATGATGAAGAATTCGCCAGAACTTTGAGGTAAACCTCAGATCCCGACCAGATATAATGGAAATTGGTACTCCATGCAATCTTACCATTTCCTTTACATATATCCTGGCAAGCTGATCCAGAGAGAAATCCTCTCTAATAGCAATGAAGTGTGTAGACTTTGTAAGACGATCAACTATGACCCAGATAGCATTATTGCCTTTGGATGTTTTAGGAAGTGCAGTGACAAAGTCCATAGTGATGTTTTCCCATTTACATTCGGTTATGGGTAATGGTTGTAACATCCCCTTAGACTTCTGTCTCTCAACTTTAACTTGCTGACAAACCAAGCATCAAGATACATATTCAGCAACATCTCTTTTCATGCCATCCCACCAGAAGTACTCTTTCAGGTCCCTATATATCTTCGTGATTCCAGGATGAATAGAGAATGAAGAACTATGAGCCTCATCCAGCAGCTCCTTCTTTAATTCTGGGATGGGAGGAACACAAACCCGATTCCTGAACCTTATTATCCCATCACAATCAATGTTGAATTCAGGAACATTTCTCACCTTCTTTTGTAACTCTATATCTTCTTTATGTGCCTCTTTAATCTTCACATGTATATATGGTTGAACATTCATTTGAGAAAGATAATATTTCTCTCCTTCCATTATAATTCCAAGATCCATCCTTTGTAAATCCATAAATATTGGATCTTTTGTGATCCTCATCATGGATAAGCTAGCATAGTCTTGTCGACTTAATGCGTCTGCCACGTTGTTTGCTTTCCCTGGGTGGTAATGAATTGAGCAGTCGTAATACTTAATCAACTCCAACCATCTTCTTTGGCGCATATTCATCTCCTTTTGTGTGAAAATATACTTTAAACTTTTATGATCAGTATAAATATCACACCTTTCACCATAAAGATAATGCCTCCAAATCTTTAATGCAAAGATTACCGCAGATAACTCCAAATCATGAGTTGGGTAATTTTGCTCACGGATTTTCAACTGTCATGAGGCATAAGCTATCACCATATCATTTTGCATAAGAACACACCCCATACCCTTCTTAGATGAATTACTGTAGATCACAAACCTTTCTCTACTACAAGGAAGTGTGAGTACAAGTGCACTGTATACCTTCTTTTCAACTCCTTGAAATTCTCTTCACATTCCTCCGTCCACACAAAATTAACTCCTTTTCGAGTCAACCTGGTGAGTGGATTAGATAATCGTGAAAAATCTTTCACAAAACGTCAATAATATCCAGCCAAACCAAGAAAACTTTGGATCTCAGTTACTGTCGTTGGTCTCGACCATCTTTCGATAACCTCTGTTTTTGCAGGATCTATAGATATCCCCTCTTTTGAGATTATGTGACCCAAAAATGAAACTTTTTGAAGCCAAAATTCACACCTGGTAAATTTGGCATAAATCTTCTCCTATCTCAGAGTCTTCAATACAATTCTCAAGTGATCTTCATGTTCTTCCTTGTTCTTTGAATAGACAAGATTTTCATCTATAAATACTAACACAAACTAATAAAGATAGTCTCTAAAGACTCTATTCATTAGATCCATGAAGATAGGAGGGTAATTAGTAAGACCAAATGAAATCAATATAAATTCATAGTGTCCATACCTTGTACGGAAAGCTGTCTTTGGTATATCCTTCCTTTTGACCCTTAATTGATGATACCCTGAACTAAGATCAATCTTGGAGAAGTATTGAGCTCCGCGTAGTTGGTCAAATAAGTCATCAATGCATGGGAGAGGATATTTGTTCTTGATAGTGATCTTGTTATGTTCTCAATAATCAATGCAGAGTCTCATTGATCCATCTTTCTTCTTAACAAACAGAATAGGTGCTCCCCAAGGTGACGCACTAGGGCGTATGAATCCCTTACCAAGATTCTCTTGGAGTTGTATCTTCAATACCTGTAACTCAATTGGGGCCATTCTATAAGGTGTCTTTGAAATAGGTAAAGCACCCAGTAAGAGTTCTATTGAAAACTCAACTTCATGATTTGGTGGAAGACCAGTAAATTCCTCTGGAAAGACATCATCAAACTCCCATATAATGGGCATATTCTTAATCGTGAGTTTCTCTCCAACCATTTGAGATAAATAACCTTCATTTAGTGGAATTAAGACCCATAAGATGGAAGAAATTTCCACTGGAAGGTTAAGTTCATCCTTGCATCAATAAACGATCATATATTGATCTGGAATATGAAATGTGACTTCCCTTATTTGGAAATTGATATGAGATCCATATAAAGAAAGATAATCCATGCCAAGAATCACATCAAATTCCACTATAGGAAGGATCACAAGATTTACAGGAAGCACTTTCCCATAAACTTCAATCGGAGAAGAAATATAAACTTTTGATTCGACTGTTGTGCCATTAAGAGTTGTCACAGCTAACTCAACATCTAATTGTTGAGGTAATTCGGTGATACCCTTAGAAAATTCTCCAAAAATAAAAGAGTGGGTGGATCCAGAATCAAATAAAACATTTTCTACTTCAGAGTGGATGGTAAGTGTACCTTTCACCACTTCTTTCTCATACTCCACATCACTGATAGAAATTTCATATGAATTTCTTTTGTCTTTAGACTTAAGAGTTTGTTGACGTCGATCATCATTAACAACCCTTGGATTAGGGAATTGATTGTCATAATGCCCCATTTCCTTGTACTTGTAACATTGAAGTGTAGGAGGTGCACTATGTGTAGCCTTTTCTTTTTTCACATCACTAGACATCTTCTTCCCATCATTGCGGCATTCAAATGCCCGATGACCTTCCTTTACACATTTGAAACATTTACTTGTCCCTTTAAGACAACTCCCTACATGTTTCTTTCCACACTTTGAGCATAAGGGAAAAATCATCTTCTTTTTAGTGTGCTCTTTAGATTTTCCTTTGAATTCGATTTTCCTCTTCTTATCAAACCCATATGACTGATGGGTTACTCCAATCTCCATATCAACCTTGAGAGCACATTGAACGATTTCCTAGTAGCTATTGAAGTCCCTTATGGATAACGCCCTTAGAAGACTTGGTTTTAAGCCACTAAAGAATCTATCGATCTTACTTTCAGGTTGGATAATAATCCCAGAAGCGTACATTGCAAGTCTTGTAAAATTTTCTTTGTAGGTATAAACAGATTCATCATCCTTTTGATTCAGTTCAAGAAAATCCTTCTCTATATTTGTTCAATGAATATGATGGAAGTAATTATTGAAAAATAAGTTCTTGAACTCGTCCCATTCCATGGAATCAATTTCATCTCTTTTACTCATATTCTTGATAAGATTGCACCATTGATCAGCATCACCTTCCAAATGATACACTGCTAAGATGACCTTGTCATGTTCAGAACATTGAAGAACTGAAAATATCTTTTCAGTGGTACTGATCCATTTTTCAGCCACTAATGGGTCAGTAGACCCACTGAATGAAGGTGGACGCTGCCTCATGAAGGATTCAACAGAATGTTGCTCCTTCCTTTGCTCGTTTGGAAGTCCTGCATGATTCATAGCTTGATAAAGTTGTGTGATCATGGCTACAAGATTTTGCATTCCATCTCCCATAACATTTGGTTGCTTAGGCGGACAATCATTGCATTACCCGTCGCATTCCGCGTTAACACGGTTCCTTCGGGTTCCAGCCATTGACTAAAACCAAGAAGAATAGTGTGAGCCACACTAATTATAATAGGAAAACCACATAATCAAGAATAAAATTTCACACCTAATGTCTTATCATAGGTTGTTCATGGCCATTTCTAAAACACTAATATTGTGTTCTATGCTTAGACTTATCCTTAGGGATCTTACTAAGGCTTTCACATCCTAGTTTCCAAAGGTTGACTATACCTTTCCTCTGATACCAACTATAATGACCCAAACATTACATAAATTTTTAATACTTAAAAATTGAATCACACTTATTACAACATATAACAAAACCATTAAAGGACTCTATAGGTATAATGTCTTTAGAAATTGGGAATCATAAACAACTGGTTCATAAATCATCTACGGTGTCTCCCATTTATTTCATCATATCTAGAGTCCCTTTTGGCATATCCTACTTAATAACCTTCTTCCTAACCTGGGGAAAGAAAACATACAAAAGGGTGAGCTCAAATTCTCATTAAGGGTAAACAAAAGAAATATCAATCACATCATATTCATAAGAACATAACATTTTGGAAATCTTAACCTGCCAAAGAAATCATAATTTCATAACATGGGATAAATCATAGTAGTGAAATGTAATCCCAATAATCATAACTTAGAACATGAAACTTTGTGGAATACACACATAATCATAAATAATCATTTCTTAGTTGTCAAGACTCATTTCCAAGACTATCTTAGCGGACAAAGTCCATTTCTGAACCGAGTTCCCTCCTCGTTTCAGTCCTGTTTCACTGAACCGGATTAACCTGCCGTTCCAGCCATGTCTATCTCATGAGATATAAATCTTTACCCAATGCATTGGAGGGATATATAGGTCCCACCCATCTCATAATGATACCATTCTTATATGTGCCACAATATCATAAATCATACAACATAGCATAACCCATGCAATAAAAATGGGATTCTTAAACATCATGCCATCATAACATAATACACATAAGATAAAAGGACATCCTAAAATATATTCCATCATAAAATAATAAAATCAATGTAAAAATAGGGATATAAATAGAACCCTATATTATCTTAGATGGAAAATAATTTTGATAAAACACTTGAACTCCATTCTTGAGGAAAATATCCTTTCTACTTCAAAAACATTTTTCCTTTCTTAAAATGTCATATAATTTTAAACTAAAAGAAGTTGATTAAAAATAAACTTGAAAAATTTTAAAGGAATATTCATGGAAATAATGTTCTAAAAACACATTCATGCCATATAAGTTAAAAAACATTCTTATCATACTTTTTTCCGGAAAAGTCAAAATGCACCTCGTACGAAAAATGAAAAAAGATTTCTTTCATATTTTTTACTAAAAACTCACCGAAGGGTAAAATTGGATTTAAATAATTGTATGAGGATATAAATAATATTAAATATTGAGGAAACATTGATTTTTATGATAAATATTCCCCAGTAAATTCTGAATTATAAACAATCTCGGATAAAAATGAGATTGCGAGATTTTCCCTTACCTTAGGTCCGATTTGCTTTGTACGTGTCTGAACCTCCTCTTCTTTGAAGCGCCTCTTCTTAACCTCCTCTTAGGGAACTAAATATGGTATTTGAAGAAGAACAAGACCTCTAGGATGTTTCTAGAGAAGTGGAGAAGAGAAATTAGCATTGTTTGGCCGAGCTTGAAGGCTCAAAGTGGTGTGAGGAGGAGAGGGAGGAGGTGCCCTTTTATAAGGGAGGAGAGGGGCACCTTTAAAAAAACTGAAAATATTATTTTATTATAAAGTCATATTTGGTTTTTAATAGCTCCAAATTGATTTATTTTGAAGTTAAGGTGGGGATGGGTCGAAATCCTCTCATCCAATATAATTTATACAATTTTAGGTTTCTATTTTAACCTTATCATTTAGATTTAACTGTAAGTTAAATAATTTTACTTTTACTGTGTCTTCTTATTTTCTTACAATATAAGGTTAGTAAACTTACTATAACAATCCAAAAAAACCCCAAGTTGTTTATTATTAATATATATAACCTTATCTAAGTCATTTGGCCTATCCTTAGATTTTTAGAAATAAAATAACAAGTAATAATATAATATTTTTTTAAAAACTATTTTATGTCAATTTTGACACTATTTGGTAATTGATTTTTGTAAAACTCATAACAGAATGATTAGTTCGAAAAAAGGTAATTAAATCAATATTAACATGTCATATTAAACTATAAAATTATTTTAATTCATAAAAAGTCTCTAATTACATTTATTTGGGTATTTATAACATCAATTATGTCAATATTTCATTAATAAGATAATTACTGCATCATCATTGTTTCATAAATAAATTAAATTATTTAATGTCTAAAAATTATAAATAAAATACAATTATATAGGAAATATGTTTAACTTTCTAATGAATATTTATAGTATAAATTATCTTATGTATAACCCTATATTAAAAATGTTTTAGTTATTAAACTTTGATTTTAACTATTTTAACTATTCTTTAAATAAAATAATATTAAATGTCCTAATCTAATCCAAGTGGGCCTAAATGGTCATATTTTATTCCTAAGGTTTTTTTGGTCGAATTAAACTTATCCAATAGAATTATGACATGTGTTAGGTTAATAATAATATCATTTTTACCCTTAATTACCCTATTTACTTTTAACCGTGGTAAAAAAAAGTAAAAAGTTACTATTCACCAAAAATTATTATCATCTCATTGAACCAAATTTTAGTCCTTGATATTAACCTTGTCTCTCAGATTTTTAAAATTCCACTCACAGAAGCGGTAAAATTAAGTTTTATGTGAATTTGCAAATTCTCATAGGAGGTGGGTAAAAGACGGTGAAAAGTTCAATAAAATTTTTATATATCTAAAATTATTATAAAATGACTCCAATGAATTACTTTGAAATTATATAGGTATTATGTAACAATTTTTACCTAAAAAAAGTTTAAATAAAATAAATAATTATTTAAATAAAAAGTTGGTTTTTAAATAGTAACCCAGTGTTTTCACTATTCATCAAAAATTGAAAGTTTTCAGAAAAATACCAAAATTTTACCCTAGGCTAATTTCGATATTCCGAATCCAAAAATGAAGTCCATTTTGAAAGATAAAATTTATAAAATTTCAAAAAGTTGGTATTACTATTCATAACGGCTAGTTTTAATAATATTTTAATAGCATATCGTTGTTTAGTGAAACTCGGTATTGCGTACAACGCAAGTTATTGAGGAAGGACGCGGTTGCGTGTAAAGCAAGCCAAGCTAGTGTTGTGTGTAGTGAAAGATTCCTTTGATGATTTATATAACATAAAAACCAAATATTACTCATAAAAAGCTCGGGTGTTACAATAATATATCCTCATTCCTACCAAGAAAATCTCTCAACATGTCTTAGCAATGATGGAGGGTTAGAAATCAATCCATGACCATATCCTATAAAATTACCAATATGTAATCAAAACAGTACAAATAGATAGGAGTCAGGCATATAACCCCACCTCCTAAAATGGGGTGACTCATCCATACAATGAGGTGGTCACTCAGGATAAGACATGCATCCATTTTCTCATCCATAAGTGTCGTCAGCAACATTCTGTGATAAATGGACATTAGGATCGGGCACAAATACCCATTCCAACTAGGGTCACCGGTCCACTCTAGTGACTGCTTCAGGGCAGTCATATATCCCTGCCCTAATTTTAAAATCTTACTGTTATATCCTATTAGAATCAAAATATCCATTTAAAAAAGAATCCTTATATGAAGGTTGTCACTTACAAAAAGTGTCCCTAGTCACCTATAATAGAGTTACTAAAAAGAAATCATGGCAAAGGAAACTGGAAAATGAAGAGCATACTCGTAACCCTGCTCTGTTAGAGATTGGAGTTCTTGAGGCCATCAAAATTCAATCATTGGTGGTTAAATATCCTTCTGATCCATTACCAAATTACAGAAGTGTATGTATCATTTTTGATGGTCCTCCCCTCAACATTGTCACCATAAGATCTAGAGGCCCTCCCCAGAGTATCTACCACAAAGGCTTCTTTCATGGACAGAAACTGAGTGATCATGAGATCATATCTCCTGATGATCATCATAAAAACCCTCTATATAGCTATAATATCAATCATAAATAAGGTCATCCCCTTGATAACATCCCCCTTGAAGGTCCTCCCTAGGGTTTACACTATATAAATTCTCCCTGCAATCAGAATTTGTGTTATGATGGTATTCCTTCCCAAGATGTAATTTTCTGTAAAAGTCATCCCCACAATGACATTTCATTTAAAAAATAATGTACTTTCCTTTTCAAGTCAATTTTGATAAATTCCTTCTATTCTGAGGCACTTGGAAATATGGGAACATCCATTCTAGATACTCTATCAATGAAAAGTGATATCTTTTCTCAACTAGAAGATGACCTGGGAAAATGGTCATCCTCCAAACCACCTCCAGACCATTTCAATGCCAATGAGACCCCACTAGCCCTGCTAATTACAAAAAAAATGGTTAATAATCACTCATGTTGGGTTGATCAAGTAGAGGATCCTCAGGAATAAGAACAAAATGATATGTTACTCATGAGAATATAATTAGTCAAGGATGATATGCCCATCATGTTTTGGCCCTCGACCACTTCTCAGTTCTACATTCTGAAGGCATTGTTAGAAGAATTCATACAATGAATCTATCTAAATATCTAGACTTCTCTCTACCACCTGAAATAAAATTTCTTACCTTAAAATGGGTATGAAAACTATGCTAAAATATTGGGAGAGCTTCATCATCAAGTTGACTTGGAAACCATTCCGTCTGAATGGTTCCCACAATCAGAGAAGTGGCAGAAAGATCTTTAATTGACATTCCACAATGAATTACATGAGTTACATAGTTTACTTATCAATGACCTACCTAGAATTCATATCTGGGGATGTGGAAACATGGATATTTTCACTTCAAACCATGTCTTATTCAATAGAACCCACTATAAATAACATCATTTAATGTAATTACTCCAATTAGGGTATTAAGAATGACCCCTGCTCAGGAAAGATGTCACATTAAATAGTATTCATCCTTGAGTAAGTCTTAAAGGCGTCAGTCTTGAAGAGACACACCATTCGAAAAACTCTTGAACTAGGAAACCGAGAACAATATGGAGGCTTCTCTCCTAAGGGAATCCAATCATTAGGCACCATTGATGTCCCCGGAAGCAGGCAGTTTGCGTGCAGATCTGGAATTGCACCTAGCTCACACTCAAACAAGGTTCTATGAGAAAAAGAGAGAAGTAATAATAGAAGTAGCCACTGCAGTACAAGACAATCCCCATCCCACAAGGTTGGGGTCATTATTAACAAAAAATTTCTTTACAAGGCCAAAAAATTCAGCTCAAGGCACAACAACAAAAGAACCCGAGAAAACCCATCCCGCAGGGCTAGAAGAATTTTTACCCCAACCTACCCTTAAATGGAAAACAATATTTTCCCATATAGGGAGGAAAAAAAAGAAGTAAGGTCTCCCAGTTCATCCCATATCGCAACCCATGTCCCCCATAAGGTAAGCATACCACCAGGTTGAGTGGAGGTTCCCTCCGAGTCACTCTTCACCGAGAAGCTCGAAGAGGATCCTAGAAAGGAAGGAAAAGGTCTAGAAAAGGGAGAAAACAACCATATTATAATATGAAATATTGTATTATGCCTATAATTCATTATGCATCAGTTAACATTGTGGACATCAATCATTCAAATAGAACAAAAAATGGAACAAATACAGAGGAGTAAGGTTTGGATGGTTTCATTCAGAACATGGTCCAAACTGAGAAAAATGAAGGAGGTGTGTGTACTTGGAACCATAGAATCAACCTAAATCTAGGTGATCACTCAACCAATCTATTACTCCCTCCTTAGTGAATATACAAAAAAAAAAGAAAATCAAGGTCATAGATGACCCACCTCTCGAGGAGTTTTAGACCACACTCAATTAAATATTAATTCGGAAGGATGAAGAAATGAAAGAGATTAGGAGACTCAACACTGAGTTTCTTTGAGGTAGAATTATTATTGAATATGATTCATGGGTAGATCCTCAACGTACACTTCCAGTAGGTGCAACTCAACAACAAGGGTTCATCCCAGTGGCTGAAGTAGGTCTAGGACAACCACCCAACTTGGTTTCTTGACCATCATCTTACCTTGACTTGATTATGGATGGATATCAATATTTCACTATATTATGAAAACAACCAGAACAAATTTATGAAAACCCTCAAAAGATATCCCTAGTTGGATATCAGACAAAAATAATGGCAGAACCAACACATCAGGTCTTATCTATTACTGCACCTGTCCAGGTTTCTATTTAGCCAAATAGTCATCAAGGGCTTATCGACACAATCAAGTCACTAACAGATCAATTAAAAGATGTGGAGGAACAATGTGCACTGATACATCCAGAACAAAACCTTACCCTGAATTGGTGATTGACACTCCACTCCCACCAAATTTCAGGAGTCCTACATTTTTTATATTTAATGGCTCAAGAGACTTGAAACAACATCTGATGTATTTTTTGTCCCATTGTGATCCCATGAGGGTAAATCCTATGAAATAAGAAGTAGTGAAACTTAGATTCTTTTGTGAACCCTTCAAGGTAAAACCATCGTGTGGTATACTAATTTTCTATCTTGGTCAATCATGGGATGAGAAGACCTCCATTGGTAATTCCTTTTTAATTTAGCTTAAAGATGTAAAAGACAATAATCCCTGACCCATCTAATTGTAAAAAATAATATAATGAGAGAGTTTTATATTTCATTACCATATGTAAAGGGATGAACTACTCCCTTAACCTACCACTTCTTCAAGAATATATTCTCTCTTTTTGTATATAGAACCTTCACAACGAGCTGTGAACGCAGATCATCCTGGTGAAATATACATGTGGGTTTTGGGATTTCACTACCATTTCCCATAGAATGGAAGATTCCATATAATAGACTAAGATCAAGTCTCAAATAACTCCACCAATATCAGGGATAAGAGAAGGAAAGGTGGATGGAGAATCCATCACACTTAAGCCAGCCTCCACGTCAACCCCAACTCCAAAATCCACATCATATCGTGCAACTCCCCCTAGGTGTCAACAAAAACCCCTGCCTCTCCAGTAAAAGAAAAGGGGACCTAGGATAAATCAATTCAAGGAGATTAGGAACAATGTTTTCTAATTTTGATATGATCAAGTCTATGACTACTTTATAGTTTCTATATACATTGATTTACTCTGCTTTCTAGAGCCTAAGAGGCTAGACCAGGTAGGTCTTGATGAATGAACAAATTATTGACCCTTCCATAGGATGTTGGTTCATGTCATTTAGGAATTCTTCATCTTTAAATACATCCTACAAAAAAATGGTGGACTATGGGAAAGTGAAGTTGGTAAAGCCTCCTGCACAAGTAGTGTATGTTTCCGATACTTCCCCTAAGGAAGGAGATGAGTGGAATGAAGTTGTTAGAAGAAGGGAATAAGATTTTAGTGTTTGGATGACTCAAAATAAAATCAACTAAACCCATGGTATTCTATAAGAATAGTTAAATTAACCAACTATTCCCTCAGTTGCTTTTGCTACAACACATCTAATTCCATCGGTACCACAAACATCCAAAAGTAAGCCTTTCAAAAAGAAGATTGGATGGAAAGGAAGGGAGAAAAAATAGAAGGACAAACCCACATTAAGTCCAAAGTAAGATATGACCCTATCATACTTTATTCTTTCTTATTTTAAACAATGAGAACTGCCCCACCAAACAGTACCTAAAAAAACGTTTAACTAGACAAAATCCTCATTAAATGAAGAATTAATATTCAGTTCCATTAATGTCATTCATTTAATGGATACCCTCTCTGATGATGAGTATGGCTATGAACCTTAGTTCCCGACACTCTATTGGGGAACTAGAAGAATATGACGTAGAATCCAAGGATACTAGGGAAGGATTGGTCATGGCAGGAACCACAATTCTATCCATGTACCTACTCAGACAATCAATGCTATAAAAACTATCAGAAGAAACCTTCAGTGGGTCCAAAAAGAGTAGGAAAATACCCATGAATATTCTAAGATCCAAATTGACCCAATTAATCTGGAATATAAATTATAAGGGGTACAGGTGTCAGATCTCCCTCAGTGGGCAGGTAGGCCCGTTCAGTCTAATACAACAAGGATAGGAGCACCTTAATCTCTTGTTTTTAGGATTGATCCATCTACAACAAGTACTCCAGCCCATAAAGAGACTATGAAAGAGAATCCCCATGCTGGGAAGAGTAGGCCTTTAGACCAGAATTATTATATCTTGAAACATTTTTCCTCAGTTCTAGACAAGTTATCAATCTTGGATGCCTTGAGCTTATCAAAATAACTCAGGGATGAAATTTTAGAAGCTTTACTAAGCCCCTAGGATTTTTAAGATGAGGTTTCCGCTACTAAATTCTATAAAAAATGATCCTATATAATGTCATGAATTTATCTAATTCACATTTTAAGATGAGAAACCATTATACAGGGAAAAATCAGGCACTTTTACATGTCCAACAAGATAAATGGTATTGATGTCTGAATAGTTTTCATTGAAAATGGCTATAGAGTTAGTCTCATTTAATTATGAACACTTTTTTGGTTGGGATATAGCGTGGATAACCTAGTTCCTTCTGATCTGACACTGAAGGGCTATGAAAAAAGCTATCAAAATCTACTGAGCCAAATAAAGATCAAATATTAATTTGGAGAATTCATATCCAACTCATAATTTCTAGTTTTTTGATAGGATACAACCTTAAATATCTTTCTTGGAAGGCATTGGTTGTATCAACATGCAATCATCCCCTTGTCGTACCATCAATGCGTCAAATACCTCATTAATGGAAAAATCAGGATGTTATACACTGATAAATCCCCATTCAAATCTTATGAGTCACATTATATTGATGCCAAATTCTATCAGAGGGAAAAGAAATAACCCATGGATGATGGTGTTTCTTGGGTCACCACTCAAAACAGTTTGGAAATGATCTTGGCCAACCCCTTCAAATAGCTTAGTGAAGAGTACGTGTTACCCGTCTATTAGGTTGAGCATATGAGTCCAAATTCTAACACATATTTAGTATTTGTCATGATATCAGTTATAAAAACTGAATTCAGCATTGTTGAAAAGTTTGTTGACTCCCCATAGAGCGGAAAAATCCCAGATTAAAATTCCCTCATTTCATATTCATATCTCTAAGAAATCCTTATCTCACCATATGAGGTAGAAGAGGTTGTCTCGTCACCCTGAGAGGACTAAGACACTCCTACATCCCTCAGTTTATCCCCTAAAGAGTTTCAAGGAGATCCCACATCATCAGATGGTTTAGAGGAAGCAACTTTATCTTCTGAATTCCAATGAAAATATGCCAGCTCCTCTCATAACTATAGAGAGCTTACCCCACTACTCACCCCTCTATGGAACAATAGGAAGAAGATTAAGTGGAGGAAGTAGAAGATAAGTAGGACCTCATGGATTCCACTCTAGTATTTAAGGAGGGTATCTCTAACACCATTGATGAACTTAGAAAAATAAACCTAGGTACATAAGAAGACCCACGACCCACTTTGATCAGTGCAACCATGTATTCTGAAGAATAAGTTGTATATACCTCCTTCCTGAAGAAATATCAAATGTGTTCACATGTAACTACACATAAATACTGGACCTCGACCTTGAGGTGTCCAATCAACACCTAGGATTTCCAGAGGACCACCGGGGTTATAAGAAGAAAATTAGAAGAATACAACCAACACATACTGTAAACATTAAAGCTGAATTTGACAAGCTCATGGGATACAACTTCATTCGAGAGTTCCAATATCTGAAATTCATGGCTAATATAGTCCTTGTAAAGAATAGGAATGTAAAAATTAGAGTTTGAATCAATTTTGAAGATCTAAATCGGCACTGCCTGAAGGATGATTTTCCAGTCCCGATCATAGAACTATTGATCAATGAAACATCTAGATATCAAGCCCTCTCCTTCATGGAAGGATGTTTGGGATATAATAAAATATGAAAGACCCAGGAAGATGAAGAGTCCACCACATTAATGGCCCCCATGTAGTATTTTTTCTATTAGGTAATTCCCTTTGGATTGAAGAATTCCAGTGCTGTATAACAACGTCCCATTCATCTCATATTTAAGACCTTCCTGGGAAAGTTCATAAAATGATACATTGATAATATGATTGTCAAATCTTGATAGTTCTCTAACCACATGGATGATCTTGAAATCATTTTCAACAAACTGCAACAACACTACTGAAAAATGAAACCCTTAAAATGTTATTTCAGCATTAACACAGAGAAATTCTTTGTCTTAATCATATTCCATTATGCCATCAAAGTCGACCATGAGAAGACAAAGTCTATCCTTAGCATGTCTCCACCTAGAAATATGAAGAAGTTAAGGGGACTTCAAGGTAACTTTTTCTACATCTTTCACCTTATATCCAACCTTGTAGAAAAATTACAACCCTTCACTAAGTTAATGAAAAGGGGGGTTACATATCAGTGGACTGATGATTTTCAGGAAGCATTCGAAATTATCAAGAAATATATTTTGATCCTTCCATTGATAATTCCTCCTTTTAATGGAAGGTCACTTGTTTTTTATGTGAAAGCCTTATAGAAATCACTGGGTGCCTTCATCATGCAAAAGAATGATGCCAGTAGTGAAAAAAACCTTCATTACCTTAGCCAAACCATGATTGATGCAGAGAATTGTTGTTCCAGTATCAAGAAGATATATATAGAGCTAATATTTTCTGTCCATAAATTGATGCACTACCTACAACATCATGTGATCCATCTAGTATCTCATATAAATACAGTAAAATACATTCCCAACCATCCAATGTTGATCAGGTATCTGTTATGGTGGTTGGTCATCCTCCAACAATTTGACATTCTGTTCAGGCCTCAGAAAGTGGTAAAAGGCCATGGTAGAACATCCCTCAATAGAAATGGATTAATTGTATATTTAATTACTTGATGATGAGGTATTATGTGTTTAATAGGGCCCAGAGATATATGAGATATATTTTTATGATGCATCTAGAAGACTGATAGGGAAGAAGATGGAAGACCCCAAGCTCAACAAAGTGGGGCTAAGAGTCATGATCATTTATATAGAAAATGAATTCCTACCTTACTCTTTCCTACTATAAAAATGATTCATGAAAAATGAAGTATAATATTAGGCTCTCACTACAGATCTAGATTTAGAACTTAAGGTACAATTAAATCACTTGAAGGTAAAAGGCAATTTGAAATTGGTCATCAAGAAGGTCAATAGTGATTATTCCATAAAAAAAGAATAGTTAATCCACCTAATAAACCAAGCCTGATGACTAATGGAATAATTCCCTTTAGAGATGACATAAACTCACATCCCACAGTAAAAGAATTCCCAAGATGATTCACTGGAAAATGAAGCCATAGATCTAGTAGATCTAGACCGAGATGAAACAGTCCCCAGTATTGCTTACCGTCGAATAGTATTACCTTCTTTTTGGGTAAACATAGAAGTGATCAATGAAGTTAGTCCCATACCTAAACCATACAGTCCTACCACTGGCTGGATTAAACCCACTATGGAATACCTCCAAAATGGTTTACTTCTACATGATAGAGTTGGGAAAAATAAAATTCAAAGATAAGAAATTAAATTTGTTCTATATGGAAACAAAAAACATCAAAAGTTCCTCTATAAATAGACCCTTGATGGGGTCCCTATCTGGTGCATTTATGGAGAAGATACCAATGCTATCATGAAATAAGTTCACATCAAATCCTATGGAACCTACCTGTTAGGATTCAATATTTCCCATAAAATTTAAAGGCTTGGGTACTGGTAGCCCACTATGGGGCATTATTGTATAAAATTTACCGAAAAGTTATATTCCCACCAGGTTCAATCCAACTTTATTCACCAACCCCCAAAGCTTCTACACATAGCCAAATATTACTTGACATTTTCCTATAGGGAATAAATTTCATGGGACCATATAATCTCACTACGGGAAAATAGTTCAAGTATATCCTTGCCACAATTGAATTATTCTCCAAGTTGGACAAAGTTATACCCCTAAAAGAAGTCGAGGCAAGGAACATCGTCAGCTTCATGAAAGCCAACATCATCACCATATCTGGTTCCCCTCATACAATGCTAATAGATAGTGACACAAATTTCTATTTTTCTGAATTTGAGAAGCTATATCAAAAGTATAATATCAGGTCCAACCATTCATCTCACTACCACGTAGTGGCAAACAGACAAATAGAGGCCTTCAATGAGACCCTATCAAATATAATACAGAAGATGGTAGATAAGGATAAAAATTCATGTCCAGAAAATCTTCTATATGCATTGTGGGATTAATAGACTATGACTTGTATCACCACACATGTGACTCCATACTCATTAGTATTCAAGATAGAGACGATCCTACCCATAAAAGTTTAATTTACCTTGTTTGTGTTTCCATCTGCGATCATTTATTCAAAGATGAGAAATCCCCAAAATGTCTAGATGAATTAGATTGAATGGATTATAAGAGATTTCATACCTTTCATTTGGATGTCCACCAAAACCAGATTTCATGAACCTTTAACAAGAAAGTTTGCCTATGATCTTTTCTCATGGTAGTGATGATGTTGGTCCTCTGGACTCTGATGATACCTGGAAAGAAACCTAAAAAGTTGGATCCAAAGTGGGAGGGATCGTACATCATACACAAATTCTACTCCAATAGAGCCTATTATTTGATCTTAATGAATAAAAAACATACTATATCTCCTACCAATATGAGGTTTCTCAAGAAATACTTCCTGTAATAAAATGAACATTATATCCACTACATGATATTAAATTGCATAGCTGGCCTTTGTCACATGAACCTTTTAAAAAAGGAATGACACATTTTCCATGTTGAAAGATGATAAAATACATGACACTGATGTCCTCACTGTATGAAATTAAACTGCATAGCATCATCATCCTGACCACATGACATTAAACTGCATGAACATGTCCTTACGACATGATGTTAAAATGAACGGGATTAATTTTCTCACTGATGATTCACCACACATAAGCTAAATATGTGAAAAAGTAAGATGAAATTCCAAAGTCCCTATGTGAGAGTCAGATCCACAAAGAGAACCCTCTATCCAAGAACAACATGTGGCTTGATTCCTACTATCGCAGGATACATAGTGATGTTTGAACCTCTAATGTCTTCCATAGATATAATAATAATTTACTTTCATATAGGATGACCTGCATCCTTACTGCATGGCTTTAAATTGTATGGATAACATTCTTTCCGCATGAAATTAAACTACATGACTCCTTAAGAACTACATGTGGCTTGATTCTCCTTCCAATGGGATACATGGTGACACTTGGATCTCCAATCCTGAGTTCATCTATGACAATCAATAGGAAAAATTTCCCCCTTTGTGTATAAATCAGACCTACATAGATATTTCCCATTAAAAACTATGTATGTCTTGATTCATATCCACAAAGGATACGTAGTGATGCCCAAATCTCCAATCATGGGCCCAACCACAATAATCAATAAACAATGGAAAAAATTATCCCCTTTGTATATGGAACAGACCTACATAGAGAGTTATTATTTAGAACTACATGTGGATTGATTCCTATCCACACATGATATGTAGTGATGCCCAGATCTTCAATCCCAGGCCCAGTCGCAACTATCAATAACCAATGGGAAAAATTCCTCCATATGCATATGGATCAGACCCGTGTAGAGAGTTCCCATAAAAAAATACATGTGGATTTATTCTTGTTCAAAAAAGATTTGTTGTGATGCCCAAATATCCAATCTTAGGTCCATACACAACAATCAATAACCAATGGGAAACATTCTCCCCTCTGTGTATGGATCATACCTTCTTAGAGAGTTCCCATTCAGATCTATGTGTGACTTGATTCTTTTCCACATAGGATACATAGTGACACCCAAATATCTAATCCTATGTTCATCTGCAATATTCATCACAAAAAATACCTCCTCCCTGTGTATGGTTTAAACCAACATTAGAAATCCTTTAAAACTGCATGTGGATTAATTCCTATCCACACATGATACGTAGTGACACCCGGATATCCAATGTTGGGTGTAGCCACAACAATAAATAACCAATGAGAAAATTCCACCCTCCCTATGTGTGGTTTAGGCCTACATAGGGATCCAATATTAGAACTATGTATGACTTGATTCTCACTATAATGAGATATGTAGTGATTCTTGGATCTTACATCCTGGTCCAGCCACCCCAAAATTAAAAAACCTTTATCCTTAACCTCTATGTGGTGGAATAAACCTTTTCTGGACCTTTTTTCTCACATTGATCATAGATCACACTGGATTAAGAGTTTTAGTAAAGGGAACCACACAAGATCAAGGCATAGAAATTAAAATCAGGGTCACTCTAGTCCTAGTCGCAAGACTTTAAAAGGCACACAAAACATCCTCATCTCATGACATTAAACTACAATATTCTTTGAGAACTAATTGTGGATTGATTCTTATTTTATGAGATTCATAGTAACTCCTATACCACATGTCCTAGTCTCAGCCATGGGTTAAAGAAAAAAAATTTCTACATCTCATACATACAAAAAAAGATATATATAATAGATCTTAAAGTTGGGTTCCCTCGTTCAAGGATCTATCAAAGAAATAGAAATGTACCTTCCTACATATGAGTCAAATCTATATATGGAACTTCACAATTCATGGATAACCATGGTTTGAATGATTCTTATATACTCGGACACATTCTTTCCACTTATCATACTCGGTGTCCTGGTAAATTCCAAATCTGCACAATATTTATTTGGCTATAAAGATGGAGGGTCAGTGTCTTGATGCCAACTTTGTTTGACTATTTAAAATATGAACAAGTTGTCTCTACATAAGTCTCCCACAAAAAAGGTCTGTCAAACAAATGAAAATTCATCACCAGGAGAGGAATATTCTATATCTATAATCCCTAAAGTCATTTTTGTCCCATATCATTTCTCATGATCCAAGAGACCCCATAATAATGGTTTACATTTTATATCCACCTCATGTTCAAGGCATGTTAGAACATACCATCCTGATGATCCTTTTACTACTCATAATTTCCATGAAATATGGTCCTAGCCTCACGAACTAAAACTGAAAGACCCCATTTTTCCCTTACCACATGATGTTAAATTGCAGGGATGATGTCCTAGACATATGAAACTAAAACACAAGATGTAAAAGAACTATGTTTGGATTGATTCCTATTATTATAGGATACATAGTGACACTCAAATCTTCAAATCTAGGTCCATTAGAAATAGAAAATGTCTTCCTTTTTCCAGTATATGGGTCATACCAACACAAGAAATGTTCTCACAAGAACTATGTATGGCCTAATTCCCACTTTAATGAGATATGTAGTGATAATGGATTCTATATCCTGGTCTAGTCACAATAAAAAAATTTCCCCCAATATTCTATACATGAGCTAGATCTTTATAGGAGGGTCCAATATGCATCTCACCTCTCTCGTGAGCCCGTATTCAAAGGAAAATTCCCCTTTCACACACAATAGTTCGATCAACGTGTGGGAAACCTTCCCAGAACTATGGATAGCTTGATTATCATTTTGAAGAGATATGTAGTGATACCCAAACCTTATATCTTAGGCCCATTCATAATGAAGAAAAATCCCTCATTACTATGTATGGGTCATACCTGTGGGAGGAAAATGTTTCTACCAATTATCGGGAAATTTCAACATGAAATTATCCTTTGATATTCAAGAACATTCCTTTCGCAAACCAAACTATTTGTCTAGGGAATTCAAAATCTTCATCAACCTCCCTAGACATTGAAAATAGTGGGTTAATTTCCTTAAGAAACCTTTGTTTGACTATGAAAAATATGCCCTAGTTGGATTTGCATAATTCTCCCACAAAAAAGGCCTATCAACTAAAACAAAATATTTCCTTAGGAGAGACCTCTTATATCTCTGTATTCCACAAAGATGTTTGTTTTCCACATCACTCCTCAGATTTATAAACCCCTAGATTACAGCTTATAACCATTACCCTTCACTCCTGAAGATGATATAATATTCTTAGATATATTACCATGAAAATGGAAAATCATTAATCTCTTGGTAAAATATGATTCAAATTAAACTATATCCCTCAAGTGTCCTTGAAATAAGATGTTAAACTACACAGTCCATGTCCTTGTCTATGAAATTAAATTGCACCATGCTCCATCCCTCCTTTACATAAGACAAATTCATATAGGATTGGTTTCTCATTAATGAACAATGTCAATACAGTTTCCCTCATCATTTTTAGACATCACTCCCTTGACAAGCCACTCTTCATGTCTTTAGAAATATAGATTTTCACAAACTACTTGTATATCATAAATATAGGTTCAATCTCCCGAAGACACCTTTGTTTGACTATGCATGATATGCTCTGTTTGTCTCTTCATAAGTTTCCCATACAGAAGGCCTTCCAATAATGGGAAAATTAATCTTCTTGAGATACCTCTCCTATCTCTGTAATCCCTGAAAAAATAAATCTAGAAACTGTTTTTATAGTTACTTATAGCATAATTTCCCCATATCATACCTAAGATTTAGAAATTATAAAATCAAGGTTTAGAATTCCCCCATTCATGCTTGAAAAATATTGGGACATTTTTAGTCAGTAAACTCTATTGGGGTCATCACCCCATAATTCATGGAAAAATATGTTCAACCTAAAATACTAGTCATATTAGTCTAGTTTGAAAGACATTAAACTGCCCACAAAAAGAGTCACAGTACTTTCCAGGTTGAAAACCCACAAAGGGAACCCTAGATAAAGTCAAGTACTAGTTCGTAAAACCTACGCCTTTCATGGTTTAGGAAAAAATATAGAAATCAAAATAAAAATGAACAAAACTTGTTAGGTCAAAAACCTGTAAAGGTATGCCTAATAAAAAGTAAATTCACACCCGCTAAGCCCATACCACAGTGGACTTAGGCAAAAATTATGGCGATAACAAAAAACACAATGTTTTTTAGGGTTTACCATGAAACCCTTTAAACAGTCGAAACCATGCTTGTTGATTCCCTCAGATCAAAAAAATAAAGAATTACATGATTATGTTAATTTTAATAGATTAGGTTGTGATTGAAATTGATATTCGGTGATGAAACCATTCAGGTTACTTGAGATATTATCTTTCAAGACACATTGAAAATTATGATCGATTGTAATTACATGATAAGATAAAGGATAAGCATTAGAGAGAGAATGAGTTTTCATTTATTCATTAAATGAAAACAAATAATAAACATCCACATCATAGAGTCTCTTCCAGACATTGCTATAAAAAAATAAAGCAATAATGGACACAGTGAAACTCGACCTACCCTATTAAGTATATTGGATAGCGTCTGATGTGAACCGTTAAGGGCCTACTCAAGATTCGATATTTACCCCAATTTATATTTAGCTAGTGGGGGTATTTTTCTAATAGAAGAACTCAAATATTTATGTTTATATTTTATGGATTCGAGTCCCATAGTTATAGATGACAACTATACCTTTAACCTAGAAATGCGAGCCTCACATTCTTGTAGCTCCACAGTCTATGTAACCATCTGATCATAAAGTTGTGATTCTTTAGAAAGAAAGTGATATGGCTTGATATCAGTACCCTTTAAAGATTCCACCTGATGATTAGAGGGATTAAATTAGATAAGTTTTCATTCATGATTGGCCAACTCTTCTTGATAAATGAGAATTTGATGAATAAATATATGCAAGTGTCGGTAATCAAACCCACCTACACCCAAGCTGTGGAAAAGTTGGAGAAGACTCTTCACCTTTTCAACAATCTTCTCCAAGGGGAATATCCATAATAATAGTGTAAATTTGGTTCCAATCCCATTTCCAAATAGCCTTATATTTGACAGCAACATTGGGATCTTATCCCTGTTCACCCGATACTATGGGTATAAAATCTAGGATTACATTTATGGAATATATTCTCGTTCTAAAATGTGATGCCCCGTTGGAAAATTCCTCTATTTCTTACCCCATTTCAATCTTGGGGATCGATATGAGTGGTATGGAACCAATTGGTGGAGTTTCCAATGTTGTTCCACTAGGGCCAATTTCAGTAGGGCTACCAGCTGTACCAACTGAAAATGTTAGATTTTCACCAATTTCCATAAATAGGGAGCTCAAAAATTAATCTTCCCTAAAACATGTGAAAAAATAGGATGCAATTATCTCTCTATGTGAAACTAGTGAGGGAAGTGTGTCAAGAAAAGAACAAGGAGTGGCCAACAATTTATGCACCCATCAAACTTGATTCCCTTGCACCCCATTAGGATAGTAATCCACCCACATTTGGGCATACCCCTATGATAAGTTATTCTGAGACCTCATAGGAGGTAAAAATATTTTCTTTCCAAAAATAATCATATGTCATCGTCAACCATAATTTATGAATAATTAATGGGTGTGATTCCTTTTTAATCTGGGTAAGGGGTAGAGATGCAACCTGTTACAGGCATCCAAATTATTGTGAAAACCTATAAGGAAGATAAGGTTCTAAAATGGTTACCCCATCCACCCGAGCAGTCATGATCCTATATAATAATGAGATAATGTTTGAGTGATCTTCCAAAAAAATTCCACTATTATCTATAATTTCTCCATTGGGTGTCGGGTATGGATTGAAAGAAAATTGGGAGAAATTATTTAACAACTAAACAACACCATCAATAACTAGGGATGTAGGGAGAATGCAAATAATGTTGATTAGTGCAGGGAAAAAGGTGGACCAATTAATCATTGAGGTGTACTTATATTCATAGAAGTGAAAAAGTTTTACCACCCAACCATATAAGAATTGAAATGGCCCACTAAGGAGATATAGGGATCTACCCTCCAATATCTTACCCAACAATTAATAAATATGAGAAAGGGTGGGTATAGATAAGTTGATAGGTTGTCCCCCCACCAATGTGGCTTTCATCACCATGATACAGACTCATACCCCAGTATAAACATCATGAGATGGAAAGAGCCATCTAATCAGAAACATAGTGAAAAATCCTACCAGTCCAAAGTCTGAAGATATGTCTGGACAGATCCTATAACCCCACATATTATGTTGGAATGCATTAATTATGGCCTAGTATGAACTCAAGACATCTTGAGACTATTGAGTTGGATGAGTCCTGGTACATTGAACCTTCAACCTTGGACCACTAGCTTGCAGAAACAGATTTATCCAATTACTGAACGGAATGAGTGAAAAAATATTAAGAGGATGACCCAGTGATTTATCTACCATAGTTAGTAAATTTCTAACTAATGGAGAAACCGGTTCGGTATCTTCCCAGTTATTGGTTACAAGTAAGAAATCATCAAAATTATTACAATTAATGAGTATTTCTATTAATTGGTAGATATACCTTAAGTTTACTCCAACTTCATCTTGTGTTAGATGAAATGTGTTAGTGCTCGAACACCAAAAACTGATTAATTTATGTTGTATCTCAGTCATTGAATAAAATGAAAACTGAGAAACCCATACTAATTGGTATAATTCGATGACATCCAATTGTTTAGTAAATTCCATGTAATTCTGGTGCACCCATAATACCCAAGACCATTCATCTAAGAAACTCCCTCTAGACTGAAAGTCCCACTTGGATCTCCAACCTATATTAGTATTTCATTAAGATAGGTTGATAATGGATGGATAATCTTTAATGGAGGATTGAAGGTATATTTCATGGTTTTATTGGTTTCTTTGAGTCCATAGAGTACCATTTAGAATTGAGACTTTCTATTGGACTAACTTGGAAATGATATGCCCTGTAGTAGATATGTTCACTTGGGCACAATCCCTAGACACCTCGAACCAAGTGGAAAGAAGATTTTGGTCAGCCAGGGGAAGGGGAGAATTTTCTTAAAGTCTAAAGTTGTATAGTGATAGTCTTTTGGACAATGGGTAAGTCAGAAGCTCTTGTGAAAGTAGTTTCTTTAGAATACCCTCTTAAGGGATGATGTGATGCTGACGATCATCTTCAATGCTCTTAGTAATGTAAGTTATTCTATTAATCACATTCCTTGAAGTGTAAGATATATCCATTTTACCCCTATGAAAATTACAACAAAAATATATAATATTCATCAAAAGAGTTCATAGAAAATTTCAGAAACTGTAGGCTAATTCACCCACCAAGCATATGCCTGCAAACAACCACTCCATGAGGCATTTAAACCCATGAGGAACTCATTCCATGAGACCATAGGTCTAAATGACACTCAGTGTGTAGAGTGATTGGTCCATGAGGCAACTATACAGAAGACCAAATCTCTATTCAGGATATCGACGGCATGGTTCATGGGTGAATACCTTGGAGTTCGCAGAAAGTTCATCCACAAAGAAATGATATGCGGGAGGAAGTTAGTGGTGGAGAGTTTGTGGAGCACTATTTTCCATTAAAGACTTGGTAAAAGGTAAATAAGTTAGGACCCTTTTTACAGGTGTGTTCCCCACTTTCGTTGCCACCTGCATACCACAAACTAGTTCAAAACATGACTAATTTCTTCATCGTAACCGCATCCTCTTCATCATGATCAAAGCCCATTCCAATGGGGGGTATTTGATGGGTCCTAAAAAATATGCAAAGAAGGATAAAGTATTCCCTGAGTTTATTAAAGGGTATAAAAAATAAACCCAAATAATAGTTTGGAGAAAATGTTTAAAGGATGAGAAGCCGCAAAGATGAGAGAGGGTCTGTATAGGAAAAATCACTACGCAGACCATCGCTCTGCATGGTGTTTCGCCACTCCGTGAGGAATCATGTGAATGAAATAGTTCATGGGATGAAATGGTATCACCAATTCCCATGAATGAAATAAAATAGTTTGTGGGGTTAGATGGTGATCTTAGTCCCCAATGAAAGACCACCCCCAAAAATGAAAAGTCATTTGCAGGCGAGGTTAGTGTTATCTGTCCCCATGAAAGAAATCATTAATGGGACGTGAAATCTATATTGGGCTCCCATAAATGAATCCTATGACCCACCACAGATGAAAATCCATCCTAGTATCTAGTTTCTCCATTCTTCTATAAAAGACCCCTAAGGGGAACTGAAAGGAAGAGGATAAAAAGTTGAAAATGTGATGAAAAACAGATGATAATTGTGAAATCCATTGATTCCCAGTAGGTAAACCTACCTCATAACATTGAGCAAGTAAATGAATTAATCTGACCATCTGAAAAGACAATACCCCTTTATAGACACCATTTGGTGAAGTTTTAGTAGATGAACCCTTCGTGGTCCACCAATCCACACAGTAAAAAGCTATGTGGAGGGTTCCTTGACCCGCGTAGAAAAACATTATATGGGAGGGACTCAAGACACGTAGAAAAATAATACATGGGTGAAACCTATCCCCACACAGAAAACTGATAGGTGGGAAGAACCCATGTCTGCAAACCAAAATGCTACGTGGATGACACCCTCACCCATGTAGAAACATGCTATGCGGATGGATCCCCATCCTGCATAAGAAGATGTTAAGCAGAATGGGGAATCTTAGGGTGTTATACTCTCCATCTCTCATTTCTCCCCTCTGTCATACCATTTATCCCCACTTCATAATATCCACGAACCATTCTAATGGAACCATACCAAGGCATATTCCAAATACACTTGATAAGTATGATCAGATTATCAGACACATCAGGATGTCCTCTTGAGTCTATATACCCATGGTAAGAGGATTCCTACTGGTAACCTCCTTGATAAGTTGAACCCTCAGAATGTATTAAATTATAAATTCCCATGGTAATTAGGGTCCCAAATTTGGAGGTGCTCATTTGGACCTCCCAATTATAGGTGGGGAGGGAGAGGATCATGCTTCCCTTTCCCTTTTTAGGTAAATGTAGTATCCTCCTCTCTTCCCCAAGAACCTATTAAGTGCATCCCTCCTATAGTAATACCTATGTCTTTATTGTATAAGGAAACAATCATGACCCTCTTCGTCGGCCTAGGGTATAACAATGGGAGGGAATGGTTATCAAATTCATCTCTATTTCTCTCTCCCTTTGGGCCCATGTCTCATCCACTAGCTGACAAAGTGGATCCTATGATCTTCAGATCAACTGATTCCTCTAATTTCTCACACCGATCATGACTCATGTGAGCTTAGAGGTTAGTGTCGATCATGAAATCCTCATGATCTCAAACCTATGAAGGTCATACTATTTGATATAATCCCCAACAATTTTGAACTATGTGGTATTTGATTCCCAAATAACTAAGATATGCAAGAATCCTTCTTGATTTCAAAACCCAACACCCAAATTAACCATAATGTTCTTCAAGCTACATTCCTAGTAGGGTCATATACTTCCTAGAGGATCATATTAATTTTGGGACCCTTTCATCAACATCCTCATTAGTTCATATAACTAGAAAGATAATTCCTCCACCCGGGAGATCATATCTCTTTTAGGCCCCTCAAGCCGCCTTGGCGTAAGTCCCACACTATCTTTGGATAATAATCTTTCACCTAGATGTACATTCCATAGGAAATTAATTTTCATGGTTTGGTCCTCATTACACACCTTAAAAGGTGATGTGTCCTATTAAGTGACACCAAAATACATGGATTTTGATTCTTTTCATGAGGATATGTAGGAATCCCATCTTATGGGTTCAATCCTTAACTTCTCCCATCGTGAGGTGCAGAAAATTGAAATTGTTGTTACCTTCTGAACCAACTAACTAGGTAGTTAGAGGCAGTTAGGGTCGATCTCATGGGGAAAAGGAGAAGCAATACCAGTGTGAGTTAGTGAGTCTTATCCAATTATCTAAAAAAAATAAACGAATCATAAATGAAATTGTGAAATGATTTTAAAAAAATTAAATTAACATATAAGAAAGTGCAGAAAAATCAGAAAACAAATGTGTTTGAGTTGAGATTCAATTAGGGTTTATTATAATAATAATTCATTAGCATTAAAATTATAAATAATAATTTTTTACCAAGATAATTGAAATAAATTTTTATTTCTTGGTATAATAACAATCAATTACATGATTAAAAGATTAATCCATTGGTTCAATGATTAATTACTTAAAACATGTTAAAGTTCTTTACCCAATAAATAGTGGAAACAAACTCACCCAATGCTCATGGGTTAACTTATTTAAACTCCTTTAGTCATATCCATTGGTTTTTTCTTGTACCAAAATGACACCAATGGTGATTGTGTAATTTAATTCATTAAAGTAATTGAAAAATAAAAATAACAATAAAATTAATACACTGGAATTTATATTAAAAAACCATAACTTTATTAAATCCCCCAAAAAAGAACTTAGCCTCTTATGAACATGGTCATAGTGTGCGGGTTGAGCAGAAAATCAACCCCTACCATGGATACGATAGGTAAAAAGAATGGATAAGGGGAGTTACACTAAAATAGAATAGAAAATAGGAAAGGAAAACTCAGATTTGGATTTGGGGTAGATCATTCAGCAGAGAAGCAACACCTCATCCATGGAATATTCAAACTTGAACTAATAGGGTGACCCTTCTATTTATATAAAATTAAACTATATGAAATCTACCCAAAAATACATGACGTTTAGTTAGTTCAACTTTCTTTTCTTTTGTTTCTCCACCGGTAGGTGGTCTACCGTGCCACCACTTTGATTTTCAATGCATCGGTGGTCGGTTGGTGGGGTACATAGTGTGTTGTGTCACCCCACATGGCATGTAGAGTCTGTTTTAGTTTTCAAACACATATAGAAGTATATACATGAAATGTTAACATTGGATACACAGCTTGTAGTCTCTGGTCTACTACATGGCCGTGCACTTGATCTAGCCAAACTATGTCTAGGTAAAGGCACACAACATGTTTTTTATAAAGTACATGTTTTTTATATACAAATTTTTATTTTTATCACTCCCAATTTGTGACTTTGGATGGAATTTCCTAAAAAATAACCCAGAACACCGAAATAAATCATTTTATCCACAAAAAAATGTGTATCCGGTGAAAACATGTTTTTATACTCAATAAAATGTGTGAAAAGGTAAGAAAAAACCATGAATATCAAACTCCCCCACAATTAGTCATTTACATGCCCTAAATAAAAATATCAACATATAATTAATGGAATCCATACTCTAAAAAGGGAATCATTCAAATAATTATATTTATAAACACTATATCTATATCAGAGGATTTTAAAAGTCACAAAACATATTTCTATTCATGCCTCATGTATAATTCAATTAAAATACTTTCATCCAATTTTATTCACATTTATAACATTTTCATAAATACACATGTCACTTGATTATTTAACTCACAAAAAAATGACACACTCATTACTCAAGATCATTTAATGAGAGTTATGCTCAATATCAAGTATATTCACTCTATTTATAGGCTTGAAATTATTCTCATTCTACACTTTCAAATTGAATAAAAAAATCATGAGGTATTCCAATAAGGTTCAAATGTTTCTAAGGATAAGGGTAGGTAGGAAATTATGTGAAAAATAATCTCATAGGCTTGAAAAAGGATGCTGAATTCTTAAATAATAAATCATTATATTTAATAATAGATCTCAATGAAAATAAATCCCCAACAAGATCTCCCAAAGGTCACCATCAGCATGATATTCCCTTACCATAATGGGTTTGAAAACCCACAATAATTATAATTAATGAATTGGTCCCCTATTTTAAGCATTTTTTATAAGAGGGTCCACTTAGGAATACAATAAAAAATTGTTTTGAAACCCTTTTTCCCAAATGGAAAAAAGAAGCACTCTACCCCACACTTAATTTCATGGTGGATCACCAAAATATACAATGAATATACAATATCCCACTTAAAATATCAAATGAATAAACATGAAATATTATCAAATAATTTAGTAAAGAAGGATAAACAGTCTTATAATTTGGCTCCCTATCAAGGAAATTCATGGTTTCTATGAGTTTCACAAAGTTCAGATGTAGGGTAGGTCTCAAGGTCAAATGGTCTAACAATTTAAATTAAATGCCTCAATCATTTTAAAGTGATTCAAAATATTTATGTTTTGAAGGTAAAAAATCGCAAGTTCTAGTAGTCTTCCATATCCCAAGAATCTCTCAATAAAGTGGGTATAATAAAGAATATGTCAAGGGGCTTAGAATACCTCCTGGGAATGAGGAAAATAAAGGGTCAATCGGGTCATGACATGAATAAAAATGATAGGTTTAATAAATGAAAAATAACTAAGCATTTAAATAAAAAATAAAACTATATCAGTAATCATTTTAAAATAATTTAAAATTAATATAATCATGTAACTTTTAAAATTACCATTTATGTATTTATTATTTAAAATTATAACTAATTAAAAAATTTCCACATTTTAAAATATTTTATCTATTGGTGATGTCTCCTAGATCAGTTTTAAGGTAAAAGACTAGTGTAGTTAGAGACTCTCCCCCACACTTAATATAGCACATGGTCCTCCAAGTGAAATACTAAGGAAGAGAAGAGGATGTGGAAGAAAACCAAAAGGTACAGGGTGAAGGGAAATAGTGAAAGAACTAATGACAAAGAAAATTAAAGAAAATAAAAACTAAAATAATTCTTCCCTCATAGAGATCTTGAAAATGTGGAAAGAAGTTGAAAATGAGATGTCCATGTCACGCTAGAGTACCTGTGACTGTTGATAAAATGTAAAAATAATTCTTCATGCATAAAAATAATCAAAACATAAGAATATCAAAAAAGAGTATATAAATTAAAATAAATGTGAAAATAGTCACTGTGTCACCAAAGATGAGGCACTTTGTGAAATAAGAGGATCTGGAAGAGGAGGGGCAGGTGCAGTAGTAGCTGAAGCTAGAGGTGCTGGATCCTCACTCTGGGAGGTGGGATCAATAGGTCCATTTCTAGAGGTAGAAGTAGTAGTATAATTTGGTCTAGAAGTGGATATAAGAACTGAATCTATGTCCAGATCTATGAACGAAGGATGTGTTACTGAAGGATGAGGATCAGAGGGAGGATCATGCATTAGGGTGAACCAAATGACCTAGTGATGAAGATAGATGCACAACATATGCTCGATCTAGTCCAATCTCTGATCCATAACATCCCACGATTCTTCTTGATATCCTTAAGACAATCTGAGGTGTCCTGGTAGTGGTATAAAATGGATAGGTTGAGGGATTTGAAAACATCAGTCAAGGGTGTAGGTAAAGGTGGAACTGTGGATGGGCTAGAAGAAGATGGAATGGTAGAAGAAGAGGGAAGGGAGGAAGAAGTTGGAAGGGGTGGAAAATGGAAACCCACTTATGGAGGAGGTGGTATATGATTTGTAGCATCACCAAAGGCTGGTGGTTCATATCTCACCACTGTTGGAGATGGGGCATCCTACATAAGAACAAAGGCATATCCCTACATATTTTCCATCATCATAAAGATGAGCATGATGAAGTACATATGCTGGGGAGGACCTAAGAGATCACAAGGTAGAGATGGATCAAAAAACCCTAGGTAGTGTTCCAATTGGGTGGAGTAGAATCCGCTGTTTAGGTTTCCCTAGAATCCATGGATCATAGAGTGGAAGTAGGAGGTGAAAAAACCAGGGAGTTTAGGGTAATCGTTCTATACAATTCATGTAAGGAGATCTATATCATGTACAAACACGACTACCATGTCCTCATGGTGAGGAAAAATAATGGCACTGAAGCACAAGTGGATGAAATAGAGATGAGGGTAATTGAAAAGAGTTCCCTTCTAGGAAGTGGGGATGTACTTACGGTCAGGTCCAATAAGTTCCCGCCACATATAAATGAAATAAAAGTACTTAGGGTGGGTGAGGGAAGTAACATGTGGTGGGTGGCTGGATGGGGGTGGAAACTACACCCTTATCTAAACTTGGCCATGGTCAATGAGAAATGTTTTCCTCTGAGTATGATTCTGAATAGAGTCATTGTATCATTGGGTATATGGTGGTAAGAGGCCCCATAAAACTTAAAATTCAAAATTAACTACAAAAATAAATCTTTGAAAGTGGGAGTTATGAAATAGAGTGTCTCTTTCAAATGTGTGTGGCCAAGGAGCTCCTCAATATTCTCTCAGACACCCAAACACTGAGGAACACTGATGTATAGGAAGTGACTAATCAGTTTAATGGTGCATCGTGGAACTAACTGAAACCTACCTACTATAGGATATCACTAATCAAATATTAGGAAAGGGTGTGACTGTGGTCAAATTTCTATCGGAGCTGGCTGTGGTGGGGCAGCAGCTAGTGATGTAGAGGGCCCAACTGTGGTGCTAGTATGTTGAGAAGATGACTCCAAAGCTGGCATAGAAGTTGTGATAGCTGTATATGTTGGTGTGGTCATAGTAGGGTCTACTACCATCATGGAAGGCTCATATGGTGTCAGGATGGTAGTAATATCTAATGTGTTGGATCCCTCTACAAATGTGTATGGTGTGGTTGTAGAAACATATGGATCAATGGGTTCTATAGATGGTATAACAAGGTTTTCTGGATCAGTGATAGTTTTCAAAGATGATGTGGGTTCTGGAATGAGAGGGGAAAGCATCACAACATTTTCCAGCTATGACATCAGAGGATCTTTCACTGAAGGTGTCATCGATCTCCTGAGCCAGATTTGACGTGCGGGCCGCACCCCATCAGTAGAGGATGCAACCTACTTCCCATTGGATATATCTATGTCTTCCATGATTTGACATGGACCAATATTTTAAATGAAACAATACACAACATGTTCCCAATGAACATTCCATGTGTAGGTACAAGGGGTGTTAGTTGTGTGTTCATCGAGACACGATTCCATTTTCAGGCTAGGGCTGAAGCACTGTACATGGTGTGTACCAAACAGACAGGCCATGTGTTTTTGAAATTGAAAAGTGAGCATGTGTCACTGTGTATGTCAAGTACATGGTGATTGTTTGTATTTTGTGGCTGTTTACTATGGGTATCTGCCGAACACACAAACAGACCTCTAAATCACCCTAAACGATTGTGAAATGATGAAATATAGGGAAATGATAAACATAACTGGGGTAAGGATTGAAATGAGGCTGAAATACAAGCTTGAATCAAATAAAAACAATGGATTCATAGGTGTGAGGGGAGCAGCGTATGGGGGAAGTCTCAAGAGAAGAAAACAGGGGGGGATCGACCTGAACTATGTCCGGTTAGGGATCCCCGACTTTTATAGCCAAACTACATGGAATGTGTAGTTATATACACACTGTGTAAGTTTGTTTTTTAAATAATATTTAAAATATGTTAATTTTAATAGATTATACATATTAATTATTATTAAAAATTAAAAATAAATAAATATTTATATGAAAATAAACCTACAAACATAACGTACTAGATAAATACATGGTGTGTTTTCTAAAATTTTAAAAATAGAATTACAACCTTTGGTTTGGTGCTTAAGGTGCGATTCAAACCGGAGACCGACCGATCCAACCACACACTCTCAACCACTAGAGAAAAGGTTGTAGTACTGAAAGTTTTATTATTCTTTTAATATTTAAAGAATAGTTTCAGTACTACATGGTGAAAAAAAGGATGCACAATGTGTTTTTTTTATTTTTGAAATATTGGGATGATGTGGGGAGATTATTCGAGTTCGAACCTAGGTCTTTTGAACCCTGGGTTACAACTCTTCCAATCAACCCACATCACCCTCGAGTGAATTCTTATTTTTTAAAAGTTTTAAACTATTTATGAAAACATGAAACACATGACGTTTACCAACATATATGTTGTGTGGTTTTATTTCATTGAAAAAGGAAGAAACTAAACTAGCTAGTAGGACTTGAAACCGAGTCTTTTGGATCCATGGGCTACGACCCTACCAGCCAATTCAGCCCCACAGTGTGTATTATTTTATTTTGAAATGGTTTTATTTACTTTTGAAAACATTACAGACACCATTTAATTAAAACATGAGATTAAAAATAATGAATACTGTATAAAATGTGGGTGCAGAGCGATTCTAATCGGTGACGAATCAGATACACTCCAGTGACCTTGCCATTGGTACATACTTCATTCCTATTTATTAAATTAATTAATATTTATTTTCACTAAATTTTATATTACAATATAAATTAAAATGAATAGTAAACTTCGTGTAAGTAGGTGAACATAGAGTGTAACACCATTTTATTCTCATTTCTACTACAAACAACAGATTGGGTGGTACACACCATGTTTAGGGGATGTACACACATTATGTTTATAAAAATAGAAAATATTGTAAAAGGAGAGAGAAGTGGGGGTGAGTTTCCTCTCAACAAAAGCCTTTATTTTAGGTCTTTGGCTCAACCTAAGTTGAGGTACTTACCCGTAATCCAAAGGTGGATGTGGAATCCACCATGAAAACCACCACATATGTCCAGTGCCCTCATCTTTGAGACAATTTATTATCCTTAAGGTGGTCTGGGCAATGGATTTATGTATATTTTCTCCATGTACAGTATATGTAGTAGGTGAACATGTTTCTTGATCTTATCATATACATCTTCCATCTCTTAGGGTTCCTACTTCGTAATGCTGAAAACCTAAACATAATCACTAGAGTCTTCCATAGTATGTAAATTATCAATTGATGGGTTAGAAAAAAATAATTTATCAAATTAAGTGTTAACATTATGTGATTTACCCCATATTTAAAGTTTGAGTTTTGTAAATCATGTATCAAAATTTCTAGTGATTGACAAGTGGGGACCACATCATAACATGCCTCTTTAGTTGAAAGTGAATTAGAACACTAAACCCCAAACTCAATCAAAGTATCCATATGAGTGACTATCTTCGAAAGTTTCTCTACCATTGTACCTATTCATCCCAAAATTTTGGTTTGGTCTAACTAGAATGAGGCAAATTCTTCCATCATTGATATTAATCTTTCAGTATTATCTGAATATTATTCCAGAAGAGAATGAGGAATAGGTGGGGTAATGAATGTACATGCTTATTCCTCATATTGTAACCCATCATCCATTCACGGATAATATTCTTCTGGATATAGGTACAACAACACTAGATCATTCAGATAAAAATCCTCTCCAGGTGGATCATACGAATCCATAATCAAATAAATAACCATAAAATTTGGGGTCAAGGGTCCCAAGGAAATAATCAAGAAAGAGAAAAAAGGAAAATTTTGGGTAAACCAACCTCAAATTAGACTCGCATTGATTCTTTCCATTGTCCCCGTCAATGGCGCCAATTCCAACATAAAAAAGCTTCTATTACCCTAGTTGGAAGAAAACTCCAGGGAGCCTCACTATATAACTTAAAACTAGAATCATAATGAAAAAAATATAAGAATCTTTGATCCCTTTATAAAAAGGTACCATTTATAGAGAACCTTGGGTACATACATGTCCATCCATTGATGGAGAACCTTAGATACATATAGATGAATCTGAAACAATGCATGTTAATAATTAATTTTTAAATCAGGGTGATCCATTTCATACATGGGAATGAACAAAGGATTCATGAACATGTCTTAAATCTATAAGAGAGTCCCAAAATCGGAAATAATTACCCCCAAAAGGGTGTGATGAGCCCGACATATCATCCTCTCAACCAATCTCTAAGCATTGTTGGGGCCATTTCTAAATTACCACCTTCCATTGAAAAGTAGGTTCATGAAACATCCCGAATGAGGGAATTGTTGAGTGTTTCTAGCTCCATGAATAACCCATTGGAATCTATTGGAGATTAATGAATTTGAATTGAATGATTGTGCAATATTCATACCCCCTAAAATTTGTCATGTTAGGGACACCGTGATTTTTGTTAGAAACAAAATGGTGAGCTTGATGTGAAAACATTTAATTGTGACATCTATTTGACATGTTAATAAGGATAGAATACCCTGTTCTCATCAAACCACTATTTTCTTACCAAGAAAACCCCCTTCATTCTCGTTGGAAACAACTTTACATGTTAAAACAAATATTCCATTCACATTTTCTGTAAAATCCAAACATGATTTGTTTGGAAAATGACATGAAGATTCCTTTAAAAACAATTTTTAAAAATTCAAACATTGATAAAAATTTATTTAATAAATCATTTTAATTTTTTTAAAATATTTTTAGAAAACATGATTTGGGAAGAAAAAAGATATTTGATTGAAGAGGGAAATAAATTTAGTTTCTTTTTAAAAAAAATATTTTTAAATCATGAGTACATAAAGAGAGGAAAATTATGGGAAAGCATGTATTTTAATTTCTTAACCATATAAGAATAAACTTAATGAGTTTTTTGAGATATATATCATAATATTTCATCATGATAATCATAAACATAAACAATCCTGATAAACAATGAGATTATAACATCAAAATTTTACCTCTTTGGTATCTTTTATATCATATGACCCAATACAGAATAACATCAAATAAAAATTTTAATATCATGAAAAGAATAAGATTCATGATATTACATTTCAAATGGGTAGTATATACACCTCTTAGAAGAATATATGCACATAACATAACTTATTCCCCAAAGAAGGAAAATAGAGACAAAAATCTATTACCTCTTTGGTACATTTCGAACCATAAACCCCATGAAAGAGAGATCCTAAAATGGATTTTTAAATACCAATAAATTTCATGATGATAATCATAAAATATATTCATGGTTAGTAAATACAATACATAAAAGAAATAGGTGGTGAATATTACATGTGTCTCATAATTGTAAGAAGTGAGATAGAAATCTATTACCTTAAGTCTCAAATTCCTTCTTGTACATTTGAACCTTATTCAAAATAAATAAAAGTTTATTATACATATATTAAAGATACATAATTATATATATCACAACATATATGATTTAATTGTGAACTTTTATTACACATTTATTAACAATTCTATGTTAATGTCACTTTTCAAGTAATAACTGCTTTATTTTTCATGTATTTTTTGATTTGGTACTTTTGGTCCTATTACATTGATAATGGTTATATCATCTTAAAATTTTAAAATATGATATAAATATAATATATATTAATCATAAATCTATTTATAGTAATCAATAAAATTTATAGATATAAATTGAAATACATCATTCATGAAGACGATAGGCCGTACATACACATAAACACTATTTGCGATTTCTTGAAGGATCAAATGAAAGAAAGGTAAATAATATATCACCATTAAAGAGAAATTTTAATTTCATATATTTCACATATATTAATTAAATTTACACTAATAATATTTAATGGAAAACATTAGTGAAAATAAATTACATCACTTCACAAGGCGGTAGTCCACCGTACACATGAACGACATTATCATATCTCCTAAAAAATATAAAGTAATAAGGAATATGTGATATAATTATTTCATAAATATAGTTATGTTAAAAATATAATATATATTAATTTATTATATCATTATTATTATCCAAATAAAATATAAATAAAAAACATGTGACATTGTTTCATAAGACGGTAGTCCACCGTACACACGAATGACATTATTGTTTTTCAACAGGTTGGTAGGTTAGAAGGTATATGTGGTATTATAATTAAAGAGGTATATTAATATAATAAATATCATATATAAACATTAAATACATCATTATATCAAACCATGATAGGTGGTGATGGAAAATTAATAACATCGGTTCGTGAGGTGGTAGTTCATCGTACACACAATCAACAGTTTTGTTTCCCATTTAATGGAGGCAGAGATGGTTGTAGCTGATGCACTTAACATAAAAAATCTCAGTATATTTAATATAATGAGTTATTATATCATAAATTTTATTTAAAAATGAAGTAGTTGGAGGAATAAATTTGATAAAACACTTGGTTAGAGATGTTACCTCTTCTTTGAAAAACTTCTCTTGGTTTACTCCAAAAGCCTTCGTAGGTCGGTTTTATGAAAAAATAAGGATTATTAGATGATAGGAGATAATTAAGAAAGATATTTGAAAATTTCTTGTATGAACCAAATGGTTTTGGAAGTGTGAAGATGAGGGGATAGGTGGTGACCTTTTATAAGAGAGCTTAGTGGAACACTTATAATTCTTGAACAGAAAAAGGCGTACTCATATTTTTAACCCTAGATAAACACATTTTAACCTTAATCAGAGTAATTAATTTTTACTATTTTCACTATTCATTATGGGAAAAGATTAAGTTGACCTTATTAGATAATATAAATTATTATTATCCCAATTATGGAATCCATTTTTTTAAATTCCATTCACATAAGTGTAAAAAAGTAATTTAAAATTAAACTCATAGACACGATGAGAAAGCTGTTTTCCAAAGAGAGAAGTCTCAAAATTTTAAAAAGTTTTTATCTGAAAATTTAATATAAAATTTATTCCAATGAAATAAATTGTATTAATAGGTATATAATTTAACTAATTTTATTTTTAAAATAATACTAAAATAGAATTTATTTTTCAAATTCTTTGAAGTGAAAGACATTTTTTAATAAAAACCCGTATTTTCACTGTTCATTAAAAAAAATTATATTTTCAGAAAATTATCAAAAATTCACACCAGAATAATTCTGAAATTGTGATTTAAAAAATTAATTTTATTTTTTCAAATAATTTTTCTAAAGGTGTCAAAAATTAATTTTAAATTGGTTCACAAAATGCGGCAAAAGTTCTTTTTAGAAAAATGTAAATTTTAGGTACAAAATTGGATTTGTTATTATCTCAAGTCTAGAAAACACATAGGATAAATTTGAGAAATTTAATTAAATATATAATATATAAATTTTATTATAATCATTCACCAAAATTTATTTTTATAATTTATTGAGGTAAAATGTGTTTGTACTTAGGAAGATAGTTTTTTCAAAAAAAGTTTTTATTTATTTTTAAATGGTTCCTATTTTAATTTATAATTAATTGGTCACCAAATAATTCATTTTATATACATTTGTATACTGTATATTTTCATAATTTAGTTAAACTTTTTCATACCTTCCATTCCATTGACTAGGATGTAAGAACCCGGTTCTTATTTTGACGTACGGGCTTCTTCTTTTCTCTTTTCCCTAAGTGTTTTTAAGAAAATATGGAAAATGGGGAAAAATCATAAATTTTGGAAAGTACACGTCGTGTACTTTGTCCACACGTCGTGTACTTTCGGTCGTGTGGGATGGGTACACGAGGCGTGTGTCCATGCCGGGGATGAAGGGTGTAGGAACCGACTACACACCGTGTAGTGGTCTTTTACACACCGTGTAGTCAGTCGGTAGGACAAAACAGTAGGGCGGTGGAGCACCCGCCAGCTGGACGACAGTACACGCCGTGTAGTTGGGAGTACATGCCATGTACTCATGTCGATGGATGAACAGTGTGGCGATGCCGCCAGAGGAACAATTAAATGAAGTACACGTCGTGTACTTTGTTTTTTCGCTTAAATGGGCAGTAGCCTCCCCTGTTCATAGGGAAGGCTTAGAACTGGATGAGAGGAGTGGAAGGGGGAGGCTGAACCTTGGGAGATCCACCGATTGAGCACCGGAAATCTGATCCCGCTTTTGTCGATCACGTTAGAACCATGCGGGTAAGACCTCTCTTCTCCTAGTGTTTTGCTTACCAATTATTCTCCTAATGGAAGTTATTTAAGGTTAAGCGAGTTTCTTTCTTCGTCAGATATACGTCGTTCTTGGGAATTTCTGGAACTGATGTTCATGTATAGCGCTCGTTGGCGTATAAGGTACATGGATTGGTGTTAATTTTTCCAACTGTCGTGTGTTTTGTGCGTTTTTATGCCACAAACCCATGTTGGGGTGTCGTGTGGCTAAGGTCATTGATATATTAAACACCTTGAATTGAATAGGTGATTAATTATGATAATAAAATGCTGGTTGGGATCATTGCTTGGATCCATGACCACCCCGGGGGTGTGTTCCACTGTTTAACCATTTGTCCAGGATACCCGAGGGTATGCCTTAAAAGTAGTAATTATAGAATTGTCTCGAGAGTAATTGCTTGTTTACTGCTTTTTTATATGTTGGGAATGGTCCGGTTACTTCGTGCCTGAGGGCAGTGTTTTGCTATAGCACGAGGGTGTGACTGTATTAGCCTGAGGGTAACATTAATTTTCTCCTGAGGGAAAACTTTCGTGCCTGAGGGCTTGAATTTTGTGCCTGAGGGCGACACTTCTTATGCCTGAGGGCAATTTTCTGTTATGCCTAAGGGCTATACCTGCGGGTTGGATTCTGATTACCTGAGGGTGAGATTTTACTTGTCTGAGGATGCTGACTGATTATTCAGAAATTCACTGTGGTGGTTTCTAAATGTTAAATGGATTAAATGAATAAATAAATGGTAATATAATTGGTAAGTTAGTTACTTTTTAGTACTGTTTAGTTTATTTCATTTTACTACTGCACACTTGTTGCATGTTTTACACACAGTTGAGCGCGGGCCTTTGGTGGATGCATACTGAGATATATTTCTCACACCCTGTTTGGGTTATGATTTTCGGCCCAAACAGATTACGTTTTTGCAGGTACGGATAGGGGAAAGAGTCCCTGTACAGGTACTTGACTGTTTCTGAGGAGTATGAGGCATGGGACCGAGCCTAGGCTCGCGATGCTGCCACCTGTTTTGTTTCGTTTTGCTGTACTCTGTATTGTATTGTATTGCTCTGCTATGTAACATGTTCTGACTGTTTTCTTAGAACTTGTGGCATGTTGCATCGACATTTATATACTGGTTGGTTATACCTATTACAGTTTTTTATTCCAGTTATGTGTATGGTTTATTGCTTCCGCTGTTGTTGTATGTTTTTATTATATTCCGCTGTGCTACACTTTGACAAATGAGGGCATAGTTTCCCCACTATCAGACCTGGGCCCTCACTTCTAGTCAGCAGCCTCTGGCATTTGGGGAAATGCGCTTGAGGTCATGTGGTGAACTGGGTTCAGGGCACCTGGAACCGGGACGTTACAAAGTGGTATCATAGGCGTTTCTTTTCTTTGACCAACTATTTGGAGCCGTAGTCAAGAATAAGACAAACAATAGTTGGTAATAATCTGTGCCCGGGCGAAGCTAACCCGTGTTCAGGGAAAATCCAATTTCCCTCGTATTTTGAACTTTTTCTGATTTTTCAAATTTTACAGTTGTTATGTTTTCACCGTTGGGTGACGCACTTGAGATCGTGCTATTATAATTTATCTGTGGGTTCTATTTAGTTTCAACCCGATGAGATGAGGGTATTCCATCTCATGCATCATTTAGGCACATGCTATATATCACATGCCATGCATAGTTTCCATGCCATGTAGGTGCATTAGAAATTTCATGTTGTTGTGATAGTTGTTGTGCTAGTAAAGCGTACTGCCGTGATAGCTGCTTTGATAAAATACTTGCTTTGTGATAGAGTAATTTTATTTTATCCTGTTGATAGAATAGACGCCAAATGTTGGGTTTTGGGGAGTATGGCCCCCCATTGACCGGAATTTGGTGGATCATTAGCTTTTTATTAGTCATAACACAGATAAGATGTAAAACTTTGATTCGTGGGGAGTATAGGCCCTCACGGGTCAGAATTTGACACTTAGGTGTTGTTTTTCGGTATTTTATGGGTTCCGGAGAAGTTTCTGAGGCATACTGTCTGGGAACCCAGTATACACGCCGTGTAGAACTTTAAACACACCGTGTATGGCCTTCTGTTTTGGAAGGAAAATAAACTTTTTGAGTACACGTCGTGCACTAAGAGTACACGCCGTGTAATCTCTTTTCGTGTCACAAACCGTGTTGGTGGTGACACGGGGAAGGGAAGAGCTTGGGGTGAATACGCCGTGTAGCTTTTTTACATGTCGTGTAGTGTTGACCCGGAGTCCGGCCGTGTAACTAACAACATGGGTCGGTGTACTCCTGTACAGAACACACCGTGTCAACGATGAAAACGCCGTGTAGTGTGACCTGGGGACTCGGCCGTGTAACTAACAACACGGGTCGGTGTCACCTCTCCTTGAACATGCCGTGTACCTATGGGACATGCCGTGTAGTTTTGTCCGAGGACAGACCGTGTGGACTTAACTGTGTGGCATGCAAACAGGGTGATGTACACGCCGTGTGCGGGTGTAACACGCCATGTAGTGTCAAGCTGAGTAGTCGATCGTGTCACAAATGACACAGGCAGTTGGAAAATAACACCATACATGATGTGTAGATTATATACATGCCATGTAGTTTTTGTTCAATGGGAGCCGTGTGGATTAGCCATGTGGAAGGACCCGGGCAGGGGAAGGGAAGTCAATTACACACCATGTAGTCATCGTACATGTCGTGTAGTCTTGTTTTGAAAATATTGAAATGCAATCGTCATCTTGTTGCCTTTGTGGTTCCTTCACTTTTGGTCTTTGATAAAATATTGAATCTAAGGCGTGATTTTAACCTTGTAGTGTCATGCCGCCTAAACGACCGCGGGTTGTTCTCCAGGAGAGCGGCGACGACTATACTCTAGAAATGGTGGGCTATGGGCTACCATTTAATCCTCCAGCAGAGCCAGATGCAGTGCCGACCATTATATCGGACACAGGCATGGAGGTGCAGTTTCGTGAAGGCTTTATGTGGTTCATGCAGACCTTTCACAGGGCACCGCTGGCTGCCACATCTATGGATGAGCTTACTCATATATTTCAGTAGCATCATCCGCCTACGTTTTCAGGGGATGACGGACCATAGGCTACGGAGTCTCTGCTACGATCGATGCATACAATTTTCGAGCATCTTGAGATGCCTCCAGGGCGGAGGGTCAAGCTCGCGACGTATATGCTACGTGATTCTGCCAAGAGGTGGTGGGATGTTACCACCCAGTCAGAGCATCACAGGGACATGGCGTGGGAGGATTTCCAGGCAGTCTTCTATGACTTCTTCTTTCCAAAGATGCTGAGGTCAGATAGAGCTTGAGAGTTCATGAATCTGTATTAGGGTGCCATGTCGGTGATGGACTATTCTGCTCGCTTCACCGATCTTCAGCATTTTGCACCCATGCTGGTGGGTGATGAGATGTTGAGAGACAGACGTTTTGAGTATGGTATTCGTTATGACATCCGAGAACCGGTGAATGTTTTCAGTTTTCCTTCAGTACATGATATTTTGAATCAGGCGCTGATTATAGAGAGGAACCTGTGGGAAGCTAGTGGTGTGGGACAGAGCAGTTCAGCACCAGTTACTGGTACTATTTCTACTGGAAAGAGGAAGAGATAGATGGATTTCTATCAGGGTGGTAGTACTAGCTAGGAAGTCTCTTCAGGTGGCCTGATCAGGTGCTACCAGTGTGGCAGGGAGGGGAAAAAGAGACTATAGTGTCCACGATACCCAGTGGAGTGCTGAGCTTGCGGCAAAATGGGTCATCTGCAACACATTTGTAGGGCGTTTCCACCAGTGGCTAGTGAGAGGGGTTCTGTGCAGACTCCGTGTGCGGGAGTAGGACCAGTGGATTCTTACCAGTCATGGAACTGGAATACGTCAGGGTGTGCAGGTAGAGATGGTGGTCGTGGTCGTGGTATCCAGACACCAAGATCTTAGAGGCAGCAGGGCGGGAGAGATCAGGGTAGACAGGCTGTGTCGTAGGGTCGCGACACTGGGCAGGCTTATGCAGTGCAACATACCCAGTAGGAGCAAGATCCTGGACCTTCTACAGTTAGAGGTACTATTCTAGTAGCTTCTATTTTATCTTCAGTACTTTTTGATACGGGTGCTACACACAGTTTCATATCTGTACCCGTTGTGGAGAGCCTTGGGCTCTATGTTTCTACTTCTTTAGATATCATGATGTTAGACACTCTGTTGGGGACTAGAACGGCTGGTGTGCGTCGGTGCAAGGAGTTCCCCCTTGAGGTTGGTGGGTGTCACTACCTTTGGGACCTCTATGTCTTAGAGATGACAGCTTATGACGTCATTCTCAGGATGGGCTGGTTGGTTCCCTTTCAAGCCTTTGTGGACTGCTATCACTACTAGAAATCTGACCTTTCCCAATTCTTCTATACCAACAGTTTTTAAAAACCATTTCTATAGGTCCCCTTTCCCAACGGTTTGGCCAAACCGTTGGGATAGCCCACTTTGAGGCAACTTTTCCCAACGGTTTGGCCAAACCGTTTGGAAAATTCCACTTTGTGGCCACCTTTCCTAATGGTTTGGCCAAAACGTTGGGAAAGGGTGTACCTATCCCAACAGTTTGGCCAAAACATTGGGAAAGGTGGCCTCAAATTCCAACATCACACCCAGAAACAAAAGAATTATGCCAACGGTTGTCAAAACTGTTGGCATAGACCTATACCAACGGTTTTGACAACCGTTGGTATAGGTACTTTGATTTCTTATTGGATCTTCTCACCGAGAAAAATATATAAATCAAAATTTAAAATAATTATGAGGATAAATATATATATTTATGAAATTAAGTTCACAAAAGTCATGTTAGTTTAGTGTTTAGGTCGTTCAATGATAAACTAGGGGTCGTGGGATAAAATCCCAGTGAATGTTTTTTTTTGAAATACATATACCAATGGTTTTATGGAACCGTTGGTAAATATTTTTATATTACTTATACCAACGGTTTTCAAAACTGTTGGTATAGGTCTATACCAAATGTTTTCCCAAAACTGTTGCTATAGAACTATCCCAACGACTTACTTCGCAACGGTTCTCCAAACCGTTTGTATAGGTTATACCAACGGTTCCAAACCGTTGGTATAGGATATTTTTCTAGTAGTGTATCGTTGTAGGGTGCGTTTCACATCACCAGAGGGCGGAGAGTTTCTATAAAAGGGTGAATGGGATGTTCAGGCGAGTCGAGCTAGACCAGAGCATCATGGGCGAGGTGGAGTCACAACCCATATTGCGAGCTTATATCTGGATGATCAGGGGACTTGTCAGACGGATTTACCTCCACTTATTGATTGTTTCAGGGATGTCTTCCCAGATGACTTTTCAAGTCTACCTCCAGAGCGAGAGGTGGATTTCTCTATCTAGCTTGTTCCAGGAGTAGCACTGGTGTCCATTCCTCCTTATAGGATGGCTACACCTGAGTTGCAAGAGCTCAATAGGAAGTTAGAGGAGTTATAGGCGAAGGGTTTTATCCGACCCAATACTTCTCCGTGGGGTTCGCCGGTTCTTTTTGCGAAGAAGGCGGACGGTACCCTCAGTCTTTGCGTAGATTATCGGAAGCTGAACTAGTTGACGGTCAAGAACCAATATCCTTTGCTGAGGATAGATGATCTTTTTGATCAGCTTCGAGGATAACGTGTGTTCTCGAAGATTGACTTGAGATCCAGAGATCATCAGTTGCGCGTTAGACCATCTGATATACCTCTCACAGCTTTCAGGAGCAGGTATGGTATATACGAGTATATGGTTATGCCGTTTGGACTCACGAACGCTCCAGCAGTTTTCATGGCTCTGATGAATCGTGTGTTCCATCCTTATCTGGACTCTTTCGTGGTAGTATTCGTGGACGATATCTTGGTGTACTCTCACACTCTACATGACCATGACACCCATCTTGAGATCATATTGAGTACACTGAGAGAGCATCAACTATATTCTAAGCTCTCAAAGTGACACTTTTTTATGGATCAAATTCACTTTCTGGGTCACATTATCTCAGAGGCAGGAGTTAAAGTAGACCTAGAGAAGGTGAGAGTAGTAGTTTTCTGGGAGCATCCTAAGAACGTGTTTGAGATACGAAGTTTCTTAGGGATGGATGGTTACTACAGATGCTTCATACAGGACTTCTCCCGCTTAGCAGCACCATTCACGGGTCTGACTAAGAAGGGTGTGAAGTTCATTTGGTCAGAAGCTTGCGAGACAACCTTTCTGGACCTGAAAGGAAGGTTGAAATTAGCACTGATCCTGATACTCCGAGAGCAGGGGAAGAGCTATACAGTTTACTGTGACACATCAGGTATTGGGATGGGAGCAGTGTTGATGCAGGGTGATCGAGTTGTTGCATACGGGTCTTGGCAGTTGAGGCCGCATGAGAGGAATTACCTGACACATGATCTCGAGTTGGCTGCAGTTGTGCATGTGTTGCGCTGTTGGAGACATTATCGATTGGGAGAGCATTTTGTGTTCTTCACCGACCACAAAAGCCTCATGTATATCTTTACTCAGTGTGACCTGAATCTGAGGTAGAGAAGGTGGGTCAAGTACCTACAGTCCTTCGATTTTGAGCTTGCCTATACACCTGGTAATGGTAATGCAGCAGCTGATGCACTGAGTAGGAAGACTCAAATACATGCAGTGCAAGAGGCCAGTGGTGAGTGGCAGCTCATGGCTTTGTTCTCTGAGATGCATCTGGAGGTGCACGACAGTCAAGGGATGACTTATCTTTCCTTGTTAGCTGTGACATCTACCCTCCTAGACAGAGTGAGGATGAGACAACTATCTAATTCGGAAGGCCTAGTTCTATGGGAGTCGGTGGAAAGTGAGGACCCTCCTCCTGGTTGGACGATAGGCGATGGTGAAGTTCTACGTTTCCATGGACGCGTATGGGTTCCAGGGGATGTATGCGAGGAGCTGATGCAGGAGTTTCATGCTTCAGCTTGGGCAGTTCATCCCGGGGTTACCAAGATGTACCGAGACTTGAGACGTCAGTACTGGTGGTCGGGTATGAAGAGTGATGTAACTGGTTTTGTTACGAGGTGTTCCACCTGTAAATAGGTGAAGGAAGAGCATCAAATACCAACTGGACTGTTACAGCAGTTACCCATTCTGGAGTAGAAATGGGATGATGCCACGACGAATATTGTGACGGGTTCCCGAGGTCACCTAGAGGCAATGACGCCGTGTGGGTTTTCGTGGATAGACTCACAAAGGTAGCTCACTTCTTGCCGATCAAGGAGAACTTCGGTGTTGACGAGCTCAGAAGGCTGTATATCTGAGAGATCGTGCGTCTTCATGGGGTCCCTTGTTCTATCATTTCTGATAGGGATGCCCGAGTTACGCCTCTTTTCTGGTAGAGTTTTCAGAGGGAACTGGGTACATAGGTGATTCTGAGCACAACATACCACCCTCAGATAGATGGCCAGTCAGAGCATACAATACAGGTGCTAGAGGACATGCTGCATGCATGCGTCCTAGACTTTGGGGGCTCTTGGGAGAAGCATATACCCTTAGTCGAGTTTGTCTATAACAATAGATTTCAGGCGACTATTGAGATGGCACCATACGAGGCTTTATATGGTAGGCCATGCCGATCACCTTTGTGCTGGTTAGAGTCAGGTGAGGCAGCTTTAATGGGACCACAACTCGTGCAAGAGACTTCTGAGCAGGTCCAGTTGATTCAGAAGTGGATGGCTACCGCACAGTCTCGTCAGAAGTTATATGCTTATCGCCGTAGAAGACCTTTGGAGTTTGTGGTCAAGGATCAAGTTTTTCTACGTGTTTCGATGAGGCTGGGACACAAGCGGATCAGGAGACAGGGTAAACTTTCACGATGGTATGTGGGGCCATTTGAGATTCTGGAGAGAGTCGGGCTGGTTGCCTATCAATTGCGGTTACCACAGCGGTACCAAACCATGCATGACGTATTCCATGTGTCTCAATTGCATCTCTATCATTCAGACCCATCTCATGTCTTTCAACCTGAGGAGGTTGAGTTGGAAGCAGATGCGTCCTTTGAAGATCATCTGATTGATATCCTTGACAAGAGAACGAAGGTTCTCCGAGGCCAGTCAGTTCCTATCGTACGGGTGCTATGGCATCATGGCTGAGTGCAGGAAGAAACCTGGGAGTGGGAGACCGACATACGTGCTCAGTGGCCAGAGTTGTTCACGACTATATCTTTACCACCCTTGGAAGGGCAATTCGGGGAAGAATTGCTATAAGGGGGGAAGTTTGTAAGAACCCGATTCTTATTTTGAGGTATAGACTTATTATTTTCTCTTTTTCCTAAGTGTTTTTAAGAAAATATGGAAAATGGGGAAAAATCCTAAATTTTGGAAAGTACTCTCCATGTATGTTGTCCACATGCCGTGTACTTTTGGCCATGTGGGATGGGTACACGGGGCATGTGGCCATGCCAGGGATGAAGGGTGTAGGAACTGACTACATGCTGTGTAGTGGTCCTTTACACGCTGTGTAGTCAGTCGGCAGGCCAAAATAGTAGGGCGGTGGAGCAGCCTCCATCTGGACGATAGTACACGCCGTGTAGTCGGGAGTACATGTCGTGTACTCATGTCAATGGATGAATAGTGTGGCAGTGCCACCAGAGGAATAGTTAAATGAAGGAAGTACATGCCGTGTACTTAGAAGTACATGCCGTACACATTGTTTTTTTCACATAAATGGGCAGTAGCCTCCCCTGTTCATAGGGAAGGCTTAGAACTGGACAAGAGGAGCGGAAGGGGGAGGCCAAACCTTGGGAGATCCACCGATCGAGCACCGAGAATCCAATCCCGCTTCTGTCGATCACGTTGGAATTGCGCGGGTAAGCCCTCTCTTCTCCTGGCATGTTGCTTACCAATTCTTCTCCTAATGGAAGTTATTTAAGGTTAAGCGAGTTTCTTTCTTCGTCATATCTACGTCATTCTTGGGCGTTTCTAGAACTGACGTTCGTGTATAGTGCTCGTTGGCATATAAGGTACGTGGCTTGGTGTTAATTTTTCCAACTGTCGTGTGTTTTGTGCGTTTTTGTGCCATGAATCAATGTTGGGGTGTCGTGTGGTTGAAACCATTTCTATATTAAACACCTAGAATTGAATAGGTGATTAATTATGATAATAAAATGCTGGTTGGGATCATTTCATGGATCCAGGACCACCCCGGGGGTGTATTCCACTGTTTATCCATTTGGCCAGGATACCCAAGTGTATGCCTTTAAAGTAGTAATTATAGAATTGCCTCAAGAGGATTTTATTATTTATTGCTTTTTTATATATTGGGCATGGCCCTGTTACTTCGTGCCTGAGGGCGGTGTTTTTCTATAGCCTGAGGGCGTGACTGTATTAGCCTGAGGGAAACGTTCTATTTCGCCTGAGGTAAACCTTTCGTGCCTGAGGGATTGACTTCTATGCCTAAGGGAGACACTTCGTACGCCTGAGGGAAAGTTTCTGTTACGCCTGAGGTCTATACCTACGGGTCGGATTCTGATTACCTGAGGGTGATATTTTACTTGTCTGAGGACGCTGACTGATTATTTAGAAATTCACCGTGGTGGTTTCTAAATGTTAAATGGATTAAATGAATAAATAAATGGAAATATAACTAGTAAGTTAGTTACTTTTTAGTACTTCTTAGTTTATTGCATTTTACGACTGCACACTTGTTGCATGTTTTACACACAGTTGAGCATGGGCCATTGGTGGGTGCCTACTGAGATACATTTCGCACACCCTGTTTGGGTCATGCTTTTCGGCCCAAACAGATTATGTTTCTGCAGGTGCGGATAGGGGAAAGAGTCCCTATACAGGTACTTGACTGTTGCTGAGGAGTAGGAGGGCATGGGACCGAGCCTAGGCTCGCGATGCTGCCAGTTGTTTTGTTTCATTTTGCTATACTCTATATTGTATTGCTCTGCTATGTAACATGTTCTGAATACTTTCTTAGAACTTGTGCCATGTTGCATCGACATTTATATACTGGTTGGTTATACCTATTGAAGTTGTGTATTCCAGTTATGTGTATGGTTTATTTCTTCCGTTGTTGTTGTATGTTTTTATTATATTCCGCTGCGCTACACTTTAAAAAATGAGGGCATAGTTTCCCCACTATCAGACCTGGGCCCTCGCTGCTAGTCGGTAGCGTCTGGCATTTGGGGAAATGCGCTTGAGGTCATGTGGTGAACTGGTTTTGGGGCACTCGTTGAGTGGCACTCGGAACCGGGATGTTACATAGGAGATACCTATCATATTAAATAATAATATTTTAATTGTTGGCCATGTTTCATTTAAACTCAGTGATGCATGTAACGAAATATAAAATTAGTGCTATGTGAAACACACACAATTGGAATTTAAAATTTTTATGATGGTGTATTTTTGATTGAATCCCATTGAAAAAATTCATTTGTGATCGGATCCCATTGCAAAAATTCATTTGTGATAGGAGGTCGTCGCAAATGTGGCTATTTGTGATGGTCTGCCACAAATAGTTTTTATTTGTGACGAAAGTATTATCCATCAAAAATAACTCCCATAAGGGTTGTTAAATAACCATTTTTGATGGTCTACTAAAAATTTGTATTTTTGACAGAAATAATTTCGTTCACAAATGCTCTATTTTTTTTAAAAAAATAAAACGCGAAAAAATAATTAAAATTACACAATTTAAAATAATTTAAAATAATTAAACCAACCACAATATTAATAAATAGTTTCACACATAATATGTTTTATCACCCCTAAATATAAAAAAAGTCATGAAAAATCACAAATTATGAACATATTTCATCTGGTGGAGGAGGATCACTAGAAAAGCCCATAGGAGGAAACTCCATACCAACACCACATGCAAACCGTCTCATATACTTAACATATACTTATCTCTAAGATGATTATGCTCATGATCTACCTCACTATCTCTATTCATATTCTGTATCATATCATCTAGATCTTTAAACCTTTTATCATATAATGTAACCTACGATGAAGACCCCTCTCCATAATCTCCCTTTGATCTAGCCGATGACATCATAGAAATATCATAATAAGTGGTAGGTGTCAATCGTGAACCAATAATAGTCACCCAAACTTTCTCAAACCCATGTATATTAACTTGTATCCAAGATCCCTAATCGAAACCTGACTCTCCAGTGGCATTTGATTCACTCTTATCTTGACTTTCTTGTGACTGATAAGTCATAAACTCATACGTTTCCTTCAAATATAATTAGTAATTAGAATAACAGTAAAATTAATATGAATAACTTTTTTTAAAAAAATTACTTACCACAATATGGAATTGTCATCCACTGACAATATATCCTATACTACGATCAATGTATATCTTATTATAAACTTAAAACTCAATAATAGATGTGTCAGTAGTGGCCAACATAATATAACAAAAATTTTACATTTAAATTATATATACATTAATAAAAAATATTACTTACCATATGTCATCGATGTATACTAAATATACAACTTGTGACCCTATGTGTAACTTACTTCCTCCCCCGATTCTAATGTTCTATTGACGATCTCATCCTAAAAGTCCCTCCTAGCCAATATGAGAACAATCCATCCCTTACCTGATTAAATATATAGTTAAGTTGATGAGAGATGCGAGACTGATCAAAAACAGTAGCAAAATCTCTTTCTATGGATCACTTTTTGAGGTTGTGTGAAAACTGATGAAAACGTTCATGTATACAAATATACCATGCCTCCTAGATATGAGCTCTTAGACTATCATCAATCAGATACAATTAGTTCTTCAAGATAATTAAAAACAACATGTGACTAATTAAATAAATTTAAAATAAAAAATATTATTTAATATCATACAATCCAATGGTCAAATATCTAGTGACGAACTACAATGGGAACCAAATCCCATGACACACATCGCTTAAAAAAATTATTTATGAGAATTAAACCATCCTACCCAATAGATAAATGTAAAAACCTATGGAAATAAAAACAAAACAATTAGAATACTATTTCCAAAATCAATACAAAAACTTAATATGAAATAAATATCATAAACAATTGGACATAACTCCAAAAACAAGGATCAAAGTCTATAAATAGATATATCTATGGAACAAGGTTAAGAATCATCAATCGAGCAAGACCACATCCCCTCTTAATAGGTGCAGCCTCCTACATATCAACTGAATCAGGATCATCATCAGGAAGTCCAACATCAGTGAGAGAATGAATTAGGTCATCAAGAGCATCTATAACCATTTGAAACAAATAATCTTACCTGTAAGAAACTGTTAATACATATATAAAATATAAGAAACTAATAAATACCATAATATAATAAGATTACCTATAAGAAGTTGTTCATACATATATCAAATAAAAAACACTAATAAAAACTATAAAAATATAATTTTTTCTCTAAGAAGTTTTTAATACATATATCAAATATATAAACTATTAAATATCATAATATATCAATTACCTGTTAATAAAAACAAAAAAAATAATATAACCTATAAATATTTTTTAATATAGATATCAAATATAAAAACTAATAAACATGCATAATATATTATTCTTACCTATCAATTGTAATTAATACGAATATCAAATATAGAAAACTAATAACTACTGGCATTAGAAAAGGAACAAAATAGATAATTGGGTCCATCCATATGAAAAAAAATCTAACATGTAAATAATTATTAATAAAAATATAAAATATGAAAAAACTAATAAATAACTAAATATATGGAATCCATATTCATCTTCTTCCTAATCTTCATCGAGGAAAATGTCTTCATCCTCATCTCTATCATCATCAACATCCATGTGAATTTTAGTTTCATCATCTCTTATTACTTTATTAAAATTATCAATATCATTGGCCCTTGAGTGGGGGGTTTCATCATCGATATTTATATCTCATTAAGTAAGAGATATATTTGAGGATATTTCTTAAAAAATCTCAACAAATTGCACTTCCACAGAACCATTTTCATTTTCAATAAATTTATTATCATGATATTTAATTTTTAATACACTCCACCAACCATTCGAATCTCTAAAAACATCACAATAATTTTCATAATAAACTTTATGTGCATGATGTGCCAACATAAATGGTTTATTTGATGCAAGAAGACTGTTATATTTAATGTCAACAACATGATTCCATTGATGAACTGACAACCATCTATCAGTATCAAGCCAATAGAATTTAAACAATGTTATATAATTTGGTCTAAGATAACAAAACTCAATTATTTTATCCAACCTTCCATAAAAATCAACATCAATTTATTTATGATGATTTCCTTTAAAAAACACCACTATTAATTTATTTCTTTTATTCACCATAAATGAATGTATAGAATCAAAATCCATTAACCACATACCCATTATAATATTTTACCAATTTAAATAGAGGGTTTTTGAGCACACATAATCAAATATCAATTTTACTTTCACGTTATGTTGGCTAAAAACAATATAAATTATTAATAATAAATATCATTATTAAATTTATTTGATTTTCCATCTAAAACAACTTATCTTACCAGTCTTTGAAACCAATATAAAAAATTCCATTGACGACGTTCTTAAAAATTAGTAAATGTTATTTGTATAATTTTTTTTGATATGGTCAACATATAGTATACAAAACAAATAATGTAAATTAATGTATCTATTGTAAAAATTTAATATAATAATAAGAAGTAGTAATTAATCCACAAATCATGTCATTTCTTAACAATTTAGCAGAACTATGTATGAGCTCTGTATAGTTCTTTATCAGTAATCCATCGTTAATGATAACCACCATAACCAAGCTCATGATGATTAAAAACTAACAATTGACTATTTTTGACATCATCAACATTTTCCTCATTATGACTCATGCGATTATGGTTTGAAGGATATTCTAACTAAAAATAATAATAGAAGAAATTTGAAATTTACTCATGCAAGTACCCTTCTATAATCAACCCTTTAACTATGATTTGTTATGTAATTTCTTAATTAATTTTTTCATACATATCTAAAATAGATATATCCATTGGAATGTTACTTGACCTCTAATTTTTTTTTCATACATAAACTGTAATATTAAATATTCATTAGAATTAAAGAATCCTGAAGAGAATATTTTCCATAATTTACATAAAATTAAAACAAAATATTTTTTCATAAAAATAAATACATCATAATCCAATGTTTTCACACAATTATCTTAGAAAAAATATGGTATTTTAGTCAACACATCTCAAATTGAAGAATTCAACATCTCTCTAAGACCAACCAACAGTAATATTTTAATTATGACATAGAATTCATGACTTTTTACCCATTAATATTCCTATTTATGATGAAATGATACAAAATATAAGAATATCCATATAGTAACCTTAAATATATAATCCATTAAAAAAAATAAATGGGTTTCTTTAATAAGTGAGTATGTTGCTTTTGGATTCATTATTTTGTGTGATCTTTCATATTTAAATAATTGACGTTTAGGATGTATGTAAATCTAAGAAAGATCTAACCATGCATTTATATTATCTTTGGTATTACCAGGTGTGTCCAACACAGTATAAAATATGTTATCAAAAAATTCTTCTCATATGCATTATATCTAACATGTGATGAACCAACAAATCAAACAAATATAGAAGGTCCAAAAAATATTTCGCTTTATCCAATTATGATCTTTCCTAAAACCATTTATTTTTTATTTATTTATGGTTGGTATAAAAGTAATAGGAGGTAATGTAGTGACAATAGATTTTACCTAATTACCTGAGAGAACTACTAGAGGTTCATCTGTTTTAATTAGAAATTTTGAAAAATTATTTTTTTTCTTTTGAAAAAAGTGATTTGCAGGAAGAAATATTTGATGGAATTAAAAATAACTAGCCTTTTCCCATTACCAATAATTAATTCTTTGTTATCAGCCATACTATACAAGAATTATTTTAGACCATGTGTGCTTCATCCAGATAACATAACATATGCTAGAAAGTTACTAATCGTCCATATAAATGCAACCTTCAATATAAAATTCTGATATACAAATTTATCAAATTTAGACACATTTTTGTTCCATAATGAAATTAACTCATCAATTAGTAGTTTCAAATAAAAATAAATATTCTTATTTATATTTACTGGAATTAATACTGCCAAATATATATGGTTTCTTTATAAACAACCAAGGAGGTAAGTTGTAAGGAGTAATGAAAATAATACAACAAGAATATTGACTGCCGTAAGCACCCAATGGGAAAAAACAATCAGTAGAAAGTCCCAGTAATATGTTACAAGGTTCTGAAGAAAAATAAGAATGAATATGATCAAAGTGTTTCCATGAATCACCATCATTTGGATGATTTAAGATTTTACTGATGAAAATATTTGATTTATTCCATGTCATCAATCTAGTTGTGTTGTGAGACATAAATAAATGGTGTAAATGGGGTGTAATTAGAAAATAACTCAACTCTTTCATAGGAACTATGGGCTTTCCTTGTTGTTCCTCTTTATACCTTGATTCTCCACATGTTGGTTAATTAACTGATAAGTCATAATTACCATAATATAAAATACAGTCATTTAAACATACATGTTATTTTGATAACTAAGACCCAAATTAAAAACCAACCTCTTAATTTTATAGAAACACGCAGGTAATGAATTTCCATCAGGAAACAAAGATTTAAACAAACATAAAACCTAATAAAAAACTATTTAACATTCCAAAATCTAGTTTAATTGCCATAAATTTTGTAAGAAATTTAGTTTTTCTCATATGAAATCCCAGATATAATTCTTCCTTAATAGATTTCAAAAAATTATAAAATTGAGGAGGTTTAGATTCAATATTTTGAATATCATTCAGTTTTTTTTATTTCCTAAATAAATGGTACAAATGCCTCATGTATGAAATTCTAAAATGATGGACCCAGAAACAAATTTTTTTTTATTATCTATTGAATTATGTTCACTATAATGATACCAAAAAACATAATCTTTCTGAAAACTAAAACACAATAGATGAAATCCAACATTTTCAAACATTTTGAATCTCCTAAGATCACATTTCTGACACATAAATTAAATTGTTCTTTTAGAAAAAAATCTAAATTCGATGATGAAAATGATATAAATGTTTCAACACCTTCAATGTAGATAGGATTTAAACCAATTTTTTTGGGTTTTTTTGTGACTATGTATCCAATCATGATCATGTAATAGATACTAATTTCTACTTCCCGAGTTCATAGTTATCTAAAAAAACAACATAAATAAGAATAATTATTACTCATTATGACTAATTGAATATTATTATTATATTTTAAAACCTTGAAATCCTTTATAGAATATGATCGGAGTGAGTCCCTAGTTTAAGACTGGATTTGAGGGCCCATAGAGGCTTGAAATATATAAAATAATAATATTAAATATGTCATATCACGTGCATTCTATTTTCTTAAAATAATGGAATATATACTAACTATTTTCTCATATGAGAAATCTGAGATCACTTTTACGTCTATGATACGATGTTTACCCTAGGCTTGACATAACATCTTTGTGTGTCGAGTGTTTGGTTACATTTCACATGAGGGTAATTAATTTAATATTTCTATTATATTTTTTTATAAAAAAATTTCTATCTCCCAAACTATATATTTTATGAAAAATTGGAGACTAATGTAAGCTCCGGAATATGAGGTTTATCCTAGGCACGACAATAAAATTTGTGTATGTCAAATGTTTGGTAACATCACACGAAAGAGTATCCTTTTTAGTATTATATCAATATTATATATATATATATATCATAAAACATTTATAATAATTATTAATACTAATTATTTTAATTAATACAATATTTATAAAAAATATTGTTATATTCTAAAAGTTACTAATATTTACTATTTATTAATAATATCAACTAATTAATTATTATTTTTAAATTATTATTACTAATTATTAAAATGATTATTACATTTTTAATAATTAATATATATATATCATGATTTCTTAATTAATATAAATACATCAAATATATTCTAACTCTTTTTGAAACAAAAAATACATATCAAATATATATAAACACACACACATATATAGATAATAAACCATATACATTTTTTAAAACTGTTTATATATACATATCCATATATTAATATATATATATATATGTAACAGCCCAAGATTTTATAAAAAAATATTCTTTTTAATTTTATTAATGTCTTGTGTTGTACGCTACACCAAAAGGAGCTTGCACAACACACATCCTTGACTTGACTTGCATTACACGCAATCGCGACCTTCCTCGATAGCGTGTGTAGTACGCAATACCGAGTTTCACTAAACAACGATATGCTATAAAAATATTATTAAAACTAGCCGTTATGAATAGTAATAACCACTTTTTGAAATCCAGTAAATCTTATTTTTCAAAATGAACTTTATTTTTGGATTCGGAGTATCGAATTTAGCCTAAGGTGAAATTTTGGTACTTTTCGGATAACTTTCATATTCTGATGAATAGTGAAAATTACTAAATTATAATTAAAAACAACTTTTTTAATCGAAATAATTAATAGTGATAAATCTTTAATTTGAGTGGTTTTAAAGTATATTTAGAATATATTTTTACAATTTAATACAATGTTGGTCATTGGATGTAATTTCACATTTAAACTAGACATAAACAAGTGTCAATCTTTTGATAGATATTGTTTCTTAAAAACACGCTATTTGTTTTAACAGCGGGATTTAATTATAAAATTAATTAATGCAACTTTTATGTTATGAATTTGGTAAAATAGACTTCATTTTTGAATTCGGAATATGAAATATAGCTTGGGATGAAATTTTGGCATTGTTCTGAAAAACATCAATTTTTGATGAATAGTGAAACTACTAAGTGGTAGGTTAAAAACTGAATTTTTGCATAAAACTTAATTTTACCGCTTCTGTGAATGGAATTTCGAAAATCCGAGAGACACGGTTAATATCAAGGACTAAAATGTGGTTCAATGAGATGAAAATAATTTTTTGGTGAATAGTAACTTTTTACTTTTTTTACCACGGTTAATAGTAAATAAGGTAACTAAGGGTAAATATGATATTAATATTACCCTAACACATGTCCTAATTCTATTGGACAAGTGTAATTCGACCAAAAACAAACTTAGGAATAAAATATGACCATTTAGGCCCACTTGGATTAGATTAGGACATTTATTATTAATTTATTTAAAGAAGGGTTAAAATAGTTAAAATCAAAGTTTAATAAGTAAATCATTTTTAATATGGGGTTATACATAAGATAAATTCGACTATAAATATTCATTAGAAAGCTAAAAAGATTTCCTAAATTATGGTATTTTATTTGTAAATTTTAGACATCAAATAATTTAATTAATTTATGACACAAAGATGATGCAGTAATTATCTTATTTATGCAATATTGACATAATTGATGTTATAAACACCAAAATAAATGTAATTTGAGAATTTTTAGGAATTCCACTAATTTTATAGGTTACTATGATATATTAATGTTGATTTAATCAACTTGTTTCGAACATTTAATTCTGTTATGACTTTCACAAAAATCATATATCAAATAGTGTCAAAATTGACACAAAATAGTTTTTAAATCAAATATTATATTATTAATTGTTATTTTATTCCTAAAAATCTAAGGATCGGCCAAATGACTTAGATAAGGATATATATATTAATAATAAACAATTTGGGGTTCGTTTGGCATGTTATAGTAAGTGTATTAACCATATAGTGAAAGAAAACAAAAAGACACGGTAAAAGTCAAATTATTTAACTTAGAGTTAAATCTAATTGATAAGGTTTAAAATAAGATCCAAACATGTCTAAATTTTATTGGTTGATGAGATTACAACCCTATCTCATCTAAGCTTCGAATATGAGTCATTTTTGGAGGTTTTTAAGTGGGGTTAGATTTATTATAAATTAATATTTTTAAGAATTCCTAAGGTGCCCCTCTCCTCCCCTATAAAAGGAAACCTCCTCCCCCTCCTCCTCACACCAATTTGAGCACTCAAGCTCGGCCAACCCCTGACAATTTATCCTCTCCACTTCCCTAGCAACATCCTAGAGGTTCTGGTCTTCCTCAAAGACCAATTTTAGTGCCCTAAGAGGAGGTCTCAAAGAGGCACTTCAAAGAAGAGGTAATTACCGTTACCAATTCTTTCATCTTTATTTCTTCTTCCACTTCTTCTTCTTAGGTTGTTTCATTATGAAGTAATAACATCAGTATCACTCATATACTGATATGTTATTATAAGTATGAAACAAACCTATTTCACCATCTATCCATCCTACGGAAAAAGAAATCACCGCGCGTGCGTACGTACGGAATACCGTCTCCACGCCGTGGTGTAATCTATTTTCCACCATCACCTTACAAGGATGGGTATAATGGTGTAATCAGTAACTATATATGATTATTATTAAGTAATATTGATACTGAAATAATATATATATATACTCCAATACAATTCCACGATCATAGGAACGATATCATCACTCGTGCGTACGTACGGAATACCGTCTCCACGATGTGATGCGACTCGTTCTACATGATCTTCATTTCATAATGATTATATAAATGAATTGAATGAATGAATATGGTATATACTACACTAATACCATTCTGGAAATGAATTATCTATAACCTAAAGATAAGAATAAGAATTTATTCAACAAAACACGCATAAGAACAAAAAGTTATAAAGACCCGAGTAACAAGTAACAATGAAATATTACTAACAAGAAGCTAATAATATGACCATATATGATCTCATATCAATATGTATGATTCTGGAATAAGTCAATAACATTATTTAAACCATTATACAGGAGCTTCGGACACGAACAAAGCAAATCGGACCTAAGGTAAGGGAAATATCACAATCTCATTTTTATCCGAGATTGTTTATTCGTAAGTATTTACTGGGGTGTATTTTATCATCCACATCCATGTTCCCTCAATATGTAATATTGTTTCCATCCACTTGCAATAGTTTAAATCCAATTTTACCCTTAGGTGAGTTTTTAGTAAAGAATATGAAAGGAATCTTTTGTCGTTTTTTTTCTGTACGAGGTACTTTTTGACTTTTCCGACAAAAGTACGAAGAATGTTTTTTTTAACTTATACGGCACGAACAGATTTATACTGTTTTATAAAGCCTTATTTTCATGAAGCTTCCTCTAAAAGATTTCATGACTATTTTCAATAAAATATATTTCTTTTAAAATTGCATGATGTTTTGTGAAAAGAAATTGATTTTAAAGAAGAAAGGATATTTTCCTCAAGAATTCATTTCAAGTGTTTTCTCAAAAGTATTTTCCATCTAAGATAATAAAGGGTTCTGTTCCTATCCATATTTTTACATTGATTTGACTATGTTGTGATGGAATTATGTTTATGAATTCCTTTATCTTATATGAATGGTTTTATGATGTCATGTTGTTTAAGAATCCCATTTTTATTACATGGGTTATGAAATGATGTATGATTTATGATTTTGTGGCACACATAAGAATGGTATCATTAAGAGATGGGTGGGACCTATATCTCCCTCCAATGCATTGGGTAAAGATTTCATATCTCATGAGATAGACATGGCTGGAATGGTAGGTTATACCGGTTCAGTGAAACAGGACTGAAACGAGGATTACTCGATTCAGAAAGGGACTTTGTCCACTAAGATAGTCTTGGCAATGAGTCTTGACTAACAAGAAATGATTCTCTATGATTATGGGTGTATGCCACAATGAGTAATGTTTTAAGTTATGGTTTCATTTTCACTACTATGATTTATCCCATATGCTCTCTTTTGCAGGTTAAGATTTCCAAAAATGTTATGTTCTTATGAAAATTATGTGATTGATATTTCTTTTGTTTACCCTTACTGAGCATTTGAGCTCACCCTTTTATGTTTTCTTTTCCCCAGGATATAAAGAAAGTTTTTAGGTAAAAAAAAAGGAAGATCTTTATGGGAGATGTTGAAGATCTTTCACCACGATTAGAAGATTATAGTCCGAGTTTCCAAAGACGCTAAACTACTACGATCCTTGTGTGTGTATTTTTGTTATGTATTAAGTATTCCGCAAAAGTAATGTAATGTCCATGTACGTCAAGATACGAGTCTCTACAGTTGGTATCAGAGGCAAAGGAGGTAGGAATGTATCCGATCCTTGGGAACTCTCACATGTGAGCGTTGGACGAAGCATGGCTCTCCGCCCAAGGGCTTCATGAGGAAATGGCTGCCACTGGGGATGGTGGTGTGTCCCGCCCAGGGGGTGTAGCCGCCCATGGAGTGCCCTGATAGGTATCAATTGTAGTCCACTAGAAGTAATTCTAGACCGCTACAGTTGGTATCAGAGGATAGGTTTAGTCAACCTTTGGAAACTAGGATGCGAAAACGTTAGTGAGATCCCTAGAGATATTTCTAAGGTATGTCTAGGGATGTCCCTAGGGATAAGTATACGTATAGGTTATAGTAATAGAATTATGCTAACAATCATAGAATTAAACCTAAGATGTTGGATATTGAAGGTGCTCCCCCTTTATTATGTTGTTTTCCCTAGCATGATTTTTGCGTCTCACACTATTCTTTTTGGGTTTTAGACGATGGCTAGAACCCGAAGGAACCGTGTTGATCAATGCAATGGACAATGCAATGATTGCCCTCCTGAACAAACAAATGTTATGGGAGATGGAGTGCAAAATCTTATTGCTATACTTACACAAGCTATGAATCATTCTGGACTTCCAAATGAGCAGAGAAGGGAACAATATTCTATTGAGTCCTTCATGAGGCAACGACCACCTTCTTTCAGTGGGTCTTCTGATCCACTTGTGGCTGAACAATGGATCAGTACTACTGAAAAGATATTTTCAGTTCTTCAATGTTCTGAACATGATAAAGTCATCTTAGCAGTATATCGTTTGGAAGGTGAAGCTGATCAATGGTGGAATCTTATCAAGAATACGAGGCCAAGAGATGAAATTGAGTCCATGGAATGGGACGAGTTCAAGAACTTGTTTTTCAGTAAGTACTTCCCTCGTATTCTTCGAACAAAGATGGAGAAAGAATTTCTTGAACTGAAGCAAAGGGACGATGAATCTATTGGTACCTATGAAGCAAATTTTACAAGACTTGCAAGGTATGCTTCTGGAATTATCATCCAACCTGAAAGTAAAGTTGATCGATTTTTCTGTGGCTTAAAACCAAGTCTTCGAAGGGCATTAGCTATAAAAGACTTCAGTAGCTATGAAGAAATTGTGCGTTGTGCTATCAAGGTAGAAATGGAAGTTGGTGTTACATATCCATCTCATGGTTTTGACAAGAAACGAAAGATGGAGTTCAAGGAGAAATCTCAGAATAATGGTGAAAAGAAGATGAATGTTTCCTTATGCACAAAGTGTGGAAAGAAGCATGGTGGAGATTGTCTAAAAGGGACTAGAAAATGTTTTATGTGTGGAAAAGAAGGTCATCGAGCAGCTGAGTGTCGAAGTAATGGAAAAAGGGTTTCTAATGATAAAGCAAACACTGCAGAGAACGCACCGCCAACACTTCAATGCTTCAAGTGCAAGGAAATGGGGCATTATGCTAATAATTGCCCTAATCCAAGGGTTAGTGATGATCGACATGAGCAACCGCTTAAGGCAAAGGACCAAGGGAAGTCACATGCGATCACTATTGGAAATGTTGAATATGACAACGATGTGGTGGAATGATTAAGTGTTTATGTAATGGGATTCCAAAATAATGTTGTATCTTGGAATATTGGAATATTTATGTATTGGTCTAATGTGGTATTCAAAGTGATTGAGATATTATGCGCATAATGAAGGGAAACCGAGAAAATGAAATGTTTAACAGTATTCATGAGCTCATGATTGATATAAGGACTAAGTGATATCATGGTTTGAGTATATAGAATTTTGAGGATTTTGGTATGTGGAAAGTGTTAACTTTTAACTGCACTCATGTTTTCACTAAGGTATTCAAGAGAATACACGATTAAGGACTTTGAATGTTTGGAATGTGACCAACAAGACATATCTTGTGATATGTGGGGATCAACGACAGTATTAAATCTCTGGTAATCGTTGTTACTATATTATGAGAGTGGACTGCAGTATTATGTATAAGCCTAAAGATTGGAATGGATTATGTTGGACATAAGTTAGTATTGTTTAAGGATAGAAGTTTTTTCGATATTATTGATGGGATGTTATAGTAATATAGTTTTATAAAAAGGACAACCTGCAGGACGGGCGACAACCCATCGCTTCGGACAAGGCTGTGGGAATCGAACCCACAACCGAAGTGCGACTGGCCTTTATCGCCTACCACTGGCCTACAGGAAGTCCCTGTTTAGTAGAAACTAGTGTTATTATATTAAGCAGTATGATATATGAAGTATAAGCCCATTTTAGGAACCATATATGATTAATCCCACTATAGATCGACTTATGTATATAAATTTTGCTAACCTTTTGAGACAGATGGAATGACCCGTCATTCTATCACATGATATGCTAACACTTCACGAATAACAAATTCAACTTCATTTATTTAAGAGATGAAGTGGAAATTGTTAAAGGCACGAACAACAGTGAGATTGTACCAAAATAAAGTAAGTATTTATTCTAATTCAAATTCTTTAACTTTAGGGAAATGATCTTGAAAACCAAAAATGTTGTCCTAGTTCTCTTATACCTGATTAATCAGATGGTACCTTAGATCGTCACAAATTTATGGATTTTTGATTGCTGGCTTTTCCATAGCCATGTTCTCTACCACTCTCCATCAGAACATGATGGTTAGATTTCTCTTCCATATCCATATTTTCACCTATGTGGAAACCCAGTGATTAGTTTATTTGGGTAATCGTTACATTTCATACTTTAGTTTTTAAAGCCAAGTTTTGGTATTCCTTTTTTACGATGTGGGTTTCTATTAAAGAAAATTTCGAATAGTAAACCATTTATAACCCCGACGAATTTCGAGGGCGAAATTCATTTTAAGGGGGGTAGATTGTAACAGCCCAAGATTTTATAAAAAAATATTCTTTTTAATTTTATTAATGTCTTGTGTTGTACGCTACACCAAAAGGAGCTTGCACAACACACATCCTTGACTTGACTTGCATTACACGCAATCGCGACCTTCCTCGATAGCGTGTGTAGTACGCAATACCGAGTTTCACTAAACAACGATATGCTATAAAAATATTATTAAAACTAGCCGTTATGAATAGTAATAACCACTTTTTGAAATCCAGTAAATCTTATTTTTCAAAATGAACTTTATTTTTGGATTCGGAGTATCGAATTTAGCCTAAGGTGAAATTTTGGTACTTTTCGGATAACTTTCATATTCTGATGAATAGTGAAAATTACTAAATTATAATTAAAAACAACTTTTTTAATCGAAATAATTAATAGTGATAAATCTTTAATTTGAGTGGTTTTAAAGTATATTTAGAATATATTTTTACAATTTAATACAATGTTGGTCATTGGATGTAATTTCACATTTAAACTAGACATAAACAAGTGTCAATCTTTTGATAGATATTGTTTCTTAAAAACACGCTATTTGTTTTAACAGCGGGATTTAATTATAAAATTAATTAATGCAACTTTTATGTTATGAATTTGGTAAAATAGACTTCATTTTTGAATTCGGAATATGAAATATAGCTTGGGATGAAATTTTGGCATTGTTCTGAAAAACATCAATTTTTGATGAATAGTGAAACTACTAAGTGGTAGGTTAAAAACTGAATTTTTGCATAAAACTTAATTTTACCGCTTCTGTGAATGGAATTTCGAAAATCCGAGAGACACGGTTAATATCAAGGACTAAAATGTGGTTCAATGAGATGAAAATAATTTTTTGGTGAATAGTAACTTCTTACTTTTTTTACCACGGTTAATAGTAAATAAGGTAACTAAGGGTAAATATGATATTAATATTACCCTAACACATGTCCTAATTCTATTGGACAAGTGTAATTCGACCAAAAACAAACTTAGGAATAAAATATGACCATTTAGGCCCACTTGGATTAGATTAGGACATTTATTATTAATTTATTTAAAGAAGGGTTAAAATAGTTAAAATCAAAGTTTAATAAGTAAATCATTTTTAATATGGGGTTATACATAAGATAAATTCGACTATAAATATTCATTAGAAAGCTAAAAAGATTTCCTAAATGATGGTATTTTATTTGTAAATTTTAGACATCAAATAATTTAATTAATTTATGACACAAAGATGATACAGTAATTATCTTATTTATGAAATATTGACATAATTGATGTTATAAACACCAAAATAAATGTAATTTGAGAATTTTTAGGAATTCCACTAATTTTATAGGTTACTATGATATATTAATGTTGATTTAATCAACTTGTTTCGAACATTTAATTCTGTTATGACTTTCACAAAAATCATATATCAAATAGTGTCAAAATTGACACAAAATAGTTTTTAAATCAAATATTATATTATTAATTGTTATTTTATTCCTAAAAATCTAAGGATCGGCCAAATTAGTTAGATAAGGATATATATATTAATAATAAACAATTTGGGGTTCGTTTGGCATGTTATAGTAAGTGTATTAACCATATAGTGAAAGAAAACAAAAAGACACGGTAAAAGTCAAATTATTTAACTTAGAGTTAAATCTAATTGATAAGGTTTAAAATAAGATCCAAACATGTCTAAATTTTATTGGTTGATGAGATTACAACCCTATCTCATCTAAGCTTCGAATATGAGTCATTTTTGGAGGTTTTTAAGTGGGGTTAGATTTATTATAAATTAATATTTTTAAGAATTCCTAAGGTGCCCCTCTCCTCCCCTATAAAAGGACACCTCCTCCCCCTCCTCCTCACACCAATTTGAGCTCTCAAGCTCGGCCAACCCCTGCCAATTTATCCTCTCCACTTCCCTAGCAACATCCTAGAGGTTCTGGTCTTCCTCAAAGACCAATTTTAGTGCCCTAAGAGGAGGTCTCAAAGAGGCACTTCAAAGAAGAGGTAATTACCGTTACCAATTCTTTCATCTTTATTTCTTCTTCCACTTCTTCTTCTTAGGTTGTTTCATTATGAAGTAATAACATCAGTATCACTCATATACTGATATGTTATTATAAGTATGAAACAAACCTATTTCACCATCTATCCATCCTACGGAAAAAGAAATCACCGCAAGTGCGTACGTACGGAATACCGTCTCCACGCCGTGGTGTAATCTATTTTCCACCATCACCTTACAAGGATGGGTATAATGGTGTAATAAGTAACTATATGTGATTATTATTAAGTAATATTGATACTGAAATAATATATATATATACTCCAATACAATTCCACGATCATAGGAACGATATCATCACTCGTGCGTACGTACGGAATACCGTCTCCACGATGTGATGCGACTCGTTCTACATGATCTTCATTTCATAATGATTATATAAATGAATTGAATGAATGAATATGGTATATACTACACTAATACCATTCTGGAAATGAATTATCTATAACCTAAAGATAAGAATAAGAATTTATTCAACAAAACACGCATAAGAACAAAAAGTTATAAAGACCCGAGTAACAAGTAACAATGAAATATTACTAACAAGAAGCTAATAATATGACCATATATGATCTCATATCAATATGTATGATTCTGGAATAAGTCAATAACATTATTTAAACCATTATACAGGAGCTTCGGACACGAACAAAGCAAATCGGACCTAAGGTAAGGGAAATATCACAATCTCATTTTTATCCGAGATTGTTTATTCGTAAGTATTTACTGGGGTGTATTTTATCATCCACATCCATGTTCCCTCAATATGTAATATTGTTTCCATCCACTTGCAATAGTTTAAATCCAATTTTACCCTTAGGTGAGTTTTTAGTAAAGAATATGAAAGGAATCTTTTGTCGTTTTTTTTTCCGTACGAGGTACTTTTTGACTTTTCCGACAAAAGTACGAAGAATGTTTTTTTTAACTTATACGGCACGAACAGATTTATACTGTTTTATAAAGCCTTATTTTCATGAAGCTTCCTCTAAAATATTTCATGACTATTTTCAATAAAATATCTTTCTTTTAAAATTGCATGATGTTTTGTGAAAAGAAATTGATTTTAAAGAAGAAAGGATATTTTCCTCAAGAATTCATTTCAAGTGTTTTCTCAAAAGTATTTTCCATCTAAGATAATAAAGGGTTCTGTTCCTATCCATATTTTTACATTGATTTGACTATGTTGTGATGGAATTATGTTTATGAATTCCTTTATCTTATATGAATGGTTTTATGATGTCATGTTGTTTAAGAATCCCATTTTTATTACATGGGTTATGAAATGATGTATGATTTATGATTTTGTGGCACACATAAGAATGGTATCATTAAGAGATGGGTGGGACCTATATCTCCCTCCAATGCATTGGGTAAAGATTTCATATCTCATGAGATAGACATGGCTGGAATGGTAGGTTATACCGGTTCAGTGAAACAGGACTGAAACGAGGATTACTCGATTCAGAAAGGGACTTTGTCCACTAAGATAGTCTTGGCAATGAGTCTTGACTAACAAGAAATGATTCTCTATGATTATGGGTGTATGCCACAATGAGTAATGTTTTAAGTTATGGTTTCATTTTCACTACTATGATTTATCCCATATGCTCTCTTTTGCAGGTTAAGATTTCCAAAAATGTTATGTTCTTATGAAAATTATGTGATTGATATTTCTTTTGTTTACCCTTACTGAGCATTTGAGCTCACCCTTTTATGTTTTCTTTTCCCCAGGATATAAAGAAAGGTTTTAGGTAAAAAAAAGGAAGATCTTTATGGGAGATGTTGAAGATCTTTCACCACGATTAGAAGATTATAGTCCGAGTTTCCAAAGACGCTAAACTACTACGATCCTTGTGTGTGTATTTTTGTTATGTATTAAGTATTCCGCAAAAGTAATGTAATGTCCATGTACGTCAAGATACGAGTCTCTACAATATATATATAAAACCTTACGCTTTTTTTTAAAACATATATATATATATATATATATATTCACATGTTCAAACATATGAATACATACATATTTATATATTAAAAACTTAACACATTTTTTTAAAACTTTTATATATATATATAGTCACATGTTCATATATATAAATATATATATTAAAAACCTTACACATTTTTTAACTTTTCACAATGTAATATATATATATATCTTAATTAATATAAATACATCAAATAATATACATGAATTAACCTAAAATATATTTTACAGTGCAAGGTAAACATTACTATATCACGAGAATAAAATGTAAAATATGAATAAGAAAATTAAACGAGTGAAAGAATCAATAAATAAAATGATTTCTAAGATTAATTATTTCAATTCCTTATATATTTTAATTAATATTATAATTAATAATTTTATGTTTTATAATATCAATTAATTGATGAAATTTAATGGTTAGATGTGATTAAAACCAGTTTGTGTTAAAAAGGTCTATCTTTTAAAGAATTATATTTTTCTATATATTACGTATTTTTATCTTATTAAATTAAATTGAACAATTTTAAAGGATAGTTCTAATTTAAAATTTTTATGCCCAAAATTAAAAAGTAAAACTCTTTTAAATAGTAATTGATATGAAAAATGATTAAGAAAACATAATGTTAAAAAATAATTTTATTTATTAAAAATAGTTTTCCAATATATTACATGTTTTAATTAAAAATCAAAATTTCTAAATTTTGTATTATGGATTTTATAAAAATGACATAATTTTTGGAATCAAAACATAAATTATATACGTTAATTAACCTAAAATATCAAATAGAAAAGTCTATTAAGTTTAAAAATTAAACAATGAGAAAAATACCTAAAAATAAATTAAAATAATTTGTAGACCTAATAAACATGAAAATAGGAAATAATAAATTTGAAGCAACCCTAAATAAAAAATAAATCATGAAAATAAAATAAAATTTCTTAAACTATGATCTTTTAAAAATAAATCATGTAGAAAAAATAAAATAATAAAAAAACAAAGACAACAGAGACAATTGACCAATTAAACATCAATATGACAATTAAAAAATTATCATAATTCATAAAAAACTATCACCATATCCATGCTATATAATTGACCAATTAAACATATTTAAATAAAATCCATCAAATAATGAGAAAAATAACTCAAATCAATTGTAATTAACTCATGAAAAGTCAGTGGATATCAAAATAAGAAATAATAAACTTATAGAAACCCTAAATATAAAATAAACCATAATAATTAGATAAAATTATTGACCTACATTTTGAACATATTGTTTTTAAAATATTTAAATGAAAATAACAAAAATGATAAAGAAATACTGTAACAGAGTCAGTACCTAAGAGATATGAGCCTAAATCTAAAAAAATTGGTCTTAAGGGAGTTTTTTGGCGATTTTAGGTGTTGGATGTCATATGGGGGTTGTTCGGCATGGTAGGGTTTATAGAGAAGTGAAATGGGGTGGAGGAGGAGAGCATATTGTGTATTTTAGGTTAATTTTATTTTGGGACTGGTTAATGGCGATGAAATTTAACCCATCGTAAAATGTTTCAATGAAACACCTTTTCAATGGACATTAATATATATCACAAAATTTTTGAATGAAAAAATTATTTGCAAAAAATATGGGATTTCATTTCTATTAGTCATCACATATAATACTTGCACGCTGTGGCATGTATTCATGCCAAAATTATTTGCAACAAAAATCAAAATCCTATTGAAATTAACCATTATTTATGACGAAAGAATATATCTAATGCAAATAACTCATTTTAAGAGACTATTTATGATGGAAAGATCATCTGTCACAAATATCTCATCGTAATAATCCATTTTTCTTTTATTGGTAAGCCAAACTCAGTGTTTCATGCAATTTAAGCTAAAATTAGTGTTGTGTGTAATGAAAAATATCAAATAGATTAATTTTATTTGAAAAAAATATATTTCAAAAAATATCAAGGTGTTATATTCTACCCCCTTAAATAAATTTCATCCTTGAAATTTGAACGTGTTCTCATTAAACAAGGGTTAACATTTGAAAATCCTATTATGGGAAACCCACATTGTAAAAATGGTTAATAAAATTTCCTATTGAAACGAGGTAAAGGGATGTGCAATGGTCACTGAGAATGACACAAAAATTAGTTTCCATATAGGATAAAATTGGCGGGAAGTGAAAACATGAACATTGAAGAGAAAAATAACACCCAAATACTAATGGACAGTTCTATAGAACATTGTTAGAATAAAGTTAATGACCATGAAGACATAAATCTGTGATAAGTGAAAAGACCCCCATTCATAAAAAATGATGGAAAATGTATAAAATTTTATTTCAATATACTTTTCTTAAAGTTGATATATTTTTATTATAAGATATAATTACTTGATTTTATTCTATTTCACAGGCACAACCTCATCCTTTGGTTTTGTTTTGATCAATTTCCACTTATTCTCTTTAATAAATGAATATGATTTTTTGTGTTTGAAGCACCAATGGATCATAATATATGTTATATATATATATATATATCATATAACCATAATTATATATATCATACCATATATTATTTACTTATGACCTTTTATTTCCTTTTTATTAACAATTCCATGTTAAAAGCACATTTTGGGTAATAACTGTTTTATTTTTCGTGTATGTTTTGATTTGGTATTTTCAGTCCTCTTAATTTGATCATGGTTATATCATATAATTTTTTTTAAAAATGATATAAATATCATATATATTTAGAGTAATCTATAAAATTTAGAGATAAAAAATGAAATACACCATTCATGAAGACAATGGTTCGTACGTACGCATGAACACTATTTTCATTTTCTAAATAGATGAAATTAAAGAAAGGTAAATAATATTTTAACATTATAGAAAATTTTTATGCCATATATATCACATATATTCATCAAATTCACCCTAATTACCTTCTATTCAAAGTGTTAGTAAAAAAATCACATAGCTTCGTGAGACGGTAGTCCGCTGTATATATGAAAGACGTTATCTTATCCCCCATTGAATTTAAAGTAAGAATGTATATGTGATATGAAAATTTTAGAAGTATAATTATGTTAAAAATATCATATATATATATATGTATATATATTCATTTAATCTATACATATTACCATCCATGTAAAATAAAAATGAAAAACACATCACATCAGTTTGTGAGGTGATAGTCCGCCATACACACGAGGGACCTCATTATTTTCCAAGAGGATGGGAGTTAAGAAGATAGATGTGGTATTATAATTTAATATGTATAATAATTTCATAAATATAATATATAAACATTAAATACATCATTATATCTAGCTATGAAAGGTGGTGATGGAAAATGAATAACATCGGTTCACGAGGCGGTAGTTCGCTATATACACGATCAACAATTTCATTTCCCATTTAAGGGAGGAGGAGATAGTTGTTGGTCATAAAATTAGAATAAAAAAATATCATTATAGGTAATATTTTTTGGTTATTATATCTATGTGGTTTAATAACAATTTAAGGAGGTGGAGGAAGAAATAAAATAAAACACTCAATTAGGGATGTTACCTCTTCTTCGGAAAAATTATTTTAGTTTGTACCAAAAGCCTTAATAGGTTATATTTATGACAAAAAATACGGAATTTTAGGATAATAATAAGGAATTAAAAAATGTATTTTTTTATGTATTTTCCAGAAAAATTATTTTTGAAGTGTTAATAAGAGAGGAGAGTTAGTGGAATTTTATAAGTGAGGTGAGTGACACACCTGCAATTTTTTAAAATAAAAAGGTGTACCCACGTTTTTATCATTCCAAAAGACTTTAAAATGGAACATTATATATAATTAGACATGATAAGGTCTAAATATTGTTATAAAATTGAATTTAGACATGTTTTTAGGTCATTGTAAACATTATCTTTTTAGTTTACCCATAGTAAACCCATTTTCACCTTAACCACATTAATTAATTTTTTTTTTCTATTTGCACTCTATAATATGGTAAAAAATTAAGTTGAAATTATTATATAATATAAATTATTATTATTAAAAAAATTTAATCTTGTTTTTAAAATTTCATTTGTAGAAGTGGAAAATTTTAATTTGAAATTAAACCCACAAATGTGACTAGAAAACAATTTTCCAAAGAGAAAAGTTTCAAAAGTTTAAATAGTTTTAATATCAAAATTAAATATAAAATTGATTCAAATGAAAAAAAATGGATTAATAGATTTATAATTGAACTAAATTTACTTACAAATTAATACTAAAATAAAATGTATCTTGTAAATTTTTTGAATGAAAAAGGAAATTTTCAATAGAAACCTATTTTTACACTATTCACTGAAAAAATTATATTTTCATAAAATTATCAACAATTCACTCCAAAAATTGTTTTTATATTATGAGTTAAAAAATTATGTTTATTTTTTAAATTAAATTTTTTAAAAGTGTTAAAATTAATTCTAAATAAGTGTGAAAAATGAGAAAAACTATTTTTTTAGAAAAATACAGTTTTTAAGCATAAAATTGGATTTATTAATATCACATGTCTAGAAAAAAAAGATGAATGTTAAAATTTTTATTGAATATATATTATATAAATTTAATTAAAATAATTTAAAACAAATTATTTGTTTAATTCATTCAGGTAAAACATATTTGTGGGCAAAAAAATTGTTTTTTAAAATCTTTTCTTTATTTTAAAATGGATCTTATTTTCATATATAATTAATTTTTCCCCCAATAATTAATTTTATATACATGTCTAAATCATATATTTTCACAATTTTGTTCATCTTATTGATACCCACTATTCCAATAGCATGGTGATAATTATCATATTAAATAATAATATTTTAATAGTATGTCATGTTTCATTTAAACTTGGAGTCATGTGTAATGCAAGATAAACTTGGTGTTATATTAAACAAAAAAATAAACTTTCTATTTTTTATAATGATAAATATTAAAAATATTAAATTTATTTAAAATAATAATAATTTAGAAATTCTCAGGGTGTTATAATGGGTGTATATGCCATAGAGGGAACCTTACATCATAGGAGGTGATCATCCAAACTTCAATGTCACTGAAGTTTCAAGGGTTATTTTGTTTTGTATATATGGATATATTGTATTCCTATTGAAAATAATAATTCCACATCATATAAACTATATATGGTATAGAGTGTGAATTAGGAATTTCAATTGAATTATTGTTTCCAATCTTATAAGATTTCAGGTCATAGTGAAATAGCCACAACATATCTAATTTGAAATGTCAATAAGTTAAAGGAGGCTATGTTGTAATCATGGTAAGGTCATGGAGGATATTCTTGTGTGAAAATTGTGTATCTGGTCTATAATAATCCACTCTATAGATAAGCATACCATGACTGCAATATTTGATTGAGCCCTCTTCTACACCATAATGAAAGAGGCTATGTCATGGTGTAGGATTTGGAAGTAGGTGTCTAAGTCATAGTATATGTGACTACACCATAGAAAAGTAGTTTCTCACAACCTTGAAATTCCTACAGGATATTTTATTTTATACTTTCTAAGTTGTTTAAAGTAACTTCAATGTTCCGTAGTCACCGCATTCTAGTGTTGGAAACACAAAAAATGATCTTAAGAAGATAGAGGAATAATTAATTGATCCTAACCATTGGATCAAGTCAAATTGGTTGAATTATGAATAGGTGGATACATTAGCTTTAAAATATATATAATATAACCAATATTAAGGAATCATAGAGTGTTTAGTGAAAATAGTGAATATGAAGAGAAAGAGAAGAGAATTATAGGGGATGATGGAAGGTTGAAAAGATGAGATATTGAAGAACTTCCAAGAGGTATATCTTGTTGGAAAATCATCTAGATTTATAGAATTGACACACCATTGAAGGTGCATTTTCATACACTTTTCTTATGAATATTAAGGTTATCATGGAAGGATCAATGAGCCATGTATATAAAAAAAATCTATGAATCCTTTATTATCTCTTGTGGATAATGAGTTAGAGGGTTAGTGTGACCACTCTATTTTTTAAAAACAAACAAAATCAGTACACTCTAGTATTATAGGTGTATGGAAAATTTCATGTGTATTCTCCTTGGACTATCACAGTTTGGGAAAACTGAGTAAAATTTCTAGTGATCTTTACTAATTTCATTGTTCATAAATAATATGTAAGGGAGGGATAGATGTGTTCCTAAAATTGAGAAAAAAATATTGAAATAAAGTGATAAAATTTTAAATATATATTTATCTAATTCACCCCTTTGAGTATTCTTCTTACTAAGGGATCATAAATTAGTATTATAGTATGGTTTTGTGGGGGATGTGCTTGGTCTCTCTCTCTCTCTCTCTGTCCCTTCATACCTCCCTATCTATCTCAAATAATAGTAGTAGTAAAAATTTTTAATCATAAAGGTATAACTATTTTCAAAGGGAATGATTTCCGATTATGGAATAATTGGATGAAACACTACTTTTGGTCTTTGGGGAAAAAATTTTATATACTATCCATTCATTTTATTTAAATTAACATAGAAAGTAGAGCCTTATCAAAACAAGACCACAAGTAATTGGATGCAGATGCCAAGAAAGTTAATGCTCTAGGGGGAGATTTGGAAAACCCTATACACACTAAGTTAATTTATAGAAAAACCACTCATTATATGTGGGAAACAATTTTTAATATCTATAAAGGTAATTTTAATATTTGATATGAAAATATACAAATTTTTTGGAATAAGTATGAATATTTGAGGATGAGCCCAACCGAAAAAATTTATTAATTCTTTTATCATCTAAATTCTTTTTTGGAAGATATGTGAGGCCTTGATGAAAAGACTTATGATGTAAAATTTTTGAAAATAATATTAAATAGACAAACTTTAAATTTCATTATGATGGTATCAATTCTTGAATAGAATGACATGAATGATGTTTCTTTAGAAAAATTTCATATTAATATTATTTCATATGAAATGAGAAATGATGATAATGAAACCATGTTAAAGGATAAATAATAGGAATTATCATTCAATATGATTAAAAAAATTACATTAAATTTTATTCAAATGAAGATAGTGTTGATTAAGTTATTTCTTCTCTCTCATGTAACTTTAAAAGGGGAAAAGGAAAATCCAAATGTGATATTACACTTTCTTTTTTGTGAGCGTTAAAGTATGGATTCTTACAAAAAAAGTGATTTAATAATTTATAAGAGTAATCTCTTAAAAGCTGAATATAACTATAGAAAACCATAGTGGAAATTTTTTAAGAGAAAAAACCTATTATCTAGTGAATATTATATTTTAAACGATTCATAAGTTGAAGAAATAAAAGATTGAAAAGATCATGGTAGAGATTATTTGGAAGTTTTCAAAGATAAAACACAATATAATGATAGTGATATTTAAAATGATGAATTTGAGGGTGGATTCAATCAATTGTTTGAACTTGAAGCAACCCTTAAAATAATTGATGTATATAAGGCCAAAACCAAGAAGAAAAATTGAGTGGTCCATGATTATTATATTTATATGCAATAAAAATAAGAGTATAATTCATAATTAAAAGTGGAAATTAAAAAATCCTAAGTATGGAATTTCTGGAAATTTTGAAAAAGAAGTTGAGAAATATCTCAAAATTGAAAGATAAACTCAGATAATTTATGTCTTATATAAATGTAAAAAAGATACAGTGAAAATAATTGAAGATATTGAATGATAATTCATGATATGGTAATAAAATTGTGAATACTAGGAATGGCTCATCACTCATGGTATAACATTAAGAATTTCAAGCACTTTGGAAATAAAGGAAACTCATAGGGTTTATATTAAATAATTCATTAAAATCCAAAAAGTGAAGTATTTTAAAAATAAATTAAATTTTTTTTGGACCATTTTCATAAGAAGAAGACAACCATGATTGATGTTAGGTCGCATGCATCAACACCTATGAGGAATGTGGACATGTAAGAATCTTAAATGAACTCAAATCAAACATAAAAGATTGAGGTTGACTTTAAAAAGTACATGTTATTGTTATTAGAAATCAGGGAACATTCAATATGTGTTCTCTATTAAAAATATTTTCTTCAAAGATAAATAAAATCAAGAACAAATAAGTAGTTTTTCAAGATTTTATTATGATTTTTATTGGTATTGTTTTTTCTAAGAGGGTTATGGGAATAATTAAGCCAATTTTTTTTTCAAGGATACAAAATAAGGTGCCTCAATATACATGGATAACTTACAAACAATGGACAAAAGTAATCTCAAATAGGACAATAAATTATAATATATTTTCATCTTTTGAATATGAGTAAGGTAGAATGAATCTGTATGTGAAACAATCTTGTCAATTATCAAGAGAATTTAACCAATGATCATGGGGGAATAAAAGAAAAAATGAGAATCCATAAATTACTAAGATGTATTTGAGAGAATCAAATAATTCTAGATTATGGGTTTTGGATATAAAAAGTACCTCACACATGACCAAAAATTAATATCTTATTATTGGTATTAAGTAAGATAAAAATAGAATCATTCAATTTTCTAAAAATGAATATCTCAAAAAAAATTTCTCTAGGAAGGCCAAGGTTGGTGAAAAGGCTCTCATAAAAATAGATTTTATATTGGTTGAATTCCTTGTCCACAATCTTCTAAGTGTGAGTTGGTTTCATGACTTAGGTCATGTTGATGAATTTGGAAATATAGATTACTCTATCAAGGATAGAGATGGTTCAATTTTTCTTCAAGGAATATGGACTGAAGGAAACCTTAACCTTATTAGTAAAGAGAATTTTTATATGTTTTCCAAGGAGTATGAGAAAAAATTATAGTACAATAGACTTGGCCATTTGAGATAAAAAAAATCCTTGTAAAATATGGTGTAGGGTGATGGAGCTTAAGATTTTCCCAAGGTCGCATGTGATAATACTAAAAAATGTGGATCTTTTCAAAAAAGGAATATTTTTTGGAAGAAATATAATCCAAAGAAGGAAAAATCAACAAGTATACTTGAACTCATTCATGTAGATGATTCCAGGCCAATGAATCCTAAAAATTCTTATATAAAATGATATTATGTTTTGTTTGTTGATGATTTCAGCAGGATGGCATGGTTAATTGTGGTTACCCAAAAATTAGAGGTATTCAAGTGTATCACTCAACATAGAAGAGAAATTTGAAAATATTATTGGTGTAAAAATTAAAATTTTTCACATTGATAATGGTATGGAATTTATAAGTACCCAAGTGTAAGAATATCTAAAAAAACATGGGATTCAACATCAAGTGTTAGGCATGAGAACTCTCTAGTTGAATAGATCTTTTGAAAGGAGAATCTACAAAATCAACAACATGGATCAAACTTTTCTCGTAGAAAAAATATCTTATAGAGAGTTATTAGAAATAATAATTCTTATATTGTTATATATCTAAAACTAGGAACTATTATTTTCAGATATAAAAAAGATTCCATAAAGAAATTCTTATGGAAAAAAGCCCACACTCAAGTATTTAAGGTTTTTTGGAAGTAAGTTATTTATTCTCAATAATGAAAAGAATATGAATTTTGAATGATGGGGTGATGAAGGTATATTTATTTTATATTCATCTAATATTAATCCATTGAGGTGTTACAACAAACATTTTCAAAAAATAATTGAAGTAAATGATGTTTTTGTAACTAAATATATGAATAATTCAAAACTAAATGATCTCATTTCAGTTCTTGATGAGAAAAATTCACAAAGATTAAACACATTTTTGATCTATAAAGTGATTAAGATGTTTTTAGTTAAGTAGAAATTAAAATGGATAAAGTAAACTCTGATTATCGCTCTAATTATTAGGGAAACATAGTAGTACCAATATACTTAAAATGATAATAAAGTAGGGTAAAAATCTTTGAAAACAATATTGTTGGGGATCAGAAAACCCTTGTTCAAAAAAGAAGGATAAAAGTGATAAATAAAACGTATTTTCTATATAAATTTCAACAAAAATCAATTGATGTAGATATCAAGAATGGAAGTTGGGTCAATTCAGTGCTTGATGATATTTACAAAATTGAAAAGAACAACACTTGGGAAATTGTTCATATTACAACATATAAGAATGTGATAATAAGTAAATGAGTTTTATGAAACATAATTAACGATGATAGTAAATTGATAAAGAATAATGTAAGGATAGAGTGAAAGGGGTATTCTCATATTGATGGAATTGATGTAGATTAGAAATTTTATCATGTGCCTCATTTGGATACTATTCAGTTATTCATGGATATAGATGTAAAAAATTTGTTTAAAGTGTTTCAAATGGATATCAAATCAGTGTTCTTGAATACATTCCTTGAAGAAAAAAGTAAAAATTGAGAAAAAAATATGGATTTCTCATTTATGAAGATGAAATCAAAGTGTGTTGATTTAAAAAAGATTTATATGGACTAAAGAAAGCACCAAGGGCATGGTACTCTTGCCTCGATCAATGTTTGAAGAAGATTGGTTTTCATAGAGTAGGGATTGATCAAAACCTCTGCCTCAATAAATAAAAAGAAAAGTAGATTTTGGTACTCATATATATTAACAACATCATATTTTGATTCTTTAATGACACTCAATGAAAATAGTTTTCAGATCTAATGAGGTCAAAATTTGAAATGTCAATAATTAGTGAACTATCATTTTTCTTTGGATTTAAGGTAATTAAAAGAATGTATAAGACCTTCATATACCAAAAAAATTATTCCAAGTGGGTGTTGAAATGGTTTCAAATTTATGAATTTAAACTGGTGGATACGCTAGTAGATACCATGGTGAAATTTTCAAAACATGGTGAAAGTGGGGAGGCTGATATGAATCACTAATGACAGGTTATTGATAGTTTACTCTAGTTGATAACCACTTGACCAAAAATTATGTTTGAAACATATCAAGTCACCCACAATCAAAAAATTTTAAAATAAATTCACGTGAGATTTTTGAGATGATGACTTCATTATATCATTAAAAACATGTATTTTGGGTAGTTCTATTCTATCAATTAATAGAAATAATTATTGTGCTTTATTGATATGTATTGGGAGAGATCAATTAATTATTGAAAATATACTTATAGGGGTGTATTTTTTTCTTGTCAGCCTATGCATTTCTTATAAAAGTAAAAAAAACAAGATTTTATATTATTAAGAACTTTCGGGGTAGATTATATTATAGTGAATCAATCTTTTATTCAATTGATATAGATGATTCAACACCTTTATGTAATTGAAATTAATGTGATATCTTATATTCCCATAATCTGTTATAACTCAAGTGATATAAATATTATCAAAAATATCTTTCATCACTCAAGTCAAAAAGTAAACTGAGATCAAATATCATTTATTAAAGGATAAATTTGAGAAAAAGGGTGTGAAATTGGAGTATGAGCCTACTAAAAATCAAGTGGTAGACATCATGAATGTAACACCCTGAGATTTTATGAGAAATATTATTTTTAATTTCTTTGATGTCTTGTGTTGTATGCTACACCAAGATTATATTGCGCTATACACAACACCGTATTAGATTGTATTATACGCAAAACTATTCTGGGCTTGTGTTGCTCACAAGAGCGACCATCCTCAATTGCATGTGTTGTACGTAATACCGAGTTTCACTAAACAACAATATATTGTTATAATATTATTATGAACTAGACATTATGAATCGTATTAACAACATTTTAAATTTTATAACATTATCATTCATCTTAAACATATTCTAGAACATGGTATGAGAAAAAAATAATTTTTTCGGGTAAAATAAGTATTTTTCAAAAAATGCAGTTTTGCCACCTTTTGATGGCGCACCCATTTTAAATATAATTTTTGATAAGTTTATAAGTTCAATTTGAAAAAATTAACTAATTATTTTGAATCAGGATATAAAAATTTACTTTGGATAAATTTTTCATATTTGTATGATAACTTTCATATTTTGATGAATAGTAAAAATACGCTAAATTTTACTTAAAAGAAACTTTTTTTCATCTAGATAATTTATATGATTAACTTATAATATTGAATGATTTTAAATTATAAATATAATATATTTCTACTATTTAATATAATTTATGTCATTATTATTAATTTTACATTGAATTCATAGGTAAAAACATTTCAATCTTTTGCAATGTTTTAAACAAAAACCCATTTTTTTCGACAACAAGATTAATTTTAAAATAATTACTGCAACTTCTGTGTCTTGAATTTGGAAAAATGGTTTCCATATTTTGAATCAGTAGGTACAAATTATGTTAATAGGATAATTTTATTTTTAGACATTATGAATAATAACTACGGTGAATTTTATTTACCACAGTTAAAGGTAAATCAGGTAACTAAATGTAAAAATAGTATTATAAAATTACCCAAACACTTGTAATAATATAATTGGATGATTATATTTCGTCCTAAAATATACTTGGGTAAAAATTGTATCTACTGAAACACACTTGGATGAGATTGAGACATTTAATTTATTTTATTTAAAGGAAAGTGAAATACATCTCACTCAAACTTTAAATAATTAAAGTATTTTTAATATAAGGTTATATAGAATAAAAATTCGATTATAAATACTCATTTGAAAGGTAAAATGTTTTTCTTTATCATGGTAATTTATTTGTATTTTTTAGGAAATATATAATTTCCTTAATAGCTTATACATTAATGATGAAGAAATTATTTAGTGAAAAATCAATAATATAGTTTTTATTAGAATAATAATACCCATCAAAAAGACCAAACACTTGAACAAACCTTATTCTTAGAGTATATATAACCCATAAACATACAAGTTTTGACTTTCCGACCATTTGGATCCTTATAAAAGTGATTATGAAATTTATATTATTTTATTTTAAATGTTGTCAAAGTTGTCACCTTCATAATTTAATAAAGATAACATTTTAAAAGTTGGTTGTTTTAGAATATAAATTCGACTAAAAGTGTTCTTGTGAAATCTATTATATTTATCTTAATAATAGTATTTTATTTTTAATTTTTATGCAACAAATAAGTTTATTAAATAATTATAAAAAATGTTGTAGTAATTATTTTATTAAGAAAAATATCAAATAAATGGTATTAAAAATATTAAAATAAATTTTATATGAACTAATTAATGTGATACACAAATTTTATAATTAAATATGAAATTTTAGGAGTCTATTAAATATTTTGGTTCGAACATATCTTTTGTTCATATTTTATTTAAATTCAAATAATTGAATAGTGTCAAAAATTGACAAATTTTGGTATTTTATAAAAATAACATATTATTAAATTGTTAAAAAATCACAAAAATATTTAAAAATTACAAATTGAAAATTATATGGTCTAAAATTACACAATGTATCTAATTATTTACAATTAACAACACATAATTAAGTATTTATAACAATTTTGAAATTTAAAATATTATTACCACAAATAAAATCAAATAGATTAAATAAGGCTAAATCAAAATTATAAGGTTTAAAATAAATTCTAAACATTTTTAAATTTTATTGGTTGATGATATTACCACTCTATCTAATCTCATGTTAAAATTTAAGTAATTTTGGTGGTTTTTATGTGGGGTTTTATTTTATTATAAATTAATATTTTTGAGATTTTCTTAAAGTACCCCTCTCATCTCTTATAAAAGGACACCTCCTCCATCTCCTCTTCACACCATTTTGATATTTCAAACTCATCCAAAACCTTACCATTTCTCTTATAAACTTCCCTAGAGATATGCTAGAGGTCCTGGACTTCTTCAAATACCAACCTTACTGCCCTAAGAAGAGGTTTAGAAGAGGCACGTCGAAGAAGAGGTAATATCCTTTACCGATTATTTCAAAATTATTTCTTCTTCTACTTCCTCTATATGAGTTGTTTCATTATTAGGTAATAACTCCAGTATCACTTGTATACTGATATGTTATTATGAATATGAAACAACCATATTTGATCTTCTATCCATCCTATGAAAAATGAAATCACCACGCATGCGTACGTACGACCTACCGTCTCCACGCTGTTGTGTAATCTGTTTTTCATAACCAACCTAATTGGATGGGTATAATAATGGAATAAATGACTATATATTATTATTATAAAGTAATATTTATTCTGAAATATTATACACCATAAACTTCAATATAATTCCACAATCATGGGAATGATATCGTCGCTCGTGCGTACGTACAGTCTACTGTCTCCACAATGTGATGTGATTCTTTTTACATGATATTAATTGAATAATGATTATATAAATGAATTGAATGAATTAATATTATATATATTATACTAATAAAATTATGTAAATGATATAAATATAACCTAAAAATAGGAATAATAATTTATTCAACAAAACATGCATAATAACATAAAGTAGTTAACACCCGAATAACAAGTAACATTGAAATGTTACTAATAAATCGATAATAATATGACCAAATATGATATAATAAAAATGAATATGATTATGGAATAAGTCAATTAAATTATCTAAATCATTATACAGGAGGTTCAGATATGTACAAAGAAATCGGATATAAGGTAAAGGATAATTATTCCAATCTCGTTCTTATCCGAGATTGTTTATTCGTAAGTATTTACTAGGGTTATATTTATGATCCATGCCCATGTTTTATAAAAAATGTTTTCATAATGTTTTTAAAATTATTACAAGTATGTTTAAAGTTATTTCTACCCTTTGTTGACTTTTACCACATGGTATGGAAGGAATCTTTCTTTTGTTTACCATACAAGTTACTTTTTGACTTTTTCGGAAAAAGTACGAGGATAACATTTTTCTAACTTATATTGCATGGAAATATTTTTAAAATTTCATAATTCCTTATTTCCACAAAGCTTCAAATACAATATTTCATGATTATTTTTAACTAAATTCTTTTCTTTTAAAATTGCACGTCATTTTGAGAAAAGAAAATGATTTTCAAGAAAAATGATATTTTCCTCAAGAATTCATTTCAAGTGTTTTATCAAAACTATTTTCAATCTAAGATGAAATTATTTAATATGGATATGTTTCATGTATAATGTCCCTATTATTTACATGGGTTTATTTTTTTTATGATTAAATTATATCCATTGTTTTATATAGATTATGTTATGATGGGATAATGTATATGAAACTCATTTATTAATTGGGTAATGATGAATGATTTATGTTTATTTTCTGTCACATGAAATAATTTTTTCATTATGAGATGGGTGAAACCTATATATCCCTCCAATTAATTGGTTAAATATTTATATCTCATGAGATAGACATGGATAGAAATACAATTTGATCTGGTTCTATGATACAGGGATGGAACGAGGAGTGAACTCGGTTCAGTAATGGACTTTGTCCGCTATGATGGTCTTGGCAGTGAGCCTCGACTAATATGAAATTATTTTCTATGCTTATGTGTCTATGACACAAAGTTTCATGTATTATGTTATGATTATTGGTATTACATTTAACTTCTATGATTTATCCCATGACATGATATTATGATCTATTTTGCGGGATAAGATTTTCAAATGAATATGATATGATTGATATTTCCTTTGTTTACCCTTACTGAGAAATTGAAATCACCCTTTTTATGTTTTCTTTTTTGGAAGATATAAAGAAAGGTTTTAGGTAAGAAAACAAAATGGGAAGATCTTTATGAGAGATTTTGAAGATATTTCACCATGATTAGAAGATTTTGTTCCAGTTTCCAAAGACACTAAACTAATACGGTCTTTGGGCTTCTGTTTTTGTTATGTATTAAGTATTCTGCAAAATTAATGTAATGTCTATGTACGTAAATCTTTGGGTCTCTACAGTTGGTATCAGAGCAAAGGTTTAGTTAACCTTTGGAAACTAGGATGTGAAATATTTAGTGAGATCCCTAGAGATATTTCTAAGGTATGTCTAGGGATGTCCCTAAGGTTAATTATAAGTATAGGTTATTTTCCTAGAATTAAGGTAACAATATTAGAATAAAACCTAATATTTTTGATGTTTAAGGTACCCCGCCTTTATTATGTTGTTTTCTTAGCATGATTTTTGCCTCTCACACTATTCTTTTTGGGTTTTAGACGATGGATGGAACCCGAAGGAACTGTGTTGATAAATGTAATGGAAAATGAAATGATTTTCCTCTTGAACAAACCAATGTTATGGGAGATGGAGTGAAAAATCTTATTTCTATACTTACGCAAGAAATGAATCATTATGGACTGCCAAATGAGTAGATAAGGGAACAATATTCTATTGAGTCCTTCATGAGGCAATGTCCACCTTCTTTCAATGGGTCTTTTGATTCACTTATTGCTGAACAATGGATCAGTACCATTGAAAAGATATTTTCCATACTTCTCTATTCAGAACATGAAAAATTCATTTTGGCTGTTTACCATTTAGAAGGTGAAGCAGACTAGTGGTGGACTCTAATTAAGAATACAAGGACCCAAGATGAAATTGAATCCATGGAATGGGACGAGTTCAAGAACTTGTTTTTCAATAAGTACTTCCATCGTATTCTTCAAACAAATATGTAAAAAGAGTTCCCTGAGCTTAAGAAAAAGGATGATGAATTTGTTGGTATATACGAGGCGAATTTTACAAGGATTTCAAGGTATGCATATGGGTTTATCATCCAACCTAAAAGTAAAGTTGATTGATTCTTCAGTGTATTAAAACCAAGTCTTAGAAGGGCATTATCTATAAGGGACTTCATTAGTTATGAAGAAATTGTGCGTTGTGCTATCAAGGTAGAACTGGAAGTTGGTGTTATATATCCATATCATGGTTTTGACAAGAAACAAAAGATGGAGTTCAGGGAAAAATCTCAAAATAATGGTGAAAAGAAGATGAATTTTTCTTTATGCTCAAAGTGTGGAAAGAAGCATTGCGGAGATTGTCTTAAAGGGACCAGAAAATGTTTTAAGTGTGGAAAATAAGGTCATCGAGCAGTTGAGTGTCGAATTAATGGGAAAAAGGTAGACAATGATGTGAATAGAGAAAAGACTACAGAGAATGAACCACCAAAACTTCAATGATACAAGTGAAAAGAAATAGGGCATTATTATAACCAATGCCTTAATCCATGGGTTAATGATGATCTACATCAATAGAATCTTAAGGTGTCATGACCCCCTCCCCACAGAGTGTACCCCTCTTGGTCCGGAAATGTGACAAGGGAGATAATGACCCCCGAGTCCCGCCTCCAGTAGGCCCCGGGTTGGCGACTAGCACCGAGGGTATAGTAACACACAAATGGGAGGCATTACCCTCTAAGAGAACACATGCGGAAGAGAGAGATAAGATAGACACCAATAAACTCCTACTCAGAACTGAAATATAAAAGAAACCCAAATACATATATGAAATTTCATGCAAAAAGTACAACAACTAAAAGGGGAAACTACAAGTACCCAAAAGAAACTAAAACAACAGCGACCACAAGCCCGGACAGCTCCTCCAACCACAATCTAGTAGTAACCAGCTTGATCTCCAACCTGCTCCAAGTGACCTGAAAAATAGTTTATATATACATAGGGTGAGTATAACAGTAAACTTAGTAGGATCCTCCCCAAGCCTCTCGTGAAAAAGTAAAGAAATCATGATAAAGCCCAGGGAACAACAAGTGAAACTAACTCGTCACCTAAACATGTATACTAAGTTCCCAACCTCACCATGGCTACTCTCACCAAGTAACGCATACAATAATATATCATATAGTAAAGAATATCAAGGGTACCCCACTACTACGTCCCCACAGGTTTATTGCTTTTCCCTAATGACATACGTCATGTGCATCTCTCTCCAAAGGCTTGCCCGCAGACACCTGGGCTAAGCTCCACAATCTGCACCTCGTGCACCACAAAGACTTGCCCGCAGTCATCTGGGCGAAGCACCACACCATCCTCACAACCAAAAGTAACCAGGTAAGTTCCATGATCCACCACATCCCGCATAACGTATATCATACATCAGGTATTATACCTCAATCCATTATATCCCATACACCGAGTATGGACCCTGAAGCCATCACAACCTATACACGTTACACCTATAGTAGTCCATAGGATACTATATCCAGAATATATGTGTGTGAAATAAAAACAATCCATTATAGCCTTCTACACACGTATATGGAGAAACTAACTATTGTGCCTGTTGGCACATGTATCTACCAAGAGAAGAGAGCGAGGAAAAAGGCGGTAGTCAGCCATTCGACCTCCCATCAGAATGTTGGGGAAAACACCCCCCCAGGGATCAGAATCCCCGGGGTGTCAGTTGCCCTTACCGACAGGGTGGAGTAGCTTATAGAAACACAAAAAGTAAAGAATTTATATATAACTCACATCCACACTATGGGAATTACCTAGTCTTGGATACATCTGTAGCTAACGTCTCTCAGACTCCAGGCTGCTACTTCTAAGACTAGGTATCCTATAAGCACACAAACATTTGAAGAGCTTTATTAGATTACTCTATTATCATTTTATCAGTCCCATTGTACGTTAATTAATTCTTTAAACATTAATTAACCATGAACAATTCCACATTAAACTGAATTGGAATCACATTCAAAATCAACTGCTCTTAAGATTCACATCACCTTTAAATTCCAGTATCTCCATCCTCGTGGATTTTCACCATTTAATCAAACTTTCATTACAAAATTTCTTTCCCATATTCCCAGGCATTCTAGAAAGGCATCCTATGCTACTAAACACAAAGGGGATCAACATAGTGAGTAGTTATACTACCCGTCGAGTCTTTGCCGCCTATAGCAAGAGCATAGCCCCATTCTCCCTCGAGAGGCTAAACACGGAAAGCACATGGCATACCCCACGTGTCTTTGCCTCTTTCGGAAGGAGGGTAAGCAAGACCAGCTGCCTTGAGCAGTGGGGAAAAGTAAAGCAGATAAGCAACCAAAGAACCAGCAAGCATCCAACAAACACATTCATTCCATTTAATCATCCCTAGTGTCCTCCCCGACACCCACATGCATAAATCGATGCATCTCGCCACTCTAGGCGTCATCTGCTGCCACAACCAAAAGTCTCCATGCCTCCACATATCACAACAGCCATCCAGGCTCACATAATGGCACAAGCAGTAGGAAAACAAACATCACATCAATGGGCTCTTGGCCCTTTAACAATCAAGAGGGTAAATCAGAACCCCTTTAAGAAATTCTCACACAATATGTTCTCTAACCCATATTGAATTAGCATATTTTTTATTCGTAGGTTCCAATTACGGGAGACCTAATCAGTCACCTATCACAATTAAACAACCATGCTCACTTCCCTAACTTGATTAACATGAAATCAAAACAACTACAACAATGACATCAACCATATTCATTTACATGCCTCTTTATCTTTAGCCAATTAATTAACAATTAATTCCGGATTTTACGTTCATTATTGATTTCCATCAAGAACGAACAACTAATCAAAGAAATCATAGATGTCTCTCCATCTAGAAAAATATGAGGCAAACCGTTATCATGGTACACAACAACAACATGCGATCAACCAATTCTTTTAATCCAGTTCAAGTATTTAATTGGGTCAATTTCATTGTGATCCAAGGGGATAAATCATGCTAATTCTATGATTGCACATATACAATTAGAGAAGCCACGAATTCACTACCTCAACAGTTCTTGACGTTCTTTATCCACACAACGTGTCACAATCCTCCTCTCACAACAACTGCATCCACCCAAGGATGCCACGGTAGGACAACACCAACCAAACCCCAAGAAAAACCCATTATAAGCATGTAGATTACATGATATAATATGGAAAGGAGAACATGAGAAGATTAACCCCAAATGAACGATGATACAACATACCTTATATCGAAGATTGATCGATACAGCTCGATTGCATCAAAACAGAGCAGAAATAATCCTAGGAGTACAGTTTGATTGTGCAACTCCTATGTGAAGGATTTAAAGGTTCTAGAGTCTCATAACTGATAAGAAAGAGGAAGAACAAGGGAGAATGATATCTCGTCCCTTTTTGAAGATTTAATGGGGTGACAGTTTAAGATACATTTAATTCCCCATTAAATGTGGATCACATTAACCCATGCGGTTTGACCAAGTAAAACATCCCAAGACATAGTAATAATTAATATAGGATTTATGGCATTTGAATCGGCCTTAAGAGTCCTTAAAATAAGGCTTTAAATGTATTTTTCGTCAAAGGAAACGTCAAAGGGGTGAAATTCTAAGAAGCTGGAAATACTGTTCAAGTCCACCGTTAGAAGGTCACTGTTAGAAGGTTACCGTTCTGGAAACACTGTTCAAGTCTACCGTTATAAGGTCACCATTAGAAGGTTACCATTTTGGAAACACTGTTCAAGTCTACTGTTACAAGGTCACTGTTAGAAGGTCACTGTTAGAAGGTTACCGTTTTGGAAACATTGTTCAAGTCTACCGTTATAAGGTAACCGTTAGAAGGTTACCGTTATGGAAACACTGTTCAAGTCTACTGTTAGAAGGTCACTGTTAGAAGGTTACTATTCTGGAAACACCGTTCAAGTCTACCGTTATAAGGTCGCTGTTAGAATGTTACCATTCTGGAAACACTGTTCAAGTCTACTGTTAGAAGGTCACTGTTAGAAGGTTACCATTCTGGAAACACTGTTCAAGTCTACTGTTAGAAGGTCACTGTTACAAGGTTACCGTTCTGGAAACACTGTTCAAGTCTACTGTAAGAAGGTCACTATTAGAAGGTTGCCATTCTGAAAACACTGTTCAAGTCTACTATTAGAAGGTCACTGTTAGAACCTCACCGTTCTAGAAACACTATTCACTGAACTGGAAATTCAGGAAAGTGTTTGGGATAAGTCAACTTGACCTTCTGGAACACCTCCAACACCACAATTCAACAAAGTAATGGACCAGAGAGGTCCGGGCCATTACATTAGATACATCTCAAAACATTCTCGTCCTCGAGAATTAAAAACCAACCTAGAAGAAAAGAGGGGTCCGAACAACCACCCCATAAGATACCTCTCCTAAGAAAACCACCATGATTTGTTCGAAAGATGGAACCAAACCACAACATCTGAGAGTAAGGGAACAAACAATCCATATCCAAACAATTCAATCATAACATCACATCAAAGGTACATAAAAGAAAGGATCAAATAAAACTCAACACAACAACTTAAAACAACTCTAAGTACTGGACACGCATCTGTGACTCACGTTCCTAGGTACTCTCATCCATGCCACCATGTTGCCACAAGACACGAACCAAGGGAATATAATGCCCATGCAACACCTTCTCCTTGCGGTCTTGGATCTCCATAGGTCGCTCCTCGAAGGTTGCATCATCATCAATATCGATCTCTCCCCAATCGATAACATGAGATTCATCATGAAGAAAACGATGGAGCTGTGATACATGGAAAACATCATGTATCCGACTCATCTAAGGGGGAAGTGCTACTCGATACGCCACAACTTCAACACGAGCTAACACCTCGAAAGGCCCAACAAACTGGGGAGAAATCTTACTTCCATGACCAAACCTTCGCTGCCCACGATGGGGAGTCACCTTCAGAAACACATGATCCCCAACATTAAACTCTAAGTGTCTCCTTCTTTGATTAGAATATGATTTCTGATGATCTTGCGATGTCTTCGACCTCTCACGAATCACCGGAATCATCTCTGTTGTATTCTACACTAGTTCCGGTCCGAGGATTGCTGACTCTCCGACCACAGTCCAGCACAATGGAGAACGACAAGGCCGGCCATACAGGGCTTCAAATGGCGCCATACCAATAGTGGAGTGAAAACTATTATTGTAAGAAAACTCCACCAAGGGTAGGTGCCTCATCCATGAACCTCCAAAGTCAAGAACATAAGAGCGCAACATGTCTTCAAGAGACTGGATGGTTCGCTCTGTTTGACCATCTGTTTGAGGATGAAAAGCAGTGATAAGGCATAGCTGAGAACCAAAAGCATGTTGGAGACCCCTCCACACCCTAGAGGTAAAATGTGGATCTCAATCAGAAATGATCATCCTAGGGACTCCATGAAGTCTCACCACCTCCTCCAGATACTGTCTCGATAAAACTTCCACTGAGCTTGACTCCTTGATCGCTATGAAGTGGGCCGATTTTGTTAAATGATCCACTACCACCCATATAGAATCATGTCCTCCCGGAGCTCGAGGTAAACCTGTAACAAAGTCCATTGAGATGTCATCCCACTTCCACCGAGGAATCTCTAATTGCTGGAGAAGACCACCATGAACATGGTGTTCGGCCTTCACCTTCTAGCAGACTAAACATCGAGACACACACTCTGAAACTGCATGCTTCAGCCCAGGCCACCAAAAGTGACTCCTCAAGGACCGGTATATCTTTTTCACACCAGGATGTACTGCCAAGGGTGAACTATGGAACTCTCGGAGAACCGTCTCACGCATCACCAAGGGAACAAAAATCCTACCATGATACAACACTCAGTGTTGTTCATCCTCCGACCAACCATCAGGGGCCTCACCACAAACAACTTTGTCTCTCCAAAATTCCACATATGGATCACCCAACTGGGACTCTTCCACCTTCTGCATCAGGGAAGACTGCACCTTCATCTGAAAAAAACAACCTCTACCTCTAAACTCTTCCATATCAAGATGCAAAGATGACGGTTCCTCCATTACTCTCCAGGAATCACCAAATTCACGCACAACATCATTACATGACTTTTGGATCAGTGCATCAGCTACAACATTCCCTTTTCTAGGTGTATACGATATTTCAAAGTCGTATTCCTATAAGAACTCCATCCACTGACGCTGCCGAAATTTTAAGTCACATTGGGAGAAAACATACCTCAAACTCTTATGATCGGTGAAAACCACAAAGTGCTCACCAATGAGCTAATGTCTCCACAACTTCAGAGCAAAAAACACGTCTGCCAACTCAAGATCATGGGTGGAATAGTTGCGTTCATGGGGATGCAACTAAAAAGACCCATAAGAAACAACTGACCTCTGCTGCATGAGAACACAGCCTAGCCCCAGATGTGAAGCATCACCGAAATCATCAAACTGGACTCCATCCGCTAGAAGAAAAAGGACTTGAGCACTTACCAAATTCTCTTTTAGATACTCGAAAGTTGCCTGGCACTGATCAGTCCATATGAACGCTTGATCCTTCCTGGTCAAAGCTGTTAGAGGAATCGCAACTTAGGAGAAATTGGCTACAAACCTCCTATAATATCCTGCAAGACCAAGGAAACTTCACACCTCTGACACAGTCTTGGGGGCTGCGCAAGACACCACTGCTTCTATCTTCAATGGATCCACACCTATTCACTGTTGGGACACAACATTCCACAATAAAAGAACTTCTCGAGCCCAAAACTCACACTTAGACAACTTCCCAAACAACTGATGTTGGCGAAGAACTCCCAAAACAGCTCATAGATGCTCTGCATGCTTCTCTTCAGATGTGGAGTACACAAGGATGTCATCGATGAAAACCACAAAAAACTTGTCCAGGAATTAACAGAACACAGGATTCATCAACCCCAAGAAAACAGCTGGAGCATTCATCACGCCGAATGGCATTACAACAAACTCATAATGCCCATGACGACAACGGAAATCAGTCTTTGGGATATCCTCATCCTTTACACGCATCTGATGATATCCTGACCGCAATTCGATCTTTGAGAACTAACTTTAACCCTTCAGTTGATCGAATAAGTCATCAATCCACGGGAGATGATAACAGTTCTTTATTGTCACTTAGTTTAATCGACGATAATCGACGCACAACCATAAACTGTCGTCAACCTTTTTCACAAACAAAACGGGTGCACCCCACGGTGACACACATGGCCGAAAAAAACCGCACTGCAATAGACCATCAAGCTGAATACGTAGCTCTCGTAACTCAGAAGCAGCCATCCTATACGGAGACATAGAGATAGGAGATGCTCCTGGCTGTAGCTCGATCCCAAACTCGATCTCTCGTCGAGGGGGTAAGGCTACAACCTCTTCTGGAAAGACTTTAGGGTACTCCTCTACGACCCTAGGAAACGCCAACTGTTGAACCTCTGAAGAACTCAACATCATCTCAGCCATCATGGATGATAAGGATGGAACTCATCTATAACTCATCTGAGGATCTCTCTCACCAACAAACACCACTTTCTCTCCATCTGCATCAAAGAAAACGACCTTCTTCCTGTAGCAATCCACAATAGCCTGCACCGAATACAACTAATCCATGCCGAGGATGACATCATATGGTTGTATTCGTAAACATAGAAAATCTCCCCAAGAGCAGTGTTGCCCCAAAACTAGCTCACAGTCTCTACACACTTCAAACAAGTCGGCTCGACCTCCAACTAGCGTAGTCAATGCCAAGGGAACTTGAAGCCTCTCTACCTCAAGTCCCAAAGCATGGACAAGGGTAGGTGATATGAAGGAGTGTGTTTCTCCTGAATCAAACAAGGCATAAAACAAGGTAGAAAACAAGAAAAGGGTACCTCGAATGACATCTGGCTCGCCTGGGGCTGAAAACGCTAGAGCATGAAGCTGACCACGACCTCCTCCACGGCCTCTCTGACCCTGATGATGACCACCACCACGACCATGCTCTACTCTCTGAGGATGGGGAACGTCATGGGGCTATCCTTTGCCTACTCTATCTACCCTCTGGTGATCTAAAGATGGTGCAACCTACTGCTGCTGCCTCAGCTAGAACTGCCTCAATGGAGGAACCTGGAGCAGAGCGCCCGGTGCACGATGACTGCTCTGAAAAGTCAGGCACTCCCGCTGCTGATGACCACAACCACCACAAGAAAAACAAGCTCTTGATCCCTTGGCATAGGCCTGATAGTTACTGCCTCTGGAGAAACAAGATGGGAAGGGTTGGGACCTACCCCCAGGTGAACGAAAACTCTTCTGCCCTGAAAACTGGGATCCCCAGACCACAGCTTTGCTTCGTGATGAATCATGACGATTACCCTCTCATGACGATCCGGTCCTAGAAAAAGTACTCTCAACAACCTCTTCCCTCGCCATCACCTCAAGATATGTCTTTAGTATAAATGGGGTGACCTGGCGCTGGATCTATGGACGCAAAGCCTCTTCAAAATGCCTCACCCTGGCCTCCTCATCTGGTAACAGGTCTGAAGCATATCATATAAGGTTCCTGAAACAGATTCCAAACTCTCGAACACTGGAGCTCCCCTGTCGAAGGGTAAGAAGCTCCTGGCGACTGGACGCCTTCGCAGTCGAAGAAAGAAACTTGACTCTAAACTTGTCTCAAAACTCCTCCCATGAGATCGCTGACTCCTCATGATCCCCGAGGAACAAGAACCACCACTTCCTCGCTGCTCCACGTAGCATTGTCACAACCAAGGACACCCAGTGTTCCTTACAAGCACAAATCGAACTGAATCCTATCTCAACCTCCTCCAACCAGTCTTCTGTGACTGCATCTGAAACGGAGCCCTCATAATTATGTAGACTCTGGCGCTGAAACTCTTGGAGTGTCTTCCTCCAAGTGTCATCGTCTTCAACCTCTACCCAGAGACGATCTGCTGGAACAACCTGTTAGACATATTCTGCACAAACCTGAAGAGGACGTCGACCTGGATCCATACCTGTAAAATAACAATTGTTAGAGCTCATAAGCATGGAATATGGAAGACTCAAAATTAATTAATTAATTGTTTTATTTTATTAATTTTAGGTTAACCTATCCCAAGGTCTACCCATTCAAACATAGGCACAAGGAATATTGATGCATGATCCTTTCCTAGGTCTCCACCCTGCAACTAGTATCACTTTGTTTTGTAGCGATTGTAAACTTAAAGGTCCATACGTCAGATCATAGGGGGCCCTAAACGCCTATGTCTCAGCCGGTCTCTAGTCTTTACCTCACTTTCTAAACATGAATGACATTGTTTCCCTACCAACCCATTCAACCTCACGTGTGCTTAACTTAAAACTCCATCATATCCCTCAACCTCCCTCTGATACCACTCTGTCATGACCCCCTCCCCACAAAGTGTACCCCTACTGGGCCGACAATGTGAGAAGGGAGATAATGACCCCCCGAGTCCCACCTCCAGTAGGACCTGGGTTGGCGACTAGCACCGAGGGTATAATAACACACAAATGGGAGGAATTACCCTCTAAGAGAACACATGTGGAAGAGAGAGATAAGATAGACACCAATAATCTCCAAATCAGAACTGAAATATAAAATAAACCCAAATACATATATGAAATTTCATGCAAAAAGTACAACAACTAAAAGGGGAAACTACAAGTACCCAAAAGAAAGTAAAACGTCAGCGACCACAAGCCCAAAAAACTCTTCCAACCACAAGCTCGCAGTAACCAGCTTGATCTACAACCTGCTCCAAGTGACCTAAAAAATAGTTTATATATACATAGGGTGAGTATAACAGTATACTCAGTAGGATCCTCCCCAAGCCTCTCGTGCAAAAGTAAAGAAAGCATGATAAATCCCAGTGAACAACAAGTGAAACTAACTCAACACCTAAATAGGTATACTAAGTTCCCAACATCACCATGGATACTCTCACCAAGTAACGCATACAAGAATATAGAATATAGTAAAGAATATCAAGGGTACCCCTCTACTAGTTCCCCACTGGTTTTACGCTTTTCCCCAATGACATTCGTCCTGTGCATATCTCTCCAAAGGCTTTCCCACAAACACCTAGGCTAAGCTCCACAATCTACACCTCGTGCACCACAAAGCCTTGCCCGTAGAAACCTGGGCGAAGCACCACACCATCCTCACAACCAAAAGTGACCAAGTAAGTTCCGGGAGCCACCACAGCCCGCATAACGTGTATCACACATCAGGTATTATACCTCAAGCCGTTATAGCCCATACACCGAGTAGGGACCCTCAATCCATCACAGCATATACACGTTACACCTATAGTAGTCCATAGGATACTATATCCAGAATATATGTGTGTGAAATAACCACAAGCCATTACATCCCTCTACACACGTATAGGGGGAAACTAACTGTTGTGCCTGTTGGCACATGTATCTACCAAGAGAAGAGAGCGGGGCCAAAGGGGGTAGTTATCCATTTGACCTCCCATCAGAATGTTGGGGAAAACACCCCCCAGGGCTCAGAATCCCCGGGGTGTCAGTTTCCCTTACTGACAGGGTGGAGTAGCTTCTAGAAACACAAAAAGTACAGAATATATATATAACTCACATCCACACTATGGGCATTACCTAGTCTTAGATACATCTACAGCTAACATATCTCAGACTCCAAGCTGCTACTTCTAAGACTAGGTATCCTATAAGCACACAAACATTTGAAGAGCTTTATTATATTACACCATTCTCATTTTATCAGTTCCACTGTACGTTAATTAATTATTTAAACATTAATTAACCATGAACAATTACACATTAAACTGAATTGGCATCACATTCAAAATCAACTGCTCCTTTTAAGATTCACATCACCTTTAAATTCCAGTATCTCCATCCCCGTGGATTTTCACCATTTAACCAAACTTTCATTACAGAATTACTTTCCCATATTCCCAGGCATTCTAAAAAGGCATCCTATGCTACTAAACACAAAGGGGATCAACACGGTGAGTAGATATACTACTCGTCGAGTCTTTGCCGCCTATAGCAAGAGCATAATCCCATTCTCCATCGAGAGGCTAAACACGAAAAGCACATGGCATACCCCGCGTGTCTTCACCTCCTTCGGAAGGAGGGTAAGCAAGAACAGATACCTTGAGTAGTGGGGAAAAGTAAAGCAGATAAGCAACCAAAGAACTAGCAAGCATCCAACAAAAACATTCATTACATTAAATCATCCCTAGTGTCCTCCCCGACACCCACATGCATAAACCGATGCATCTCGCCACTCTAGGCGTCATCTGCTGCCACAACCAAAAGTCTCCATGCCTCCACATATCACAACAGCTATCTAGGCTCACATTATAGCACAAGAAGCAGAAAAACAAACATCACATCAATGGGATCTTGGCCCTTTAACAATCAAGAGGGTAAATCAGAACCCCTTTAAGAAATTCTCACACAATATGTTCTCTAACCCATATTGAATTAGCATATTTGTTATTCATAGGTTCCAATTACAGGAGACCTAATCAGTAAGCTATCACAATTAAACAACCATGCTTACTTCCCTAACTTGATTAACATCAAATCAGAACAACTACAACAACGACATCAACCAGATTCATTTACGTGCCTCTTTATCTTTAGCCAATTAATTAACAATTAATTCCAGCTTTTACGTTCATTATATATTTCCATCAAGAACAAACCACTAATAAAAGAAATCATAGATATCACTCTATCTAGCAAAACATGAGGAAAACCGTTATCACGGTACAAAGCAACAACATGCGATCAACAAATTATTTTAATCCGGTTCAAGTATTTAATTAGGTCAATTTCATTGTGATCCAAGGGGATAAATCATGATAATTCTACGATTGCACATATACAATTATAGAAGCCACGAATCCCCTACCTCAACAATTCTTGACATTATTTATCCACACAATGGGTCACAATCCTCCTCTCGCGACAACTGCATCCACCCAAGGATGCCATAGTACGACAACACCAACCAAGCCCCAAGAAAAACCCATTATAAGAATGGATATTACATGCTATAATATGGAAAAGAGAATAAGACAAGATTATCCCCAAAAGAACGATGATACAATATACCTTATATCGAAGATTGATCGATACAGCTCGGTTGCATCAAAACAGAGCAGAACCAATCCTAGGAGTAAAGTTCTATTGTGCAACTGTTATGTGAAGGATTTAAAGGTTATAGCATCTCATAGCTGATAACAAAGAGTAAGAACAAGGGAGAATGATATCTCGTCCCTTTTTGAAGATTTAATGGGGCGACAATTTAAGATACGTTTAATTCCCCATTAAAAGTGGATCGCATTAACCCATGCGGTTGACCAAGTAAAACATCCCGAGCCATAGGAATAATTAATATAGGATTTATGGCATTTGAATCGGCCTTAAGAGTCCTTAAAATAAGGCTTTAAATGTATTTTACGTCAAAGGAAACGTCAAAGGGGTGAAACTGTAGGAAGATGGAAACACTATTCAAGCCCACCGTTAGAAGGTCACTGTTAGAAGGTTAACGTTCTGGAAACACTGTTCAAGTCTTCCATTATAAGGTCACCGTTAGAAGGTTACTGTTTTGGAAACACTGTTCAAGTCTACCATTAGAAGGTCACTGTTAGAAGGTTACCATTCTAGAAACACTGTTCAATTCTACCGTTATAAGGTCACCGTTAGAAGGTTACCGTTCTGAAAACACTATTCAAGTATACTATTAGAAGGGCACTATTAGAAGGTTACCGTTCTTGAAACACTATTCATGTCTACCATTATATGGTAACCGTTAGAAGGTTACCATTCTGGAAACACTGTTCAAGTCAACTGTTAGAAGGTCACTGTTAGAAGGTTACCGTTCTGGAAACCCTGTTCAAGTCTATTGTTAGAAGGTCACTGTTAGAAGGTTACCATTCTGGATACACTGTTCAAGTCTATTGTTAGAAGGTCACTGTTAGAACCTCACCGTTCTGGAAACACTGTTCACATAACTGGAAATTCAGCAAAGTGTTGGGGATAAGTCACCTTGACCTTCTGGAACACCTCCAACACCACAATTCAACAAAGTAATGGACCAGAGAGGTCTGGGCCATTACATAAGTCAAAGGACAAAGGGAAGTCACATGTGATCACTATTGGTGATGTTGAATATGACAACGAAGTGGTGGAATGATTAAGTTTTTAAGTAACGGGATTCCAAAATAGTGTTGTGGAATCTCATTTATAGTATCATGGAATATTGGAATATCCATGTATTGGTTTTCAATAATTGTAAGGTACCAGTAACCATGAAAAGTGATTGAAATATATTTGGAAATTAGATAATATGTGCATAATTAAGGGATAAGGAGAAAATAATATGTTTAATAATATTAATGAGATGATGACTGATATAAGGACAAAGTGATATCATGGTCTTAGTATATAGAAATTTTGGGCTTTTAGTATGTGGAAAGAGTTATCTTTTGACATTATTCATGTTTTCAATAAGTTTCTATGGTAATTCATTTTTCAAGAGAATACATGATTAAGGTATTCACATGTTTGGAATGTGACCAACAAGATATATCTTATAATATATGGGGGATAAATGAAGGTATTCACATGCTTGGTAGATGACCTCTCTAATAATATTTTTCTTTATACTATGAGATTTGACAAAAGTATTTTAGATAAGCCTAAAGATTTTAATGGATTAATTTAGACATCATATAGTATTTTTTAAGGATATAACCTTTTGATATTATTTATGGAATGTTATAATAGTATAGTTTTAGAAAAAGGACAACCCACAGGACGGGCGACAACCCGTCGCGTCGGACAAAGCTGCGGGAATAGAACCCACAACCGAAGTGCGATAGGCCTTTATCGCCTACCAATGGCCTACATGAAGTCTCTCATTTGTATAAATTTGTTTTATTTTATTAAAAAGTCTGATAGATGAAGTATAAGTCCATTTTTGGAATCATATACAATTAATCTCACCATATATGGACTTATGTATATTTAATACTTTGTGTTAATCTTTTTGTGATAAAGACAGATGGAATGACCTATCATTCTATTGCATGATCTGTTAACACTTCAAGAATGAAAAATTCAACTTCATTTCTTTAAATAATAGATGAAGTGGAAATTGTTCATGGAATGACCAACGATTATATTACACTAAAATCAAGTGAGTATTGCTCCTTATGAAAAAAATTCATAAACTTTATGGAAATGATCTTGAAAACCAAAAATGTTGTCCCAGTACACTTATATATAATGAATTAGATATTACCTTAGACCATAAAAAACATATGGCTTTGTGATTGTTGGATTTTTCATAGCCATGTTCTTTACCACTCTCCATCAGAACTTGATGGTTAGATTTCTCTTCCATATCCATGCTTTCACCTATATTATTCTATGTGGAAACCCAGTGTTGAGTTACTTTGGGTGACCGTTATGTTTCTAAATTTACTTTTTAAAATTAAGTTTTATTATTTATTTTTAATATGTGGGGTTCTATGAAATAAACTTTCAAGTAGTAAACAATTTATAACCTGACAAATTTTGAGGGCGAAATTCATTATATGGGGGGTAGAATGTAACACCCCGAGATTTTATGAGAAATATTCCTCTTAATTTATTTTATGTCTTGAGTTTTACTCTACACCAATATTAGATTGAACTATAATAAACACCGTATTATCTTGTATTATATGCAAAACTGTTCTTGGATTGTGTTGCACGCAAGAGCGACCATCCTCAATAGCGTGTGGTGTACGCAATACCGAGTTTCACTAAACAACGATATGCTGTTATAATATTATATTGAACTAGTATTTATGAATATTATTAACCAAATTTTAAATTTTATAACATTATCATTTATCTTACACATATTATAGAACGTAGTATGAGAAAAATAATAATTTTTTGGGTAAAATAAGTATTTTTCAAAAAATGCAGTTTTGCCGCCTTTTGATGGCGCACCCATTTTAAATATATTTCCTGACAAGTCTATAAGTTAAATTTGACAAAATAAACTAATTATTTTGAATTAGGATATAAATATTTACATTGGATAATTTTTTCATATTTTTATGATAACTTTCATATTTTGATGAATAGTAAAAATACGCTAAATTTTACTTAAAAGAAACTTTTTTCATTGAGATAATTTATATGGTTAAATTATAATATTGAATGTTTTTAAAGTATAAATAGAATATATTTTTACCATTTAATATAATTTATTTCATTATCATTAATTTTACATTGAATTCATAGGTAAAAACATTTCAATCTTTTGCAATGTTTTAAACAAAAACCCATTTTTTTCGGCAACAGGATTAATTTTAAATTAATTACTGCAACTTCTGTGTCTTGAATTTGGAAAAATGGATTCCATATTTTTAATAAATAGGTTAAAATTATGTTAATAGAATACTTTTATTTTTAGACATTATGAATAGTAACTACGGTAAATTTTATTTACCACAATTGAAGGTAAATTAGGTAATTAAGGGTAAAAATAATATCATAAAATTTCCCTAACACTTTTCATAATATAATTGGATGATTATATTTCGTCTTAAAATATTATTGGGTCAAAATTTTATCAACAAGAATCCACTTGGATGAGATTGAGACATTTAATTTATTTTATTTAAAGGAAAGTGAAACATGTCGCACTCAAACTTTAAATAATTAACGTATTTTTAATATATGGTTATACAGAATATAAATTTGATTATAAATAATTATTTGAAAGATAAAATGTTTTCATTTATCATGGTAATTTATTTGTAATTTTTAATTAATATATAATTACTTTAATAGCTTCTACATTAATGATGCAAAAATTATTTATTTAGTGAAAAATCAATAATATAGTTTTTATTAAAATAATAATACACATAAAATAGACCAAAAAATTGACCAAACCTTATTTTCTGAGTATATATAACCCATAATCATCCATGTGTGGACTTGTGGACCATTTGGAGTCTTATAAAAGTGATTATGACATTTATATTATTTTATTTTAAATGTTTTCAAAGTTGTCACCTTCATAATTTAATAAAGATAACATTTTAAAAGTTGGTCGTTTTAGAAGATAAATTAGACTAAAATAGTTTTCCTGAAATATATTAGATTTATCTTCATCATTTTATTTTATTTTTAATTTTTATGCAACAAATAAGTATATTAAACTATTGTACAAAAATGTTGTAGTAATTATTTTTTTAAGAAAAATATCAAATAAATGATTTTAAAAATATTAAAATAAATATTATATGAACTAATTAATGTGATCCACGAATTTTATAGATAAATATGACATGTTATTAATCTATTAAATATTTTGGTTTGAATATATCTTCTGTGTGGATTGTATTTAAATTCAAATAATTAAATAGTTTCAAAATCGACACTATTGGTATTTTATAAACATAACATATTATTAAATTGTTTAAAAATCTTAAAAATATTTAAAAATTACAAATTGAAAATTATATGGTCAAAAATGTCATAAATTATCTAAATATGAACAATTCACAATACATAATTAAGTATTTATAACAATTTAAAATTTATAATATTATTACCACAAATAAAATGAAATAGATTAAATAAGGATAAATCAAAATGATAAGGTTTAAAATAAATTCCAAACATGTCTAAATTTTATTGGTTGATGATATTACCACCCTATATCATCTCATCTTCGAATTTGAGTCATTTTGGAGGTTTTTATGTGGGGTTTGATTTTATTATAAATTAATATTTTTGTGAGTTTCCTAAAGTGACCCTCTCTGACTGAAAATTATATTTTATTTTAATATTGAATCACTTTAAAGGAGAAGTGAGAACCACCAAGTCCAATAGGAAAACCAAAACAACAACATAAAAGAACCCAAACAACACATGTCCTACCTCACCCCAACAACCACCATAATATTAGGCCCCCACCAAGCATGAGTACTTGGAAACCAGTCCCGTGCAAGGATGCATGGGCACAGAACCGATGGCCAAGCCATACCCTCTCAGTCTTCCACTCCAAGTTCCATGTAGAAGTGGAAGCCTTATGCTCTAAACCCCATCTTAAGAAGATCCATGTAACAAGAAACAAACAAAACACCAAAATATCTCCAGTAGCACAAGCTGAGAGTAAGCCTCGTCACATGAACAAGGAAGGTGAGAGTGGAAAACCAAGTATTACATAGAAAAGGTTAAAGCAGCATCATTGAAGAAAAATATAATTCTTCTAGAATTAATATCCCTTAACAACTTCCAAGAAATATCTGTTACCTGAGTGAGTGGATCGTCACTTAAAAGGACCTCCAATGCAGAGGTTAGTTTATCCCAGACCTCTATATACTCTTCAAGTCCGATCAACCCCTTATTGAAACCCCCAACTAGTATCATGTCCTGTTTGTGAACCCAAGAATATTGATCCTCACTTAGATTAATTCCAATGTCTCAGCCCATCATCTTGGCCACTTCCTCTTTCGAGGCATTGAGAAACAACACCTGCTCTGTCACCTCATCCTCTGAACACAAAAGAAGATGCAAGGAAAGTTCAGGTTGGCCAGATGAGTTCTGGCACATGGCCTCGCTTCCCACATTTTCATCTATTTTCTTTTTTTCTAACTGAGTCTTCAATGGAGGCGGCAATGAGGATTATCCCCTCTTACCCTTCCTCCCCCTATTACATCTATTACTCCTCGTACTGATTTCCCCTGCAGAAGTACTCCTACTGCCTTCAAAGGTCCCCTCCATACACTCCCCAATTGTACCAAGGCCATAAAAGCTATTCTTCACCTGGATAGTATATTGGTTACCTGATAAAAAACTAGCTTCCTTAACAACTGGATTACAGAACTCCACATCCAGTGAAGACCCCTGCCTCTCCTTATGTAAGTCCCCATTGCCTATGGCCATCTCCCAACAAAATGCTCTACGAGGGTCCTCTTCAACACCTGTCACATGGGTCTCACCCACTGCTTTCCTACCATCACTCCAAGCAGTCTTATACTGTGTGAATTCCCCATCACTTGGCTGATGACCTCCATTTCACCTCCCATTCCCCTCTAAGAGCCACCACTATCCGCACCAGAAGTCTCATTAGGAAAGCCCACTACCCCACCTGCCTCCTGCTCCACTGTGTCCTTTCTCCCCACCACCCGGGTCAAAACTTGCACTTCATCATACTGTAGCGAGCCTCCCACAGGTTTGTATGGTTCTCCCAATTCAGCCGAGATCTCCATAACACTCCTCCCCGATTCCAATCCATGCATAACCTCGACTGACTTGTTACAATCACCTTTCAGTTGATCCATCTCCACCAGCCGTTGAGACTGAAATTAACTACCACTGCCTCCACCGATTTTCATCTGCGACAGACCAGGTTCAACACTAACTTCATGAGATTTACCTTTCACACTAGCCTCCTTTCTAGATGTATACTGGATTCTCTGACGACGGACTTCCGGAAGTGGAAGACCCTTACGATAGACCTCCGAAGCATGACCCAAACGACCGCATGAGGAGCAAAAGTCTGTCTAGATCTCATAGATGACCCATTGTTTGCACCTATAATCCTCACCAATAGTAATCCAGACATAATCAAAAGTCTTTCGAGATGCATCTAATTCCACGCATGCCCTTGGAATGACCGGGTGGAAAACAGCTTCGATGTGGCTATCCGAGCACAAAAATCTACCTACGAGATTACCTATCAGACGAATAACAGAAGGATTATGGAACAGAAATGGAAGATTGGGAAAACTTACCCAAACCGCTATAGATGGGGAATCTCAATTCATATGAAATTCAAATGACCATCAGAAGAAGAAGAACCAGGACCCATTGACGTTGAGCAGAGAGCTCGACCATGCCTTGATAAGGTCTAATTCGGATTCAAATCAAATCATGATGTGGTGACTGTTAAGCAAACCAACAATATCCCTTTCTTGGAGATCCCATGAGCTGAAGATAAACCTATCAAACACTTCCAACAAAGGTCTTCTCAACTTGAAGCAAGCAACCAAAGTGAGGTTTAGGAGGGAAGAGGATTTAGAGAATTCATAGGTCGAAATATGAAGATTAGAGATGCCATCAAGGAGATCCGGAACTTTAGGGATTAAAGAAACTTTAGGGAATGGGGGAAGAAAATCAGGGTTGGAGAAGGGGTGAAATGCTGTCCCTGCTCTCCCAATGGGCAATGAAGCTCCCTCTCCCTGTCATCTCTTATAAAAGGGAACCTCCTCCCTCTCCTCTTCACACCATTTTGAGCTTTAAAAATCAGCCAAACCCTGACCATTTCTATTATCAACTTCCCTAGAGGCATACTAGAGGTCCTGGAATTCTTCAAATACCAACCTTAGTGCCCTAAGAGGAGGTTTAGAAGAGGCACGTCGAAGAAGAGGTAATATCCTTTACCGATTATTTCAAACTTATTTCCTCATATACTTCCTCTATATGATTTGTTTCATTATTAGGTAATAACTCTAGTACCAATTGTATACTGATATGTTATTATGAATATGAAACAAACATATTCCATATTATATCCATCCTATGAAAAATGAAATCATCACGCGTGCGTATGTACGACCTACCGTCTCCACACTGTGGTGTAATATTTTTTTCATAACCAACCTACTTGGATGGGTATATTAAAGGAAAAAATAACTATATATTATTATTATAAAGTCATATTTATTCTGAAATATTATACACCACACACTTCGATACAATTCCACAATCATGGGAATGATATCGTCGCTCGTGCGTACGTACTCTCTACCGTCTCCACGTTGTGATGTGATTCGTTCTACATGATATTCATTGAATAATGATTATATAAATGAATTAAATGAATTAATATGATATTTATTATACTAATACAATTATGTAAATGATATAACTATAACCTAAACATACTAATAAGAATTTATTTAATAAAACATGCATAATAACCTAAAGTAGTTAACACCCGAATAACGAGTAACAATGAAATGTTACTAATAAACAGATAATAATATGACCAAATTTGATATCATAAAAATAAATATGATTCCAGAATAAGTCAATGACATTATTTAAATTATTATACAGGAGGTTTGAATACGTACAAATCAATCAGACCTAAGGTAAGGGATAATTATTCCAATCTCATTATTATCAGAGATTGTTTATTCGTAAGTATTTACTGGGGTTATATTTATCATCCATGTCCATGTTTTATAAAAATTGTTTTCATAAAGTTTTTAATATTATTTCAAGTATTTTTAAAGTCATTTTTACCGTTTTTTTTTTAATTTTACCACATGGTATGGAAGGAATCTTTCTTTTGTTTACCATATAAGGTACTTTTTGACTTTTCCAAAAAAAAGTACGAGGAGAACGTTTTTTTAACTTATACGACATGAACGTATTTTTACAGCTTCATAACAACTAATTTCCATGAAGCTTCCTATAAAATATTTCATGATTATTTTCAATGAAATTATTTTCTTTTAAAATTTCACGACATTTTGGGAAAAGAAAATGATTTTGAAGAAGAAAGGATATTTTCCTCAAGAATTCATTTCAAGTGTTTTATCAAAACTATTTTCCATCTAAGATGACATTCTTTAATATGGATATGTTTCAGGTATAATTTATCTATTATTTACATGGTTTTATTTTGTTTATGATGAAATTATATCCATTGTTATATATGGATTATGTTATGATGGGATGATGTATATGAAGCCCATTTTATTCATTGGGTTATGATAAATGATTTATGTTTATTTTGTGGCACATAAAAGAATGATTTCATTATGAGATGGGTGGGACCTATATATCCCTTCAATTAATTTTGTAAAGATTTATATCTCATGAGATAGACATGGCTAGAATGACAATTTAATCTGTTTCAGTGATACAGGACTAGAACGAGGAGTGAACTCAGTTCAGTAATGGAATTTGTCCGCTATGATGGTCTTGGAAATAAGTCTCGACTAATATGAAATGATTTTCTGTGTTTATGTGTGTAAGAAACAAAATTTCATGTCTTATGTTATGATTATTGGGATCACATTTAACTTATATGATTTATTCCATGACATGATATTATGATCTCTTTTGTAGGATAAGATTTTCAAATGAATATGATATGATTGATATTTCCTTTGTTTACCCTTACTGAGCATTTGAGCTCACCCTTTTTATGTTTTCCTTTTCCCAGGATATAAAGAAAGGTTTTAGGTAAGAAAACAAAAGGGTAAGATCTTTATGGGAGATGTTGAAGATCTTTCACCATGATTAGAAGATTTTGTTCTGAGTTTCCAAAGACACTAAACTAATACGGTCTTTGGGCGTCTATTTTTGTTATGTATTAAGTATTACTAAAAAGTAAAGTAATGTTTATGTAATTAAAGATTTGGGTATTTAAAATGAACAAGGATCTACCCAAGGTATATTTTGAATGACAACAATTGGATATAGGAATCCAAATTAACCCATCTCTCTCTATATGGTTTTGGTGAGGGTGGCTGCCACTCTACCATGGGTATTTCTTATTAAGTGATGTATGATTTCTTTAATAAATTCATTTATTGTATTTATAAATCTATTTTTATACCTTCAAAGAAGTTTTCTTTGGGTTTTTTGACAAAGGGGGTTAAAGTAATCATGTTTTTAGGAGGACAAAACTATGAATAGAATTGGTGTATTTTCCCTATCAACAATAGGGGAGCATTACTAAGTGGGAGAGTGTTTTTCATTGAATATTTGAGGAAGTTTTTTTTGAAAATAATGTTTAATTATTTGTTATCATTAGGATTATATCATTTAATTATAGTTTCTCACACCAAGATTGTTTCATGTTAGCTTAGGGTTTATGGTTGATGAATCATTAATATACTCCTAGATGAATAATCATGAAGTTGTTCAGTTTAGTGTTTACTTTGTAATTTTCATCAAACCCAAAGGAAAATATTATTGAAAAAAATACCATTGGTATTCTGTATTTATTGCATTTGAAAAATTATATCTGAGTATTGATTTAAAGAAGGTTGTGTAGAAGAAGTGATGAATATATGATTTTTATAGATTCATTAAATTAAAAATATTTTCAAATGATAGAGAAAAATCTTTATAGAAGGTACGTTTTAAATTAAAGGGAAAGGAACCATGTCGTAGGATGTGATAGAACAAACAGTAATATAAATAGCATTTCAAGGGTGTTTATGATTTGGAGGAAATATTACCTCATATTAGGTGATAATTTGAACTTCAATGTTACTAGAGTTTCAATGGTGATTTTGATATGAATGGATAAATATGTTTCAGTTCTACTGAAAATAAAATTCTATGCCTTATAAACTCTTTATAGAGTGGAGATTATGAATTAGGCACTACAACTGATTTTTTTCCAATTCTCCAAGATCTCATAGAATAGTGAAATAGAGACACCATAGCTAGTTTAGTGAGTCAATAAGTTAGAGGAGATCATGTCATAATTGTGGGTAGGTCATAGAGGATATTTTTGATTGAAAATTGTAGACATGGTCAACTAGAATCCATTTCATTGAGAAGTAGACCATGAAAATAATATTTGATTAATCCCTCTTTAGTTACATAGTGAAAGAGTATATGTCATGGTGATGAATTTAGAATAAGGTGTCTACATCTTAGTATATGTGACCATTCCATAGCCAAGTAGTTTCTCAAACCCAATAAATTCATATAGGATATTTTATATTTGACATTAAGTGGTTTAAAGCAACTTTAATGTTTCTTAATCACTATATTATAGTGTGGGAGACACATGGAATGATCCTAACAAGAGAGAAGATGAAATAATTGATCTTAAACCATGCATAAAATCAAGGTGGTTTAATTATGTACAATTAGATAAAATAGTTTATAAATATACATAATAGAACTAGTAGTATTGTATCATATAGTTTTCAGTGAAAAAATAAAATAAGAATATTAGGATAAGAGGAATCTAAGGGATTATGGAAAGATGAAAGGGTAATATAAAGAAGAAGTTATAGGAGATCTATTTTACTAGAAACTCACCCGGATTTATAGAATTGACACACCATTGAAGGTATATTTTTTTACACATTTCTTATTAAGAATAAATCTATAATAGAAGGAGCAATGATCCCTATATATTAATAAATTATATAAATCCTTTCTTATCTCATGTTGATAGTGAATTGGAGGCTCATTGTGACAACTCAATTATGTAAAAAATAAATCAAAGAAGTATTCTATAGTGTTATTGGTTCCTAGGAACATTTCTTTTGTATTATAATTAGACTATCCTAGTTTGGATGAACTAGGTAAAATCCATTATTCTATTTACTACTTTCATCACTCAAAGAATAAGGGATAGACATGTGTTCCCGACATTGAGATAACAAGATCAAAATCAAGAGATAAAAATCTAAATATGTATTTCCTGGATTCACCCTCCCCCACCACCTCTTAGGGTATCCTTCTTGATAAAAGACCAAAAAATATAGTGAGTAAACTTGTATGTTCATCCTTTCTTCTATATAATATTTTTTTCTTCAAATTTATAGGTTGATATTGAAGATAGGGTTAGATTATACTAGATCATGATTTAGGGAGATTTTTTAACATTGAGAGAGTTTCTATTTACTTAGGGGTTGATTCTTTTAGTATTTTCCTTAGAGTTGTTTTGATTATATGACATTACTTTAATTTTTATACTATTTTTAGGTTAATGGGTTATTTCATTTGTGATCTTTGGTGTTTATTATTCACACAAACTATATTATTTTATGGTATAAATCTATTATTTATTGTTTTTTATTTTTATTATCTCATTTTGGGTCTTTTTTCTTGTAGATTAGAAAAATTTGGGGAGAAATTGGGTCTCACATGGTTGGTTCATGATTAGTAACCATGAAACTAACCCATATGTAGTACCATAATATATTTCAATAGAATCCACATATTTTGTGCATGGTTTATAAAATTGTGTAGAAATAAAATGTAGGTCCACCTTGTGTGTCTAGATTCAACTACATGGTTGGTGCACAATTTATAAAACCTTATGGATAAACTATGAGGCCTGACCAAAATTTTAAAATTAACTTTTTAAAAAAAACTCAATAATTTAAACCTATAATCACATCAATTTCTCGTCATGTGAACCTAATCCCTCTCTCTCATGATGAGGCTTTCTCCCCCTCCTTGGTGTTCAATTATTTGGTAGGATTTCTTCAATGTTCTCTAAGAAAATATATTATTAAGAATTTATTCTCCTTTTCCATGCCTCAAATATCTATTCCCTTTTAGATATAATTCTTTCCCAATGGATATGGTATCTTAAAGTTTCAATATAGTATTTTTATTGATGGTGATTTTTTGTTTAGGGGTTCCCCTTTCCTCTCAAGGGTCTTCCCTCCCCTCTCCAGTGGATGAATCATGTTTGTTGATGGTTGCAATGATTTATGGAAGATGGTCCTTTGTTCATCCTTTACTAGTTGAATAGTATGTACTTGACTCTTGAAATTATGATTTTAAATTTATTTTAAATTATTAAATTCATTACTTGGGGGACATTTATAAGAAATTAGATGTTTGAATATTCTCTTTAACTTTGGTGATAAAACTATTTATCGAAATCATGTTTTAAATTAGAATTGATTGTTTTTATAAAAGGATTGTTGTAATTACCTATTTAAATGATTTTTTGAATTATTTAAACTTCATGGGAAACTCAGTTACTTTGGTATGAAATCCTAGAATGGGTGGAGGTCTCTTTATCCTAATTTATTATGTCATCTTGGCTAGTGAAGTCATTTATGATTCTTACCCATTGGCTAGTGAAGTAATTTGAGACCCATACCATTAGTTGAGGGTGTTTCCTAACTAGTGAATTTATTCCATTAGGTGACCTTAGAATTAGTAACCTTAGGTTATAACCCGTGATTCACATTTTGGTAATGTTCCTTTTTAATTTCCATTTTCTCCTTCACTAAACAAATGAAATGTTTTATAATTATTACTTTATTTAAAAAATTTCAAAGTAAATTTTAAGTAATTAATTTTAAAATAATATGTTTTGTTTTCTCCTAAAATAGTATGTGCATGGAACACTTTTTGGGAGTCTAATGGGATCATTATTATCACATCCTATATACACCTAATTGGTATATGTAGACCATGTTTTCAATTACATGGGTGAAGGTGAGGCACTACTTGGAAGCGGTAGGTACTCATGATAGTTGTTCAAATTATGTAAAGGTGGAATGGTGGGATAATATCCCTCGTGTCACATGAAGATGGGTATTATTTTCTTTTGTGTATTTTTGGTTCAGCTAATAGCATATTTATATTATAGTTTTATCACTTATCCAACTTTATATTTTCTCCCTTCTCTTTTTTGGATCATCTGTTATACATGAATTTTTTTTAATGATTGGTATATTATAGTTAAGTATATTATTGTTTTCTTTTGTATTATTACATTCTAATTAAATGTTTTTGTGATTTTATATTGTGTGCATAACCCAAAAATGTATATAAATTTCATATAACATCATCAGTTAGGACATGTGGGTTAGATCATTAGGAAAAACTGTTCCCAAAGAGTGTTTTTATTGCTCAAGTACTAATTTTCATCCCATGGGGATTAATAATTACCTTCGACGCTTAATATGAACTGGATCATGTACCTGGGTCATGGGTATCCTAGTTTGGTTTGTGAAAAAATGGAATCAAATAATAGTTTTTTATTTTTGTTATTTAAGAAGTCTTTGTAGATAGGATATATGACTTTCAGGACGTTAAGGGTAGGTAACGAGTGAATGTCTAGAAACAAATCATAACAAGTCTTCATTCACCATGGGATGTCAATAAATTAGTATTTGAGATGTATTTAGATTTGGTTAAGTAATTTTAATAAATTTTGGATCAAAAAAGGGAACGTTAGAGACTTTCCTTAGGCACATGGTTAAGGCGTATAGGCTACATATCATGTGATGAAACTGTACAACCCATTTAAATAAGAACTAGCTTGATTCATATACTTGGTTCATGTTTTGTCAAACTGTGTGGATAATTACACCTATCCTGAATGAACAACATGGTTGGTTCATGGTTTGATAAACTATACATCCATACCGTATAAAGTATAAACTTTGGAATTTCAGGTATTTTTTATTTATTCAAATGATTTCTTATGATCCTTGATTTTTTTTATGGATATTTTTTATTTTTATTGATATTGTTTATTTGATTTAATGGTTTTATTATTTTATTTTATTTTATTTCATGTAGCATCCTAACCCCTCAAATACCCCTAGTGATCCCTTAGGAGGGAGCGATGGATAATTTTCTACAGATGAATCTTCCTATCGATCAAAATATTATCAAAAAGATAGTAAGGATGGGCTAAGCTATAGTGTAGGGAGTGGTAAATAGTTTAAATCATACTTGAGAGGAAAGTCTTGGTTTCAAGTCATGATAAAGACTAATTCCATGAGTTTCTCTATCATAGTACACTGACTTTATGAGGTATTGATTACCCCTATGAATTGGAATAATGGATGGTGAATATTGATAGAATCATTAATTTCCTTAAGATGTGAAAATTAGTTAAGGTGAAATAAACCTATTTTATTCTTCTGGGAGAAAATAGAAAATAGTGAGAATCGGTAGTCTAGGATAAGATTCATGAGAATATTGAATAGAAGTTCTTAAAAGTATTGTTTAAATAATACATTTACAAAGACACCATGGCGTTACTGAAATATTAGGAGTTTGTAACTCTTATGTAGGGTCACCTTACAATCATAGAATACACTAATCAATTTCTAGATATTTTCCATTTTTCTATAGAGATGATATATAATGATGAATAAAAGACCCTTCATTTTAAGATGGGTCTCTGACTGAAAATATAATCTCTAGTATTTCTTCAAAAGCTTAAGACCTATGTAGAAGTGGTGGACTAAGATTTAATGGTATAAATTGATCAATATAGGATGTCCATGATTTTTGAAACCTCTACCATGCCTAGTGATAGTTAGGATGGTTATTTTAAGTTAAAGAGTAATTGAGATAAATATAGAAGAGATAGTAGTGGTGGATAATGAACACTTTCTCATATTACTACCTCCACCTCTATAGGAAGAAAAAATATTATTTTTTTTAATTACAGAAATTTTGTTCATATAAATCCCACTTTTTGGAGATTCATTAGACTTACATTAATATTAGGAATGTGGGACATCTTCAAAGGTTCTACAGACTAATATTCTGGTGAGGAGTAATAATGGTTCTTCATCTCCTTATGGATCTCAAGCATAGTCTGATGAATCAAAAGTAATATAGACCCATCCTCATGGGAATGAAGTTTGGAGTGGTTCATCATTTGGAAAATTCAACTAATAATTGAGCCTCAGGCTAGTATAAATACCCATACTCATACTTATAGCATGCAATTTTATGCTATAGAGCCAGCTCTCAAGGAATCCAAGATAACACCGGTGACTATGAGAGGAATGTTTATTATTGTATAATCTATAGTTTTTTTATTTTATACTGGTTCTTATAATAGGTTTATATCTTCACACATTGTAGATTTATTGAATATTACCTAGGAACTTATGCCTTATGTGATGAAGATATAGACTCCTCTATGAAAGAAGAAGGGGTGTGGCCTTTGGTTAACCTATGGCATTGTATCTATATCTGAGGTGAAGCTATCTTGGGAGTTTATCATCCTTGAAATAATCATTTTTATTATCATCTTTAGGATGGAATAGGTGGAACCTTAGAAATATCATAACAACTACTATCATCAAAGAGTGTTTTTTACCACCCACAATGGGAATGTTCATTTATTCTAAGGATAATGGGACCCAAATTTTAGTTGGGTGGGACCTCCTATTATTGAAGTCAATAGGATTATATATTAGGTATCATCCATATTTATATTGGATGATGAAGGGATTTTAGAAGCTAAGCTACCTCCAGTGGTCAATAAATTTCCTGAGGTATTCCGAGATGACTTTTTAGGGCTGCCTCTTGAGAAAGAGTTGGATTTATCTATTAATATAATTATAGGGACTTGAATTATATCCATACCTTTGTATTCAATGGCTCTAGTTGAATTGAAGGATTTAAAAATACAACTAGATGAATTTTTTTGTTAAGGGATTTATTCACCCTATAATATATTTGTGGGTTTCCATGGTGATTTTTTCTAAGAATTCATATGTTTATCTCAAGTTTTGTATTGATTATCAGAAAGTGAACTTAACACAATCAATAATAAATACACCCTACCTCACATTAATTACTTATTTGACTAGTTAAAAGGAAAATGTGGTTCTTTAATATTGAACTTTGGTTGAGTTATCATAAAATATGAGTGATAGAATGTGATATTACTAAAACACTTTTTCAATATAGATATACCCATTATGAATATATTATGATTTCTTCTAGAATGAATAATGATTCTACAATGTTTATGGCTTTAATGATCAAAATATTTCATCGGTACTTTGATTCCTTTTTCATGGTGTCTATAGATGACATTTTGGACTATTCTAAGACTAAAAAGTAGAATAAGAACCATTTGAGAATTTCCTTCAGAATTATGTAGGATCAACGTATCTATGTTAAACTATTTAAATATAGATTATGGATCTAGGAATTTATGTTCTTGGGGCATGTGGTTTTTGAATAGAGAATTTTAGTCGATCCTTGTAAGGTGAATTTTGTTATGTCTTGGGGGGATCTAAAGAATTTATTTGAGATATGTAGCTTCTCAGAACTGGAATATTGTTATTGGTGATTCATTGTGGATTTATCTAAGCTTTCATTTCAATTAACTACATGAAAAATGCTATTTTAGAGCATTTTTTTGGGAAATAATTGAGGTATAACCACTGCCTCTTAATAAGAGATAGTTATTAAAACCACTAAATGCTTATCTATTACTAGTTAATTAGTAGATGTTATCTTGATATATGTGTTGGTTTTAGGGAACCGCTTCCCATATTTATTTGTTGGCAGTTATTTTTTTGAATATGATTTCTAACCTTGTGGTTTTTAAAACCAATTCTAATAATAAATACAGTGGTTTATTTTGAATATTTTTCCTTATCTAGTGGTGGTTATAAATTCCATAAATAATATACGTATCAGTATTTTTTTTGAAAGAATTAAATTATTTTTCGGTGGTTATAACTGTAACTAATAAATTTTTGATAGTTTTTTAGTATTTCAAAGTAGTTTTTGAGTAACTATAGGTGATTAAAAACAACTTTAGTTGAATAAAAAATGCAATTATTAACAACTTGAAATTTACTACCTCCTCCAGTATAAACAAACAGATATATAAAAAATATATAAAATTAAATAATTTCAATGCTCTAATAAAACATTAAAATATACATTATCATATCATCATATCATAGAAAAGGTTTGTCAAAATATTAACAAGAATCGTATATAATTTTCATTCACAAATACAACCCATACAAAGTCAGATCAAACATCAAAACTACTCTCTTATGTCATGATGACTTCCTCTAAATGATACATGATCCAAAATTTTTATGTGAAGTAGAATCTTATTCTATATTTAGTGCCTTTATTAAATAAAAATTAGAATAAAATTTATTTTTAATTATATAGTACATAATAATAATATTTTAAATAATAATAATAATAATAAAATATTAAATTAAATGTCAAAAGTTTAGTACAATTATAGTATGTCGTTTCAAGGTTTAAATTTCAATAGGAATTACCCTAATAATGATATGAAGTAACATATCCAATAAACTCCCCATAACTACAAAAATCTAATCTTGAGCTATCGGCCGTGTCTCATTTTTCATTATTCTGTTATTAAGAATCTCACTTTCTTTTATGATTATAAGGGATCAAGATAGAAATATTACTCCAACATATAGAAAGAGGACCCGTATTGAATGGAGAAGAGATCCTACCAAATACTCATGAGGGGGATGGTCTAGAACCCAACACTAAAACATGTCTATCATGCACCCTACCCTAAATTTGGAGAATAGAATCATTGTGGGGGAATAATTCTCATTCTAAGGGATTTTTATCTCACACCTCTTAATTTTTTTCATGCAAATAGATTTTTTAAGAAAATATATCTATTAAAGAAAAATAAATTATGATTTATATTTTTTACCCCAATATTTCCAGTAAGATCATTTACATAATTTAAATTTTCTTCATTATGCACATCAGACCACAACTCGGTTTGACAGACCACATGAACAACTTCTCTTATCTATGCCATCAAAGAAAAAATAAAAAATATAAAAATTTAAGTACATAAAAGTAAATAAAACTATATTTAATAAATTTCTGTAATATTTCTTTATTCATACTTCTTTTTAAAAAACCTTTAGATCTTTTTGTGTGTGGGATATCTTGTTTCTCCGTGTTTGATGAGTTTTTTTGAGAATATTACTAACAAAAAAATTTAAAAAATAATAAAAATTGCATTATTTTTAATAAATTAATATTAATGTAGTAAGAAAATATAAAATAACATATGTGAATCAGAATAATGAAAATCCAAAAAATGAATTCCACTAATCCTAAGGTATCCTTTTGGGTACCTTTTCATACATTTTATAAACAATCATGGGGGTTTCATTAAACTCTCACCACAACCTATACTTAAAATCTTTCCAATTTCCCCCAAACTTTTCAATGTACATTTACATGAAACCACATAATACACATCAAAATGGAAAGAATAAACATATTAGATATGTAAAAATAATTAGACCAACATTTTATTTGAATTTTAGATAAAAAATATTAATTTTAACTTACTTTCACATATTTATCAATAATATAATTTTTACAATTTTCAAGAATATTCATCCATTCATGATAATTGATGGGAAATGAAATTATCTATCATTCTAATTGGTCCATGATCTACCTATATAAGCCTCCAAAATCATCTGTAGGAACTATAAGCATGTCAAATGGAACAACAACTTTAACAGTTCCCAGCTTCCAAACATATGATCTATTCATGTTTGTTTCCATATTCTTATTATTTAAATATATTACATAAATTTATTCATAAATTAATATGAATATGTAATAAATTAATTTTACTCATTACCAATTACATACCAATAATGGAGACCCTCTATTACCCTTGTGCCAGTAACCATGGCACCATAGGCTTAGTGGATGACTACTCCTAGGCTGCTCCATCTGACCCCTTTGATATCCCCAGAGTAGAAGGTTATTCACTTAATTTAGGGAGAATACCCAATGAATATGGTTTAATGTTATATGAAATCAAATTATATAATGGTGAGAAAATCAAAAATAGAGAGCACACATGATGTAGGTTAGAGCATATCAAATGGGTCACTGAATATCACAGGAGCTATAGATAATCAACTAATATCTTCAAATTGTTTTGTTATTAGCATTAATACATCTAACAAGAATATGAAATATGTTATAACATGATATAAAATAAAAAACAAACACATGATTTAAAAATGTCATATATAGATTAATTAATTAAACATATACTAAATAAATAAATAAAAGATAAGTTAAAGGACATAACTTAAAATAAATTAATTCATCAACCATATTATTTTCATCCCCCACTATTAACAAGATATCACCATATTCTCCCTACATTATGAGACCAACTATTTAAATATCATCAAGGAAAAACAAAACAATATCCTTTTGTTGATGGGGTTTAATGTCACAAAATAAATCTTCAACTTCATTACCCATATTATACAAGTATCTTGGTTTGACATGAACTACAACACTCAATCCTTCATAAAATTCATCATCCACATAATATGCTATTTGAGACTACGAGGCCATAATATATGGGTCATGTTCTTCATGCTCACAAGTATAAATCAACCAAGATAAGTTAACATAAGTAAATTATAATGAATCTTTTCTTATGTACCTATAAATATCTAACCACTTTCATTTGAATAATACAACCAAAAATTTTCAATGATAACTTAATACGTTAATTTCAATCAAATTACTAGAGTATACCAAGTCTATGAATTTTATGAATATTCCACTATTATGTGTTTTCAGATATTCCTCAAGAAAAAGTGTATGAAACTTAAAGACACAAATATTATAGGCATAAAATCTCATACACTTCTTCAAAGTATTTTAAATCATATATCACTCTAGATTCATTATCAATATTCATGATATACATATATAAATATAAAATATCATTAACTACAAAAACTAATTATATCAATATTTTATAAATATGAAATTGATTATGATCTTACATGACATGAAAACCAATCAATAATGTATTTGTTAATGGATCTTGTTATCTCTTTCTCAAGTCATGCTCGACATAAAAGTCATATCATTGTTTTCATATTCAATTCTTCAATGAAAGTATCTATAACATCACTATTGAGTGGAACATATCTATATTATTGTATAAACTCTATTTGTATAAAAAAATGATGATATTTTACAACTTGGAGACCCAACATTGGAAAGTTTTTTGATTTATTGTAGGATTGAATTTTATTTTTATTATCATAAACATGTCTAACTCGATTGAATCATGTCTCAATATTATCTAAATACCTTAAAAAAAGGCGAGACACTATTATATCATATAACCATCAACAATAGAGCCTTTTGGTTGAGATTTGTTTCTTAGAAAAGTCCTCAAATTTTCTAGAATCTTAATGAAAAAAATATAACATAGAAAAACAAACCACATATGTAATGATTTTGAAAATATTAATGTAGTAGTCATAATAAAGTAAGATGACAATACCTATCTATGGGATACATCCATTAATAATTTACGGGCCTTCCTACTTTAGCTTCCCCAGTCAAATGAATAGTTAGATGAATCATTAAAGTGAAAATGATGGGGGAAATATCATGTAGCAATGATAAAGTATCATTAAAATTATTTTGAGTAGTTTATCAAGCTCAATGGGATTTAATGTTTTCTCATAAATCAGTATGAATAATATGTAAAACTCAGTTAAAAATTCTATTATTTTATCAAGTAACAATTTATGCAATTCTAAAGGAATAAATTGTGCCATAAAATAAGTTATTTGTGAATTTTAATTCCATTTAACTTATAATTATTCTAGTAAAAAAATATTTAAATTTTACTTGAATATCCATCAATTAATTTCAAATTTATTATTCTTTAATGGAAAAAATATTTTTCTTGATTTTTAAATGAAAAAGTACCACATGAAAATTTCCATTGTCATTTTCTTAGAGATCAAAATTTTTATTCATTTCTTACAAATCCTTATGATAATTAAGATGATATTTTTATTTTCCATGGTTATTTAATAATATAAATACCAAAATATCACATAAATTATTATTAATGTGCATAACAGCAAGATTATGATGTAACAATTGAAATTTCCTATAAGGTAGTTTGAAGAAAAAACCATGCTTCTTCCATTTTTGGTAACCAACTATATCTTATGATTTTTAAACTATTTTCCAAAAAAACATCAATTGATACTCTTTCCTAAATTTGGAATCAAAAATTTATAATCGTTACATGATTTCTGAAATTTATAACAGTTTTGGTGGTGGATTAATTTTTTTTTCTATCGAATCATAACCTGTTAAACTAATATTTATTAGATACATCCAATAATTGATGATGAAACATGAAACAACACTTTATACTATATGGTAATAATCTCAACTCAAAGTCAAAGATAGAAAAAGTAAGTGCCTCACTAGTTTAATTGTTCCAACTAGACATGTTTCCTATTCCATGAAAATCACTAATCAACCAGATTAGATAAGCATGCATTTTGAACATTTTGGTTATTAGTGCATCATATATATCTATACCATTGTCCCAAAACTCTTAAAATTATTCTATAAGAGGTTTAATATATATATAAATTTCATTTCTAGGTATTTTATTTCCTATATTGATCATCAAAATAGTGAAAGAAGTTTGTTTCATACACATCCATAGAGGTAGATTGCAAGGGATCAAAATAACTGGCCATATGATATTAGTTGTACACATAGTCTTGAATGGAAAAAATCCATTAGTAGAAAATCCCAAACACACATTAATAGGATCTGAGGAGAAATTTAGATATAAATAATTAAAATATGTTCATGATCCTGAATCTCTGGGATGACATATAATACCATCATAGTTTTTTTACATAATTTGTAACTTCATTTTCAATATCATTTTAAAAGTCACGAACAATCTCTATAGTTATGTTTTTAATGGAATGTAATATAATAACTTTATATTTGTTTTATATATCTTCTACTTTATAGTTCATTCATTTTGACTTTCATCATGATTCACTGATTTCCATTTAAAAGTATAACATATTTTACACTCTTCTATATATGAATCTTCTCCCTTATACAACATGAAATTAATGGGACATGCATGTATATTTTTATGATAAAGATAAGGGTTTTAACAAATTTATTCATCTCATAAAATGATTTGGGGATACTAGCTTGAAAAAATGCATCACGCACTAAATACAATATCATAGACATTACTTTATTTGTAATTCCACAAATTCAATTGATATGGTAAAACTTCAGTAAGAAGGAAAATTGTATATATTTGATACATCCTTCATATAAATATGGTTTTCCAACTTCAATTAGTTCATAAAAATTATTTTATTTTTAGTTACCATATCTCTTGGATTAATCTATATAAAATCACTAGGTGTCTCCACTAATATGTCACAATCTTTATCATTTTGTGAATTGTAGAAAATATAAACAATCAGGTTTTGAATCTCATTCTCCAATATCCAGGAAAAATGTTTTTAATTTTAAATATGGTCACATGTTGAAATTTTTTCAATGTCCAATTTCCCACAATAAATCCATCAACATATCCTGAATGAAATTTCTTAAATATCAAGTGATCATAAAATTCATGTCTTTTTAACCTTGAAATTACAATCAGTACATGGGGATTTTATTCTTCTATCTACAGATTGATTTTCAATTTCTAAGTATAAAAACTTCTCCTCCCCCTTTATATAATGAGCTATAATTTTGGGAAAATTAACCTAATTTTTATCCATTTGTATGATATTTATAAAAATATGTATAAAAAACATAACTCTAATTAATTAAATAATATCATGTTTAGAATAATAAAAAAAATTAAGGAATAACAAAACATTAATATAAAAAATATTATTATTAATAATATTTGACTAAGAAAAAAATCTTTAGATTCAATTATGATATAAAATAAGTATTATTAATTGAAGGAACATGAAACATTTAACTATTTTTGTATATAAAATAACAAATACAATGTTATTTATGAAAGAAACTTGATGGTTAAATATAATTTGATATGTATAAGGTTACTTGATCTTTATTCATCTATAAATTTCATACCATGATCAAAAAATCATGTTTCTTCATGCATTAATATGTATTTATCATAAGGATATACAACTTAAGAATAAATGACATTTGAGTTATTCAACTCCAATATTTATTTGATATGTCTGTATCTAGGTGTATAATATGGATAACGATATACATAAAATAGGTAGAAATTTAAATTCATGGATTTAAGAACCATTTATTTAATTTTTTAAATATTATAATATCATTGCAAGTGAAATATGTTATAGTTTGGTATGATTTGAAAATATGAATATTTTTTTCTAGTTAGTTTTAAGAAAAATCATTTATATTTATGAATAAAATGGTTATAATATCATTATCAATATACTTAAAGCCACAATAGACCCAAAAATAATAATTATAAGAGTGTAGATAAGGGGATATACTACCAATACTATTTTGCACTAGATTTCTAAGAATAAATAGGAAGGTTCATGCCACTAATTAAAATATTAGATCAACTGAGGTTGTAAAAAAATATGGATTATGATCAATTCCTATGAATAGATAAAATTATATGATAAAAATAAAGGTATTACCTTAAATTCACCAAGTCCTAGATTCCACACCAACTCGATTGAATAAGAACTTAAGAGAGGATATACACTTGGGACACCATGGAGGGGAAGAGTTACTGAAAGTAATTATGTGGTCATAATGTAGGGTAAGATTCTTTGGAGCTCTTTAGAGCTCTCTATTAGTAATTCATGCTGGGGAGGAGTCACCAGAGCTCACCAGATCTATTTGTGAGGATATTGTGTAGGGGAGAAGTCATGAAATCACATCATGAGATAAAAACCTTAGCTTAGGGATTCACATGAGAGAGTGGAGATAAATGGGGTCACATGTTGATATGTAGTAATTATTAGGGGTGGTAATTTTTAAAATTTTGGCTAAAAATTAATTTGAAGTGGTAAGATTTAGGTCATTGCTAAAAATTGGAGGATAATCTATTTTATCTAATTAGATATGATTAAATGAAACTTTCGTTAATAAAACCCTTCCAATATATAATTTTCTTATAAGGATTAACAATACTCACTCAAAAAAGAGTAAATATTATATAGAAATCATAATATCAAACCTATTTTGAAGTGATGAAGTGATAGTTGTAATTTTAACCTATATTGATTTTTCCATTGGTTGGTTAGGGTTACACAGTCTTTTATAAAGAATCAGGTATGGTTCTGGGTTGTATACTCATCCATGGTGATCATGTTGTAGATTATGAACCATATAATATCTGACCACATGTAAGAAATTAACCCACCTGTGACCTTGAATTATAATTTTTATTCATGTGCTCATGTGTTAGAGGCATTTCCTATTTGGTGAGAAGTTTATGGTATGAACTAATAAAAAAATCCTAAGCTACATATTTTCTATCAACTAAAGAAGTATCATCTGGATCCCTCTCATATATTGAACTGGAAAAAAATATAATTGGATATGGATTCCTCGATGATTGATCATCCATTCTAGATTATCAACTCCCAAGTTAAGGTGCTGCATAGAAAATCTATTCAACTTTTCTATATACTATTGAATGATGGGTATTATTCACATGATAAAATATAGTGTGGATCATTATCAAGGGAGTACTTTAGATATCTAATTTCAAATCCAATATCAGTGTGACTTTCTTAGGAAAAAAATTGATATGTTGGGGAGAATTTTCACACCAAAATGTAATTTTTAGTTATGGATCTATTATTTATTGATTTTTATTTTTACTCCCTCATTTTCAGACCTTTTTCTTATGAATTTGAAAAATTCAGTGAGAAATTGGGTCTTACATGATTGGTACATGGTTATTACAAACCATGGGACCAAACTATGCATAGACCTATAGTATATTGAATTGGTTTCCACACAGTTGGTGAACTATTTATCAAACCATGTATGTAAACCATGGGGATAAACTTTAGGTATCTAGTGTGATAATATTAATTTCCTAGGGCGTGAAAACAAGAATTATTTTTTCCCTTGTTTAAAATTAGTATAAGTGGTAAACCTATGTTGTCTCATGAGATTAGTTCTCAAAATTAGTTTCCACTTAAGTAAAAAAAGGGGGTGTTTTAAAATTGTTTGGTTTTAGAGCTAAGAAAAAAAAAATCAAGGGATTGAAGTCAAGATTATGAATAAAGTGATGGGTTCAAGGTTGTATTTCAAGTTTCAATGTTATCATAGTCTTTGAAATAGTTTTATTTATCTTTTTACTAATTGATAAATGATATATTCCTCAATTTATTCACCACTCTCCCTTGGTTGAAGGTTATTTTTGAGACTAGTGTAATAGTGATTACTACTTGGTAAGCCTCCCATACTGTGTGTGTGAAAAGTTAGTAAAAAAATCATAAAAAACCAAATAAAAAACCAATAAGGTTTTTGTTATCCATGTTGGACCACATGAAGGGTAAAATATACCGAGATCAAGGGTGAATTTGTGTGTATAAAAAATTCAAATCCCTTTCACCCCTATGATTCTTCATCACCACTCTCTCAAAATTATCACCAATGCAGAAAATAAACACACATAAAATTTGTTAATGAGTTTCACATCCTTTTATATGATTACATCTCCAATGTGTTATGATTATTATACCATGCACAAAGTCCCCTTTTTATCATCAAAAGGAACTTGAGTAAGGGTATAAACGTGATCTCATACAACTAATGGACCTAACTAGTTACAATATCTTATTAGTGGAATGAATATCCTTGAATAAATATCTCTATGAGCCTCCAAAAAAACTCAATATGATGATCTACTACTTATTCTTCTTCCTTACACAACAATCACCCCCAGTTGTTCTTAAACATCATATTTTGATACAGAAGTGTATCAATTCATCTTATTGAAATTCTAAACATGTAACCCTTAATCATATATCTTGTTATTTATATTCACTAAATATTTCATGAATATCACTTCAATATTTTTTATATAAATTTACTTTTATACCAGTGGTATAGAATAATTCATTCAATGATGATAAACCATGAGTCAAATCATCATACACAAACTCTCTAAAAGTTCGGATGAATAATTGACGTCTTTCCTTATCAAGACATTCAAATATTCATGGATCATTTTGGTTTTTAAATTTGTGCCATTTAGGTTCTGTTTTATATTTCCAAATAAGCATGGTTATGTAGATCTTGTATTATAAAACATTGAACTCTTCTCTATCATGATCACATGCATTGTGATGTGGTGCCACATTTTGCAGTGTGTAATGCCTCACACCACCCCAACATTCTCCTCTGACTGACATTTCCTTGATTTCAGTAAAAATTAGGATCATGTGTTTGGTTATGATGTTTGTTCAATGAAAAAAATTACACCAATAATTTTCATATTTAAAACTCCATCTTTGAATATTCAAGTCTAAATTATCTCATTTAATTCTATTATGCACAAGTCTCAATTTTGGGTTTTCATAATTTCACCATGTAAATAATTTTATGCAATCTGTATAGCTGAATTATCTTATGAACTATTTTCATAACTCAATTATCTTGTCGTCACCTCATGTATCATATGTTTTTAAGATAAATTATCTTATAAGATCCTTAGATCTCCAAAATTTAAGATAAGTCCCTTTATCAGTTTTCCTTAAAGCTTCGACAACATCGATGAATTATTGTACATGGATTTAAATAATAATAAAAACTTATCATATATCATACAGGGATATAGAAAGTCATATGATAAGTAAAACATAAATGGTATTTTCATTTTTAATTTATTCAAAAAAATATCTTTATAGATCAATTTTCTTATATGGGCCTCTTTATAGGATAATTTCCTTTTCCAGTTTTTTGACCCTAGTATAGAACATTCATATTGACATTAAAATAAATTCTAACCATCTTAAAATCAGTTTTGGGACTTCTCAAACACTTCAAAACATCATCTATATCATCCTGACTTTTTATCACATAAACATTCATTACATTATACAAAACCGAGGATCTTTAAGGTTTAGTGTCTTGGAAACCAGGAACTTAATACATGACAACATAAAAAAATTATTCTTAAACACTTGAAAGGCTTCTTCATTTGTTCATCCTAAGTTCATTACTGCATCTCATAACCTGGGAAAATACATCAAAGGAAAGGGTGAGAAAAAGGCCCAGTAAGGGAAATAAGGGAAACATTTTACATGTGAACTTGAGATACATCAATAAAGTCGTGATAAATAACTTTAAGGCTTGAGAAAGAGATAATGAGGCATATAATAATGAAAAGAACATGATTCATAACTTGAAGATTTGGATACAAAATCTAACTTAGAAAATCATGAACATATCACCAAGGTCCATCCCCAAGGTGTCATTTTAAAAAACAAATTACCAAGGTTATTTACCAAGGTATCGTTAAAATTGTAATCCCTAAAGATTACATCATTACCCGATGCATTAGAGAACTATCAGGGTGAACCCTTAAATTTGTCTATATTATCATGTGATCCACATATATCATCATCAAAAATTTCATATATAACCCATATAGCATAAAAGAAATGGGTTTCATTTCATAATCATAACTTTTTAAAAATTTCTTTTAAGACATGATCTTTATGTCGTTTTAAACCCATGCAAAAAGGAAAGCGGGTTTCATGTATGTCAATCCCAAAATTAAAATCGAAAATTTTGAAATATATGTGAATACCCCTTTAGGAGAAAGATATTTTAGTCTTCACTTAATAAAATAAAAGAATTTGAGAAAAATAGAGATACATTTTGAGACAAAAATTCTGCAGCATAACGACTATGTTATAGGGTTTTAGAAAACATTGAAAAGAGAGGGGACATGGGTTAACCACTCATAAATGATCCAAAAAACAGTATAAGGAAGGAATATAAAGGATATATGAACATGGTAATGAAATTTGAAAGACATACCATGTGAAATGAAAAACATGAAAGGAAGACAACAATAAGATTTCTCTTATAAAAATTCGGCAGCCTAACGATGTCACTTAAAACATATAAAAAATTAATTGATAAGATAAAATAGGGTCTCTCATCATATGAACATAAAAGTACAGTATTATGGATATAGAGAAAATACCCCAACATAAGAAAAAGGAACTTGGAAGACTTGACATGAAAATAGAACTTTGAAAATGAGAAGGGTGAAAGAATCCCTTATAAAAAAATTCGGCAGCCTAACGGCGCCACTTAAAAATTCTTAAAATGAATTGACGAGAGTAAGGGGGGTATATAATAATATGAAAATAAAAATTACATTAAGGTGAATATAAAATAACATCCAACAACATAAGAACATGGAGCATAAAATAAATGACATAAAAGAGAGTACTTGAAAAGAAAGAGAGAGGTATAACCACTTACCTTAAAATGTAACTCTTGAAGCTTGAAGGTTGGGACCATGAGGGATTGGGGGCACCATGGGAGGACTCCTAGGGAGGTAATGGGACCAGAGCTCTGTTGAGGGGGAGTTGGGAGTGAAATTAATGAGGGAAAGGCTTGGTATTTATAGGAGAAGTGAGGGGACAAAGCATTAATTGCCAAGGGACACCTCATCGGTGGTATTGGAAAAACCATGGGATTTCCCATGGTATTGGACACTTGGGACACCTCATACCTTATCTTACTATTCATAATCCGACTAAAATTATTTCATAATTATTACATCCTTAATGATGTCATTAAACACCCGAAACTCAGAAACTATATTTTCACTATTCACCAAAAATTCAACTTTCTCAGAAAAATCCTAAAATTTCACCTTAACCAAATATCGATGATTTGATTTCAAAAATGAACTCCATTTTATTAAAATAATTTTCTAACTATTTTTAATTTAATTTTTAAATAAAAACACTATTCACTAAAAATTCAACCATTTCAGAAAAATCCCAAAAATTCACCTTAACCAAATATTGATGCTCTGGTTTCAAAAATGAACTCCATTTTATGAAAATAATTTTATAAATATTTTTAATTTAATTTTTAAATAAAAAACACTATTCATCCAAAAAAACTAATACTTAACCAATAATTTCTGAAATAGTCATTTACTTATTTTATTGAATCACATTACATAACCAAGGTGCCTAAATTATATTAATACTTTCTTAAGTGAAGTTACTTAATCCATTTGGTCACATTACTAATCATAAGCATAAAATCACTATTCGTAATTTACTATTCATCAAAATTTAAGTTAATCTTATTAGACTCTAATTTTTTTACTGAATATAACTGTAGAAGATCATTTTTTGAAAATCATTACACATTATTAATTATTTAAGGTTTACGTAAATTTTTTTAAAATATCCTTTTTCTAAAATTCATCAATAACATGCACACTATATTTATCCAGACATTTGAAAATTCACAAATATCACCATAAGAAGAAATCACATTTTTTATTTAAATAAAAGGATTACACAAGGCAATTACAGTCTCGTTACATAGCCCCTTATAACACCAGCATAGGACCTAAGAGTAAGGTGTTCTAGGGTGATAGAATCTTGGGGCGGCTCGGCCAACATTTCCTGAGTAGTGATTTCTATCAGCTTGAACTTCTCGCGAAGGTAATTCTGTTACAGCCTCACACGATAAAGTTCGGCTTGGGTTTAGTCTAGAGCAAAGCCCAAAGGTGCTACCTCCTTCCTGAATTCCATCATATGGGCTTCGATCGGCCCGAGACTACTGGAAGGGGCCATCAAATCTTCTTTCTATATTAACTAATCAAGATCACTTGTATTTATAGACAATAATCACAACATCTAGTTTCCAACGGTCTTACTGACCAACAACCATATAACAGTCGAAACCCAATAGTCATATTTTAATTATACTCAATTTATTAAATGAAATGGTTTTTTTGAGTATAAAATAAAATAAAACACAAAGTTAGGAAACAAAAAATTATTCAAAATTTCAGGTCGTTATAATATTCCCCCCTTAAGAAATTACATCCTCGCAATTTTAAAATTGGTCTTGGAAATTTTGTTGAAAGTCCAACATCAGAAAAAGAGTCAGTAAAACTATTACTTTAAAAGAAATAGAGGGTAGTACAAAGGTCACCCGATTTAACCCATACTAGGATTCCATGTATAAAAACATGGATATGGAAGAGAAAACAAAGGGTCAAGTTTTGATGGAGAGTGATAGAAAACACGATTAGGAGAAAATTAACCACAAGAAGATCACTAACTTAAGATGTGTTAAACAGTCTTTAATTACCCAGTAATAACGTAAACCAAAAAAAATTTTGTTTTACGTTCCTTTTCATAATTTTGAGTGATTCATTTACTACATAGAATAAAAGCATAAGGATATATACTTACCTTCAAGTAGAGTTTCATCCCTTAATAAGTTTCCACCAAAACAAATCTTTTCTCCAAAAAATGGGCATTCAAAAAGACTTGGTCTCATCAAAATCACAAGAATCATCTTATAGAGAATCACATAATCCACAAAATATTAACTATATATTTCATCTATCTTTAAACATTATCCCAAAAATAGAAAGGGTAAGATAAAACAACTCTTCAAAAATAAAGAACCCCATAGGAAGGGAAACTAATTTTAATCTTCAAAATTCCACGGTACTACCCAAAGTTCATCATAGACCATTCCATAAATAACTATCCTTAAAGTTCCTCAAAATAAACAAAACTAAGATTGAAACCCAAATATAAGAAGGATTTGATAACATATTCTTCCAAGATAAACTTTATCATTCATCTCCAAACAATATCAACCACTCTTAACGTCTTATAAAAAATATAACTAACCTAATCAAATTTTCCCCAAGATAGGTTAATCATTTCCATAAGTATCCTAAATTACCATAAGTTCACCTTAAATTTATTGATTCTTCAAAATATAAGTCAACCATTACTTCTCAAAGAAAATACTGTAGTAATCTATTTAACCTGATCATATAGGGTTCCCAAATTAGTGAACGTCTTCCAAAATAATAATCATCTTTTAATCCCCTAATCATTTTTTTTTCAAGAAGAACAGCTTCACAACATCAACATGTGATACATAACAATAGATGTTTTCCTTAATGATATAAAATCATCTTAGGCAGTGACCGGATGTTCTTAGAAAACATTAAAGATATGATCATAGAGCATGAACTAAAATACAACATGACATAGACAATTATTGCGAAGAAGTTACATGTACTTCAGTCATCATGATCCATCTCCACATAGGACTTGCATTGTTCCCTTGTCCTTGAAGATTTTTGATGCTCATCATGCTTCTCATCCCTTCTAAGAGATAATTTCCTTGGATAATGTCCAACTTCTCCACATTTATGACATTGAATAGTATAAGGTACATTAGATTGAACCTTATCTTCATTCATTACATTATCCATTTTTAAAAGTAATTGGCTACTTTATGCCCTATCATCCCACACTTAAAAAATCTCCCGGTTCCTTTGTGACATTTTCCTTGTTGCCACTTTCCACACTTTTTGCACAAAGGAAATTCGGCCTTCTTTCCCTTATCAACTTTATCAGATAAACATCCTTGAGACTTCATCTTCCTCTTCCTGGATGAATTTGGGCATTCAACTAGGTACCAATTATTAATCGTGATTTTTGATAGCTAGTTTGGCATAATCACAATATGTCCAACTTGATCTCTCACCATCTCTGTCATATTAATAAGGAAATCGTCACATTTCCTATCACATTGGTTGTTGGGACATGTTCTTCTATTTCCCGCCATTAACTAAGAAAATAATGTATAATTAGGGGGCTTAAATACTTAGCCAATAATCATGAAAAGTAAACATTAAGCATAGAAGGATAAACTTGTAGAAGAAAAGTATATCCTAACTTGTGATCCCCTAGGTTCCAATCTAGGTTATCCATGATCATATATTCTTATGTGAATCTTTATTTTATTTTATCTTTGTTCCTTTAATAATGGTTCATACTAAGCTTATGAATCTACCAACGCATATCCTCGGGGAGTGTCAAACCAAGAGTGCAGCAAAGCCCGTTGTCGTGCACTAGGTTACCCTGGGCCAATCCCGAAACACCTTGTCAGAGTTTTCACTCCTAGGTGCATCTGTTCCAGAGCCACCTCTACTTGTTCGTATCTAGGCAGGGATTTATTTGTCTGGAAACCACTTACTCAATACTTCACCAAAATACCAGGATGTTTTCCTATATTTAATATTTTCATTAAGAAAACTTGTAAATTTTTCAAATCCTAATTTCCACAAATAACTAAACCATCCTCTGATACCAACAATAGAATCCCGCCTTTTTATCACATAAACTTTCATTACATTATATAAAACCGAGGATCTTTAAGGATTAGTGTCTTGGAAACCAGGAACTTAATACATGAAAACATAAAAAAATTCTTCTTAAACACTTGAAAGTCATCTTCATTTGTTCATCCTATGTTCATTACTGAATCTCATAACCTGGGAACATACATCAAAGGAAAGGGTGAGTAGAAGGCCTGGTAAGGGAAACAAGGGAAACATTTTACATGTGAACTTGATATACATCAATAAAGTCATGATAAATAACTTTAAGGCTTGAGAAAGATATCATGAGGCATATCATAATGAAAATAACATGATTTATAACTTGATAATGTGGCAAAAATATTTAACTTCGACAATCATGAACATATCACCAAGGTCCATCCCCAAGGTGTCATTTAAAAAAAATACCAAGGCTATTCACCAAAGTATCGTTAAAATTGTAATCCCTAGAGATTACATCATTACCCAATTCATTGGAGCGCTATCAGGGTGAACCCTTAAATTTTTATTTATTATCATGTGAGCCACATATATAATCATCAAAAATTTCATATATAACCTATATAGCATAAAAGAAATGGGTTTCATTTCATAATCATAACATTTTAAAAACTACATTCAAGACATGATCTTTATGTCCTTTTAAACCCGCTGAAAAAGGAAAGAGGGTTTAATGTATGTAAATCCCAGAATTAAAATATAACATTTTGATATATATGTGAATAACCCTGTAGAAGAAAGATCTTTGAGTATTCACTTAATAAAATAAAAGAATTTGAGAAAAAGAGAGAGACATTGCAGCATAACAGCTATGTTACAGGGTTTTAGAAAACATTGAAAAGAGAGGGGACACGGGTTAACCACTCATAAATTATCCACAAAACAGTAAAGGGAAATAATATAAAGGATATAAGAACATTGTAATGAAATTTGAAAGACATACCATATGAAATGAAAAACTTGAAAGGAAGACAAAAATAAAATTTCTCTTATAAAAATTCGGCAGCCTAACGACATCACTTAACACTTATAAAAAATGAATTGATGAGATCAAATAGGATATCTCATCATATGAACATAAAAGGAAATTATTATGGATATAGAGATCATACCCCAACATAAGAAAAAGGAACTTGGAAGGATTGACATGAAAATAGAACTTTGAAAATGAGAAGAGTGAAAGAATCCCTTATAAAAAACTCGGCAGCCTAACGACGCCACTTAAAAAATCTTAAAATGAATTGAAGAGAGTAAGGGGGGTCTCTCATAATATGAAAATAAAAATTAAAGTAAGGTGAATATAAAATAACATCATTTAACATAAAAACACGGAGGATAAAATAAATGACATAAAAGAGAGTACATGAAAAGAAAGAGAGAGGTATGATCCCTTACCTTAAATCGTAACTCTTAAAACTCGAAGGTCAGGACCGTGACGGCTTCGGGGAACCTTGGGAGGACTCCTTGGGAGGTAATGAGACTAGAGCTTCGTTGAGGGGGAGTTGAGAGTGAAATTAATGAGTTAAAGGCTTGGTATTTATCGGAGAAGTGAGGGGACAAAGAATTAATTGCCAAGGGACACCTCATCGGTGGTATTGGAAAAACCATGGGCTTTCCCATGGTATTTTCCCATGGTATTGGACAATTGGGAAACCTCATACCTTATCTTACTATTCATAAGGCAACCAAAATTATTGCATAATTATTACATCCTTAATTATGTCATTAAACACCCGAAACTCAAAAACTGTATTTTCACTATTCATCAAAAATTCAACTTTCTCAGAAAAATCCCAAAATTCCACCTTAACCAAATATAGATACTGTGATTTCAAAAATGAAATCCATTTTATGAAAATAATTTTCTAAATATTTTTAATTTAATTTTTAAATAAAAACACTATTCACTGAAAATTCAATTGTTTTAGAAAAATCCAAAAAATTCACCTTAACTAAATATCGATGCTCTGATTTCAAAAATAAACTCCATTTTATGAAAATAATTTTCTAAATATTTTTAATTTAATTGTTAAATAAAAAACACTATTCACTTGAAAAAACTAATACTTAACCAATAATTTCTGAAATTGTTATTTAACTATTTTATTGAATCACATTACTTAATGAAGGTGCCTAAATTATATTAATACTTTCTTAAGTGAACTTAATCCATTTGGTCACATTATTAATCATAAGCATAAAATCACTATTCATAATTTACTATTCATCAAAAATTATATTGATCTTATTAGACTCTAAATTTCTTACTGAACATAACTGTAGAAGACTATTTTTTGAAAATCATTACACATTATTAATTATTTAAGGTTTACATAAATATTTTTAAAATATCCTTTTTCTAAAATTAATCAATAATATGCATACTATATTTATCCAGACATTTGAAAATTCACAAACAGCACCATAAGAAGAAATCACATTTTTTATTTAAATCAAAGGATTACACAAGGCAGTTACGGTCTCATAATATAGCCCCTTATAACACCAGCATAGGACCTAAGAGTAAGGTGTGCTAGGGTGATAAAATCTTGGGGAGGCTTGGCCAACATTTCCTGAGTAGTGATTTCTATCAGCTTGAAATTCTCACAAAGGCGATTCCATTCCAGCTTCACATGATGAAGTTCAGCTTGGGTTTGGTCCAGAGAATAGACCAAAGGCAGTAACTCCTTTCCGAGTTCCGTCAGATGGGATTCGATCGGCCCGAGACTACCAAAAGGGTCCATATAATCTTCTTTCTATATTAATTAATCAAGATCACGTGTATTTATAGACAATAATCGAAACATCTAGTTTCTAATGGTTTTATTGACCAATAGTCATATAACAGTCGAAACCCAACAATCTTATTTTAATTATAATCATTTTATTAAATGAAATAATTTTGTTGAGTATAAAATAAAATAACAAACAAAGTTAGGAAACAAAAAATTATTCAAAATTTCAGGTCGTTACATCATCTAATACATTTTCACTCCCTATGTACCAAATTGATGGAACCTCTATGCCTCGAATAGCTTCTTCATATGCTTGGAAAATTATGGGATCAAAAATTTGTTTTAGAAAACAATTCTACCCCACAAGTACATGTATTTAACATGAAGAACAATTAAATAATCATAAAACATAAATAATAATTTCTTAAAAATACAACAATATCATTAAATTTTCAATAATATCGCCCTTTTGATTTGTTTTCAATAATATGAATTCCTCCCCCATTATTGATAATATTAATAAAGAGAATAACTATCAAGGGTTAACATAACCACTCATAAGAAAATGAATGAATAATAAATTATCTCTAAGTCTACATGAGTAATCTATTTATATAAAAAATAAAAATTAAATAAATCATCATAGTTTTCCAAAGAGAAAATGTGAATAAAATAGTTATAAATTCATGAAAATATAACTATAACCAAAAATAGAATATTTTTAAGATTATTTCTTTCTCCACTTAGTACATAGATCAAACAAATTTAAAATAAGAGAAAAAATGACTTCCCCCTGCAAAGAACATATCCTAAATTTTTTTGAACAATAAAGGAAGGGGAAGGAAAACTCAAAAAAAAAAACAAATAGATGAGTGAGATGGAATGGGATTCACACCCATTTATAAACTCAACTTATCAAACTTTTTAGTTGAAATAGGTTGGTCTGGATATCAGCATTTTATTCTTTGGAGGGTATAAATTCCAGTCTTAGAATTCCCTCTTCAAAATTCACCTTTAGGAAATGATACATTATATCAATGTTCTTTGACTTGAAGTGTTGTACATTATTTTTAGATTGGGTTATAACACTCTAATTTTCATATTCTATTATTAGAGGATAATTTTATTCAATGCTCAGGTATTTCAATTGTGTCTTTATCCATACCATTTGTATATCCACCTATGATACAAACACATAATCAACCTCATTAGAGATTAGTTTCACTCATTTTTTCTTCTTTTAATGCCAATAAACCCAACTCCTCCCAATAAAAAATACTCCACCCGATGTGTATTTTCAATCATCAAATACTCATGACCATTTTTCATCATTAAAACACTTTAATTATAGTTCACATATCTTCTTATATATAAACCCATAATTATGTGTGTTTGAGATGTATCTTAGTATCCTTTTTTCTACCAAAATATGTGTTCTCTTTGAATTATATTAATATCGAGCACAAAAAGTGACATCATAAACAATGTTAGGTCTTGAAATTATCAAGTTCAAAAGAATTACAATTATACTTATGAACTATTATTCATTAATATATTTCCCCTCATCACCCTTACTAATCATCATGCACACTTTAATATGTGTAGAAAATCATATAGCCTATAGTATGTTAAAATTCTTCAATATATCTCTTGTATAATTTTATTATGAGAAAAAAATATAACCTATTGTTTTCATAATTTAATTCCCCAAGAAGAATCTCATCCCTCCCAACATTTTCATTTCAAACATTTCTTTCATGTGCCTATATAATTTCTCTTGTAATCATTCTTCATTACTGTCAAATATTATATAATATACATACATAATCAAAAATAGATATGTGGTGTCATTCTTTTCAAATAAATATTATTGTGCACTTAAACTTTATAAAACATCACACCTTTTAGATACTCATAAATATTAAATTATAAATATCTTAGATCATTATTCAAAATAGAGAGATATTTCTTCAACTTTTATACCTTCCTGCCATATGATTTTAGCATAAATACTTCAGGATATTTCATTACACTTCCTCATCAAGCTCACCATTTAGAAAAGTAGATTTAATAACCATCTAAAATATATTAAATCTTATCTAATATGCTATGGTGAGAAATATACAGATGAATTTAACTATGGTCACTAGAGTAGATTATTCATCAAATTCAACCCCTTCAATTTATGAGTATCATTTGTATTCCATATTGGATTTGTTTCTATTCACTTCACCATCTTCATCAAGCATGTTTTTTACAAACCCATTTTCTCTAATCACGTTCTTTTATATGGTTCTTGGAACAAGTTCGCAAGACTCATTTTAATCAATATGGTCTAGTTCTTCCTTTATCACATAAACCCACTATTTATGTTTGAAGGCTTCCTCAACTGTTTGAGGTTTAACCATTTATAAAAGACTAATACAGTCAGTTTACATGATATTCCTTCTTTTCTGTACACCTTGATTTTGATCTACAATAATGTTCTGAGCATCAACATGATTTCCCAGTATTTTATTTGTCTATATAGACTTCTATTTTACATATTCATCATCTAGAAAAGATGAATATGCATCTTCATTTTGAGTATGAATTTTTTTTTCTTCAATAGAAACTGAAATGACAATATCTTCATCATAATCTACAAATATGGCATTTATATCCCCTTACTCATTTTCAAATACTATGAAAGAATAACTATTAATGATTATTTTATATTTCTTGTTGTATCACTAATAAGATTTTCTATTTGATGTATAATCAAGAAAAATTTCATATTTATCATTTTCTTTAAACTTTTCTCCACTTTTTCCCTTTCCCTTAATCAAACATAGACTACTAAACATCCTAAAATCTTTAACATTTGGATTCCTTTAAAACTACACCTCATAAGGAGTAATTTATGAGTTTTTATTTATGATACACCTATTATAAACTACTCCTAAAATTTTGATAGCCTAAATCCAATAATACATTGAGGTGTCATGCTCTCCCATCATATTCCTAACCATATCAACTCTGCTCTTATTTTTTCTTCCAAACAATTCATTTTATTTAGGAGTACATAGAGAAATAAATTAACATTTGATTATATTATTGTTAATACATTAAGTGATGTATTTATTAGAATATTCTATTTCATTATATAATCTTAATCTCTTTATGTACAAGTTTATTTGTTTTTCTAAAAGTCTTCTGAATCTCTTAAATCTTTATAAGGGTTTTGATTTATGGTACATGACCATAATGAAATTAATCCATATAAATTCATCTATGAATATGATAAAATACCATTATCCACATTTTTACTTCTTCTTAATAGGTCCAAAAAACATCAAAATGAATTATTTCAAGAGGCTTTGAGGTTTGTATTTCAACTCCCTTATGAGTTTTACACAACATTTTCCATTTTTTGAAAGTTTTACAAATACTTGAAGTGTATTCTTTCAGAAATTTTAAATTTACCACAAATTATTCTTGAATAAATCTCTTAATATTCTTTTGGATAAGGTGACCCATCCTTATATTCCATAACTCATTATATATATATTTTCTTAAGTAACTACATTCTTTTACTTCTCTAATTTGAAAAAAATTTATTGGGGTTCTCAAACCTCTAGTAACAATAACCCTACATTTTATTATTTTGAAAATACATACATTTTTTCTGAATATGTCCTCATTTATAACATCACATAGTTGTGATACACTCAACAAGTTATGTTTTAGTCCATTCATAAATAAAAAACTATCCATAATAATTTTAATTTTTCCAATATTTTTTGTACCAATACCATTGATATTTAGTTAACTTTCATCACCATATTTTATTTCTTCTACTTTAAATTTCTAAATATTTTTCATGTTTTTCAGGTCATCTATTATGTGAGATAAATTCCCACTATCCATAATCCTAGTAATTTTAGATTTTCAAGATTTAAATGTAACTTTAATAATATTTTCGTATTACTTTATCTAGATTTGATTTTGGTTATTCCCAAAAAATTATAAATAATAAACTGGGCATGGATAAAAAAAGATTCACATCTATAGTATGTCCTTCTTGATTATATCTTCCACACATTTCTTGAAATATTTCATAACTATGTATCACTTAAACATTTTTTCAAACTATTGGTTTGTTGGATGAGTTATCACATGTGTATATTTTCTACCCTATGATTCATGCTCTATTCTTCATCTAGGAAGAGAGAATTTATTATACTAGTTATAATCCCTATAGAAAAACATTCCACAACACCAAAAGTACCCCAAAAATATTCTAATTTAATAATTTTTTTTATTATTGAATGGGTTGCTGTATTGCTTTATTTTTTACCATTGCATGAGTAAATATTTCAAGATCCTCTTATAGAGTTATTAATTTAATATTTTTAACTGATGGAGGTCCCTATTTTTAATATATTTCATTCTATATTTGATCTGTTTTTGAATATTTATCTATGGTGTTCATTCATTCTATCTTGAAATCCATAATGTGTTTCTTTAGTATAAAAAATAACTATTTTCACTAGATCTTCCATAGAATCCCCATTTTTATATATTGCATCTTTCTCAGAGTATATTTTATTTGTAAGTTGTTTGGATAATTATCCTTGCTCTTGAATAGACTTGTTCATCTTGTATTCATTTTTATTTTCATACTTTGTGATTTCACCATTATTTCTTATGAGTTTATCAATCTCAATATCTCATAGGTTAATGGTGGAGGTAATATATTCAATGACTTTGTTCATAAATTCACTATCATGATTTAGTATCTCTATTTATTTTATTAGATTTTATTTTTCTTCCATAAGTTTCCTTTTCTTATCTGACCCATTATTTAACTGAGTGTTCTCATCTCTTAGCCTTCCAATCTCTTTAAACATAACTCAATCACCATTCTCATGGTATATTCTTTGTAAGTCTCTCCCTCCTTTACTGAATAATCACTATTTTATTTTGATTCATCTTTTCATGGATTAAAATCTTCTTCTTATTGTGGTATGACTACACATTGAGATACATATATAGGAACTTACTCATCCCCACTTTCTTCACTATTAGACACACCTTATTTGATTTTTATAAAGTTCATTCTAAAAGAACTAGGAGAAAACTTATTATTTACTTTTAATTGGGAAATTGAGAAATATCTATTAATGGTTTTCCTAGAAGCTTCCTCATTTTCATTTTTCCCTTTATAATATCATTAGATAGTTATTAGATAGATTTAAAATATTTACATAGTTAAAAAAATTAAAATGAAGTTTACTTCAATACTTACCAATTTTTCCTCTTATAAAATTAGTTAACATGGGAGAAATAATCTTAGCAATAATATTCCATGTTATCTTCTTCATTTTATTAGTCCTTATCTTCAATCTTCATGCATTTAAAGGATTTAAATTAAATTTTCTTTTCTTAATTACCTTTATCTTAAGATAAGAACCACTTATAATTTCATAATTAATAACAGTGTTATGAATTTCGAAATTTTGAAGTCATCAAGAACCCTATATTCAAGAGATGAGATATGGGAATCAAATTTATATGGTAAGATTCTCATCATTTTATTTACAACATTAAAATCTTCAAAAATTTATCCAAACCATCTAATGGGGCTCACAATTTAATTTACCTTTGTAAAAAATTCATCAATAGTTTCATCCTCATGAATTTTGACATTTTCAAACTATTTTGACTGGTATATAGATTTTATTATTTCAAATTTTTATTTTCTTCATAAATATTATAAATATTATTCCAAATAGAATTAGAAGTTTTGTTTCTCATAACCTTTATCAAGTCATTTTTTAATAAATAATATAAAATATAATTCCTGGTTTCCCACCATTTTAAATGTTTATTCTATCTACAAGAGATCATACCAAATTTTATATGAAAAAATGAATACACATTGAATATAATCAAGAATATCTTGTCCAAGTGAAATAATATCAGGAACTAATATCTCTTACCAATAGTGAAACCCTTTTATTTATTATAGTGGAATGCCTTTACTTTTAATAGAATCATGTTGATACAAGATAGGTACTTGAGATTAAGAGAGTCAACCTCCCTTTGATACAAATTATTAGACCACATGAAGGGTGACACACACTGGGGGGGGGGGGGTGAATCATCATGTATACCAAATTAAAATCCCTTATACTCTCATGATTTTTCACCACCAATCTCTTAAAATTATCACTAATGAATTAAATAAAGATGCAATATATTTGGTAATGAGATCCACTACCTTTTAGATGACAACATAAATGGTGTGTCATAGTTAAGATCCCACACACATAGTCCCATTATTATTATCAAAAGGAACTAGAGAAAGGGTGTGACTTTGAACTTGTACAACTTTTGGCATAAACCAGTTATAATATCACAATATTAGAATTAAAATCTTTGAATAAATATCACCTGATAAGTATATAATCCTCCGTAAAGATTCTATATGATGATATCCTTATTTTTATTACTTACACAACAATCACCATTAGTTGTTCTTAGGTCATCATCTTCAATATAGCAGTAGATTAGAACTTATTATTGAAATTATACACTTTTTACTCCTCATCATATACCTTTATATTTATATTCACCAAATATTGCATGAATATTATTTTCATATTTTTTATATAAATATCCGTGAATCTAGGTGGTGTGGAATGACTCATTTAAATCTCATAAATCACAAGTAAAATCATTATAGAAAACTACTTGAATGTCTTGTTGAAGACTCGGTGGGGTTTCACATGTTGTGTAGTGGAATTTCAATCTATGGTGTGGAACACATATCAACACCCCAACATTCTCCTTCAGTTGGTATTCCTTTAATATCATCAAGAATAATGATCATCTGTTTGATCATGATGTTTTATCTATGAAAAAAATCTCACTGGTCATCATCAATTCAAAACTACCTTTTAAATTATTCAAGGATGAATTATATCATTTAATTATATTCTTTATAAGTCCCAATTCTGGGTTCTCATAATTTCACCTAGAAAATCATCATAAACACTATGTATACATATATTATTTTACTAACTATTTTCATAACTCAAATATATTATGGTCCCCTAAAGTATCACTCATGTGCAAGATAAATTATCATAAAGTCTCCTTAGACCCCCACCGCGTAAGATAAATCCCTTTATCGATTTTCTTATATGCTTCAACTGTGTATATGAGTTATCATATGTGGATAATATGACAACTCATATATTTAATACACCTTAAATCATGATTTATTATATAAAGAGACACTTAATATAGTCTTAGAAGATTATGAGGCCTACTGTATTTGGGTAATTAGGTACATGTAATAATAACATGAAACATGGGTATAAAATTTTTTTTTAAAATCTCCAAAACATTCCCTTATATTCTATAGATATTCTAATAACACATGGAATAACCTAAGGACATACATAATAAATGAGTGAGGTATAAATTACAGTGAGGGAATAATCAAATAATAACATTATGAGAGTAATAAAAAAGTAATATCAAGGTGAAATACAAGGGTGATAATCATAAACATGAATATCAAATCCAGATACAATTTAATAGCATCAAGAAAACATAAGAATGTGAAAAAAACATAAAACATGACATCATAAGAATAAGTCAAGAATAACCATTATGAAATCCTAACATAGTGTTATTAAGATAACCTATCATGTACCATACATGATATATCATGAGATAAAAACATTAAAAAATTCATTGTAGGGCTATATAATTTCAGGCCCACCCATCATATTCATATCATGTACATGCATTTGTGTGCCACATAGTCCACTAAACATAAGGATATATTTTATCACTTTTAATATCATTATTAAGGAATTTGGGTTATATACATATAATTCCTCAATAAATTAAGGATATGTATTTCTATTTTAATACCCTTGAGTGAAAATGGGTATGGGTATTGATTACACAAATGTTTGGCATGAAAAATCATATGATGATTTTGGCAGTATAACGGGTGTATAAAAAGATTCATGGTAGGGTTTAATGATAGTAAAAGGTGGTATATCATTACCTAAAAATCATAAATATAGTAAAATGGGTTTTTAAAAATATGTCCCAATATGGAAAATTGGAAATCAAATGGAATAATATAAAGAATGTTCTTGAATAAAGAGGAGGAGATAACCTCATACCTTGAGATGGAGCTTCTAAAATATTAGAAGGAGATTATTAAGAGATTGAGAACACATTTGTAGGGATTTAGAAAGATATTGAGACTCAATGGGTTTTTAGTAAAGAGGGATGGGAGGTTGGGTGGGTATTTGTAGGAAAATAGAGGGGAGTTCTTTATTAATTTCTGAACTAAGGTTTTGGACTCTATATAATAAAATAATCAAAACCACAGACATTCTCCTATTTTTACCATAGTTTCTACCAAAGAGGAGCGGTTTTAAATATTTTATATGGAAAATAACTGAATATATTAAAATAATACCATTGGTGATGTGTAAGGGAGTCACGTTTAAAAGGAATTGATTTTAAAACATTAAAATATAATATAGGTTTTAGAGGATTCATTAAAGGTTTATAAAATTAATAAAATAACTTAAAATAACACATTATTTTAAAGTAAAAATATATATTTGGTCAGGGATTTCATTTACAACAATTATTACATCACTTTTGGGTCATTACAATGCCATAATATAGACCATATATTTATACCGTATTTAATTTTTACCCAAAAATTCAAATATCATAGAAAATTTTGAAAAATTCACAATTTTATAATTTTGAAATTATAATTTCAAAAATAATATTTATTCTTTCAAATTAATTATCTAAATATGATAATTTTCACTTTTCAATAGAAATCCTTATTTAATAGAAAATACTTCTTTTTATGTCAATAACAAATTTCGAACCATTATAAATATTACATTTGACTTCATTAAATTATATTATCAGTTGTATATAAATAAATATTATTTAATATTAATATTATATAAAAGTAATATTTATTTCAAAATTATTTAATTTACCAAAATTAGTGTTAAACCCATATATTCTTCAAAAATTCAATTTTGGTTTCTTTGTATCAAAATTTAATTTTCATCAACTTAAATGTAATTGTATATATAAAATAATAATGAAAAGTGATAAAAATAATCATTATTTTTTATAATGAAAAAATATAAATTCATACTACTAGGGTCTAGATACATTACCCCTTATTACACTAGTGTTCGCTAAGGGTAAGGTGTGCAATACTGGTACTTTGTTTGGGTGGATCTGTGAACATGGTCTGGGTCATGATCCTAATAAGCTTTAAATTATACGATAGATGGTTTCAAACCTATTTCGACTATCTAATTTCATCTTGGTCTTGTTCAAGGGAAACTCCCAATGTCTCAATCTCCATTAGAAGATCTGATAATTAGGTTTCCTAGGGTATGATCCTACTGGTTGAGGCTATCTCTTCTTTTATCTTTTTCAATTAGACTTTTTTATAAAACTTAATATATACTAATATTAATTGTCACTGTAAAATATCTATATTATAAAGGGTAAAGTTGCTTAATTCTATTTTAAATCCAAATAACTATATTTTATAACAGACCAAAATAACCAAAGAAGTGCATGTATTTGTTATAACTACATTAATTAATAAGGAGTTTATCATTCAAAAAGATAATTTCATTCATTAAAGTTTAGTTTCTTACATTCTTCCCACTTTAGAAACTTAACCCTCAAAATTTCATTTCATACACTAAAACAAATAATGGTACTTGTGTTTCATCGCTTTTTCTCGGTATCATGTTTCTTCCTCAAACTTGTGGTTCCACCATAACCCTTTGACCATGCGACTAGTATTGTTTCATATATCTTTTTCTTTATGACCTATGATCTTCACCGACTACTCCTCGTATGAAATATCATTCTCCAAGGGTACTACATCTATATTCAGTACATGTGAGGGATCTGGTATGTACTTCATCAAGAGGGATACAAAGAACACATCATGTATTTGGGATATGTTATATGGGAGTTCTAGTAATTAGGTCCCAACTATGATGCAATCAAGGATCTAAAATGGGATGATGTATCTTGGACTAATGTTTCCCTTATTTCCAAACCTCATTAATTTCTTCCATGATGATATTTGAAGGAACACCTTATCCCCTACCTTAAACTCTAAGTCACATCGATGATTGTATGCATAGATTTTCTATTAAATTTTTAAATATTTCATATGATGTTGAATGGTTTGAACCATATCTATCATATCTTAGATAATATTAGGTCCCATAATCTTTCTCTCTCAAACTTCATCCTAACGTGTTGGAGTTTGACACCTCTTCCCTTAAAGATCCTCATAAGGTTCCATTTGAATATTAGAATGGAAATTTTTTATATGCGAGAACTCCAGTAAGGTAAGGTGATGATGAAAATTTCCTTCAAAATCCATTAAACATGATCTCAATATATCCTCTAGATTTTGAATGGTTATATTATATTGATCATCCATTTTGGGGATGATAAGAAGTATTGGAACTAAGCTCGATATATAGTGCTTGTTGAAGTATTCTTCAGAACCTTTTGGAAAACCTTGGATCTTGATCAGATATAATAGAGAGTGGTACTCCATGAATTCTTACAACTTCTCTTATGTATATCTTAGTTAGTTTGCCAACATATGAATATTCCTTGATATTGATGAAATGTGTTGACTTTTTAAGGAAATTGATTACCACATAGATGGAATTATTTCATTTAGATGTCCTAGGGTGTCCCAGGAAAAAATCTATGGTTATTTTTTCCATTTCTATTTCAGTATAGGAAATGATTTCATAATACCGTTATACTTCTATAATTAATCCTTGAATTTTTGGCATAAAAAACATTGAGATATAATTTCTACAATCTCCGTATTCTTGTTTCTCCCATTAAATTTTATTCAGATCTCTATTCATATTATAGGTTCCTAGATGAACAGAAAAGGATGAGCTATACGTGTTTTCAAGAAGTTCATTCTTTAGCCCTGGTTTTGATGGGACACATATCTGGGTTCCAAACCTTATGACCCCATATTTAGTAAATTTGAAATCTATAATATTCAATACCTTTCATTGTATCTACTCATCATCTTTTTGGGAAGTTTTCATCATCTCAAGAATGGATGGTTGAACAGTTATTTGAGAAAGGTAGGATGGATATCCATTTTTCATTCCCATGTCCATTCTTTAAAGCTTTATGAATATTGGATCCATTTTAATCCTCATCATGGATTGGGTTTTAGGATCCTTTCTACTCGGAGTATCAACCACTTTGTTTACTATCCCATGATGTTAATGGATTGAACAACCATAATCCTTGATCAGCTCTAACCACCTTTATTGGTTCATATTGAGCTCAATTTATGGGAATAAATACTTTAGTCTTTTATGATTTTTATATATATCAAACTTATACCTATAGATATAATTCCCCCAATTATTTAATGAAAATATCACTACAAACAATTATAGATCTTGCATTGGATAGTTCTTCTCATGGATATTTAATCATTGGGAGTCATTGGATATCAATTTCTCATATTTCATGAGTATATAACCCAATATTTTATTTGGATTCATCACTATAGATAACAAATTCATCCACACCGGTGAGAAATGTGAGTACAGGTGGAGTAATTATCATTTTATTTAACTATTTAAAACTATCCTATCATTCATCAGTCTAGAAAAACGTCACTCTATTATGAGTTATCTTGGTTATTGGGCTTGAAAATCATGATAATTTTATCATAAATTCATTATATTACCCAGATAATCCAAGTGAAGTATGGATCTCTTTCACATATGTTGGTATGGTCCATCATTCAATTACCACTATCTTCAAAGGATCAAAAAATATTCCTTTTTTGGTGATAACATGCCTCAGGAATGTTAATTTATCCATATAAACATGTAGTTAATATACTTAACATATAAATTTTCCTTTTTTAAGGTTTTTAGTATAACATTCAATTGATCCTCATACCCCCATTGATTTTAGAGTACATAAGAATATCGTCTATAAATACAACCGTAAATTTTTTGAGGTAATCCCTAAAGACTATATGCATCAAGTCCTTAATGATAGTTGGAGTATTAGTGAGTCCAAATGACGTCACTATGAACTCATAGTTTCTATAACTTGTATGAAAAGTAATCTTGGCGATATAGTCATTCTTCACCTTTACTTGATAAAATATCGACCAAAGATCCACCTTAGATAAGTACTAGGCCCCACATATCTGATCGAAAAAGTCGTTAATCAATGTGAGAGGATACTTATTCTTTATCATGATCTTGTTAAGATCACAATAATCAATATAGTGGCACACTAACTCATCCTTCTTCTTAATGAGAAGGATAAGTTCACCCTATGGTAAACCACTTGTGTGTATAAACCCTTTATCTAGATTCTATTATGGTTTCTTCTTCTACTTTTCAAGTTCAATAGTGGATATTTTGTAAAGATTATTAGATATTGGTAAAGATCTAGGTATAATCTTGATTGATAACTCAACCTCAGAGCTTATAAGAACACTAAGAAATTCTTCAAGAAACACATGAACATATTCTCTTATAATAGAAATGTCATCAAGGATGATCTTTTCTTTAGTATCCATTATTTGAGCTAGATACTCCCTCTCATAAGGAAATAATATCCATGTTTGAGATGATGATTATGAAGGATATTAATCCTCATCCTTTAACTTATATATAATCATAGAAAAAATTTCAATACAGAGGGTGATTTCCATCTCTCATAAATTTATATTGGTTATATACAAGGAAATCTAATCCATACCCATAATTTCATCAAATTCCACTAAAGGGATAATCAAAAGGTTCATTGGGAAATTCAACCCACAAATATGAATATGGTAGGATTTATATTCTTGGGGTGAAATAATTTCACCATTTTTCATTTTCACTAATAACACCACATCCATATTTTGAGGTGGTGTCTGAATAGTTATATTAAACTTGTGTGATATGAAAGAACATGTATAATTAAAATAAAATACTGCATTCAATATTATTAAATGAATAACTAGCACACTTATCAATGCATAATTGTAAGTATTTATATTAGTAGTTTTGATGGAATAAGATTACCCTTTCCCTCTAGGTCTTGTGAATTTTTTCATCAATTATCATAAAAAACCCTTGACTTAGTGCATTGATTTTTATAATCTATTCATTCATGGTAGTTGAATAATTGGATAAAAGTATGAGGGTTGAATAGAACATTTATTTATTCCATAATATTGGTGGGTTTCACCTCTAAAAATTCACTAGGGAGGTTTTCTTCCTTCCCACACATAAGGAATTTCCTTTCCCACTTTAGACAATTTTTGGGATTCATCTTCCTGCACTTTTGGTAAGTGGGATGTTGTAATTTTTTGACAATATGAGATTTTTCATCACTCCCCTTAAATTAAACACCATTATCTACTTACTATCTCTATACACATGATACCCTTGATATTAATTTATCTTCATTTTGACTTTGAGGGAACATAGAATAATTTCATCACAACCATCAAATTCTCAAATCAATAAAGCTTTTCATAGAATTAGATTTATCCCACCAAAGAAATGGAAAACTTTAATTTTAGGGTCAGTTAAAGATAAAAAAGAATATCATGAAATCAATGTGGAGTTTTACTCATATTCCCTGATTGATTCATCATCATTTTGTTTTATGATATGGAAAACCCACTACATTTTAAGTTAGAGAGTGTGAGAAAAATATTTATCAATTTTTTTTCGTAATTCATTCCACTTCATCACTTTAATCTCATCCTTAGGATTTATATTTTTTATCAACATCCACCATTAATAAGATTCTACCTCTATATGATAAACATACATCATGAAATTCTATTCCTTAGAGCATTAAAAGATAGATAATATATTTTTAATGGAGTTGATCCATTTTTTATTATTAAAATATTAGAATATCCACTAAAATTAAAATTCCTTTGTCGCATAAAAGTATTAATTGAAACTTTATATTTCTTAGGTGGATGTGGGTTTTCCTTTTGAATCATGTTTCTATTAAAAAATTATTTAATTGAAAAATTATTTTCATGATTTTCCCAACTCCTTCTCCCATTGGGTTGAAAATCACATTTGGGAAGTCATTATGTTTCCCATAACATTAGTTGTTGACTCAATTCTTCTTATTTACAGCCATTATCTAAAATAAAGGGAAAATTAGGGATGTGAATTTTATATATATTAATAATATAAAAGTTAAACTATGAACATTTAAGGTATAACTAAAAAATAATATACATTCCTTAACCTACAAATTTCTAGGTTTCAGTCTAAGTTATCCATGGTATATTTCCTAACAAAAAAATTTATGGGTATTTTTATTCCCTTATGATGGTTCATAAGGATCTTATAAATTTACCAAATTATATTTCCTGATAGATTTAAATCAAATTTAAAGCAAGGACTATTTATTGTGCACCAAGTATTGATCGAGCTAATACCCAATATTTTTTAGTGATATTACCCCTAGGTACAACTATACCAGATCCACATCCACTTGTAGTATCTAGACATAGATTCTGTTTCTTGGAAACCAATTACTCTACACTTTACTATAAGTTAGGTATATATTCCTATTTTTATTCTTATCCCTAATGATTTTACTAATGTTTTCTAATGATAATACCCCAAAATGAATATGCCTTCCTTTTATACCAACTAGCCCACCCATATCTTTAATACACCTTAATTCATGTTTTATTATATAAATATATTCTTAACAAAATCCCAAAATATTATGATTCCTAGTGTATTTGGGTAATTATATACATAGTATAATAACATGGAACATGGGTATAAAAACATTATTTAAAAACTCCAAAACATACCCATATAAAATATCGATCTTCTAATAATGTATGAGATAAACTGGGGATATACAAAAGAAAGAGGTTAGTTATAAATCCTATTAATGGAATAATCAAATCATAACATGATGGGAGTAATATAAGAAAAATATCAAGGTGAAATATATGGTTGTTAATCATAAACATGAATATCTAAGAATGATACAATTTGATAAAATAAAGGAAATATATGAATATGGCAACAACACAAAACATAACATCATAAGAATAAGTCAATAATAACCCCTAAGACATAATATTATAGTGTTATTAGGATAAACTCCCATCAAGTATACATGGAATATCATGAGATAAAAACATTACCCAATATATTAGAGGGCTACATAATTTTGGTCCGAGCCATCACTTTAATATCATGTATAATAATTGGTATTCCCCATAGATCATACAACATAAGGATATATTTTATCAGATATAATCCCAAAATTATGTATTGTGGGTTAAATACATGAAAATACCTAATCAATAAAGGATTGTAATTTCTAGGTGAATATCCTTGAGTGGAAATGGGGATGAGTATCCATTACACAAATGTTTGGCATGAAAAATCACAGGATAGTTTCAACAGCATTGTAGGCGTACATAAAGATCCAGAAAAGGGTCTAATGGGTGTTAAAGGTGGAATAAAATTACTTTTAAATCATAAGTAAAGTAAAATGAATGTTTAAAAAACATATTACTGCATGAAAAATTGGAAATGAAATGGCATAATACAAATAAAGTTCTTGAATAATGAGGAGGAGAGAACACTATTGTATTGAGAGGGTGGTTTTAAAAGATTGGGGGGGGGGGCTTCTTAATATCTTGGAAAAACCTTGTGAGGGATTTATAGAGGGAAATTTAGAAAAAATTTATAATCAATGGGTTTTTAGTGAATAGAAGTGGGAAGTTGGGTGGGTATTTATAGCAAGAGTGAGGGGACTTCTTTATTAATTTCTATATAGAATCTATATGATAAAATAATAAAAACCACAAACCTTTCCCTAGTTTTGACCCTTTTTCTCAAAGAGGATTGGTTTTAAATATTTTATAAGAAAAATAACATGACATATTAAAATAATAAAATTGGTGATTTGGAAGTGAGTCATGTTCATAAAGAATTAATTTTCAAACCTTAAAATATAATATAGTTTTTTGAGGATTCATTAAAGGTTTATAAATTTTAAAAAATAACATAAAAAATACATTATTATAAAGGGTAAATTTATATTTTATTTATTCCCTTTATAAAATTCAATATATCACTTTTTTTTCTATTATGATGTTATAATACAAACTGTATTTTTATACCGTATTTAATTTTTATCCAAAATTTTGAATGTCACAAAAAATTATAAAAAATTCAGTATTAAATAATTTAAATGAGATGGTTTCAAAAAAAATATTTATTTTAAAAAATATAATTCTCTAAATATTATAATTTAAAACTTTAATTAAAAATTGTTAATTATAGAAAAATACTTGTTTTTATGACAATTAGAATTCTATGTCTCTTAAAAAGATTATATTGTTCTTAATTAAATTATATTATAATTTTTATAAAAATAAATATTATTTAATAATATTATTAAATTAAAGTAATATTTATTTAAATATTCTTTAATTTATCAAAAATAGTGTTAAAACCATATATTTTCCCAAAATACAATTTTGGATTCTTTGTATCAAAATATAATTTTCATCAACTCATATATAATTGTATATATAATATAATAATAAAAAGGGGTAAACATAATCATTATTTTTTTTACAAATATAACATAAAAATTCATACTGTTGGGGTCTAGATACATAACCCCTTATTACACCAGCGTACACCCCTAAGGGTAATGTGTGTGATGGTGGTGCTTTCATAGGGTGGTTCGACAAACATGGATTCATCCATGATATAAATAAGCTTAAACTACTCCAATAAATGATTTTTTTCATTTTTCATTTGCTTAATTTCATCTTATTATTGGTCAAGTTGAAATACCAGTCACACCATCTCCCTCAAAAGCTCTAATAATTGGGATTTATAGTGTATGATCCTACTAGTCAAGGCCGTCAATTCTTTAATCTATATTAATTAGAGTTTATCATAACCATTAATATATAATAATCTTAACGATCATTGTAAATTGGATATATTATCAATTGTTAAGATGTTTAATGGTATTTTAAATATGATTGGATATATTTAATAATTATCCAAAATAACCAAAATAGTTTATGTGTTATCTATTACTACATTACTTAATAAGAAATTTTTTCATTGAAAATGTTAATTTTATTTATAAAATTTTAGGTTGTTATAACTTGAAATCCTCATGAGAACTTATAAAATATCATAAGGGGCTTTAGAGATTCATATGAGAAAATAAACTTATTTGTTACTTTCCTTTTTCATTTTTACACAACATCCACTTTATATAGAAATTGTCTTATAGAGAATCTATATAGGATAATTTTCTTTGCCCGTTTTTCACACTAGTAGAAAAAGTATTTTTAATATCACTTTTATAACGTCGGTTCAATATAACCAACATTATAATAGTAAAGACTTTATTTTTCGACGTCATTTATTAAAATAACCGACCCCAAAAATATAATGAGTGACATTTTTGGCATCGGTTTTATAGAAAACCAATGAAAAAAATTATTTATAATATTTTAGGTGTTAGTTTTAGTTTAAACTAATTCCAAAATCTTAGTGAACATATTTTTCGTGTCAGTTTTATTAAAACCAACATGAAAAATATAAAACTTTTTATTTTCATCATTGGTTTTTCATAAAACCGACATCGAAAAAAAATAAATTATTTTAAAGTCAGTTATCACTAAAACCAATGTTGAAACACTTAAAAAAACCCTAATGGAAAACCTTTATTTCAAGTGTCGCTCACCGTTTCATTCTCTTGAGAGAAGCCAATTTTGATGGCTACCAAAACACTTTCGACCGAGTTTTTGATTGTGTTTTCTCGATTTAAATCATCTTTTTCTGATTTATAATAATCAATCCTTCATCCATCTGCAATTCAGGTTTATATTTCATCTCTGTAACATTTATATGATTTATTATCACATGGATTGTATGTTTTTCCATTCTTTTTTATTGTTAATTTTTTGAAAATATTATAATTGTTCTTTTTAGTGTTTTTCTAGACAACTTCAAGGGACTTCTATCACGTTTGAGCCATACTGTGATTAAAGCTATTTTTGTTATTTTTTTTATTTTTTGTTTTATTTTGAAAATGTTTTAATAATTTTTCAGTGTTCTTCCTATCATCAAATTCAAGGGATGTTATCTATATTCAGGATCAATCTTGTAGTGTACAAATCCTAAAATTTTAAGTGGTTTGTAAATTTTTTAAAGATAAATTCTTTATTTTTTAGTAATAAATTTGTTATTTTTTAGTTATAAATGTGATTTACTAAATTTTTTATTTGTAAGAATTTAACTTTTAATTTTTAAGTTTTGTTAAAGTTTGTTTAATTGTATAAATTATTTATTTAGTGTGATTATAAAATGGGTTTTTATAGGATATAACTATGAGGAATATTGATTTCTCTTTTGATGAATCTAGGTAGAACAACTGTAGTGTTTTTTGATAGTCATTTAAAAAAAATCTAGGTGAACTTGACAAAAGTATATTTATTCATTACCATGGTCATCAAGCATAGTTTAAAATTATTTATTAAAATAAAATAAATAACTATAGTAATTTATTTTTTATCTTATTCTTTATAATAATAGTTGATCTCTCAACAGATCAGAAATTGTTTTAATTGATTTTGTTTTGTGTTTAAAATCAAACAGTTTATATATATATTTTTAAATTATTATATTTTTTATATGTATATATATATATTTGTATATATGTGCATATATATTGATTTAAATTAGTTATATTTTTTTATTTTAAACAAATCATCTACTTTTTTATCAGTGACACATCACACAAAATAAATACCTATGGTAGATTAGTTTTTATTTTTTTCCTAATAATCAATAATATTTCATGTATGAGTACCAACCATTTTTATTGTATTTTTTAATAAATTAAAATTTATCTATATATATATATTTAAATGTTTATATGTTTTAATATATTTAGTAATTATATTATGATATCAGGTATTGAATGGATCGTAATTGGATAAATTTTTGAAGAACTAGTAATGAATAAGAAAAAGGAGTTGATGATTTCTTGGAATTTTATAAACATAATCTTCAAAACACTGATTTTATTTTATGTCTATGTGTGAAGTTTTCGAATATATGAATGGTAAATTCTAGAGAAATCAAGGATCATCTCATTTTCAAGGGTTTTAGCCTTAGTTAAACACATTGGATATGGCATGGTGAAATTTTTGTAAATTCTACATCTAATGTTGATGACATTATTCATGATGACATATAGGATTGTATTGAAGAATTAATTCATGATTTAGGTATTGAAACCATTGAAAAAGCAAAAAATATTGAACAATTCTATGGATGTTCTAAAAAATCATTATTCTCTGGTTATAAATATATAATGTTATCAGTAGTTTTGAGATTGGTTAAATTGAAAGAAAAAAAATGGTTGGAGTGATAAAAAATTTTCCAACTTAATTGAGACTTTAAAAGAGCTACTTTCAGAAGGAAACAGGCTTCCAGATTCCAATTACAAGGAAAAGAAAATAGTATACCCAATGGGATTGGGGTATAATAAATACAATCTTTCTCCAATGATTTTGTGTTGTATAGGAAATAATATCAATTTTTTTCAAAATGTACTGCATGTGGAACATCACGCTATATGATGGATGAAAAATCCAATTTAGATTCATTCTTAGGCACTAACATCTAACCTCATGCTAAATCAAATAATTTCTTCTCATAATCCCTTAATATAATTTTGATAAATGAACTCTGATTTATTCTAAGGTACTGAAATCAAAGATCCTGTAAAAACAGTTTAGTACCTTCCATTAATTCTTTGTTTGAAGCATTTAGTTTCAAATTCAATTGATGCAAAAAGGTTTAGATGAAATTCAAATAAATGCATATCTGATGGTAAATTATATCACCCTGCCGATTCATCAAAATGGAAGATATTTGATAAACAATTTTTTGATTTTGTAAGTGAAGTTGGAAATCTCAGAATGGGAGTGTGTGCAGATAGAATGAATCTATATCGGAGCCTAAATAGCCAACATAGTTCATGGTCTAATTTTTAGGTAGTTTAAAAGTTATCCATATAGATATGTATGAAGAAAAAATATATTATTATGAGATTGATGATTTATGGACTAAAATAGATAAAAATGATATTGATGAGTATCTTTCACCATTGATTGATGATTTGAAAAATCTATGGGAGGCAGATTTTAATGTTTTTGATACATACAAGAAATTGTATTTTCTTTTGCATGTTATGATAATGTTCAATATAAATGGATTTCCTATATATGGAAACTTATCTAGATATAGTGTTATGTGACATAAAGCATGTTCAATTTGTGAATGAGAGACTTCATATTATCAATTGAAGAATGGCAGAAAGAAAGTGTACATGGTATATCAAATATTTTTGTGAATTGATCATCCTTATCATAGATCAAAAAAAGAATTAATGGTTTATAGGAAAACAATATTCCCCCATAACCATTGTAAATTAAATAAAATTTCAATAGGTATAAAAATATTGATTCGACATTTGGAATGAAAAGTTGTTATGGTCTTCAAAAAAATATCTAGAAGAAATAGTCTATTTTTTAAACTACCTTATTGAATATTTTTAGAGATAAAACATAACATTGATGTTATGCGTGATGGAAAAAATATATCTGATAGTTTTATTGGAACTTTATTATGACATAAAAGGAAAGAAAAAATATGGATTTAATTATAGATTAGACATGATAACAATGGGAATACATTTGGAGTTATCTCCCACTATGAAAGGAAACAGAACATATTTACCTCTGGCTTGTCACACATTAAGCTAGAGTGAGTAGTTGAATTTATGTCAGTGTTTGTATGGTATAAAAGTACCCAGTGGATATTCTTTAAATGTGAATAATTTTGTGTCAATAAATGATTTAAAATTAATAGGTATGAAATCTCATTCCTATCATATATTGATGCAACAACTGCTACTAGTTGCACTGTGTGGTATATTGCCGTCAGCTATAAGAAAGACTATCATCAGGTTATTTAATTTTTTCAAATCCATTTGTATTAAAGTTATTGATCCAAATTTGTTACATGAGTTGGAGAATGAATGTTCTCTTATAATTTTTAAACTATAAATGTATTTTCCATCTACATTTTTTTATATAACAGTTCATCTGGTGATTCATCTGGTGCGTGAGATAAGAATATGCGGACATGTTTATTTACGTTGGGTGTATCCTTTTTAAAAGTATATTAAAATTTTAAAGAGATATGTTAAAAATCCTTATCTATCATAGGAATATATTTTTCAAAAGTTTTTATTAGAAGAAGTGATTGAGTTATGTACTGATTATTTATAAGAAGTGGAGCATATTGGTCTCCATATATCTCAATATTTGACACTTGATAGTGAAGGCAGAGGGATTCGAGGCTTAAAGGTAAAATTCCTTCCATGTGATGAAGTGATGCAGGAAAATTTATATATTTTGAACAACAGAGATGGTGTTCAATCATATTTATCATCCCATATTGATGAATTAAAGAGACAATATCCAAGAAGAGAAAAATGGATGATGATTGAGCATAAAAATACATTTGTTTCATGGTTTAAAGAGAAAGTGAGAACATATATATCTGCATCAGAAAAATTGAAATGGTTGGAAGGGGGAATATCTCTTAATGTGATAACATGGACTAGTTTTTATATTAATGGGTACACATTTTACATAAAAAACTGGATGATAAGAGTACCGTTCAAAATAGTGGTGTGATTGTTATCATTGAAGAAGTTCTTTTTTCAAGTGAGAAAGTTAAAAACTCAATTTCTGATTCATCATCATATTTTAGAGTTCTTGAGGATATATGGGAAATTGATTATACAAAATTTCAAGTCACTGCGTTTAAGTATAATTTGGTTGATAACTATAGTGGTGTGAAACATGATGATTATGGATTTACAATGGTTAATTTGAGAAGATTTAATTACAATGAGGAATAATTTATCATTGTGACACATGAAAAGTAGATATTTTATTTCATTGAACCATTGAATGATCAGTGGTTTGCCATTTTTTAAGAAAAAAAGATCACATTTGGGTGATGAGAATTATGCTGATGATATTATTGATTTACACGAGTCTTATTCATCTATTATTCAATTTCTAGATGATTATAATGACTACAATGTAGACATAGTGCATTCAGTACATAATGATCATGATGAAGACATATGAAAAACACAAAATTAGTCTCCTAATTATTCTGGTAATTATTTATATTTTGTTTCTTTTTTTTTGTAACATACAAATGATGTTATCTTTTTTTTTTATTTTTTTCATCCTTGTTTCTAAATATTCATTTTTATAATGATATGAAGGTACAAAAAAATTCATTACACTTTCTTGTGTCAATTTTAGATACATAGAGATAGGAGTAGTTACCGAGGTATATATATTTTTTTATATTGTTAAATATTCAGTAATATAATTATTTAATGAAAGAAAAAATTTAATTTTTAATTTTTTTGCTGGACTACTGATGGGTCCTCAGTGGAGGTGACTTCTCCTATTACTATAAAGAAATAAAGTCCTCCAGTTGGTAAATGTGGTTTTACACATTTACCAAAACTATCACTTGCTCATGGATATGATAGATTACATATTAATTTTGATGATAATAATAATGAAATTGGCCCAAATGGAGTTCAGTTTATCAGTTATATAGAAATACAGAGCTGTTTCAGGATTAGTATATTATATCCTAATTTTAAGTCCACAGATAGGATGATGACGTAATAGCTTTGGGAGGATGTGAAGGTACAATATCTCAATTGATTTATTTAATCTCATTTCTTGAATATTAAATATTGTAAATAACATATTTCATTTATTCAATTCTTCAATTATAGACGACCTTTAATTTTTAGGAAACAATAGAAATTAATAAAATAAATCCCTCTTAAGAAGTGGTTCGATGGGGAGATTTTAAAACAAAACCGAAATAAATTATGTTTCTAGAAAGAAAAAGATTGAAAACCCATTCCTTAAGTATCAGTTTATAAATGTATATACATGGAAGCAATTTGTTGACATCTTTCATGAAGAAAAATTTCATGTATGATAATTATTTTATATTGTAAAATTTAGTATATATTTATCTAATTACTTATTAGTTTATTTTTATATAACAGGCCTCCAAGAGATCTCATCAAGAGATCCAGTTGGAAAATGTATACCCTTATACTTTATCACGTGGAGGGTATCCATTATTGGAGTAGAAAATGATTGAAGAAAAATTTGAAGCATTAAGAGCTCGATCTAGTAGTGTTTCAAAAGAGCACCAGTTTTTTCCTCTATCTCCTCCCACTCAGCATGAAAAATTTTAATGAGAGATAAGAAAAAAAATGAAATTTATCTAACTTTGTAAGCTAAGGAAGTAGCTGATAAAATTTTATGTAAAAATTATTTATTTGTTTTGAAATTTTCTATTTTATAAATTATAAACAATAATATAACTTTTTAATTTTTCATTTTAGGATGAAATTTAGGAGAAATAGACACAAGGTTCTTTTATCCATGAGGGTAGGACGGATATCCTAGAAACTACTTTAGGAAAGGAAGAACACCATATCTATGTTATATTATATCAGGCGAGTGTTAGTATTCATAAAGTTTTTGGTTAGAGTAAGAAATATAGAGACCCAAAAATATAATCCTTAAAGGATGAGCTAAAAGATATGAAACAGTCTATGAGTGATAAAATTCAAGAATCCATGCAGAATTATTTGTTAGAAAACTTAAAAAGACAGTCACAGTCTCTACGGCCTTCCCAACCTACTCAGTCCGTTGTGCTACAACAACCTGGCTATTTATTACACACATAAACATGATTTATTACATAAAATTTCACGTAAGAAAAATCTGGGGATCAATAGGTCTAGTGTCTTGGAAAAATTTGGAACATTATATAACTACGTAGAACATAAAACACAATATCTTTATTGAAAACTTCTTTTAAATGACCACAACATTCCTTCGTACTTAGCATTGCATGGGATAACCTGAGGACATGCATAATAAAAGGGTGAGATATGAAGCTCAGTAAGGGAGTAAACAAGGCATAACATGAATAATATAGTACATGATTGGTAATAGTCATATCAATGGAGCATAAGAGAGGCATGGACATAAAGGCATGATATAGCATGATTATTATAACTTGGAAATGTGGAAACAATATTTAACATGATATTAGCATGATACAAGGCTCATTGCACATGGAGAATGTGCAAACCATAATTTCAATTGAATTATCATGAGTAAAACCTCATTACACTTGACATATAATGATACTAATCTTTACCCAATTAATTGGAGTGCTATCAAGGAACACCCTTTATAAACATTTCATTTCATGCATAAGTGTGCCACATAGATCATACAACATGGATTAATTAAACATAATAATTTATTCCAAGAATAGGATATGTGGAATAAATAAATTTAATTCCTCAATAACATGTACATGTTCATAAAGGTGAATACCCTTGATAGAGAAATGGGTATGGTATTCACTTACATGATGATTCTTGCATGGGAAATTTTGGAAGCATAACGACGTCAAATAGAAATCATAAAATGGTTTGATAGAGAGAAAGGGGTATCTCATAATTTATACATGAAATGTACAATAAGGGGGTAATGGAACATAATATACCAACATATTTAATGGAATTTAGATGTATAATATATAATAATTTCTTGACTGTAAATGAGAAGAAAGAAATTCATTACGGAATTTCAGAATGGTAACGGGTGTACATGGAAGGAATTAATGAGAGATAAAGAAGTCTATAATCATTAAAAAATAAGGAGGAAATTATGGGGGAGGTTTTAAATCATACCCCAACATTTTTAATTGAAAATAAAATGGTATAACAACATAAAGAAATTTGAAAAAAAAGAGAATGGAAGAAATCCCTTACTTAGAAGTGTGATCCCAAAGGCTTGGGAGAGGCTTGAGAGAGGCTTCTTGGGAGCTTGGGGTACCTTGAGATTATTATAGAGGGAAGATTTTGGTTGATCTAAAAATGGTTTTAGTGAATAGGAATGGTATATTGAGTGGGTTTATATAGGAAAGGAGAGAGAATTATATATTATTTAGGTTTTGGACATCACACATTAAACTAATCAAAAAAACAAACCAAACCATGGTTTTTCCCATGGTTTTTTTCAAAGGGGAGTGAAAAACATTATTTTATAAGGAAAATTTCCTAAATTATTAAAATATTAGGCTTTATTATGTGGAGGTGAGCAATAAACTCAAGGAAATCATTTTAAAAGTTAAAATGTTTTATATGTCTTGGAGGGTCCCCTAAGGAACCATAAAATTAATCAAAAAAAAAATATAAAATCACATTATTTTAAAGATAAAACATATATTGGTCGAAAATACTTTTTATAGTTTTTTATTACATCACTATTTTGTCATTATTATGTCATAAAACATATTATATATTTAAAAGGTATTTAATTTTTTCCCAAAAATTCGGCTGTCTCAGAAAATTTTGAAAAAATCACCGTTAGATAATTTCGAAGTCCTAAATAAAAAATTAATATTCATTTTATCCAAATAACTTTATAAATATTTTAATATTTACTATTAAAATAATAAACAGATATTTATCAAAAATTCATGGGTATGAAAAAATAGCTTTCAAACTATAATAAAAATAACAATTGTATTTATAAAAATTATACGATAATTTATATTTAGTAAAAATTAATTTAGTAATAATATTTTATTAAAATATTATTTAATTCAAAAATACATTAATTCATAAAAATAGATTTCTTGATTAAATTTAAATATTAACTAAAAAAATAATATTTGTGCTCAAAGTAACAATAATAAAATGAATGTATATTTTTTATTCTATACAAAATAATAATGCACATAATCATAGTGATAGGGTATTGTTACAAAAACCCTTATAACACCCACATAGGACCTAAGGGTAAGGTGTGTGATGGTTACATACTCTTGGGGTGGCTCAGATAACATCTCTCTGGTAGTAATCTCTATCAACTTCCACTTCTCCTCTAGGATATTCCATTAAAGCTTAACATGTTGAAGCTCAGCTTGGGATAGGTCAAGAGTGAATCCCAGTGATGCCACCTCCTTTCTGAGCTCCAAAAAATGGGCTTCATACAGAGCAATTCTACTGGATGAGGTCATCGCTTCCTTAAATTGGATTTTTTAAAGACCTGTATTTATACTAATCATGTGATCAATGTTCAAAGACTATATTAGAAATGATAAAACTTCTTAGTGGTTTTTTGAAATTCAAAAACATAAAACCAAGGTAGTTCATATGTTTTTTATAACCTTTTTACATAATAATACATTTAATTAGATAAAGATGAATTTTCATTAATAAAAGTTTGGGTTGTAACAATATTCCCCCCTTATGAAATTTCACCCTCAAAATTTTCTTTTCCCACACTAAAATAGATGAGGGTAACTCTACTTCATCACTTCCTAGTATTCCTACGTTGCTTCTTCAAACATATGGTTTCTCTACAACACCTTGATGCGGGGAATTTTCTTATTTTATAGAAATTTTCTCTATGATATAATATCTTCAACGGATTCTCTTCATAAGAGAGGTAATTCTACAATGGTACCACCTCTGGATTGAGTGCATGAGATTGTTCTGGTATGTACTTCCTCAACAAAGATACATGGAATACATCATGTACTTGAGACAAGTTCGGTGGGAGTGATAGTCGATAGGTTACAACTCCAATGTGATCAAGGATCTCAAAAGGGACGATGTACCTTGAAATAATATTTCCTTTATTCACAAATCTAATAACTCTCTTCCATGGTGATATGAATAGAAATATCATATCTCCAACATCAAATTCTAGGTCTCAGCGACGGTTGTCAGTATATCTCTTTTGTCGACTCTGAGAAGCTTTAATGTGTTTCTAGATGGTCTTAAGATTCTCCACCATTTCTTTGACCATTTATGGACCTAGGAGTTTTCTCTCCCCAACTTCATCCCAACATGTAGGTGTTCTGCAAATATTCCCATAAATGGATTCATAATGAGCCATTTGGATGCTCGAGTGTAAAATGTTATTGTAAGAGAACTCAACCAGAGGAAGATGTTGATCCCATCCTCCTTTGAAGTCCGTTGATCATCTAATCAACATGTCCTCAACTGTTTGGATAGTCCTCTCATATTGGACATCAGTTTGAGGATGATAATCCATACTAAAGATTAGCTCAATATTTAGAGCATGTTGGAGACTCTTCCAGAACATAGAGGTGAATCATAGATCTCGATCAGATACAATTGATAGTGGAACTCCATGTAGCCTTACCACTTCTATGATGTATTTATATGCTAACTGATCTAATTATAAATCCTCTCGAATAGAAATTAAGTGTGTAGTCTTTGTAAGATGATCCACAACAACCCAGATAGATTTTTTTCCTTTTTATGTCTTTGTAAGCCCAGTGAAAAAGTCAATGATGACGTTTTCCCATTTCCATGTTGGTGAGGGTAATGGCTGCATCATCCCCTTATACTTCTGCCTCTCAGCCTTCACTTGCTGACATAACATGAACTATGATTTATACTCATCGATCACCTTCTTCATGTTATCCCACCAATAATTCTCGCATAGATCTCAATACATCTTTTTGTTTCTTGGGTGAATGGAGAAATTCAAACTATGTGCATCATCTGAAAGTTTTTTCTTTAATTCCAAACTTGATGGAACACATAGTATTGACCAAAATCTCACAATTATTTCTTCATTAACATTTAACTCTAAGGATTTCCCTTTTTTGATAGTTTCCACTTTCGTCTGAATTCCCACATCATCCTTTTAGACATATTCTAACCATTCCAAAATAGACGACTGAGTAATAATTTATGAAAGTATTGATGATGTTCCCTTCTTTATGATTATCATGTACATCTTTATCAAATCTAAGAAGATTGGATCCTTTTAAATTTTCATCAATGATAGAATTGCTGATACATTTCTACATTGATCATCCTTCACCTTGTTTGCGTTCCCTAGGTGGTAATGGAATGAACATTCATAGTCATTGATTAGCTCTAACTATCTTCATTGGCACATATTCATCTCTTTCCGTGTGAATGTATACTTGAGGCTTTCGTGATTCGTATATATTTCACACTTTTCCCCAAAGAGATAATATTTCCAAACTTTCAAAGTGAATATTACTACAGCCAACTCCAGATCATGTGTTGGATAGTTTTTCTCATTAACTTTCAATTACCTTGAAGCACAGGCAATGACTTTGTCATTTTGTATCAAAACACAGCCCAAAACATTCTTTGAAGAATCACTTAATACAACAAAAAGTTCTACACTTGTGGGTAGTGTGAGGAAAAGTGCAGTGATATGCCTCCTTTTCAACTCCTTGAATCTATCTTCACATTCATCACTCCAATAAAACATGACTCCCTTTCGAGTTATCTTGGAAATAGGGTTTGACAATCGTGAGAAAATTTTCACAAATCGGTGATAATATTCATCTAACCCCAGGAAGCTACCAATATCCATCACTAATGTTGGTATCAGCCATTCCTCAATTACAGTTGTCTTGGAGGGATCCACAGATATCCCATTACTTGTGATGATATGACCCAAGAATGAGACTTCCTTCAACCAGAACTCACACTTGCTATACTTTTGATAGAGCTTCTCGTTTTACAAGGTCTCTAGTATAGTTATTAGATGCTTCTCATGCTCATCCTTAGTTTTAGAGTATATTAGAATATCATCTATAAATACTACCCCAAATTTGTTGAGGTAATCTCTAAAGACTCTATTAATAAAGTCCATAATGATTTTTGGAGCATTAGTGAGTCAGGAAGGCATTACTATGAGTTCATAGTGCCCACACCTTGTACAAAAAAGCAGTCTTGGGGATATCCTCCTTCTTCACTGATACACATGATTTTTGTATACAATTCCACATATATTATTGAAAAAAAATGTTTCCTGGAAATACCTACTACTTAGTGGACAAAATATGTTGATTTTGGGGATCTTGTTTATTTTCAGCTGTTTTTAGGACAAACACACAAACTAGGAGAACTCTGATCAAAATTCCCAAGTATATGGTGTGTACATACCTACACACCATGTACATTCAGACTCAGGCATAGATCGGCCGAAAGAGTACACGAAAAAGTCTCCATAATAAAGATGACACACCATTTAGGTCATACCTAAATTCTGTGTATAGGATTCAAGATGTCGTTGGTGGATTTTTCTAAAGACTACATGTCGTGTGAGGTGGCTCCACACGCCGTGTATCATACACCAACCAGGAGACAATGCTGTGGAAGTCAAGGGTGGCACAGATGGTCACCTACCAGAGAAAAACTGTGACAAAATCATGTTGACGAAACTACACAGTGTGTTTTTTATACACGCCGTGTACTTTTGTTTTCTATAAATAGTGGTCTTGGCCTCCAGTTTTAGGGAGTCATTATTCAATATTCGAAGGAGGTAGGTTCTGCTGCCTGGCTGTTGTGCTACCATTGTTCCGCTACTCCACCATTCCACCATTCTACCAAAGAATTCACCTCTCCTCGATGTTTCTACGATGACCACATCAGGTATCGAGGGTTTTGTTGTCATCTTTTCTTCCATGTGTAATATATACCCCATGTGTTGGGGATCTGGATTATGAAAGAGTATTGTAATTTGAATTAATTTTTATATTTGATTTTGTTATGTTTAATTCTTCTTATTATCCTTCAATCATTTTTTTATCACTGAAAATTCTAAGCCAGAACAAGGGAAGAATTTGTAGGGACTCAAAAAGAAGAATAACGATGAATACCTTCATTATCATTTGAAGTATTCATCGACTCACAAATGTACTGACCTAAATAAATAATTGTGAAACACTGATTACAGGACCAAGGAGTTAGTTTCTTTAGTTCCAAACATAGTTTACCAGACCAAGGGAACCTTGTCACAATTGAAACCTAGAGTGTTGGGTTATTTTTAACAACACATCCTAATAAGAAGTTTGTATAACCTCCATAATCACCATATCCCCAACATGCTCCTTTTTCTATCAACCACATGAAAACCCAATTTTGATTTCTTCACCTTTAAAATTTAATCTTTACATCAGTAATCATAACAGTTGTCATAATCAAAAACAAAAATCCCACTCTAAATTCAGCATCCTTCACTTAGTTAATTTCAAATGCAATGAATTTACACACTCATCTGTTCCCTATGGATAGACACTACACTTACTCTATACTATCTTAAGAGCTGGTAATATCAATTTTGGAAACAAATAACATAATTTTGGTTAAACATAAAACAAAATTTTGGCACCGTTGCTGGTGAACTTTGGTTTGAGTGTTAAATTTAGTTTCATTTTAATTAATTTAGTGAAAATAAAAAAATTACCAAAAATAAATTTTCCAATCCCATTTTTGTTTATATTTTTTTTCCATTTTATGTCTGTTTTTTGTTTTGTGTGTGTGAAGGATTATAGGTGCATGATTAGACACCCCACATGGTGCAAGAGCACCGAGTCATCGGACATTCTTTCCATTAACCTTGAAATCAAACAAACATTGTTGATATGTCTATGTGCACTGGTGGAAGAGCACATCCAGAACTCACCACCCATGGAAAATAAGGAGGGAGATCTGGACACTAAAGCTACAACAGGACACCTGTACCAGGACCAGCTGCCTCTTGCTGCTGATATGTTGGAGCGGGCCCCTCAAGGAGGCTGCATGGTGTTCCTCCCAGGGAACTACCAGAGGCCTCCAAAACAACCTCCTCCAAAGTATGGCCAGCCCCAAAACCCGCAACAGATCTTTCATAAGTCGTACTTCGTCCCTTAGGAGCAGCAATATATGCCACATCCACTCCCTCAATAGCAACATCCTCACCGTACTCTCATGGAGTACGACCTACCATCTATTAACAAAGCTAACATGGGCATTATCCAACTACCAGTGCAGGACCAACATTTTGAGATCAATCTTGCTATCATGCTGCTGATCCAAAACACATTTCAGTTCAGTAGCCTACCCATCGAGGACCCAAATGCCCATCTCTCTAATTTCCTAGAGATCTGCAACACATTCCGCTACCACGAAGTGTCTGAGGATGTCATTCGTCTTCTCTTATTCCCCTTATATCTAAGGGATAAGAACAAATACTTGATAAAAGGTTTTCCACAATGATCTATCCTCACCTGGGATGAGCCAAATCAGGTGTTCCTTTCAAAATATTTCCCACCCTTGAAGACAGTGACCTTACAGAATGAAATACACAACTTCCATCATCATGACTCAGAGTCATTGTATGAGTCATGGGAGCATTTCAAGGAGATGCTATGCAAATGACCAAATCACAAACTCCCACTCTGGATGCAGTTCCAGACCTTCTATGGAGAACTGATGATGAACACAAAATATGTGGTGGATGCTGCTGCTGGAGGTACATTTATGAGGAGGTCTCTTGAAGAACTTTTTGATCTTCTGGGAGACATGTCTTCCAATAGCTTCCTGTCGAATTCTAAGAGGGGCACAAAAAATGAGGTATGAACAATATTGATGCCACTATTTTGATTTCTGCCCAGTTGGATATTGTGTCCAAAAAGATCGACGCACTGAATTTGAAGGGCGCATCCCATGTACATGCGGTGAACCATCCAGCATGCAACGAATGTGGTGACAACCACATCATAGGATAATACCCGAGACCTACAGTCATCCCTCCGATGAGTGAGGTGAGATATTTTTCTCCAAAATGAGGGTTGAACCAATACTAGCAGTACCATAACCCGACATGGTGTGATCACTAGAGCATAGGTTGGGGCCCATAATAGTAGAATCCTCTGCCCCAGCGATCTCCTGACTATGGTCATCCTCAGTATCAGATCCAGTACCTGATACAACAACAACATCAACAGAGGTCTTACCAGCAAAAAGGGTATCAAAACCCTCACCTGCAACAGCCGAGGCAGCCACCGCCTCCACCATCTACACAACCGTCTCAGCAGGAGAACACCTCAAGGTTATAGGATGTCATGAAAAAGTTTATATCTACTTCTGAGAGTAGATTCTAGAATTAGGAGGCTTATATTCGAATCCCGGAGAACCAAATCGGCCAGCTGAAAAACCATCTCTTAGTGAGGTATCTTGGTACACTACTGGGTAACACCGAGAAAAACTCAAGGGAGGAGGCCCATTCCCTCACACTGCGAAGTGGAAAAGAGCTACAATAGAAGGAACCAGCACAACCAGGTGCACCTAAGCCCCCTTCTGACAAATACGGTACAGTTATAGACCCCTATTCATCCAAAGGCCCACCAATAGAGGCCCCACAGAGAAAAGGACATAAGGTTTTCAAACACTTATAGCCTTCTTTAACCTTATCGGAGAGAATGAATCACAGAAAGCCAAACCACTAGTTTGAAAAGTTCATGGAAGTGTTCAAGAAGCAGCACATCAACATTCCATTCACTGAGGCACCGACACAGATTCCCATTTATGAGAAATTCATGAAAGAGATCCTCTATAAAAAATAAAGATGGAGGATCTGGGAACTATTGCACTGACCAAGGAGTGTTCAATGGTCATACAACATTTGATTCCTCCCTTTCTCTAAGATCCATGTAGCTTTACTATTGGACCATGTGAGTTTGGGAAGGCCCTCTGTGACTTAAGGGCCAACATCAACCTCACTCCCTTTAGATTTTTTAAGAAGATAGAGATAAATGACCTAAGGCCTACTTTATTAGCCCTTCATCTTGTTGACCAATCCATCAAATATCTTAAGTGGATACTAGAGGACGTGCTGGAAAAGGTGGGCATGCTAATACTCCCCATATATTTCATCATCCTCGACATGGAGGAAGACCAAGAGGCACCACTCAATCTAGGAATGAATTTTATGGCCATTGGGAATGTTTTGATCTATATACACTAGGGGAGATGTTTTTTAGAGTAGGAGACGAAAGAGTCTCCTACAATGACCTCAAAGACATCAAACAAGCATCATTACTAGAGTTTGAGGGAGGCTAAGCAATGAAAACCGTGGATGATAACTTGAGAAAAAAAGAGATGACCTGGTATGTTTTTCTACCTCAGATGACTTGGTTTTTATAAAAATTATATTTGATGAAGAACCAGAGGACATGAAATTCCTTGAAGGCCAAGGAGAACACTACAGGGAGAATGCTATTATTCCCAACATTCTAGCACGGGCAGAGGTACAGAAACTTGTAACTTTGATTCTAAAGGAGCCTACACTAGAACTGAATCCTCCCCTGTCTTCTCGGAAGTACAGGTACTTGGAAGGCCATAAGAAATTTTCCATCATACTCAGTGCAGAACTATCACAGGAGCAGGAGGATGTGCTTCTACAGGTTTTGAAGTAGTGGAAGAAGGCTATTGGGTGGATAATTGTATACTTGAAGGGCATTAGACCTACCATTTTCACCCACAAGGTGCTTCTCAAAGGAGTGAAGCCATCTCAACAACCACAATGACGCCTGAACCCCCCATGAAGAATGTTGTGAATAAAGAGGTAATCAAGTTGTTGGATGCATGAATCATATACCCCATCTTAGATAGTCTGTGGGTGATTCCACTATAAGTGGTAGCCAAAAGGGGGGTATCACTGTGATTTCAAATGACAAAAATGAGCTCATCCCCACATGCACTGTCACGGGCTGGAGAGTCTGTGTGGACTACAAAAATCTGAATGACACCACGAGGAAGGATCATTTTACCTGCCCTTCATGGATCAGATGTTAGAGATATTAGTGGGGCACGAGTATTATGGCTTCCTTGATAGCTATTCTGGCTAAAATCAGATATCCATTTTCTTCTAGGATCAAGAGAAGATCACATTTACTTTCCCCTAAGGTATGTTTTCTTACCGAAGGATATAACTTGGCATGTGAAACGCTCCCTCCACCTTCCAGCGATACATACTAGATATCTTCCATGACATGGAAGAATAGATCCTATAGGTTTTTATGGATTGTTTTTTCCATTTAATAAAAATCATTCACCACTTTCTTGCGGCACCAGGAGTTGGTACAAGAGATACGTGAGAACACTAACCTAGTTTTTAATTGGGAAAAGTGTCATTTCATGGTATAGAGTGACATCTTTCTTGGCCACAAAATCTTGATGAAGTGGATAGAGGTGGACCCGACATATATAGAAGTGATTTCATGACTTCCTATTCGGAATTCTGTCAGAGCCATCCACATCTTCCTGGGACATATAGGTTTCTACAAGAGGTTTGTTCGTAACTTCTCAAAGATAGATTAGTCCCTCACCAACCTTCTGACCAACGATTCCATTTTTGAGTTTGATGAGGCATGTACCATAACTTTTGATCACCTGAAGTAGTGTCTAGTGGAAGCTCCAGTGATGATTTCTCCCAACTGGGAGGAGAAATTTGAAGTTATGTGTGATTCTAGAGACTATGCAGTGGGAGTAATACTAGGCCAACAGATTGAATTTTTTTTCCAACCCATCTATTATGTCAGCAAAATTCTCAACGAGGCATAGATGAACTACACTACCATGGATAAGGATATTATGACAGTGGTGTTCACTTTTGATATGTTCTATTCTTATTTAGTGCAATATAAAGTCATTGTTTATACTGACCATGCATCACCCAAGTATCTAATGAACAAGAAGGATGGAAAGACATGACTAATCTGATGGGTACTCCTCCAAAAAGAATTTGATCTAGAGATCCAAGACAAGAAGGGGAGTGAGAACATTGTTGATGATCATCTCTCTCGCATGGAGATGCCGAATTTGGAGGAGGAAGATAGAGAGATTAAAGAGGATTTACCTAATGAGAACATTTTTTCAGTCAAAAAACCACCTCGGCCCTGGTATGCTGATATTTCTAATTATTTGGTTACAGGTTCCATCCACCCTGCCCTCTCCTTCCAACAGAGGAAGATGTTTCTCTATAATGTCAAGAGGTACTTCTGGGAAGATCCTATACTGTTCTGATCCTGTGGAGATTGAACCATCTGACATTGCATCCCAGAAACTGAAATTCACAGAGTCTTATAATTCTGTCACACCTCGCCAGTTGGGGGACATAATGGGCCAGACCGTACTATTGCAAAGATACTACAGTTAGGGTTTTCCTGGACTACCATGCATACAGATGACTGAGCCTTTGTTTCTTGTTGCGATCGATACCAAAGAACAGGTAATGTGGGGTATAGAGATGAGATGCCCCATTACCCCATCCTGGAGGTCGAGATCTTCAATGTCTGGGGAATAGACTTCATGGGGTCATTCCCCCCATCTTTTTGGAACACTTACATTTTGGTCTACATCGACAACATCTCCAAGTGGGTGGAATCCGCTGCTACAATGCACAACACGACCAAGGTGGTCGTGACCTTTTTAAAGAAACAAATTTTTTGTAGGTTTGACATTCCTCATGTACTGATCTATGATAGAGGGACCCACTTAAATAAAACATTGATGAAAGGAGTATTGTTGAAGTACATAGTGAAGCATCATATGGGGACACCATATCATCCCCAGTCTAGTGGACAAGTGGAGCTCTCTAACCGTGAGGTCAAGAAGATTCTGGATAAAATTTTGAACACTTCAAGGAAAGACTGGTCTAAGAAGTTAGACGATGCTTTGTGGTCATATCAGACCACCTTTAAGATGCCACGGGGGATGTCCCCATTTCACCTCATCTATGGAAATCCATTCCATCTGCCAGTAGAGTTGGAACACAAAGCTTACTGGGCTGTCAAGGCCCTGAATTTTGATCTGAAGGTAGATGAAGAGAATTGTAAGTTCCAATTATCGAAACTTGATGAAATCCAATGGGAGTCATATGAGAACTTCAATATTTATAAGGAGAAGATGAGAGCAATCCATGACCTGATGATTTCATGAAAATATTTCCAACCCGGTGATTAGGTACTCCTTTTTAACTCGAGTCTTCGATTATTTTTAGGAAATCTAAAGTCAAGGTGGTTTCAACCATTCCAAGTCATACGTGTATTCCACCTTGGAGTAGTGGAAATTGCTGGGGAGGATGTTCAACTGTTTAAGGTGAACAAATAGTGGCTAAATACTTAGCATCACATGGAAGAAACAGTAGGAACACTCTCCACCATGCATCTCAGGTAAGAAGAGGTAAGTAGGTCAGGACAAAAACCTAAACAAAGGTTCTTCCTAGGAGGAAACCCAGAGTTTACACGCCGTGTACCACCTATACAAACAGCGTGTACTAATATTTTTAGTTTCTTTTCCTAATATTATAAATATATAGATTAACTTACTCAATAAATAGGGATTATGTTGGTGTTGATGGTTAAGTCAATCGAGTTTATCTGAGCCATCGCAGATTCAAATCCCTCCATCCCTACCTTCGACATGGGGTTCATCCTTTTGATACTCATGTTTTATTACACGGTGTGTGTGGTATTCACAAAATAATATATAAATTTTATTAAATAAAAGAAAACCCATAATGGGGATGGAACGATTGGCCAAGGTCGTATACCGGTTTCCACAAGACCCGAGCTTGAATCCTGACAATTGGCCCATTTCCATCATTTTACATATTAATAAAACCACATGGCGTGCATTTCGATATAATTCGTGTGTGACAAGTTTTCAATAATTCAAATAGTTTTTAAAATACTAACATACATGTGGGTGAAGTTGGTAGATTGGCAGAGTCTCGGCCCTAGATCCAAAAGACTCGGTTTCGAACTCAGCTAATCTCCCTACTTCATCCCTTTTATTCCAATTAGAAACCACATGTCGTGCCTTTTCTTCATCTCGTGTAGTATTGTCTCTATACATTAAGTATTATATATCTCCTAAAAATGAGAAATAGTAAAGCCTTTGCTCTAGTGGATGAGGGATTGCCTTTGGATTGGCTGATCGCCGGTTCGAACCTTGCCCCATGCACCAGACCAAAGGTTGTACTTCTCTTTTTCCAATTTTAGAACACACGATGTGTATTTCCTGATAAATTACGTGTATATATTTATTTTTAGTAAATTATATATATATATTTATTTAATTTTAATTATTAATATTAATTATTATATAGTTTACTATAATAATTATATTATATAGCTATGTTAAAAAAAGGTAATAAATGGTGTGTGGACCCTAGTACACTCCGTTTACTATAGATATAAAGTCTGCGCCCCACCTAGCCTGAGCCTGTGTCGTGTGACCCCCCCTCTCTCCCCATTTTCTTCCCCCACGTGCCATTCGACTTCCCAAATTCAAATGCACCATTTTCATCCATTTTTGGTCTGGATTTCTTATGCATTACAATCCTCAATTCAGGTACCCCATTTTACACTATTTATTTCCTAGTTTTCATAGCGTTTCAGGTGATTTGTGGATTGGACGATAGTTTAGCTTCCCACAGTACATAGGCACAAAATGAAGAACACATGCCGTGTACTTTTGTACATGACCATGCAATGGAAAATTAAAATTTTGAAACTACATGGTGTGTCTGTTTGGTATTCACCATGTACCATCTAGAGTCGTACTCGAGTACCTCATTCATACGGTCATGAAAACCATGTTTACACACACAACATGTATGTTCGGTACATGTCGTGTATCCCATTTCTATGGGCTAGCCCATGTCCATCCCTCCACACTTCCATATGAACCATATTCTTACACACACCATGTGGCTTTTTGGAATGGCATGTACCTTACTGTATAACCTTACTATCACGAACCCGTTTCTATTCCCCTATATGACCAGGAACCCATTTTTACATACACGACGTGGCATCTATCTATATTCCATGTATCCTTCCCTGGCCAGCGACATGCCCACTAGGCGTGTCTACCCAGAGAACATGAGATTCTAACCTGCTTACACTACATGTTGTGTACTCTGGGTTTACATGCCATGTACTTTCTATTTTTCAGTTTTCTCACACTTTATTTTTCTTTTTATTTTATTTTTCTTTTGTTTTTTCCTTTATTTTCCAGGTTATGGTGGATAGATACCCTACGCGTAGGAAACGACCTGCCTCCACTACTGATGGAGAGAGGCCCACTTTTCAACGGAACGATGAAGGCCCACGACGACACCAGCCCCAGACATCCCGGAGTACTAGCCTCCTCCGTTAGCCATCTTTCCACCAATCACCATCCTGGAAGAGGCTAGTACTAGTGCCGCACCTCCAACACCCCGCACAAAGCCTCCGAGAACCACCATTTCTTTACTGCCAGCTGCCACAACTTCTGATCCATCTTTAGTAGCAATTGATCCCTCTTCGGCTACCACATCTATTGGACCTTCACCTACTGAGGCCGGCCGGCCACCAGATCTATCTTCTCCTAATACCCCACCTAGAACAACCCCTGTTGGTGCCCCCTATCCCTTCCTTGATTTTCCAGTCACAGACCAGGTAAACGACCGAGTCCAGTGCTTCTCTCACTGCACAATCTAGTTGAACAGTTGTTATCTTGACAATAGATTGCCTCAACAGCTGGGTATCTAGGAGGAGTTGGAGGAGATCATCGGGCACACCCCTTTACTCACAATCTTTTAGGTCAAAAACTTATTTTTAGAGATTTATTTTTGGGCTTCGCTACATCCTTTGAGTTTGACGGGCCCGAGTACTGGTAGACGCCTAGCGACACGGTCCCAGTGGTCTAATTTTAGATGGGCGGTTGCCCTTTTTTCCTTACCTTGCTTGTTTTTGGCTGAGGGTGTATATTTTATCCCCATCTAGTCAACCCACCCCTTGTCTCCACCCTGACACACCCTAAGAATTCTGAAATAATTTTCATGTGGCAGGATATTGCTAGGCCCGACGACAGCTACACCCCCACTTCCCAGAAGAGTACCCCCATCATTGACCCTATCCTTTGCTTCACCCACCGGTTCTTTAGCGCCATCCTATTTCCCTACTATGAGGATATGGGTGTTGTGACCGACTGTGACATGGAGCTCCTCACCTGTGTCATCCGGAAAGACTACCCAGACCTCACCTACCTTTATTCCTCTTACTTCGACGCTATATTCACCATCCATTAGGGAAACTAGAACGGTGGGTTCTACACCACACGCCTTGCCCACCACCTCTACATTTTCGAGCCTTCCCTTCCCCACGAACGATTAAGTTCCCCCCAATGTATAGAATTTCTCAGGCTTATTCGCATTGGATTGGTCCAGAAGTAGGGGCACTTACGTCCTTGCCCAGACCCCACCACCACCCCCTGTTGACCCTATTTCCCTGGAGGATGAACTTTCACCTCCTTCCCCATGCCTTTTAGCTTCCTCACCCATCCCTAATTCCTTTCCCATTCCCCCTCCTGGACCTTCCCCTACCCCTTCACCTTACGCACCCTCGACTGACCTCCCCATCAACATCTGCCTAGCTATGATAAAACGCCTCTTGGCTCATCTAGAGCATCATCAGGCTGCTATCCTAAAGCAGCAGACTACCTCTATTCAATGCCTGGACCACATTAATAAGATGATGGAGATCCTTCTACAACATTAGGGGATTACCATTCCATTGGAGGCTACCTATACTTCTGTGCCTCCATATTCTATCGTACCCCCTTCTAACATTTCTGTGTCCATAAAATCCATACTCATATTTACTACAGGTACTATCTTGCCTCCTCTTTAAGAGTTAGACATCACGGACGCCCCTTCAATAGCATCACTACCACATGCCAAGGGATCTATTCCACCTGCTACTACATCTACTGATTCTACCCCACCTGTACTTGACACTGCCTCCCCTGAGGCTACACCTTGACTATGACATTTGAGTTTTCTTCTATATGTATATGTTTTCCATTTCTTCAATGTGATGATGTGCTTTCTTGTAGTTTTCTTTTCCATCAACAATCATAGGTACACTGTAGTGACTTTTGGACGTCTTGAATTCTTACCAAGGTTTTTTTATTTGGAACAAGGGGAGTATTATTTTAGTTTTCACAGTGTTGTTTTTGTTTCTCTTGTCATTCCTCCCCTCTCCCATGCCTTTTCAGGTCTCCACCCTCTTTCGCCCCTTCGTAGTGTACTTGGTGGACCATGTGTAGTATTAAGTGTGGGGGAGAGTCTCTCGACCACCTTAGTCTTTACCCTTACTATCATCTAAGAGACATCATTATTAGAATATGTATTTGAAAATGTGAAGAAATTTTGGTTAGTCATATGTATAAATTATAAAGCTATAAGTAGGAAATTTTTAATGATTTCATGATTATTTTGTTTCTTAAGTGTTTAAATTGAAACTTGTAATCATTGGATAATTAAATTGATTAGGCTAATCATTTATATGCATGTCACGACCTGATTGTATCTTTATTTGTTTTTCCCACTCCTAATAGGTATTCTAAACCTTCGTCATATTCTTTCCAATACACTCTTTTTTGAGAGATTCTTAGGATATACATGACTACCAGAATTTGAAGGTTTTCTTTTCAAAACATAAATAATTTTTGAATTAAATTAAAATGATTGAGGCATTAGATTATTTCAACCCCTTTTATATTGAGACCTACCCTATATCTGATCTTTGTAAATCCCATAGAAACCATGCCAAACCTTGATAGGAATCCACCATACAAGTCTATTTCCCTTTCAACCCTAATTCTTTTTAGATTTTCATGATTATTCACTTGATCTTTAGAGAGGGAATTGGTAGTACATTGCACATTTTTGTGAATAGTCATGAAATTAAGTGTGGGGGAGTGCCTCTTGTTCATTTGGGAATAAAGGTTTCCAAACACCTATTCGTGGAATTTCTAAGTGGTCCCCAAAAGAATGATAAAGACAAAGATAAATTTTACTCACTTGATGGTTTGTAAACTCTACCTAACTAAGGGAGATGGTGGTGATGAGAGAATTTGATATGGAATGTTGAGGATGCTTTTACATTGAGCTTTATTTTGAATATCATGCATTGTTATTTGAAGAATTTATCCTCCCTTTTCAAGCCTTAGAGTTTATTTTTCACATCTTTACCTACAAGCCCTTAGCTATAGGGAAATCTGAACCTTATTGAAAATCCCTCATGATTTTTTTAATTCAATTTTCTGAAGTAGAGAACATGATTTCTTTCCAAACTATAGATAGAATGTATATACCTTAGATTGAGCATAATTTTTATTTAAAATATCTTGAGTGTTGAGTGTGTTATTTACTGGTGAGATAGATCATCAAGTGGCATGATTATTTTTGAAAGGTTGAAATTTTTTTTAAATGAGGATGGAAGTAGATAATTACATTATATATGAGGCATGATTAGAATATCTTATGAATTGAATCTGTTTTGTACCTTTTTAGAATTTTCTCCTATGATTGTATCATTTAGAATCATGATTAATTAAATGCCTTCCTTTTAAAATATATACTTTTTTATTATATTTTAAGATTTTATTGAAGGAAAGCAAATGATTAAGTGTGGGGGAGTTTGATACACCCGATTTGTGTATATATTTCCACACATATTGTTGAAAATAAGAACATTTTTTCAGAAAATACCTACTTTTTAGTGGACAAAATACTTTTATTTTAGTGATCTTGTTTATTTTCAGGTGTTTTCTAGCCAAACACAGAAACCAGGAGAACTCTGAGCAAAATTCCCAACTACACAGTGTGTATATACCTACACGCCGTGTACATTCAAACTCAGATACGGATTGGCCGGACGAGTACATGGCCAAGTCACCCGAAAAGAGACCACACTCCATGTGGGTCATACCTACACACCGTGTATAGGATTTTAGATGAGGTTGGTGGCATTTTACACAGACTACATGACATGTGAGGTGGAAGCACATGCTGTGTACCCTTCACCAATCGGGTGACGATGCCACGAAAGTGAAGGGCGGCGCAACAGGCCACCTACTGATGAAAAACTGTAACAAAAGTGCATTGACAAAACTATATGGCATGTACTTTTTATACACGACATGTAATTTGGTTTTCTATAAATAGATGTATTGACCTCTAGTTTTAGGGAGTCATTATTCAATATTTGAAGGAGGGAGGTTCCGCTACCTAGCTGTCATGATACCATTGTTTCTCCACTCTTCCATTTTACCATTATACTAATGAATTCACCTCTCCTAAAAGTTTTTGGGATGACCGCATCAGGTATCAGGGGTTCTGTTGTCATATTTGTTTTCCATGTGTAACTAAACATCCCATGTGTTCGGTTTATGGATGATAAAAGAGTGTTGTAATTTGGATTAATTTTTATGTTTGTGTTTGTTCTGTTTAATTATTCTTATTCTTCTTCAATCATTTCTTTTTATTACTGAAAATTCTGAGCCAGAACAAGGGAATAATTTTCAGGGACTCAAAGGAAGAATAACGATGAATACATTCATGATCATTAGAAATATTCATCGACTCACAAATGGACAAACCTAAATAAAGAATTGTGAAACACTGACTACCAGACTAAGGAGTCAGTTTCTTCAGTTCCAGACATTGTTTACCAGACCAATGGAAAATTGTCACAATTAAAACCCAAAGTGTTGGTTTATTATGAAGAACACAACCAAATAGGAAGTTCGTATAACCTTTATAATCACCATAGCCCCAACACGATCATTTTTCTATCAACCCTATTAAAAACTACTTTTGATTACTTTACCTTTAAATGTTAATATTTACTTTAGAAATCAAAATGGTTGTCAAAATCAAAAACAAAAATCCCACTCTAAATTTAGCATCCTTCACTTAGTTAATTACAAATTCAATATAATTCACACACTCCTCCATTCCTCATGGATCGACCCCACACTTAATTTATACTAGTCTAAGATTGGGTAATATCAACATGGGACACCGATAACATACCTTCAGTGAAACGAAAAACCATTCACCCTTGCTTGGTAATATCCCGACCCCAAATCCACATTAGATATGTATTGTGATCCAGATAGCTAATCGAACAAGTCAACAATTTGTGAAAGAGGATAATTTTTCTATATAGTGATTTTTTTGATATCACGATAATCAATGCAAAGGCACGTTGAACCATCCTTCTTCTTGATAAAGAGGACTGGTGCACCCCATAGTGAAGAACTTAGGCATATAAACCCTTTCTCCAGATTCTTCTCTAGTTGTTTCTTTAGCTCCTCAAGCTCCACAATATCCATTATATATAGTTTCTTGGATATTTGAAATAACCCAGGAATAAGATAAATCGATAATTCAACATCTCTTCTGGAAGACTGGGAAATTACTTAGGAAACACTTCAGATAATTCTGTCACAATATACATGTCTTCAAGGATGGTTTCTTCCTTAGACTAAATCATATGAGCAAGATACACATGCTCATAGGGCAGTAATATCCATGCTTGAGATGATGGTTCTAAATAATATTTATCCCCCTCCTTGCACTTATATAGAATTAGGGGTCAATTCACCATATGGAGAGCGATTTCCCTTTCATGGAAATTTATGTTGGATAAATATAAGGAAAGCCAATCCATGATAATAATTGCATCAAATTACACTAGAGGGAGTATGAAGAGATTTTATGGGAAGTTGAATTCACAAATTATGATAGGTGAGGAGTAATATTCATGGGATTTAATGATTAAACCTTTTTTCATTCTTACCGACATCTTTACTTCCATGATTTGTGGTGGTGTTGGGAGTGTTCTACTAAACTTTAGGGATATAAAAGAATACGTAGAACTATAGATGATAACCATACCATTGAATTTTTTATTCTGGTTTTATATTATCTAATATAGGCTTAGTAATGAGTACTTCTAAACTATTGAACACATAAAGGGGAATCCAATGAAAAAAGGACAACTTAGAAATAAAATTGTTTTCCTTAACTTATGAATTTACAGGCTTCAATCTATGTTCTACATGATATACTTACCAATATATATTCTCAGGGGAATTTTTTTATTCCCTTAACAATGGTTTATACTAATCTCATGAATTTACTAAAGCATATACCCTGGGAGTTTCATAACCAAGAGTGCAGTAAGGACCGTTGTCATGCACCAGTTCCCATTCGAGTCTAGCTCAAAGTGGTGTTTTCGGGTTTTACCCTTATATACATTTGTTCTAGATCCAAATATACTTGTTCATATCCAAATAGGGATATATTTTCTTGATAAACCACTTAATCTATACTCACCAAAATTTAGGGGTGTTTTTATTATACTAAGTCTTATCCCTAAGGCTTTCACTAGGGTTTTCAAATCCTAATCCCAAAAATAACTAAACTTATCCTTTGATTCCAACTATAAAAACCCTGCTCTTTATTACACACATAAACAAGATTTATTATATAAACTTTCACATAAAACAACTCTAAGGATCGAGAGGTCTAGTGTCTTGGGAAAATTAGGAACATTACATAACAACATAGAACATTAAACACAACTTCTTTATTGAAAAAATATTTTACATGACCACAACATTCCTTCATACTTAACATTGCATGAGATAACCTGAGGACATGCATAAGAAAAGGGTGAGCTATAAAGCCTAGTAAGGGAGTAAACAAGGCATAAAATTATGAATATAGTATATTATAATAAATAGGCATATCAATAGAGCATAATATAAACATGAACATAAAGGCATGATATAGCATGATTATCATAACATGAAAATGTGGAAACAACAATTTGACATGATATTAGCATGATCCAAGGCTTATTTCACATAGAGCATGAGTAAACCATCATTGAAATTGAATTTGAATGATTAAACCCTCATTTCACTTGAATTATCTTGAGTAAAACCTCATTTAACTTGATGTATAATGATACTATATTTGTCTAATGCATTTGAGCGCTATCAGGGCGTACCCTTTATAAATATTTCATTTCATGCATAAGTGTGCCACATAGATCATACACCATGGATTCATTAAATGTAATTATTTATTACACAAATAAGAGATATGGAATAAATAAATGTATGTCATCAATCAACATGTACATGTACATAAAGGTGAATACCCTTGATAGAGAAATGAGTTTGGTATTCACTTACACAATGATTTTGGCAGGGAAAGTTTTTCCAGCATAACAATGTCAAATAGAAATAGTTAAATGGGTTGATGAGATAGAAAGAGGTCTATCATAATGTATGCATGTAATTGACAGTAAGGGGGTCATTTAACATAATATCCCAACATGTTTAATGGAATTTAGATGTATAATATAAAATAATTTCTTGAATGTAAATGAGAAGAGAGAAATTCCTTATGGAATTTCGACATGGTAATAGGTATACATGGGAGGAATTAATGATAGAGAATAAGGTATATCATCATTAAAAAATAAGGAGGGAAATATGGGGGAGGTGAGAAATCATACCCAAACATTTTTAATTGAAAATAAAAGGGTATAACAACATAAATAAATTTGGAAAAAAAGAGAAAGGAAGAAATCCCTTACTTGGAAGTGTGATCCCAAAGGCTTGGGAGAGGATTGAGAGAGGCTTCCTGGGAGCTTTGGGTGCCTTGGGAGGATTATATATAGAGGAGGTAAGAGTTTGGTCTAGATCCAAATGGTTTTAGTGAAGAGAAATTATAGTATTTTTTTACACCACTATTGGGTCATTATGATGTCATAAAACACATTATATATTTAAATGGTATTTAATTTTTAACAAAAAATTTGACTGTCTCAGAAAATTATAAAAAATTCAATGTTATATAATTTATACATCCTGAATTCAAAAATAATATTCATTTTATCTAAATAATTTTATAAATATCTGAATTTTTGTTTTTAAAATAAAAACTGACATTTATAAAAAAATTCATGGGTTTGAAAAAAACAGCCTTTAAACCTTAATAAAAATTACATTTGTATTCATAAAAATTATACGATAATTTATATTTAATGAAAATTAATATTGTAATAATATTTTATTAAAATATTATTTAATTAGAAAATCCATTAACTCATCAAAATAGAATTCTTAATTGAATTTTTATATTCACTAAAAAATACTATTTTTGCTCAAAGTAACAATAATAAAATGAATATATATTTTTTATTCTATTAAAAAAAATAATGCATATAATCATAATTCTAGGGGCTTGTTACATAATCCCTTATAACACCCGCATAATACCTAATGGTAAGGTTTGCGATGGTGAAAAAATATTGGGGTGGGTCAGATAACATTGCTCGTGTGGTAATCCTTATTAAATTACACTTATCCCATAAGCGATTCTGTTCAAGCTTAATATGTTGAATCTTGGATTGAGCTTGGTTAAGAGAAAATCCCAGTGAAGCCACCTCCTTTTTCAAGCTTTGAAAAATGGGATTTGTATAGAGCAATTCTACTCGATGTGGCCACCACTTCCTTTTTCTGAGTAAATTGGATTTATTTAAGCCCTATATTTATAGTAATCCTTTGATCATTTCTCAATGACTATGTTAGCAACGATAATGATTCTTAATGATATTTTGAAATTCAAAAACATAAAACCAAAGAAGTGCATATGTTTTATATAACGAATTTACATAATAAGACATTTAATTAGATCAATATGATTTTTCATTAATAAAAGGTTGGGTCATTACATGTGCAACCTCTACAACCATCCCATTTGGACTACCCTCCCCAGCTTTCCTAGTTTGATCCCCACCTCCTCACTCAAACCAAACCGTATACTATGAGTTATTTTCTTGAGATCCTAATATAGATATTTTTTCATTTGGACTCATGAATTTTTTGGGGGATTATTTACATCACCAACCTATGAATATGGGTTATGTTAGAGTATTAGTACTTGATATTATTAATCCTAATGTTCTACTACCATTTCCCACTAAGGAGATTACCATAGTTGGGGATTGTTTGGGTCATTTTTTACTTTTTCCAACTATTCTTCTTCATTATATTTAATATAAGGTATGTGTTATTTAAATATTAGTTACATATGATTGAAAATATCTTAAAATATTTTCTAACATTTAACTTATATAGGATTATATGAAAGTAAAATAAATTACACAAATGAAACAAAATGTTCAGGAATAGTCAAATTTACATACTTATGATATTTCTTATGGGATAAAAATAGTATCTCAGTCTTCTTATTCCTTGAATTATATATATGAGTTTTGGATTATGTTTGATATTTGAGGAAGATATTATCTATTGTGATTACTAAAATAAGATATCATAAATCTAGTTGATTTTAAATAGATCAGCTTGAATGTGATGAAGTTGATTTCTATTAAAGTAAATTGACGTTTAAATTTTTATTTCTTTGATAAAAATGGTTTAAATTGACTAACTATATTTCCTTTTTAAATTAGGTATCTACACATGATTCTTGTACAAAATTAAAGCACATACATTTACAATTTTATAGATCCAGAATACATTTCCATGGAAGTGCAACATGTGAAGAATGATGATAGAGTTGCATATGTTTTTGAGAGATTATCACAAATAGAGATTGGATGTTGTTTTTTTAATTTCATGATAAGTAAGAACATAAAATTAATTATCAACTAATGATCATTATAATGTCATTAATTGTGAAATTTTGGTATTATAGGTGGCATTGGATGTTAGGTGTATTTTTCCCAAGTGAATGCACATTATATTGGTTTTTATCTTTATTAGGGACTGTTTGTAAAACATTTCTACATTATTAGACAGTTATGTTTTTTTTGTTTTTTATAATCCCATTATGTTTAATTATAATTTTTTATACATGTATTATTAGTTAATATATATGGAAATAGAGTTAATGGAAAATATTTAACAAAGAACACATGTCAATACAGAAACCAAATGCAATACAATATGTGGAAGTAAAGGTAATTAATTATTATATTAGATAGTATTTTGATTTTTTGATATATATATATATATATTGGTTTTTATTATTAAGTTAATGTTTTATAACCATAGTGACATCATCAACAAATAAATGTTAAATATGGTTATTATATTCTACAGTTCATGTATGGGATAATCACAACTAGGGCAACTACTGAATTTGATAAGGTTAGTTATATTATTATTTTTCTATATTATATCATAGTATTATTTTTTTAATCTTATATCATTCAATGTTATTATAGACATTCAATGATAATGAGTCTTATATCCAAACCGAACTTACCTATATTTAATAATTATTTGTTTACTATTTCTTATGTTTGATTACAATTTAAGGTATGTATATTATAATTTTTATAAATAATATAACATTTTCCTAATAACATTTGTTCAAAAGACTAATTATTTTGTTATAATAGGTGTTTGAACGTAATGATATCAAATGAATGATTCAACAATAACCAACATAGATCATGTTGTAAATTTTAGGTATGTGGATTTTAATTCTAATTTATAATAAAAATGCATAGATAATTTTTGATTAACTAGATAAAATCATGTATGTTTTAATAGATTTTTATTCAATGATAAATTATGTTTATTTTTTGTACACTATATTTTTATTATAGGGATTTTTATTATTTTGGAAGTGTAATATTCTAAATTTTCTAAAAAAATTATCTTTCAATGTTTGTTTTTATATAAACCGATGCCAAAAACCGTTTTAGGTGTCAGTTTATTAAATAAAACAACGCCAAAATCCAACTCGTCTATGGTTTTCGGTGTCTGTTTATAACAAAACGATACAGAAAACAAGCTGGCAGTCGATTTTTGACATTCGTTTTTATAAAAACTGATGTTGAAAATTGGTTTTCCATGTTTGTTTATTTGTAAAACCAATGAGTAAAACCAATACCATATCATTTTTTGTTTTGGTTTTTGAAAACCGATGTCCAAAATCTTGTTTTTTACATCACCTTTATAGAAATTGGTTAAGAAGAAACATAAAAAATTCAAAAAAAACCGACGTGAAATCCGTTTTTTTCCACTAGTGTCAACTCCTAATCAGAACGTCCAGATTGTCTTAAAAATAAATTCTAAACATCTTAAAATCAGTTCTAGGACTTCTTAAACACTTCATAGAATCATCCAATGAGTCATAAATCCTTGTGTTTAGTAGCTGTAATGAGACACACAAATGGATGGGACCTCTATGCCTCATTTAGCTTCTTCACATGCTAGGAAAATTCTGAATTCAACATTATTTATAGATAGTGCATATACTTAAGAAGTAACTATATTTAACATGGAGGATAGTTCCTCAATCAGCAGACTAAAATATGAATTTTTTAAAAATACAACAACACCATCCAAGATTCAACTTCTTGGAAACTTAGAAGTAACTCATTACCACCACACTTGTTTCAGTGATTTCTAGACAACCAGCACCCAATACAACCATTTCCTTCAATAGAAGATACACTAAGTAAAGGGATATTATAAATTATCAACCTAATCTATTAATAATTTAAAATTTAAACACCTTAAAAAAAACATTATTAAAATTATTAAAGAGAAACTTAAAACTAATATCAATAAATAAAATAGATTTTTGTTTATTAAGTGTAGGAATAAATAATTATGATGGGTATCCTTCCCTTCCATAATCACTATTAATTTAAACCTTAATTTTAAGGGTAATATATATGAAGGTAATATGAGAAGGAATTAAAGTACTAAATAAAAATAGAAAATAAAACAATAGTAGTACAAGTTCTATACACACATAACACATGACCCAAGTCCCCTAAATTCATCCTTATATTCCTTTAAAGTGATTAAATTTCCATTATCATTATTCATGGTTAAACCTCCAAGATTCTTGTTTATTTTAATTCTTATAAATTAGTTTATTTATTCCTAATGGCTTCAAATATCCCCACATTCCTCTCTTCTTGAAAATCTATTTTATTATTTACTTGTTTTGTGATTGTAATATTTTTTATATAATGATACACATGGAATCCAATGATTGGAATCATTCATGCTAAATTAGAATCTCAAAGATTCACCATGAAGTTCACAAATTCTATATATTTAGATTTTCTCTCATTTTTAAAATATTCATCATTTCAAAAATACAATTATCCAATGCGAGAAATCCTCCTAGGCATGGCCAAGTTTTCTTACACATTATATAATTATCCTATGAATATAAGAACTGCCAAATGACCTATTGAAATATTAAAACCATAGATAAAATACACTATACAAGACTAAATGTTATAAATATAAGATAATTCTCCTATATGTGGATGAAATGTCGTATGGGAGAATAAATGTCAAATGTATATAAGTTTTTCCATTTATAAATTTAATTATACTCAAAAAATATATTATAGTATTCTCAAATGAATTATAAGTAGGATATTTATCCTATAAGGATCAAAAAATTTCTTACATGTGGTAAATTTTCCCATGAAGGGCATTATAAGACATTTTCTTTAGCCAATATTTCTTGACTCCAAAACAATGCTCCTAGAATAAGTTTGTTTTTCTTGAAATAAACTCTTAGCCTTAAAAATAACCTCCAGATGACTTGTAATAACAAAAAAACACCAAAAGATAAGTGTAGGATTTACTCTAATAATTTTAAATATGAAATAATCAATTAAAAATCACATTTTAATCCATTTTACAATTGAAATAAAAAATATTCCTAAAACTAATAAATGTGATATTTATATAGAAATTGATCAAAATGGTGGGATTAAAATCATGAATATAAAAGTAAAATATATAAAAATATTATCTCTGTTAATTCCCTCACACTGAACCCTTGTAATTATGTACAGGTAAACTTCAAAAAGATTACCCAAACAAAATTAAAGAACTAGCCAACATAAGTTCCCTTTTCAATACTATGTTCTTCAATATTATCATGTATTTTTAATGATATTGATTTTATTTAACTTATTTAGTGAATTTAACTAATTTCCATTTCCTTAATCCACCTATGCACACTAACATTCTAGAAAAGTATCACTCAACACTCAAGTATGGATTTTAAGATAAATTTTTATCATTCCAATATTATACAAGGTTAACTACTGGATTGATGAATTTATTCATCAGCACCCAATTATTAAAGTATTTATGCATATCATGAGGTATTTCTAGGCTTGTTTATTGGATTAAGGTTGGTATTGTTATTATGATAAAATTATGAGGTGAATTTAGATTTTTAGCTATAAGTTAAAGTATAATGCATGATTTTCAATTCCTTCGAATAATAGATTTCTACAATTTCCTCTATTATAATTAAAAAAAATCTATTCCATTTATTTTTGATGAGATAATACACACCTCATATGATTACCATAGTAAAAAACTTTATTATCTCTATTTCCTTTATAAGGTTTTAGATTTTTTCTACTTTTGTTATACTCTTGAAGGTGGAGAGGGACTTTGGAATAGTATTCTTGTGTGTGAGAGTTCTTCTTATCCCTATTTTTTGAATTATTTACCTTCATTTTTATGTGTTCTAGTTTATTTATTCCAAATAACTATATAAACTATTCCAAACAACCTGTCCTGAATATCACAACATATTTCAATATCTTTAGAAAGATTTCATCTCCAAAACAACTCCATATTCCCTATAAACTTCTTCATGGTATATAGATCAATCCACCTTTGAGAAATGTTGAAGTATAATCTATTTATTCCATCCTACCAATATTTCCATCAACATTTTTTTATCTTTTCATATCTTTAATTCAGTTTAATATAAAAAATTTAGAGGTAAAGAGATGACTCTTTCACTTTAAGTTAGTGATAGAATTCTATTCCCCACCTTGGATGATATCTATTTTTTATTCCCAAGATTCTCTACCTAATTTTTCTTACCAAATAATAGAATTATTTTATAACCTCTTTATTTTAGTTCAAACAAATCTATTAGAATAGCCTACATCAGTTCACTTTCTTCCTTCCCCCACACTTGAATTCAACCTAAATCATGCATCAGCCTCTAGATCAAGGTATATTGTGATTTTTGGATTGTAATGTGGCTACCTAACATGGTCATTAATGGATATTAATGTATAAAAGGGTTAAATGTAAATTTTTCTTGAAAAAATAGAGTTATTGTAAAAAAGTCGATTTGAAAATTAAAATAATGCCTCAAAACTTTATAGCCTAAAGTTCTCAATAATTATAGGTTTTGACAATATTACATTGAAAATTAAGATTATTTAAACATTATTTGGTTCCCTATTAAAAAAGGTCATGGTAAATAAGATTTCAAAATTGGTTCATAAGCCTCTTGGGTAATTTATTTCAAATGTTGTGTAGCATTTAATTACATGAGATTAAAAAATAAGATGTTTTTTCATGAAATTCCCTCACATTGAATTTGAAAACAATTTCACATTAGTATTAATCCAAGGTGTATAAATGCACCAAATCAATTTATCAACATTGGAATAGATTAAAGGTTACACGGTAATTCCAATTAAATTTAATAGGATTCAATAACACATAAAAATTAAAAACGACAAAAAATTGAAAAGGTATAAATAAAAAAGGTTCCCTCACCCAAACTTAAATGATGGAGTGTACTCAATGAAATATAATATATTTATCACATAAAGTAAATTTTAAGTGAAAATATAGTTATAAAATAAGTTTCAAGTAGAAATACAACCAGATTCTGTTTAGTGATAAACATGGTGGAGGATTATGAGAACCTCTGTAGGTTCTTGAGGTGATGTTTAATAAATTTTATTTAGATTGTTCCCATTAATAGTGAATGTGTTTTATTTACTTTATTTTTGGTCTGTATAGCACCAAACGGATATACATTAGTAACTACCAATGGACTTTCCCACCTAGAATGAAGCTTACCTGGAATCATCTTGAGTCTTAAGTTGTACATCCACACTCAGTCCTATGGATGTAAGTATATTTGTTTTATTAACTTACCATGATCTAATCTAGTTCTTTATTTTTAAATTCTTGAGTTGTTTTGTCTCTTTTAAAGCACCTAGAAGATACAAATCCATATCTCTCACTACCCAATATTCTTTGTGTTATATCCCTATAGGTAGGTGATAACTCTTTCCATAAATCCGTCTATAAAGGCTCAATTAAATGGGTATTTTATAGGTTTTCATGTAATCCCATAAAGTTTCTTCCAACATTTTTCTCTAATATTTATTATTTGTATTAACAGTTTTATCCAAAATCTATTTTATCTCCCTATTAGAAACTTTAACTTTACCATTCATTTATGGGTGGTATAGTGTATATATCTTATTATGCACTCTATAATTAATCATTAAATACTATATGATATTATTGAAAAAGTGATTTTCTTGATATATAATGATGTATCTTAGTACTATAGACTTACAAAAGATATTAGTCATGATAAAAGAAAACATAAATTTATAATCATCAATTTTGGTTTCCTTGGATTCGACCCATTTTGAAACATAATCAACTACAAGAAAAATGTAATTGTTTCTAAAATACATAGTAAAAGGTCAAAAAAGATATATTACTCATACTTAGAAAATTTAAAAAATTTGTTTGGATTCTAAAACATCTATTTTCCCTTTTAAATGTTTCTAATGAATTTAAATTTACCATAATTCTTATAAAATTCATGTTCATATTTAAAATAATTGGTCCAATAAATTCATGGATCTAAGAATATCATTGTTGTATGTTGAAGTCTAAAGTGTCCTCCATGGTCTAGAGTGTGATAGAATTAAAAAACATATTTTATTTCAATATTAGGTAAGTATCTTCTCATCACTTGATCATTATAGATTTTCCATATATAGGGATCTTCCCAAATGTTAAATTTTTATTCAAATTTAATCCTTTTAATTTCTTGGGGTTCAGATGAGATGGGAATTGATAATTTACTAGTTAATTTACCATGTCAACATACTAAGGTACTTCTCCTTAAACCCACAATAGATTCTATCATGGAATATAGAAATTCAGTGGTTGGTAGTATAGAATCTCTACCTTTGTTGTGTTAGGAACCCTAATTAGGTTATTGGCCACTTAGTTATCAACTGGTTTCTAGTATTTGAACTTTATATTAAACTCGGGAAGCAATAACATCCATCTGATTGGACTATGTTTTTCTTATTACTTCATCATTAAGTACCTAAGGGAAGTATGATCAGAAAATATGATTAATTTTATTCTAATAATATAAGATATGAATTTATCTAAATCAAATACAAATTCAAGAAATTATTTTTTAAAGGTACTTTAGTTGAGCTAGGAAGTATATAAAGTCCTTGAGTCATATGCAATTGCCTTATATTTTTCTTTAATTATTTTGGAGATAACTACTCCCATAACATGGTTATAAGAATCATAAAGTATCACAAAAGGGTTCTCCTAGTTTTTTGGATGGATCACTGGTGGCGTGATCAATATATTTTTTAAGACATTAAATTTTTTCCTAGAGTCAGTATTTAAATAAGAATATGCTTCTCTCAAAAGTTACCTGGAAAGGGGAAGATAAATCTTACTGAAATCCTGAATGAACATCCTATAAATCCAACGTGTTTTAGAAAATATCTAACTTTTTTTACATAAGTTGGGCAAGTAAATACATTTATCAATTAAATTTTATATTTATCCACCTCAATACCTTTTTTGTGAAATAACATTCCCAATGAATATTCCTCTATTTCACCATAAAATGAAACTTTTCAATGTTCAAACTAAGTTTTTTCAATATAAGTTTTTAAAAAAAATTCTATATAGCAAGAACTGATCAAATGAACTTCTAAAAACTATTAAATCATCCAAAAATATCTCTATAAAATCCTTAATATGATTTAAAAATATACTTACCATAAAACTCTAAAATATAATTGGGGAATTATCAAATCAAAATTGTATTCTTTTATAATAAATGGTTCCAAAGGGATAGGTATAGATAGTCTATTCTAAACCATCTAGATCAATGGGCACTTGGAAGTAAACTAAAAAACATCTAGAAAATAATAATGAGAGTTACCTTCCAATCTATATAACATATGGTCAATAAAAGGGATGGTTAAATGATCATTTGTAATGAATCGGTTCAAATTCCTATAATCTATACACATTCACAAACTATTCTGAATTCCCATATGAATTAAATCATTTTTTCCATTCTTCATAATGCCCAGTCCTATTCTCTTTCGAGAAATATGAATGGGGGGTGGCCCATTGTGAGTATGAAATGGGGTAGATGATGTCTTATTCACAAATCTTCTATATATCTATTTTAGTAACATAGACCATGGTGGGGTTCATCCTCCTTTGGTAATTCTTAACAAGTCAATAATTTACTGTAAGTAGATTCCTATGAAATAAATTTTTGGGATTTATTCCTATAATATCTCCTAAACTCCATCTTATTGATTGTAAATATCCCCCTCAAAATTTCAATAAATTTATATTCTTGAGTTTTGTTCAGGTTATTAATAATAATTACTAGCAATTTTCCTCCTTCCATGAGGTATGCATATTTCAATTTAGTGTTCAAAGGTTTTAATTCCATATTTATGAAATTAAATTGGGGCTCCTCACTTCCCCATCATAAATTTACTGTATATAAGATGACATATAAGCTTCCTCTTTATTTAAAAAATATTAAAATTCATTAAAGAATTCCTAATTTACCTCTTATTCTAATCTAAAAATATATTTGTCAGATTCTTGAATATCTTCCCCCCCATATAATTTTTATCATAAAATGTTTACCAATATCTAAAACTCAATTTAACATACACCGATCTTGAGGTTAAAAAATCATAATATATATTCATATTCCCTAAATTTTTTATAAAAACGTAATATATTACTTAATTATTTACACCATGGAACCATAAATATTTATTGTATTTTCATGTTAGACACATAATCATCGCATTTCATGAAATATATTTAACATATCCCACAAATTTGTTCTCACATAGTAACCTTATTAGAGATATCCTAGTAAATATATTTCTTCATAACATTGGGAAAATTGAAACATAAAAAATTGTGACCTTATATTATTAGAAAGGGTAAACATGAGAGACATGAATCGAATATCATAAGTGAGTATAAGATAAGTATAAGTGCAACACCACAAGTTTTTATGAACCATTTTTTTCAAATAAATTAATTTTATTTGACATCTAGCATTTCATGCTACACCACTTTAAACTTTCTTTATACACTATACTAAGTTAATCGTGTTCTATACACAACACAAACATATCTTTTTTTACACACAACACTGAGTTTCTATGAAACATCATTTTATTATTATAATTATTTAAACAATATAGTTATAACATAGTCATTAAACATATTAATATCAATAGTAATAACTAATTATTAAAAATTATTTATAATGGTTTTATACAAATAAAACATATTGATAATAAAACATATAATTTTTGGTAAAGTCCCTATATGTTTGAGAAAATTATTTTCTCAAATAAAGTGCTTTTTATGTCCTTCTATGAACAATAATAAAATTAATTTTATAAAAAAATTTAAATTTAATTTTAAAAATATACTTCATTTTTAATTAATAATTTCAAAATTATATTAGGTTTAATTTTTCGGATTTTTCATAAAAACTTCATTTTTTGAATGAAAAATGAAAAATACTAAATTCTAATTCAAAACAACTTTTTCATCTAATATATTTATATTGTTAAATTATATTTTATTTTATTTTAAAAGTTTAATTAGATAAATTTTAGATCAATTAATACAATTTATGTTATTGTAACTGATTTCACATTGAAATTGGATCTAAAAACATTACAAACTTTTAAACATTTTTGGTTAAAAAACCCACTGTCGCGACATGTATGTGGGATTAATTTTAAATAAATTTATTGTAATTATGTGATAATAATTTTTAAAAATTGATTCCATATTTAAAATCATAATAATTTATAATTAATAATAAGTTAAAATTATTTTCTTACAAAAAATATTAGTGAAAGTAATTAAAATTAATTACAGTGATTAAGGTAAAAACAAGATTACTTAGTAGTTAAAATTTAATTTAAGGGTGAAAATAACCTATAAAAATGTCCAAAATACATTTTATGGAAATACTTTGAACAATTCACCTATTTTATATAACACTGACAATTATTGGAGGCATATGATGTAAGGAAGACCTCTCAATAGTGTTTTCTTTTTTATATTTACAAGAATGCCACTCCTCCCCCACTATAAAAGGATACTCACCCCCATCACTTACTCAAACCAATAAACACATTTATATCATCATAATCCTGACCAAATATCCTAAAAAAATTCCTAAATTCATCATAGAATAATTCTTTTTGGCATAAATCCATCCAAGGAATCCCTTGGGTGCAAACCAAGAAGAGTTTCCCAAAGAAGAGGTAACATTGTTCGAGAACTCTTTTGTTTTATTTTCATTATCCACCACATAAAATTTTATTATTACATGATTATGTAATAAAATCAATATCATAAATATAATTAGATGTTTTTATATTATTTTTTCTACCTACACTCACACATACTTCCATCAAATGTGATACAAAATCATCATTTGTGTGTTTAACGAACTACTGCCTTGCGAACTGATGTCACTTGTTATTCCATTTCCACCGTTTAAGGTTGTAAATAATGATTTAATTTATGTTTTTATTTTATATATATTACATATATATGATTTATTTATGATTATTGAATTATTATATAATTGATAATTTCATGCTTTCTATTTTTTAGATACATGATAACTTTATTTGTGGACGTGTGGACAACCGCCTCCTCAACACGATGTGAATCAGTCACACTTTAAATGGAATGTATTAAGGATATATTTAGTGAAAATATATATCATATATGAAATAATAATTCTAATTTAATTATAATATATGTATCATTTACTTTCTTTTATTTAATATGACAAGAAAATGGAAACAACATTTATGCATACATATGGTCTACCGTCTCCATGAACAATGTATTTCATTTTCTGTTTCTATATTTTATAGATTATTATGAATAAATTTATAATGAATACATAATATATTTATTTCATGTTTATCATTATGAAGATTATTAAATCATGATATAAGTAAGAGGAAAAAATATAACAAATAAAACACATGCAAAAAACAAAGCGGTTATTACCCGAAACGTAACTTTATCATAGAAGTGTTAATAAAAAGGTAATAATAAGTCATAAGAAAATAATATATGGTATTATATAAATGAATATAGTTTTTTGATATATATATATATATATAATAAATTGATATTTATTATACATAATCTTTTAATGAGTATAAAAAGAGTCAATACATAAGGTAATGAGATTTCTAGTCTCATTTTTATTTCTATCAGACTTCTGCCATATTCAATACTCATTTATTTTATGTGGTGTATATACTAAATGTTAATATATTATATAATTATTATACATAAATTTGTGGTTATTTTTATACCCATTTTATTGTATCTATTTCAAAGGGTTTTACGGTTCAAAAGTCACCACATCAGTAAGGTAGTTTTGTCTTAGTTTTTCTTCTTTGAGACAAACATTTTGTTATGTACCTATATTATTTTATGAGTTGTATATACTGAAATTTGAAATGTTATAGAATGAAAATTATTATTTTAATTATATTTTAATCTTAATTTAAATTCATTTTCTGACATGGAGAGTTTGATTCAAAGTTACCGAAGTGGTAATATTTTATTGCAACAATATCATTGTTTATCGGGATTGTTTAAGATTATGATTCCTTTGATGAAATATTATGATCCATATCTCTATAAAACTGATGAATTTTATTATCCTTTGGTTATTAATAATATTTTAATCTATTATTACCATTTTTACACTCTATGTTACTTAAGATAATTAAGGAAATGGTTTTAGAAAAATATGACCTTATTTATATCTTTGGTTAGAAATCAATTTCATTAAAAACATCATGTTTTCAAAAATGTTTTCAAAAATGTTTTCAAAAATTATTTCAAAAATGTTTTTAATTTTTTTTAAAATAATACATTAATCTCATTTTCAATGAAAAAGGATTTTAAAAATGTTTTATGTTTTTCAAATATTTTTTATAAGTTTTCAAAACTATTTTCAAAGAAAACATATTCCAAAATGTTTTATGTTTTAAAAAGTGTTTTTCAAAGAAGAAAAGATATTTTACTCAGTAAATGTTTTTAAAAGATCTTTAAAAATTAGTTTACACATTATATGACGTTTTTTGGTATTACTCATTAATTTCTGTGGAAATGATTCAGAGGTTCCCTTCATATTCTTTATCTATATGGTTTATGTTTTGATGGAATGATGTTTATGAAACACATTTATCCTTCACAAGTTATATATTTTTGAAATTTATTTATATTTCTCAGGTCATATGATTATGAAACCAGCTTATTTTTATGGTTTATGCTTTGAATAAATTATTATGAAACCTTTCTATTTTCAATAGGTTATGATATGATGAAATTTTCATGATATCCATTTCATTTCATGGGTTGTGATATTATTATTTATGATATTAGGGTGCGCATATGTGTGATTTAATTATGATATGGGTGGGACCTATATCTCCCTAAAATGCATTGGGTAAAGATTTATATATCATTAGATAAAAATGGATAGAATGGGGAGTGAACCCGGTTTAGCAAAGGACTATGTCCACTAAGAAGGTCTTATGAGTGAACCTTGATTACTAAGATGGTTTGTAGGAGTGAACCCATTCCACTAAGTTGACCTTGGAAGTGATTCCTTGAATACTATAGAAATAATTTTATATGCTTATGTGTCTACTGAAATTCCATGTATTATTACTATGTTATGATTTCATGGATTATTCTCTTAATTACCTTATTATTCATGTCTTATGAACATATAATATTTATTCCTTTACTCATGTTTATGATATTTTATATGCATGGTATGATCTTCTAATGTTATGACCACATTATCATACCCTTATTCGCGTGTTTGTTCTTATACATGTCACTTGTTTACCCTTACTGAGCATTGAATCTCACACCTTTTTAAGTTTACTTTACTCAGATTATGAAGATATGTATAATTTATGATGTTTCAAATAAGGTTTCTAGTCATAAAGAACCTAGTGGGAGATAATGTGTCTCACTTATGTACCAGTATTTATGATTCCATGTTTCAAAAGGAACTAAATTAATATGGTATTTGGGCATAAGTTTTTGTAATGTATTAAGTATTCCCAAAAAATGATGTAATGTTAATGTATATTAAGTAAGGGTTGTTATAATTGGTATCAAACAAAAAGTTTAGTTAAACCTTGGAAACTAGGATGAGAAAACCACAGTGAGTTCCCTAAGAATGTTTCTCTAAGGATAAAGGATGAGCCAATGTATAGGGAAATATCCTAAAATTTTGGTAAAGGATAGAGTGAGTGTTTTCCTAGTAATACATCCCTATATGGATACTACAAGTGTATGTGGATTTGACACAAATATATGTAGCAATAAAAACCTAGAAAACACTATTTTGATCTAGACTCAATCAGGAATTGGTGCATTATAATAGGACTTGATGCACACCTGCTTTGACACTCCTAGGGAATATGATTTGTAAATTCACAAACTTTTTACAAAATATCATGAAGGATTTAAATAGAATTTTTCTTTGAATGACCTAGGATAAACCTAAGGTTTCATATATTAAAGAAGGTTTTATAATTTAAACATCATATAAGTGGTTTTTCATTATTATGTTTGTAAAGACCCGTAAAATTCAAGGGAATTTTTTTTCTTAATTTTCATTGGAATTTTACAAGAGCGCGGTTTCTGACGGCACCTGATTCCGAGGCCCGGTGTGCCCAGAATCAATTTCCGAAGTTTGGCTCGGGTACGTTCAGTGAACGAACTAGCGGGTTTTTCTAACTTTTGAACCGGTGCCCGGAATCGAATTCCGAGGGCACCGATGAACTCGCAGCGCCGATATTCGCTTAAGGAGACCTTTTCCGAGGTTGCGTTTTATGCCGGATGAAAGTTAGTTTTGTAAATAATGATTTAATTTATGTTTTTATTTTATATATATTACATATATATGATTTATTTATGATTATTGAATTATTATATAATTGATAATTTCATGCTTTCTATTTTTTAGAAACATGATAACTTTATTTGTGGACGTGTGGACAACCGCCTCCTCAACACGATGTGAATCAGTCACACTTTAAATGGAATGTATTAAGGATATATTTAGTGAAAATATATGACATATATGAAATAATAATTCTAATTTAATTATAATATATGTATCATTTACTTTCTTTTATTTAATATGACAAGAAAATGGAAACAACATTTATGCATACATATGGTCTACCGTCTCCATGAACAATGTATTTCATTTTCTGTTTCTATATTTTATAGATTATTATGAATAAATTTATAATGAATACATAATATATTTATTTCATGTTTATCATTATGAAGATTATTAAATCATGATATAAGTAAGAGGAAAAAATATAACAAATAAAACACATGCGAAAAACAAAGCGGTTATTACCCGAAACGTAACTTTATCATGGAAGTGTTAATAAAAAGGTAATAATAAGTCATAAGAAAATAATATATGGTATTATATAAATGAATATAGTTTTTTGATATATATATATATATATAATAAATTGATATTTATTATACATAATCTTTTAATGAGTATAAAAAGAGTCAATACATAAGGTAATGAGATTTCTAGTCTCATTTTTATTTCTATCAGACTTCTGCCATATTCAATACTCATTTATTTTATGTGGTGTATATACTAAATGTTAATATATTATATAATTATTATACATAAATTTGTGGTTATTTTTATACCCATTTTATTGTATCTATTTCAAAGGGTTTTACGGTTCAAAAGTCACCACATCAGTAAGGTAGTTTTGTCTTAGTTTTTCTTCTTTGAGACAAACATTTTGTTATGTACCTATATTATTTTATGAGTTGTATATACTGAAATTTGAAATGTTATAGAATGAAAATTATTATTTTAATTATATTTTAATCTTAATTTAAATTCATTTTCTGACATGGAGAGTTTGATTCAAAGTTACCGAAGTGGTAATATTTTATTGCAACAATATCATTGTTTATCGGGATTGTTTAAGATTATGATTCCTTTGATGAAATATTATGATCCATATCTCTATAAAACTGATGAATTTTATTATCCTTTGGTTATTAATAATATTTTAATCTATTATTACCATTTTTACACTCTATGTTACTTAAGATAATTAAGGAAATGGTTTTAGAAAAATATGACCTTATTTATATCTTTGGTTAGAAATCAATTTCATTAAAAACATCATGTTTTCAAAAATGTTTTCAAAAATGTTTTCAAAAATTATTTCAAAAATGTTTTTAATTTTTTTTAAAATAATACATTAATCTCATTTTCAATGAAAAAGGATTTTAAAAATGTTTTATGTTTTTCAAATATTTTTTATAAGTTTTCAAAACTATTTTCAAAGAAAACATATTCCAAAATGTTTTATGTTTTAAAAAGTGTTTTTCAAAGAAGAAAAGATATTTTACTCAGTAAATGTTTTTAAAAGATCTTTAAAAATTAGTTTACACATTATATGACGTTTTTTGGTATTACTCATTAATTTCTGTGGAAATGATTCAGAGGTTCCCTTCATATTCTTTATCTATATGGTTTATGTTTTGATGGAATGATGTTTATGAAACACATTTATCCTTCACAAGTTATATATTTTTGAAATTTATTTATATTTCGCAGGTCATATGATTATGAAACCAGCTTATTTTTATGGTTTATGCTTTGAATAAATTATTATGAAACCTTTCTATTTTCAATAGGTTATGATATGATGAAATTTTCATGATACCCATTTCATTTCATGGGTTATGATATTATTATTTATGATATTAGGGTGCGCATATGTGTGATTTAATTATGATATGGGTGGGACCTATATCTCCCTAAAATGCATTGGGTAAAGATTTATATATCATTAGATAAAAATGGATAGAATGGGGAGTGAACCCGGTTTAGCAAAGGACTATGTCCACTAAGAAGGTCTTATGAGTGAACCTTGATTACTAAGATGGTTTGTAGGAGTGAACCCATTCCACTAAGTTGACCTTGGAAGTGATTCCTTGAATACTATAGAAATAATTTTATATGCTTATGTGTCTACTGAAATTCCATGTATTATTACTATGTTATGATTTCATGGATTATTCTCTTAATTACCTTATTATTCATGTCTTATGAACATATAATATTTATTCGTTTACTCATGTTTATGATATTTTATATGCATGGTATGATCTTCTAATGTTATGACCACATTATCATACCCTTATTCGCGTGTTTGTTCTTATATATGTCACTTGTTTACCCTTACTGAGCATTGAATCTCACACCTTTTTAAGTTTACTTTACTCAGATTATGAAGATATGTATAATTTATGATGTTTCAAATAAGGTTTCTAGTCATAAAGAACCTAGTGGGAGATAATGTGTCTCACTTATGTACCAGTATTTATGATTCCATGTTTCAAAAGGAACTAAATTAATATGGTATTTGGGCATAAGTTTTTGTAATGTATTAAGTATTCCCAAAAAATGATGTAATGTTAATGTATATTAAGTAAGGGTTGTTATAATTGGTATCAAACAAAAAGTTTAGTTAAACCTTGGAAACTAGGATGAGAAAACCACAGTGAGTTCCCTAAGAATGTTTCTCTAAGGATAAAGGATGAGCCAATGTATAGGGAAATATCCTAAAATTTTGGTAAAGGATAGAGTGAGTGTTTTCCTAGTAATACATCCCTATATGGATACTACAAGTGTATGTGGATTTGACACAAATATATGTAGCAATAAAAACCTAGAAAACACTATTTTGATCTAGACTCAATCAGGAATTGGTGCATTATAATAGGACTTGATGCACACCTGCTTTGACACTCCTAGGGAATATGATTTGTAAATTCACAAACTTTTTACAAAATATCATGAAGGATTTAAATAGAATTTTTCTTTGAATGACCTAGGATAAACCTAAGGTTTCATATATTAAAGAAGGTTTTATAATTTAAACATCATATAAGTGGTTTTTCATTATTATGTTTGTAAAGACCCGTAAAATTCAAGGGAATTTTTTTTCTTAATTTTCATTGGAATTTTACAAGAGCGCGGTTTCTAACGGCACCTGATTCCGAGGCCCGGTGTGCCCAGAATCAATTTCCGAAGTTTGGCTCGGGTACGTTCAGTGAACGAACTAGCGGGTTTTTCTAACTTTTGAACCGGTGCCCGGAATCGAATTCCGAGGGCACCGATGAACTCGCAGCGCCGATATTCGCTTAAGGAGACCTTTTCCGAGGTTGCGTTTTATGCCGGATGAAAGTTAGTTTTGAAAATAATGATTTAATTTATGTTTTTATTTTATATATATTACATATATATGATTTATTTATGATTATTGAATTATTATATAATTGATAATTTCATGCTTTCTATTTTTTAGAAACATGATAACTTTATTTGTGGACGTGTGGACAACCGCCTCCTCAACACGATGTGAATCAGTCACACTTTAAATGGAATGTATTAAGGATATATTTAGTGAAAATATATGACATATATGAAATAATAATTCTAATTTAATTATAATATATGTATCATTTACTTTCTTTTATTTAATATGACAAGAAAATGGAAACAACATTTATGCATACATATGGTCTACCGTCTCCATGAACAATGTATTTCATTTTCTGTTTCTATATTTTATAGATTATTATGAATAAATTTATAATGAATACATAATATATTTATTTCATGTTTATCATTATGAAGATTATTAAATCATGATATAAGTAAGAGGAAAAAATATAACAAATAAAACACATGCGGAAAACAAAGCGGTTATTACCCGAAACGTAACTTTATCATGGAAGTGTTAATAAAAAGGTAATAATAAGTCATAAGAAAATAATATATGGTATTATATAAATGAATATAGTTTTTTGATATATATATATATATATAATAAATTGATATTTATTATACATAATCTTTTAATGAGTATAAAAAGAGTCAATACATAAGGTAATGAGATTTCTAGTCTCATTTTTATTTCTATCAGACTTCTGCCATATTCAATACTCATTTATTTTATGTGGTGTATATACTAAATGTTAATATATTATATAATTATTATACATAAATTTGTGGTTATTTTTATACCCATTTTATTGTATCTATTTCAAAGGGTTTTACGGTTCAAAAGTCACCACATCAGTAAGGTAGTTTTGTCTTAGTTTTTCTTCTTTGAGACAAACATTTTGTTATGTACCTATATTATTTTATGAGTTGTATATACTGAAATTTGAAATGTTATAGAATGAAAATTATTATTTTAATTATATTTTAATCTTAATTTAAATTCATTTTCTGACATGGAGAGTTTGATTCAAAGTTACCGAAGTGGTAATATTTTATTGCAACAATATCATTGTTTATCGGGATTGTTTAAGATTATGATTCCTTTGATGAAATATTATGATCCATATCTCTATAAAACTGATGAATTTTATTATCCTTTGGTTATTAATAATATTTTAATCTATTATTACCATTTTTACACTCTATGTTACTTAAGATAATTAAGGAAATGGTTTTAGAAAAATATGACCTTATTTATATCTTTGGTTAGAAATCAATTTCATTAAAAACATCATGTTTTCAAAAATGTTTTCAAAAATGTTTTCAAAAATTATTTCAAAAATGTTTTTAATTTTTTTTAAAATAATACATTAATCTCATTTTCAATGAAAAAGGATTTTAAAAATGTTTTATGTTTTTCAAATATTTTTTATAAGTTTTCAAAACTATTTTCAAAGAAAACATATTCCAAAATGTTTTATGTTTTAAAAAGTGTTTTTCAAAGAAGAAAAGATATTTTACTCAGTAAATGTTTTTAAAAGATCTTTAAAAATTAGTTTACACATTATATGACGTTTTTTGGTATTACTCATTAATTTCTGTGGAAATGATTCAGAGGTTCCCTTCATATTCTTTATCTATATGGTTTATGTTTTGATGGAATGATGTTTATGAAACACATTTATCCTTCACAAGTTATATATTTTTGAAATTTATTTATATTTCGCAGGTCATATGATTATGAAACCAGCTTATTTTTATGGTTTATGCTTTGAATAAATTATTATGAAACCTTTCTATTTTCAATAGGTTATGATATGATAAAATTTTCATGATACCCATTTCATTTCATGGGTTCTGATATTATTATTTATGATATTAGGGTGCGCATATGTGTGATTTAATTATGATATGGGTGGGACCTATATCTCCCTAAAATGCATTGGGTAAAGATTTATATATCATTAGATAAAAATGGATAGAATGGGGAGTGAACCCGGTTTAGCAAAGGACTATGTCCACTAAGAAGGTCTTATGAGTGAACCTTGATTACTAAGATGGTTTGTAGGAGTGAACCCATTCCACTAAGTTGACCTTGGAAGTGATTCCTTGAATACTATAGAAATAATTTTATATGCTTATGTGTCTACTGAAATTCCATGTATTATTACTATGTTATGATTTCATGGATTATTCTCTTAATTACCTTATTATTCATGTCTTATGAACATATAATATTTATTCCTTTACTCATGTTTATGATATTTTATATGCATGGTATGATCTTCTAATGTTATGACCACATTATCATACCCTTATTCGCGTGTTTGTTCTTATATATGTCACTTGTTTACCCTTACTGAGCATTGAATCTCACACCTTTTTAAGTTTACTTTACTCAGATTATGAAGATATGTATAATTTATGATGTTTCAAATAAGGTTTCTAGTCATAAAGAACCTAGTGGGAGATAATGTGTCTCACTTATGTACCAGTATTTATGATTCCATGTTTCAAAAGGAACTAAATTAATATGGTATTTGGGCATAAGTTTTTGTAATGTATTAAGTATTCCCAAAAAATGATGTAATGTTAATGTATATTAAGTAAGGGTTGTTATAATTGGTATCAAACAAAAAGTTTAGTTAAACCTTGGAAACTAGGATGAGAAAACCACAGTGAGTTCCCTAAGAATGTTTCTCTAAGGATAAAGGATGAGCCAATGTATAGGGAAATATCCTAAAATTTTGGTAAAGGATAGAGTGAGTGTTTTCCTAGTAATACATCCCTATATGGATACTATAAGTGTATGTGGATTTGACACAAATATATGTAGCAATAAAAACCTAGAAAACACTATTTTGATCTAGACTCAATCAGGAATTGGTGCATTATAATAGGACTTGATGCACACCTGCTTTGACACTCCTAGGGAATATGATTTGTAAATTCACAAACTTTTTACAAAATATCATGAAGGATTTAAATAGAATTTTTCTTTGAATGACCTAGGATAAACCTAAGGTTTCATATATTAAAGAAGGTTTTATAATTTAAACATCATATAAGTGGTTTTTCATTATTATGTTTGTAAAGACCCGTAAAATTCAAGGGAATTTTTTTTCTTAATTTTCATTGGAATTTTACAAGAGCGCGGTTTCTGACGGCACCTGATTCCGAGGCCCGGTGTGCCCAGAATCAATTTCCGAAGTTTGGCTCGGGTACGTTCAGTGAACGAACTAGCGGGTTTTTCTAACTTTTGAACCGGTGCCCGGAATCGAATTCCGAGGGCACCGATGAACTCGCAGCGCCGATATTCGCTTAAGGAGACCTTTTCCGAGGTTGCGTTTTATGCCGGATGAAAGTTAGTTTTGTAAATAATGATTTAATTTATGTTTTTATTTTATATATATTACATATATATGATTTATTTATGATTATTGAATTATTATATAATTGATAATTTCATGCTTTCTATTTTTTAGAAACATGATAACTTTATTTGTGGACGTGTGGACAACCGCCTCCTCAACACGATGTGAATCAGTCACACTTTAAATGGAATGTATTAAGGATATATTTAGTGAAAATATATGACATATATGAAATAATAATTCTAATTTAATTATAATATATGTATCATTTACTTTCTTTTATTTAATATGACAAGAAAATGGAAACAACATTTATGCATACATATGGTCTACCGTCTCCATGAACAATGTATTTCATTTTCTGTTTCTATATTTTATAGATTATTATGAATAAATTTATAATGAATACATAATATATTTATTTCATGTTTATCATTATGAAGATTATTAAATCATGATATAAGTAAGAGGAAAAAATATAACAAATAAAACACATGCGAAAAACAAAGCGGTTATTACCCGAAACGTAACTTTATCATGGAAGTGTTAATAAAAAGGTAATAATAAGTCATAAGAAAATAATATATGGTATTATATAAATGAATATAGTTTTTTGATATATATATATATATATAATAAATTGATATTTATTATACATAATCTTTTAATGAGTATAAAAAGAGTCAATACATAAGGTAATGAGATTTCTAGTCTCATTTTTATTTCTATCAGACTTCTGCCATATTCAATACTCATTTATTTTATGTGGTGTATATACTAAATGTTAATATATTATATAATTATTATACATAAATTTGTGGTTATTTTTATACCCATTTTATTGTATCTATTTCAAAGGGTTTTACGGTTCAAAAGTCACCACATCAGTAAGGTAGTTTTGTCTTAGTTTTTCTTCTTTGAGACAAACATTTTGTTATGTACCTATATTATTTTATGAGTTGTATATACTGAAATTTGAAATGTTATAGAATGAAAATTATTATTTTAATTATATTTTAATCTTAATTTAAATTCATTTTCTGACATGGAGAGTTTGATTCAAAGTTACCGAAGTGGTAATATTTTATTGCAACAATATCATTGTTTATCGGGATTGTTTAAGATTATGATTCCTTTGATGAAATATTATGATCCATATCTCTATAAAACTGATGAATTTTATTATCCTTTGGTTATTAATAATATTTTAATCTATTATTACCATTTTTACACTCTATGTTACTTAAGATAATTAAGGAAATGGTTTTAGAAAAATATGACCTTATTTATATCTTTGGTTAGAAATCAATTTCATTAAAAACATCATGTTTTCAAAAATGTTTTCAAAAATGTTTTCAAAAATTATTTCAAAAATGTTTTTAATTTTTTTTAAAATAATACATTAATCTCATTTTCAATGAAAAAGGATTTTAAAAATGTTTTATGTTTTTCAAATATTTTTTATAAGTTTTCAAAACTATTTTCAAAGAAAACATATTCCAAAATGTTTTATGTTTTAAAAAGTGTTTTTCAAAGAAGAAAAGATATTTTACTCAGTAAATGTTTTTAAAAGATCTTTAAAAATTAGTTTACACATTATATGACGTTTTTTGGTATTACTCATTAATTTCTGTGGAAATGATTCAGAGGTTCCCTTCATATTCTTTATCTATATGGTTTATGTTTTGATGGAATGATGTTTATGAAACACATTTATCCTTCACAAGTTATATATTTTTGAAATTTATTTATATTTCGCAGGTCATATGATTATGAAACCAGCTTATTTTTATGGTTTATGCTTTGAATAAATTATTATGAAACCTTTCTATTTTCAATAGGTTATGATATGATGAAATTTTCATGATACCCATTTCATTTCATGGGTTATGATATTATTATTTATGATATTAGGGTGCGCATATGTGTGATTTAATTATGATATGGGTGGGACCTATATCTCCCTAAAATGCATTGGGTAAAGATTTATATATCATTAGATAAAAATGGATAGAATGGGGAGTGAACCCGGTTTAGCAAAGGACTATGTCCACTAAGAAGGTCTTATGAGTGAACCTTGATTACTAAGATGGTTTGTAGGAGTGAACCCATTCCACTAAGTTGACCTTGGAAGTGATTCCTTGAATACTATAGAAATAATTTTATATGCTTATGTGTCTACTGAAATTCCATGTATTATTACTATGTTATGATTTCATGGATTATTCTCTTAATTACCTTATTATTCATGTCTTATGAACATATAATATTTATTCCTTTACTCATGTTTATGATATTTTATATGCATGGTATGATCTTCTAATGTTATGACCACATTATCATACCCTTATTCGCGTGTTTGTTCTTATATATGTCACTTGTTTACCCTTACTGAGCATTGAATCTCACACCTTTTTAAGTTTACTTTACTCAGATTATGAAGATATGTATAATTTATGATGTTTCAAATAAGGTTTCTAGTCATAAAGAACCTAGTGGGAGATAATGTGTCTCACTTATGTACCAGTATTTATGATTCCATGTTTCAAAAGGAACTAAATTAATATGGTATTTGGGCATAAGTTTTTGTAATGTATTAAGTATTCCCAAAAAATGATGTAATGTTAATGTATATTAAGTAAGGGTTGTTATAATTGGTATCAAACAAAAAGTTTAGTTAAACCTTGGAAACTAGGATGAGAAAACCACAGTGAGTTCCCTAAGAATGTTTCTCTAAGGATAAAGGATGAGCCAATGTATAGGGAAATATCCTAAAATTTTGGTAAAGGATAGAGTGAGTGTTTTCCTAGTAATACATCCCTATATGGATACTACAAGTGTATGTGGATTTGACACAAATATATGTAGCAATAAAAACCTAGAAAACACTATTTTGATCTAGACTCAATCAGGAATTGGTGCATTATAATAGGACTTGATGCACACCTGCTTTGACACTCCTAGGGAATATGATTTGTAAATTCACAAACTTTTTACAAAATATCATGAAGGATTTAAATAGAATTTTTCTTTGAATGACCTAGGATAAACCTAAGGTTTCATATATTAAAGAAGGTTTTATAATTTAAACATCATATAAGTGGTTTTTCATTATTATGTTTGTAAAGACCCGTAAAATTCAAGGGAATTTTTTTTCTTAATTTTCATTGGAATTTTACAAGAGCGCGGTTTCTGACGGCACCTGATTCCGAGGCCCGGTGTGCCCAGAATCAATTTCCGAAGTTTGGCTCGGGTACGTTCAGTGAACGAACTAGCGGGTTTTTCTAACTTTTGAACCGGTGCCCGGAATCGAATTCCGAGGGCACTGATGAACTCGCAGCGCCGATATTCGCTTAAGGAGACCTTTTCCGAGGTTGCGTTTTATGCCGGATGAAAGTTAGTTTTGGGGGAAATTAGAAGAAGTTAAATAAATTGTGGAACACAATTTAATTTTTTAACTTTGTTGGTTATTTCCTCCCAAAGGGAGTTAGAGGTGGGACCCACATCCACATAACCTCCCTTGAGAGGATTAAGTGTGGTGGGGCCCACACGAGCCCTAACTCTTCAACTTCCCTTAAACTCCCCAATAACTCCACTCTACTTAATTTTGACAACTTGTGTTATTAATTAAGATGAGTTACATAATTTAAAACTTTTGAAATTCAAAGAGGTTAGGATGTGTAAATAAAATAAGGCTTAGACTTATTTTATTTTGGTTAGTATCTTTTGCCACCTTGAGAGGATTGGGAAGCATTCTTCATCTTCTTCAACCTTGACGAAGAACGCGAAGAACACTTAGGCTCTGACGAAGAACGTCGTCACCATAAGAAGAGAAAGATGTGTCGTCTCTTCTCTTCTTCGCAGTCTGTGTGTTTCCGAAGATCGACGACGCCGCTTCTTTCGATCTTCTTCCCATGTCAACGAAAGGAGACGCCGCTTCCTCCTCGGTCTTTCTCCGTCAGCTTACGAAGATTCTCCAGTGACGTTACCTCTTCGGACGCACCTCGACGTCAACGGAATCGACGTACAATTACCGCGACGCCCGACCTCCGCGACGCTTGTCTTCCGCGGCTTGTTGACGTGCTCCACTCTTGAAACCGAGGTAGGGGATTTTTTGTTAATCTATTAAATTATTTCCGTTCTTGATTCTGGTTTTTCAAACATCATGGTTAATCGACTAAATGTTATCATTTAACGAGAGGGGGCCGAACCGCACAAACACGGCCTAACCCCCTCCTTGTTCATGATTGTTTCTTTGTGAATGGAAAGGGATGACGTGGCGCCGTCGCACCATGCGGGAATCACACAGAAAGTATTGTGCGGCGCCATCACACCGCGCCGTGGAAAGAAATTCAAGAACACGACGACGTCGCGCCGCGTTGAAGGAAATCGAAGGCACCACGGCCGGAGCGGGGCCGCGGCTAGTTCCGGGCTGCGGCGGAGCATGGTGATCGGCGGCCAGCCGGGCCGCCGGTGTCGGAGCCGGAAAGGGACCGGCCACTGCCGGTCCCGTTGAGGAGGAGCCGGCCGGCCAGGTCGGGCCGACCGGAAATGGGGAAAGCCGGGGGAATTAAATTCCCCCGACCAGCTTGAACAGCCCCCCATTATTGAGGGGGGGGCCGCGGTTACACAAGGGGGGCAGGCGCCCCCCCCCCCCCCCCCCCCCCGTTTTTCCAACAGCTCGGCCGAAGGCCGAGCTGGCAGCGCGCTGGGCGCGCTGCGCTGAGCCGGACAGGCGCCTAGCCGGTCTACCAGGCCGGGCTGGGCCGGCCCTATCCGGGGCGGGTCGACCCAGTTCGGGCCAGCCGAGGGGGTCTCGGGCCGGGTCGGCCTGGGCCCGAAACCCCCGATACCAATATTTTTGGGTTCAAATGCCCATAACTCGGGCTACGGACCTCCAAACGACGTGCCGTCAGCGGAGATGCGATCCTTGGATCGAGACGGTCGTTTTGGTATATCGCACTCAAGGTTTCTAAATACTTTTAGTTCGTCCGGGTTGGTTCGTACACGAAACCAACCGGGCCCTCGGAGCGGAAATGCTCATATCTTGAGCTACAGGCATCTGATTGATGTGTCGTCGACTTTGTTGAGTTCCTCTTAGTGAGACGGATCTTTTGGCATACTCCGCCCGAGGTTTGGATGCAGGTGGAGTATGGTCGGGTTGGTTTTGCCTTAAAAACCAACCGGGCCCCTGGGACGAAAAAGCCAATAACTCTCAGACCGGGCGTCCGATTGATGTGCCGTCTGTTGCGTTGAGTTCCTGTTGACGATATGGAACTTTTGGATACATCAACTCTGGACTATGTGACAGTTGATGTATCAGCCTCTCGGCTCATGGAGCGGACCCTCCTGAACGAGTTTGCTGTGTGCGGGAACCCTAGAGCTGGCTGCGACTGCTACTGTGACTGCGACGACGAATGTGCAGAGATCCTCAGTGGATTCGACGACGACGACTACAACACTCAGCGATCCTGTGTGGATCAGTGCTACCGATCCTGTGTGGGTCCAATCCTGTGTGGGTCAGCGCTCAACGGTCCTGTGTGAACCAGCGCCTACAGATCCTGTGTGGGTCCGATCCTATGTGGGTCTTTGTGGGGGTTAGTACCTATCGATCCTTTGTGGGTCCAACAACTTAGATGGATCAGTGATCATCTCTATCGTCTTTCGAAGAAGTATACCTGTGTGAGCTGAATCCTGTTGCTTTCCTGTGTGGAATGTGTTGTGTTATCCTGTGTGGATTACGTTTGCTTTCCTGTGTGGAATACGTATACTTTCCTGTGTGGACTGAGTTGTTCTTGGGCTCGGAGGTTGGAGCGTATTGGAATTGATGACTTAGGTATATGTATGGGAATATACCTAAGCAGTGTCGGTTGTTACTTCGTGGTTATATCTTTCCTTTGTGGTTTATCCTTTGTGGATTTTGGGAGACCTTCAGGGGTCTCGGGGTCCCTACTGAGTAGCTTATACTCACCCCTACACCGGCTATGCCCGCACTACGTTGTGTTGGTTGCAGACGACGGACAGTGTTGATCGTGGATGAGGCTTGCAGAGCAGGACGGTACCTGGAGGTGGACCACTGGGCGGGACGTACTCGGAGCGGACGACGGGACCCGAGGAGTACTGGAGCTATCTGTACCCACCCTTCAGGTGGGATTTCTAGTGGATAGCTCGGTGTAGCGGCTTTACTTTACAGTTGCTATTTTCTCTTTTTGAGTTGTACTTTACAGTTGGGCTTGTATTTCCGGCCCCTTTTACTTTCCGTTTTTACTATTGTACTCAGTTTTTACTTAGTGTTTACTTCTTCCGCTTGTACTCTGTGGTGCTTGTTTACTTTACAAAGGCAATTCCTTCCCTTTTTACCGGGATTTATGCCTTGGTGCTAGTCTCCAGCCCCTGGCCTATGGAAGGCGGGCTTGGGGTAGTCACTGCACGGGCCCCGAGGACGGGTCATGACAATGTTGTCCCCATCTATGATTATAGTTTCTTACTCTATGTTTTTTGGTTTTAGTCAATGGATGAGACTTTAAGGAACTACGTAAATACTGAGTGTGATAGGAAATGTAATGATTATTATCCTAAGCATCCAAATGCTCTCGGAGCTGGAATGAAAAATATCATTGCTATTATCACCCAAATTTCTCAAGTTATGAATCATTCTAGGCTTCCAAATGAGAAATTGATGGAACAACATTCTATTAAGTCATTTATAAGGAAAGACCCATATTATTTCAGTGGGTCTTCTGATCCAATTTTTGAGGAATAATGGATCAGTACCACTAAAAATATATTCTCCATTATCTAGTATTCAGAACATGAGAAGTAATTCTATATTTTTTTGGTTATAAGGTGAATCCGACCATTGGTGGACAATAATCAATAATATGAGGTATAAAAATGAAATTGAATCCATGGATTTGGGTGAGTTCAAGAACTTATTTTTCAATAAGTAATTTCCTTATATTGTTCATACAAATATGGATAAATAGTTCCTTGAGTTAAATAAAATGGATGATGAATATTTGGTAACTATGAAGCTAATTTTACAAGACTTGTGAGGTACGCTTCTGGTATTATCATATCCAACCTAAAAGTAAAGTTGATAGGTTCTTTAGTGGCCTAAATCCAATTCTCAGAAGGGAGTATACTATATGAGACTTTTGTAGATACAAAGATATTGTGAATTGTGAAATCAAGGTTAAAATAGAGGTTAGAGTTACATATCAATTTCATGGGTATGATAATAAAAGGAGGATGTAGTTCAAAGGAAAATATAAAAATCATTGAGAGAATAAGATGACATTTTTTTATGCTCTAAGTGTAGGGAGAATAATAGATGTAATTTTATTAAGGTTTATAATAAAATTATTATGTGATTAAGGGAAGGTAATCAGAAATTTTATTTCTAAAGTAATGGGAATAAGTTAGAAAATAATGTAAATAGAGATAATGTTGCACAGAATGCACCTCCCCCACTTTAGTGCTATAAGTGTAAGGAGAATGGGAATTATTCAAACTAGTGTCCAAACCAGAAGGTTAATGATAATGATCTATAGCAAAAACCTCTTAAGCTGAGGGACATAGTAAAATCCCATGTGATCACTATTTCTTAAGAGGGGTGAGACAATGACGTGGTGAAAGGTACACTTACCATTCAATATATAATGTCTAATGTCTTATTTGATTCTCAATATACCCACAATTTCATATCTAAATAATTTTCTAAGAGTATTAAGATTCCACCAAAATTATTAGATATGGTATTAGTAGTGAAAACACCGAATGGTACAATGATTGTATCTCAAGCCTATTATTCCTATGTGGTTGAAATTTTTGGGAATGTACTTCCTATAAATCTTGAAATTCTTACTCTGGTTGAATTTCATGTCATCTTATGCATGGATTGGATTTATATGCATAAATCCCACATCAATTTTTGAGGAAGTGAAGTTATGTTAGATATTTCAAACCAAATTATGAGTGTCTATCAATGTGTTGATAATTATGAACTTAATATGGAAATTAAATATAGTGTATTAAAAGACATGTTTATCTCAAATGGAAGGAGAGAAACACGACATCAATGATATGACTACTGTTCAGAAATTTGTGGATGTATTTATAGAATAGTTGCCTATCCTTGAACCAAAATGTAAAGTTGGATTCTTTATATAACTCATATTTGGTTCCACACCAATTTCAAATACTCCCTATAGAATGGCCCCAATAGAGTTTCATGAATTGAAGAAGAAACTTCAAGAAAACCTTGATAAGATTTTTCATTCGACCACGTAAGTCATAATGGGGTGCACCTATTCTTTTTTTTAAAATAAATAGGGATCATTATGAATATTCATTTATCATAGGGATTTGAACAAGATCACAGTCAAGAATAAATATCCACTTCCCCATTTTGATGACATGTTTGATCAACTGCTCAGAGCTCAATACTTTTCCAAGATTGACCTTCATTCTAGATATCATCATTTGAGGGTAAAGAAGGAGGTTATACCTAATATGAAATTCTATATAAGGTTTGGAAACTCTGAATACATAGTGATTCCTGATGGTCTTACTAATCCCCCTACTAACTACATGGATTTGATGAATAGAGTCCTTAGAGATTACCTCGATCAGTTTGTGGTAGTATTTATAGATGATATTATTATCTATTCAAATATAAAGTAATATAATGAAGACCACTTTATAATTGTACTAAATTCCCTAAAAATGGAGAAATTGTATGAAAAATTTACAAAGTGTGATTTTTTGATATAAAAGGTTTCATTTTTGGGTCATATAATCTCAACAGAGGGTATAAAAATAGATCCATCAAAGACTGAGGCTATTGAATGTTGGCCTAGACCAAACACAATAATAAAGATCCTTATTTCTCTTGGTTTATTTAGATATTAATTATAGTTTGTGGAATATTCATCATGACTATCTAATCCTCTAACCAAGTTAACATGGAAGGGTGCCAATTTCATCTAGACAGATGAATGTGAGAAAAAATTCAAGGAATTGAAGAGTATATTAGTCAGTGCACCTATGCTTAAATTACCCTATAGCAGATAAGGGTTTGTAATCTATATTGATTCATCCAATATAGGATTGGGATGTGTTATTATATAGAATAACAAGGTTATAGACTATTCCTCACAAAACTTTAAGATTCATAATCAAAATTACCAAACTCATGATTTGGAGTTAGCTACAATAATTTTTTCATTAAAGATATGGAGACATTATATTTATATAGAAAAGTGTAATATATATATCTATCATAATAGTTGGAAGTATATATTCATGTAGAAAGAGTTGAACATGAACTAGATAAGATGGCTAGAGCTAATAAAGGATTGCAACTACTGAATACATTACCACCCTAGGAAAGTGAACAAGGTAGTCTATGCTTTGAGTCAAAAAAATCATGATAGCTTATCCATGATGAGGATTTAAAATGATCCAATAGTTATGGATTTTTAAAAGATAGATATTGAAATATTTAAGGAAGGAAGAAAATATTATCTTTCCTAATTGAATGTTCAACCCTCTATCCAAGTGAATATTAATGAGGTGTAGAAGGAAGATGTAGAACTACATAAGATGGATAGAAATGTTTTTGAGTTTAACTTTGATTAGGATGGAATGATAATGTTCGGGAACTGTGTGTGTGTTCCTTCCATACCATATTTGAAGAAGGATATATTTGAGGAAGCTCATAGTTCTTCATTCTCTATTCATCCTAGAAGTATGAATATTTATAAAAACATGAATGAATACTTATGGTGGTATAGAATGAAGAGAGATATCATAGTGTTTGTATCTTGGTTCATGGTATTCCAGTAAGTTAAGGCTAAAATAAAAAGTATAAGGGGATGTTTCATCCATACCCACACCATAAAGAAAATGGGATAACATTACTATGTATTTTTTCATTGGACTCCCCAAAACCTCCAAATGGTGCAACGCTATATGGGTGGAATTTGATCATCTTACTAAGTCATCACACTTCATTACTATTAGAGAATACTTGTCTCTGGATCATATTTCCAGGATATAAATTAAGGAAGTAGTAAGGTTGCTAGGAGTACCACATTTTATAATATCTTATTGGGATCTAAGGTTTACCTCAATGTTATGGAAAATGTTTCCGCAAGCCCTTGATACAGAATTGATTTTTAGCACTGCTTATAATTCTCAGATAGATGGTTAGTTTGAATGAAAAATTAAAAACCTTAAGGATATGTTGAAATCTTATTCTTTGGATTTTAAAGGTGGTTGCTATCAACACCTTCTTCTAGTTGAGTGTTCTTACAAAAATATCTTTCACTCAAGCATTTAGATGGATCCTTATGAAGCCCTATTTGGGAAGAAATGTAGATCTACAATGTTTTACGGAGGAGTGGCGATGAACACAAAATCTTTGGTGGATGCTGCTGCTGGAGGTATAGTTATCAGGTGGTCTCCCAAAGAACTTTTTGATCTACTGGGATACATTTCTTCCAACATATTTTAGTGTCATTCTGAGCGGGGCACACAAAAATGAGGTGTGAACAATATTAATGCCACTATTATGCTTGCTTACCAGTTGGATAATGTGTCCAAAAAGATTGGCGCGCTGAATTTTAAGGGCGCATCCCATGTACATGTGGTGAACCATCCAGCGTGCAATGAATGTGGTGACAACCACATCATAGGATAATACCTGAGACCTACAGTCAGCCCTTCGATGAGTGAGCTGAGCTATTTTTCTCAAAACTAAGGGTCGAACCAGTACTAGCAGTACCAGAACTTGGCATGGTGTGATCACTAGAGCATAGGTTGGGTCCCACATCAGTAGAATCCTCTGCCCCAACGATTGCCTGAGTACGGTCGTCACCAGTATCAGAGCCAGTACCTAAGGCAACAACAATATCAATAGAGTTCTTACCAGTAGAACGGGTATCAAAACCCTTGCCCAAAACAGCTGAGGCAGCCACCTTAGTAGGAGAACACCTCAAGGTTATAGGATTTCATGAACAAGTTTATATATACTTTTGAGACCAGATTCCAGAATCAAGAGGCTTCTATTCAAATCCTGGAGAACCAAATCGGCCAGTTGAAAAACCATATCTCAGTGAGGTATCTTGGTACACTATTGGGTAACACTGAGAAAAACTCAAGGGAGGAGGCCCATGCCCTCACACTGCGAAGTGTAAAAGAGTTACAATATAAGGAACAAGCACAACCAGGTGCACCTAAGCCCCCTGTTGAAAAATACGGTATAGTTATAGACCCCTATTCATCCAAAGGCCCGCCAATATAGGCCCCACAGGGAAAATTACAGAAGGTTTTTAAACCCATATAGCCTCCTTAACCTTGTTGGAGAGGATGAAGCATAGAAAGCTGGACCACCAGTTTAAAAAGTTCATGGAAGTGTTTAGGAAGAAACACATAAACATTCCATTTGCAGAGGCACCGACACAGATTCCCATGTATGAGAAATTCATGAAGGATATCCTCTATAAAAAAATAAAGATGGAGGATCTAGGCACTATTGCACTGACCAAGGAGTGTTCAATGATCATAAAACATTTGATTCCTCCAATTCTCCAAGATCTAGGTAGCTTCACTATCTCATGCACTATTGGACCATGTGAGTTTGGGAAGTCTCTCTGCGACTTCAGGGCCAACGTCAACCTCATTCCATTTAGTGTTTTTAAGAATCTAGAGATCAATGAACTGAGGCCTACTTGATTATCCCTTCATCTTGCTGACGAATCCATCAAATATCCTAACGGGATACTAGAGGACATGCTGATAAAGGTTGGCAGGCTAATAATCTCCACATATTTCATCATCCTCGACATGGAGGAAGACTAAGAGGCACCACTCAATCTAGGAAGGAATTTTATGGCCATTGGGAAGGTATTGATTGATGTACACTAGGGGAGATGATTTTTAGAGTAGGAAATGAAAGAGTCTCCTACAATGTCCTCAAAGCCATCAAACAGGCATCATTACTAGAGTTTGAGGGAGGCTAAGCAATGACAACCATGGATGATAACTTGAGCAGAAAAAGAGATGATCTGGTATGTTCTTCCAACTCAGATGACTTGGTTTTTTTTAGAAATTCCAGTTGATGATGCACCAGAGGACCTGAAATTCCTTAAAGGCCAAGGCGGACACTACTGGAAGAGTTCTGTTATTCCCAAAATTATGGAGCGGGCAGAGGTAAAAACACTTGTACCTTTGATTCTAAAGAAGCCTACACTAGAACTGAATCCCCCCCTATATTCTCTGAAGTACGGGTACTTGGATGAAAATCAGAAATTTCCCATCATACTCAGTGCAACACTGTCGCAGGAGCGGGAGGATGTGCTTCTACAGGTTTTGAAGCAGCGGAAGAAGGCTATTGGGTGGACAATTGTATACTTGAAGGGCATCAGCCCTACCATTTTCACACAGAAGGTGCTTCTCAAAGGAGCGATGCCATCTCAACAACGACAACGATGCCTGAACTCCCCCCCCCATGAAGAATGTTGTGAAGAAAGAGGTAATCAAGTTTCTAGATGCATGCATCATATACCCCATCTTAGATAGTCCATGGGTGAGTCCACTATAAGTGGTAGCCAAAAGGCGGTATCACTATGATTTCAAATGACAAGAATGAGCTCATCCCCACATGCACTGTCACGGGATGGAGAGTCTGTATGGACTACAAAAATCTGAATGACACCACGAGGAAGGATCATTTTCCCTGCCCTTCATGGATCAGATGTTAGAGAGATTAGTGGGGCACGAGTTTTACTGCTTCCTTGATAGCTATTCTGGCTAAAATCAGATATCCATTTTCCTATAAGATCAAGATAAGATCACATTTACTTTCCCCTAAGGTATGTTTACTTACTGAAGGATATACTTTGGCATGTGCAACTCTCCCTCCACCTTCCAGTGATACATACTAGATATCTTCCATGACATGGAAGAATAGATCTTGGAGGTTTTTATGGATTATTTTTTTCCATTTACGGGAAATCATTCACCACTTGCTTGTGGCACCATGAGTTGGTACTAGAAAGATGTGATAATACTAACCTAGTTTTGAATTGGGAAAAGTGTCATTTCATGGTATATAGTGACATCTTTCTTGGCCACAAAATCTTGACGAAGTGGATAGATTTGGACCCAATAAAGATAGAAGTCATTTCACAACTTCTTATTCTGACTTCTGTTAGAGCCATCCACAGCTTCCTGGGACATGTAGGTTTCTACATGAGGTTTGTCCAGAACTTCTCAAAGATGATTATCCCCTCACCAACCTTCTGACCAATGATTCCATTTTTGAGTTTTATGAGGCATGAACCATAGCTTTTGAGCACCTGAATTAGCGCCTGGTGAAAGCTCCAGTGATGATTTCTCCCAACTAGGAGGAGAAATTTGAAGTGATGTGTGATGCTAGTGACTATGTAGTGGGTGTAATATTGGTCCAATAGATTGAAATGTTTTTCCAACCCATCTATTATGCCAAAAGAATTCTCAACGAGGCACAGATGAACTACACTACCACATATAAGGAGATTATGAAAGTGGTGTTCACTTTTGATAGGTTCCGTTCTTATTTAGTGCAATCTAACGTTATTGTTTATACTAACTATGAATCACCCAAGTACTACTAAACAAGAAGCATGAAAAGACATGACTAATCCTATGGGTACTCCTCCAAATAGAATTTTATCCAGATATCCAAGACAAGAAGGGGTGCCATAACATTGTTTCTATTCATCTGTCTCTCCTGGAGCTACCGAATTTGGAGGAGGAAGATAGAGAGATTAAAGAGGATTTACCTAATGAGAACCTTTTTTTAGTCAAAAAAACACCTCGACCCTGGTATGCTGATATTTCTAATTATTTGGTTACAGGTTCCATCCACCCAACCTCTCCTTCCAGTAGAGGAAGAGGTTTCTCTATAATGTCAACAGGAAATTCTGGGAAGATCCTCTACTATTCCGATCCTATGGAGATTGAACCATCTGATGTTGCATCCCAGAAACTGAAATTCATAGAGTCCTAGAATTCTGTCACACCTCGCCAGTTGAGGGACATCATGGGCTAGACCGTACTATAGAAAAGATCCTATAGTTAGGGTTTTCTTGGACCACCATGCATACAGATGCCTGAGCCTTTGTTTCCCGTTGCGATCGATACCAAATAATAAGTAATGTGGGGTGTAGAAATGAGGTGCCACATTACCCCATCTTGGAGGTCGAGATCTTCGACATTTGGGGCATAGACTTCATGGGTCCATTCACCCCATCTTTTGGGAACACTTACATTCTAGTCTGGATCGACTACATCCCTAAGTGGGTGGAAGCCGCTGCTATAGTGCATGACATGGCCAAGGTGGTCGCTACCTTTTTATAGAAACAAATTTTTAGTAGGTTTGACATTCCTCATGTACTGATCAGTGACAGAGGGACCCACTTTAACAACACATTGATGAAAGGAGTATTGTTGAAGTACATACTGAATCATCATATGGGGACACCATATCATCCCCAGTCTAGTAGAAAAGTGGAGCTCTCCAACCATGAGGTCATGAAGATTCTAGAGAAAATGGTGAACACTTCAAGGAAAGACTATTCTAAGAAGCTAGACGATGCTTTGTGGGCATATCAGACCACCTTTAATATGCCACTAGGGATGTCCCCATACTACCTCATCTATGGAAATCTATTCCATCTGCCAGTAGAGTTGGAGAACAAATCTTATTGGGCCATCAAGGCTCTGAATTTTGATCTGAAGGTAGCTGAAGATAAGCGTAAGTTCCAACTATCGGAACTTGATTAAATCCAATGGGAGTCGTATGAGAAATTCAATCTTTATAAGGAGAAGATGAGAGCAATCCACGACCGGATGATTTCATGAAAATATTTCCAATCCAGTGATCAGGTAATTCTTTTTAACTCGAGTCTTAGATTATTTTTAGGAAATCTAAAGTCAAGATGGTTTGGACCATTCCAGGTCATACATGTATTCCACCTTGGAGCAGTGGAAATTGCTAGGGAGGATGGTCAACTTTTTAAGGTGAAAAAACAATGGTTAAAGACTTTGCATCACATGGAAGAAATGGTAGGAACACTCTCCACCATGCATCTCAGGTAAGCATAGGTAAGTAGGTCGAGCCAAAAAACTAAAACAAAGGTTCTTCCTAGGAGGAAACCCAGATGTTACATGCCGTGTACCACCTATACAAATTGAGTGTACTAATATATTTAGTTTCTTTTACTAATATTATAAATATATAGATTAACTTACTTAATAAATAGGGATAATGCCGGTGTCGATGGTTAAGTCAATGGAGTTTATCCGAGCCATCGCTGATTCAAATCCCTCCATCCCTACCTTGGGCACGGGGTTCATCCTTTTGATTCTCATTTTTTCTTACATGGTGTGTGTGGTATTTTAAAAATAATATATAAATGTTATTAAATAAAAGAAAACCCATAGTGGGGATGGACCGACTGGCCATGGTCATATACCGGTTTCCACAAGACCCGAGCTTGAATCCTGAAAACTGGCCCATTTCCATCATTTTTCATATTAATAAAACCACATGGCATGAATTTCGATATACTTCGTTTGTGCCAAGTTATCAATAATTCAAATAGTTTTTAAAATACCAACATACATGTGGGTGAAGTTGGAAGATTGGCTGAGTCTCGGCCCTAGATCCAAAATACTCAGTTTCAAACTCGGCTAATCTCCATACTTCATCCCTTTTATTCCAATTAGAAACCACATGTCGTGCCTTTTATTCATCCCGTGTAGTATTGGATCTATACATTAACTAATATATATTTCATAAACATGAGACATAGTAAAACCTTTGCTCCAGTGGATGAGGTCTTGTATTTGGGTTGGCCGATCGCCGGTTCGAACCTCGCCCCAAGCACCAGACCAAAGGTTGTACTTCTCTTTTTCCAATTTTAGAACACACGATGTGTATTTCTCGATAAATTACGTGTGTATATTTATTTTTAGTAAATTATATATATATATATATATATATGTATAAATTTATTTAATTTTAATTATTAATATTAATTATTATATAGTTTACTATAATAATTATATTATATACCTATGTTCAAAAAAAAGGTAATAAATGGTGTGTGGGCCCTAGTACACACCGTGTACTATAGCTATAAAGTCCATGCCCCACCTAGCCTAAGCCTGTGTTGTGTGACCCCCATCTCTCCCCATTTTCTTCCCCCGCACGCCATTCGGCTTCCCGAATTCAAATCCACTATTTTCATTTATTTTAGGTTTGGAATTTTTATGCATTGCAATCCTCAATTAAGGTACCCCATTCTACACTCCTTATTTCCTAGTATTCATAGCATTTAGGGCGATTTTTGGATTGGTCGACAGTTCGACTTCCCATAGTACACATGCAAAAAATGAAGAACACACGCTGTGCACTTTTGTACATGACCATGCAATGGAAAATTCAAAATTTGAAACTACATGGTGTGTCTGTTTGGTACTCACCGTGTACCATCTAGAGTCGTACCCGAGTACCTCATTCACACGATCATGAAAACCATGTTTATACACACAACATGTATGTTCGATACATGTCATGTATCCCATTTCTATGGGCCAGCCCATGTCCATCCCTCCACACGGCCATATGAACCATATTCTTACACACACCATGTGGATTTATGGAATGGCATGTACCTTACTGTATAACCTTACTATCACGAACCCATGTCTATTACCCTACATGACCAGGAACCCATTGTTACATACACAACGTGGAATCTATCTACACACCATGTATCCTTCCCTAGCCAGCGACATGCCCACTAGGCGTGTCTATCCATAGAACATGAGATGCTAACCTGCTTACACTACATGTTGTGTACCCTCAGTTTACATGCCATGTACTTTATATTTTTCTATTTTCTCACACTTTATTTTTATTTTCTTTTTTTCCCTTTCTTTTCCAGGTTATGGTGGATAGAGACCTTGCACGTGGGAAGTGGCCCACCTCCACTACTAATGGAGAGAGGCCCACTTTTAACCGGATACGACTAAGGCCCACGATGACACCATCCCCAGACTTCCTGGAGTACTATCCTCCTCTGCTGGCCATCTTTCCACCAATCACCACCCTGGAAGAGGCTAGTACTAGTGACGCACCTCCACCACCCCGCACAAAGCCTCCGAGCACCACCATTTATTCACCTCCAGCTGCCACAACTTCTGATCCATCCTCAGTAGCAGCTGATCCCTCTTCGGCCTCCACATTTAGCGAAACTTCACCTAATGAGGCCGCTCCGCCACTAAATCTATCCCCTCCTACTGCCCCACCAATAACAACCCATGCTGATTCCCCCTATCCCTTCCTGGTTTTTCCAGTCACAGACTGGGTGCACGACCAAGTCCAGCACTTCTCTCACCGCAAAATCCAGTTGAACAATCATTATCTTGACAGCAGCTTTCCTCAATAGCTGGGTATCTAGGATGAGTTGGAGGAGATCCTTGGGAACAAGCCTTTACTCGTAATCTTTCAGGCCAACAATCCTATTTTTTAGAGATTTATTTTTGGACTTTGCTGCATCCTTTGATTTCAAAAGGCCTGAGTACCGGTAGACGCCTAGCGACACGGTCCCGATGGTCTGATTTCAGCTGGGCGGTCGACCTTTTTCCCTTACCTTGCCTATTTTTGGCTGAGGTTGTAGCTTCTATCCCCATCTAGTCACCCCACCCCTTGTCTCCACCCTGGCCCACCCTAAGCATTCTGAAATAATTTTTATGTGGTAGGATATTGCTGGGCCCGACCACCGCTACATCCCCACTTCCCAGACGAGTACCCTCATCATTGACCCTATCCTCCGCTTCACCCACCATTTCTTTAGAACCATCCTATTTCCCATCTATGAGGATACGGGGGTTGTGACTGACTGTGACATGGAGCTCCTCGCCTATGTCATCTGGAAAGAATACCCAGACCTCCCCTACCTTTCCGCCTCTTACTTCCACACTATGTTCATCAGCCGTTTGGGAAACTAGAATGGTGTGTTCTACACCACCCACCTTTCCCACCACCATGACATTTTTGAGCCTTTCCTTCCCCACGAATGATTAGGTTCCCCCCAATGGGTGAAATTTCTCAGGCTTATTCGCATTGGATTGGTCCAGAAGCAGGGGGCACTTATGTCCTTTCCCAAGCCCCACCACCACCCCCTGCCAACCCTCTTTCCCCTGAGTATGAACTTGAACCTCCTTCCCCACCCCTTTCAGCTTCCTCACCCATCCCTACTTCCCTTCCCATTCCCCTTATGGACCTTCCCCTACCCCTTCACCTACCACAACCTCGACTGACCTCCCCATCACCATCTACCTAGCCGTGATAGACCACCTCCTGGCTCATCTAGAGCATCAGCAGGCTGCTATCCTAATGTAGCAGACTACCTCTACTCAGCACCTGGACCACATTGATAAGATGATGGAGATCCTGCTACAACATCAAGGGATTACCATTCCATTGGAGGATACCTCTACTTTTGTGTCTACAACTTCTATCGTACCCCCTTCTAATGTTTCCATGGACATAGAATACATACTCATATTTACTACAGGTACTGTCCTGCCTCCTCTTGCAAAGCTAGCCATCACAGACGCCCCTTCAATAACATCAATACCACATGCCAAGGGATCTATTCCACCTACTACTACGTCTTCTGATTCCGCTCCACCTGTACTTGACACTGCCTTCCGTATGTCTACACCATGACTATGACATTTGAGTTTTCTTCTATCTGTATCTGTTGTCCATTTATGCACTGTGATGATGTGTTTTCTTGTAGTTTTCTTTTCCATCAATAGTCACAGGTACAATGTAGTGACTTTTGGACATCTTGAATTCTTACCATTGGTTTTTTATTTGGAACGAGGGGAGTATTCTTTTAGTGTTCACAGTGTTTTTTTGTTTATCTTGTCATTCCTCCCCTCTCCCATGCCTTTTTATGTCTCTACCCTCTTTCCCCCCTTCATAGTTCCCTTGGTGGACCATGTGTAGTATTAAGTGTGGGGGAGAGTCTCTCGACCACCTTAGTCTTTACCCTTACTTTCATCTAGGAGACATCATTATTAGAATATATATTTGAAAATGTGAATAAATTTTGGTTAGTCATATGTATAAATTATAAATCTATAAGTAGGATAATTTTAAAGATTACATGATTATTTTGGTTATTAAGTGTTTAAATTGAAACTTGTAATCCTTGGCTAATTAAATTGATTAGGCTAATCATTTATATGCATGTCACAACTTGATTGTATCTTTATTTGTTTTTTACACTCCTAATAGGTACTCTAAACCTTCATCATATTCTTTCTAATACACTCTTTTTTGAGAGATTATTAGCATATACATGAGTACCTGAATTTGAAAGTTTTCTTTTCAAAACATGAAGAATGTTTTAATTAAATTAAAATGATTGAGGAATTAGATTGTTTCAACCCCTTTTATGTTGAGACCTACTCTATATCTGATCTTTGAAAAGCCCATAGAAACCATGTTCAACCTTGATAGGAAGCCACCTTAGAAGTATATTTCCCTTCCTACCCTAATTATTTTTAACTTTCTATGATTATTCACTTTAGATTTAGAAATGGAATTGGTATTACATTGCACGTTATTGCGAATAGTCATGAAATTAAGTGTGGGGGAGTGCCTCTTGTTCATTTGGGAAAGAAAGGGTTCCAAACACCTATTCGTGAAATTTCTAAGTGGTCCCGAAAAAAATGTTAAAGACAAAGGTACCTTTTACTCACTTGATGGTTTGTGAACCCTAACTAACTAAGAAAGATGGTGGTGGTGATAGCATTTGACAGAGCATGTTGAGGAGGATTTTACATTGAGCTTTATTTTGAATATTACGCAGTGTTATTTATAGAATTTATCCTCCCTTTTCAAGACTCAGAGTTTATTTTTCACATCTTTACCTACCAAACCTTAGCTACAGGGAAATCTGAACCTTATTGAAAAGCCCTCATGATTATTGTAATTCAATTTTCTGAACTAGAGAACTTGATTTCTTGCAAAACTATAGATAGAGTGTATATTGCTTAGATTGAGCATAACTTTGATTTAAAATATCTTGAGTATTGAGTGTGTTATTTACTGGTGAGATAGATCATCAAGTGGCATGATTATTTTTGAAAGGTTGAAATTTTTTTTAAATGAGGATGAAAGTAGATAATTTAATTATATATGAGGCATGATTAAAATATCTTTGGAATTGAATATATTTTATACCTTTTTAAAATTTTCTCCTATGACTGTATCATTTAAACTTATGATTAATTGATTGAATTCCTTTTAAAATATAGAATTTTTTATTAGATGTTAAGATTTTATTGAGGGAAATTAAATGATTAAGTGTTGGGGAGTTTGATACACCCGATTTGTGTATACATTTCTACATATATTGTTGGAAATAAGAACATGTTTTCAGAAAATACCTACTTTTTAGTGGAAAAATACTTTTATATTAGTGATCTTGATTATTTTCGGGTGTTTTCTAGACAAACACAGAAACCAGGAGAAATCTGAGAAAAATTTCCAACTACACAACGTGTACATACCTACACACCATGTACATTCAAACTCAGATACGGATTGTCCAGACGAGTACATGCCCAAGTCACTAGAACTGAGACCACACACCATGTGGGTCATACCTACACACCGTGTATAGGATTTTAGATGCGGTTGGTGGCATTTTAAAGAGACTAAATGAAGTGTGAGGTGGAACCACACACTGTGTACCCTTCACCAATTGGGTGGCGATGCCACGAAAGTCAAGGGCAGCATAACTGTCCACCTACAGATGAAAAACTGTAACAAAAGATCATTGAAAAAACTACATGGTATGTACTTTTTATACACACTGTGTACTTTTGTTTTCTATAAATAGAGGTATTGGCCTCCAGTTTTAGGGAGTCATTTTAAATATTCTAAGGAGGGAGGTTCCGCTACCTAGCTGTCGTGGTACCATTGTTTTTCCACTCTTCCATTCTACCATTATACCAAAGAATTCACCTCTCCTAAAAGTTTTTTGCGATGACCACATTAGGTATCGAGGGTTCTGTTGTCATATTTTCTTCGATGTGTAACTAAACATCCCATGTGTTGGGTCTATAGATGATAAAATAGTGTTGTAATTTGGATTAATTGTTATGTTTGTGTTTGTTCTGTTTAATTCTTCTTATTCTTCTTTAATCATTTATTTTTAATACTGAAAATTCTGAGCCATACCAAGGGAATAATTTTCAGGGACTCAAAGGAAGAATAATGATGAATACATTCATGATCATTAGAAATATTAATCAACTCACAAATGGAAAAACCTAAATAAAAAATTGTGAAACATTGACTACCAGACTAAGGAGTTAATTTCTTCAGCTCCAGACATAGTTTACCAGGCCAAGGGAACCTTATCACAATTAAAACCCAGAGTGTTGGTTTATTATGTAGAACACAACCTAATATGAAGTTCATATAACCTTCATAATCACTATAGCCCCAGCACACTCATTTTTCTATAAACCACATTAAAAACTAATTTTTATTTCTTTACCTTTAAATGTTAATATTTACTTTAGTAATCAAAATGGTTGTCATAATCAAAAAAAATCCCACTCTAAATTTAGCATCCTTCACTTAGTTAATTACAAACACAATCAAATTCATGCCCTCGTCCATTCCTCATGGATCGAAACCACACTTAAGCTACACTAGATTAAGATTGGGTAATAGTAACTTTGGACAACGATAACATACCTTCGGTGAAACGACAAACCATTCACACTTACATGGTAATATCCCAACCCCAAATCCACCTTGGAGAAGTGTTGTGATCCACATAAATAATTAAACAAGTCATCAATTTGTGGCAGAGGATACTTTTTCTATATCTTGATTTTTCTAATCTCATGATAATCAATGAAAAGGCACATTGAACCATACTTATTCTTGATGAAGAGGACTGGTGCACCCCATGGTGAAGCACTTAGGCATATACACCCTTTCTCCAGATTCTTCTCTTATTGTTTCTTTAGCTCTTCAAGATATACAACATCCATTCTATATAGTGTCATGGATATTGGAAACACCCCAGGTATAAAATAAATCAATAATTCAACATCTCTTCTAGAAGACTGGGAAATTCCTTACGAAACACTTCAAATAATTCTGTCACAATATACATGTCTTCATGGATGGTTACTTCATTAGACTCAATCATCTGAGCAAGATACGCATATTCATAGGGCAGTAATATCCATGCTTGAGATGATGGTTCTAAAGAATATTAATCCTCCTCCTTTCACTTGTACAGAATTAGGGGTCAATTCACCATATGGAGAGCGAATTCCCTTTCATGTAAATTTATGTTGGCTCTATATAAGGAAATCCAATCCATGCTAATAATTGCTTCAAATTCCACGAGAGGGAGTGTGGAGAGGTGTTCTGAGAAGTTTAATTCACAAATTATGATAGGTGAGGAGTAGTATTCATTGGATTCAATGATTAACCCTTTTATAATTATTACCGACATCTTTACATTCATGATTTGTGGTGGTGTTGGGAGTGTTCTACTAAACTTTAGGGATATAAAAGAATGCGTAGAACTATGGATGATAACCCTACCATTGAATTTTTGATTCTGGTTTTAAATTATCTAATATAGGATCAGTGATGATTACTTCTAAACTATTGAACACATAATGGGGAATCCAATGAAAAAAGGACAACTTATAAATAAAATTTATTTCCTTAACTTATGAATTTATAGGCTTCAATCTATGTTCTCTGTGATATACATACCAATATATATTCTCAGGGGAAATTTTTTATTCCCTTAAAAATGGTTCATACTAATCTCGTGAATTTACTTAAGAATATACCCTGGGAGTTTCATAACCAAGAGTGCAGTAAGGCACATTATCATGCACCAGTTCCCATTTGAGTCTAGCTCAAAGCGGTGTTTTCGGGTTTTACCCTTATATACATTTGTTCCAGAGCCACCAATACTAGTTCATATCCAAATAGGGATATATTTTCTTGATAATCCACTTACTCTATACTCACCAAAATTTAGGGATGCTTTTATTATACTAAGTCTTATCCTTAAGGATTTCACTAGGGTTTTCTAATCCTAATCCCAAAAATAACTAAACCTATCATTTGATACCAACTATAAAAACCCTGCTCTTTATTACACACATAAACAAGATTTATTACATAAACTTGCACTTAAAAAAACTCTAAGGATCGAGAGGTCTAGTGTCTTGGAAAAATTAGGAACATTACATAACAACATAGAACATAAAACACAATATCTTTATTGAAAACATCTTTTACATGACCACAACATTCCTTCGTACTTAACATTGCATGAGATAACCTGAGGACATGCATAAGAAAAAGGTGAGCTATAAAGCCTAGTAAGGGAGTAAACAAGGCATAAAATTAAGAATATAGTATATTATAAGAAATAGGCATATCAATAGAGCACGATAGAAACCTGAACATTAAGGCATGATATAGCATGATTATCATAACATGGAAATGTGGCAACAACATTTAACATGATATTAGCATGAGCCAAGGCTCATTTCACATAGAGCATGAGTAAACCATAATTGAAATAGAATTTGAATGATTAAAACCTCATTTCACTTGAATTATCTTGAGTAAACCCTCATTTCACTTGATGTATCATGATACTATATTTATCTAATGAATTTGATCACTATCAGGGCGTACCCTTTATAAATATTTCATTTCATGCATAAGTGTGCCACATAGATCAGACATCAAGGATTCATTAAATGTAATTATTTATTACACAAATAAGAGATGTGGAATAAATAAATTTATGTCATCAATCATCATGTACATGTTCATAAAGGTGAATATCCTTGATAGAGAAATGGGTTTGTTATTCACTTACACAATGATTTTGGCATAGGAAATTTTTCCAGTATAACGACGTCAAATAGAAATAGTTAAATGGGTTGATGAGATAGAAAGAGGTATATCATAATGTATACATGGAATGGACAGTAATGGGGTCATTTAACACAATATCCCAACATATTTAATGGAATTTAGATGCATAATATAAAAGAATTGATTGAATGTAAATGAGAAGACAGAAATTCCTTACAGAATTTCGGCATTGTAACAGGTATACATGGGAGGAATTAATGTTAGGGAAAGAGGTCTATAATCATTAAAAAATAAAGAGGGAAGTATGAGTAAGGTGATAAATCATACCCAAACATTTTTAATTGAAAATAAAAGGGTATAACCAAATAAAGAAATTTTGAAAAAAAGAGAAAGGAAGAAATCCCATACTTGGAAGTGTGATCCCAAAGGCTTGGGAGAGGATTGAGAGAGGCTTCCTGGGAGATTTGGGTGACTTGGGAGGATTATATAGATAGGATGTAAGAGGTTGGTCTAGATAAAAATGGTTTGAGTGAAGTGGAATTATATTATTTTTTTACCCCACTATTGGGTCATTATGATGTCATAAAACACATTATATATTTAAATGGTATTTAATTTTTACCAAAAAATTCAACTCTCTCAGAAAATTATAAAAAATGAACTGTTAGATAATTTATACATCCTGAATCCAAAAATAATATTCATTTTATCTAAATAATTTTCTAAATATCTTAATTTTTACTTTTAAAATAAAAACTGACATTTATAAAAAAAATCATAGGTTTGAGAAAAACAGCTTTCAAACCTTAATAAAAATTACATTTGTATTCATAAAAATTATACGATAATTTATATTTAATAAAAATTAATATTGTAATAATATTTTATTAAAATGTTATTTAATTCAAAAATCCATTAACTCATCAAAATAGAATTCTTAATAGAATTTTTATATTTGCTAAAAAAATACTATTTTTTCTCAAAGTAACAATAATAAAATGAATGTATATTTTTTATTCTATATAAAAAAATAATGCACATAATCATAGTGCTATGGGCTTGTTACATAATCCCTTATAACACCCACATAATACCTAAGGGTAAGGTTTGCAATGGTGAAAAAATATTGGGGTGGATCGGATAGCATTGCTCATGTGGTAATCCTTATTAACTTACACTTATCCCATAAGCGATTCTGTTCAAGCTTAATGTGTTGAATCTTGGATTGGGCTTGGTCAAGAGAAAATCACAGTGAAGCCACCTCCTTTTCAAACTTCAAAAAATGGGATTTTTATAGTGCAATTCTACTCGATGTGGCCATCACTTCCTTTTTCTAAGTAAATTGGATTTATTTAAGCCCTATATTTATACTAATCCTTTGATCATTATTCAATTACTATGTTAGCAACGATAATGAATCTTAATGATATTTTGAAATTCAAAAACAAAAAACCAATGAAGTGCATATGTTTTATATAAACATTTTACATAATAAGACATTTAATTAGATCAATAGGATTTTTCATTAATAAAAGGTTGGGTCATTACATGTGCAACCTCTACAACCATCCCATTTGGACTACCCTGCCCAACCTGCCTACTTTGATCCCCACCTCCTCGCTCAAACCAAACCGTATACTATGAGTTATTTGTTTGAGATCCTAATATAGATATTGTTGCGTTAGGACTCGTTCATTTTTTGGGGGGTTATTTACATCACCAACGTATGAATATGGGTTATGTTAGAGTATCAGTACTTGATATTATTAATCCTAATGTTCTACTACCATTTCCCACTGAGGAGATTACCATAGTTGGGGATTGTTTGGGTCATTTTTTACGTTTTCCAACTAGTCTTCTTCATTATAATTAATATAAGGTATGTGTTATTTTAGTTACATATGATTGAAAATTACTTAAAATATTTTCTAACATTTAACTTATATAGGATTATCTGAAAGTAAAAGAAATTACACAAATGAAATAAAATGTTCAGGAACAGTCGACTTTACATACTTATGATAATTCTTATGGGATACAAAGATTATCTCAGTCTTATTATTCCTTGAATTATATATATGAGTTTTGGATGATGTTTGATATATGAGGAAGATATTATCCATTGAGATTACTCAAATAAGATATCATGCATCTAGTTGATTTTAAAGAGATCAGCTTGATTGTGATGAAGTTGTTTTCTATGTAAGTAAATTGACGTTTAATTTTTTATTCCTTTGATAAAGATGGTTTAAAATGGCTAACTATATTTACTTTTTAAATTAGATATCTACACATTCTTCTTGTACAAAATTAAAGAACATACATTTACAATTTTATAGATCCAGAATACATTTCCATGGAAGTGCAACATGGGAAGAATGATGATAGAGTTGCATATATTTTAGAGAGATTATCACAAATAGAGATTGGATGTTTTTTTTCCTTTCTTGATAAGTAAGAACATAAAATTAATTATGGAATAATGATCATTATAATGTCATTAATTGTGAACTTTTTGTATTATATGTGGCATTGGATGTTAGGTGTATTTTTCCCAAGTTAATGCACATTATGTTGATTTTTATCTTTATTAGGGACTTTTTGTAAAAACATTCTACATTATTATACAGGTAAGTTTTGTTTTGTTTTTTATAAGCCCATTATGTTTAATTATAATTGTTTATACATGTATTATTAGTTTATATATATGAAAATGAATTTAATGGAAAATTTTTAACAAAGAATACATATCGATACAAAAACCAAATGCAATAAAATATTTGGAAGTAAAGGTAATTAATTATTATATTAGATAGTATTTTGATTTTTTGATATATATATATATATATTGGTTTTTTTATTAAGTTAATGTTTTATAACCGCAGTGTCATCATCAACAAAGAAATGTTAAATATGGTTATTATATTCTACATTTCATGCATGGGATAATCACAACTAGGGTAACTAATGAATTTGATAAGGTTAGTTATATTAATTTTTTTATATTTTATATCATAGTATTCTATTTTTTAATCTTATATCGTTAAATGTTATTATAGACATTCAACGATAACGAGTCTTATATCCAAACCGAAATTACCCATATTTAATCATTATTTGTTTACTATTTCTTAAGTTTGATTACAATTTAAGGTATGTATATTCTAATTTTTATAAATAATATAAGATTTTCCTAATAACATGTCTTCAAAAAACTAATTCTTTTGTTATAATATGTGTTTGAACGTAATGATATCAAATGAATGCTTCAACAATACCAACATAGATCATATTGTAAATTTTATGTATGTGTATTTTAATTCTAATTTATAATAAAAATGCATAGATAATTTTTTTATTAACTAGATAAAATCATGTATGTTTTAATATATTTTTAGTCAATGATAAATTCTGTTTAATTGTTGAAAACTATATTTTTATTATAGGGATTTTTATTATTTTGGAAGTGTAATATTCTGAATTTTCTAAATTTTTTATCTTCCAGTGTTTGTTTTTATAAAAACTAATTCCAAAAAAAATTTAGGTGTTGGTTTATTAAATAAAACGACGCCAAAATCCAACTCGTCTATGGTTTTAGGTGTCTGTTTATAACAAACCGATGCAAAAAACAAGCTGGCAGTCGATTTTTGATGTCCGTGTTTATAAAAACTGATGTTGAAAATCGGTTTTCCATGTTAGTTTATTTGTAAAACCAACGAGTAAAACCAAGACCATATCATTTTTTGTGTTGGTTTTTGAAAACTGACGTAAAAAATATTGTTTTTTTACGTATTCTTTATAGACATTAGTTAAGAAGAAAAATTAAAAATTAAAAAAAAACTGACGTGAAATCCGTTTTTTTCACAAGTGTCAACTCCTACTCAGAACATCCATATTGTATTAAATATAAATTCTGAACATCTTAAATTCTGTTCTAGTACTTCTTAAACACTACAAAGAATCATCCAATAAGTCATAAATCCTTGTGTTTAGTAGCTATAATGAGACACACAAATTGATAGAACCTCTATGCCTCATTTAGCTTCTTCACATGCTAGAAAAATTCCGAATTCAACATTATTTATAGATAGTGCATATACATAATAAGTAACTATATTTAACATGGAGGATAGTTCCTTAATCAGCAAACTTAAATATGAATTTTTGAAAAATACAATAACACCATCCAAGATTAAACTTCTTGGAAACTCAGAAGTAACTCACTACCTCCACACATGTGTCAGTGATTTCTACACAACCAGCACCCAATACAACCATTTCCTTCAATAGAAGATACACTAAGTAAAGGGATATTATAAATTATCAACCTAATATATTAATAATTTAAAATTTAAACATCATAAATGAGACATTATTAAAATTATTAAAGAGACACTTAAAACTAATATCAATCAACAAAATAGATTTTTGTTTATTAAGTGTAGGAATAAATAATTATGATGGATATCTTTCCCTTCTATAATCACTATTAATTTAACCCTTAATTTTAAGGGTAATATATATGAAGGTAATATGAGAAGTAATTAAAATACTAAATAAAAATATAAAAGAAAACAAAAAAGAAAACAATAGTAGTACAAGTTCTCTACACACATACCACATGAACCAAGTCCCATAAATTCAGACTTGTATTCCATTAAAGTGATTAAATTTACATTATATTTATTCATGGTTAAACCTCCAAGATTCTTGTTTCTTTTAATTCTTATAAATTAGTTTACTTATTCCTAATGGACTCAAATATCCCCACATTCCTCTCTTCTTGAAAATCCATTTTATTATTTACTTGTTTCGTGATTGTCATATTTTTTATATAATGATACACATGGAATCCAATGGTTTGTCTCATTCATGCTAAATTATCATCTCAAAGATTAACCATGAAGTTCACAGAAGCTATATATTTATATTTTCTCTCATTTTGAAAATATTCATCATTTCAAAAATAAAATTATCCAATGCGAGAAATCATCCTAGGCATGGCCAAATTTTCTTACAAATAGTATAATTATCCTATGAATATAAGAATTACCAAATTACCTATTGAAATATTAAAACCATAGATAAAATACCCTATACAATACTAAATGTTATAAATATTAGATAATTCTTCTTTATGTGGATGAAATGTCATATGGGAGAATAAATGTCATATGTATATAAGTTTTTTCATTTCTAAATTTCATCATACTCAAAAAATATATTATAGTATTCTCAAATGAATTATAAGTAGGATATTTATCCTACAAGGATCAAAAATTTCCTTACATGTGTTAAATTGTCCCATGAAGGGCATCATAAGACATTTTCTTTAGCCAATATTTCTTGACTCCAAAACAATGCTCCTAGAATAAGTTTTTTCTTCTTGAAATAAACTCTTAGCCTTAAAAATAACTTCTAGATAACTTATAATAACAAAAAAACACCCAAAGATTAGTGTAGGATTTACTCTAATAATTTTAAATATGAAATAATCAATTAAAAATCACGTTTTAATCCATTTTACAATTGAAATCCAAATTATTCCGAAAACTAATAAATGTGATATTTATATAGAAATTGATCAAAATTGTGGGATTAAAATCATGAATATAAAAGTAAAATATATAAAAATATTATCTCTATTAATTCCCTCACACTGATCCCTTGTAATTATGTACAAGTAAACTTCAAAAATATTACCCAAACAAAATTAAACAACTAGCCAACACAAGTTCCCTTTTCAATACTATGTTGCTCAATATTATCGTGTATTCCTAATGATATTGATTTCATTTCCATTATTGAGTGAATTTAACTAATTTACATTTCCTTCATCCACCTATGCACACTAACTTTCTAGAAAAGTATCATTCAACACTCAAGTATGAATTTTAAGATAAATTTTTATCATTCCAATATTATACAAGGTTAACTACTAGATTGATGAATTTATTCATAACCACCCAATGAGTAAAGTATTTATGCATATCATAAGGTATTTCTAATATTTTTTGTTAGCTTAAGGTTGGTACTATTATGATGAGAAAATTATGAGGTGAATTTAGATTTTTTAGCTATAAGTTAAAGTATAATGCATGATTTTTAGTTCATTCCAAGAATAAATTTATATAATTTCCCATATTATAATGAAAAAAATCTTTTACATTGATTTTTGATGAGATAATACAGACCCCATATTATTAACATAGTAAAAAACATTATTCTCTCTATTTACTTTATAATGTTTTGGATTTTCTTACTTTTGTTCTACTCTTGAAGGTGGAGAGGGACTTTGGAATAGTATTCTTGTGTGTGAGAGTTATTCTTATCCCTATGTTTGGAATTATTTACCTTAATTTTTATGTGTTCTTGTGTCTTTATTCCAAATAACCATAGAAATTATTCCAAACAACTTCTCTTGAATATCACAACAGATTTCAATATCTTAAAGAAGATTTCATCTCCAAAACAACTCCATATTCCCTATAAACTTCTTCATGGTATATCGATCAATACACCTTTGATAAATTTTGAAGTATCATATATTTATTCCATATTACCAACATTTACATCAATATTATTTTATCTTTTCATATCTTTAATTCAGTTCAATATAAAAAAATTAGAGGTAAAGAGAGGTCTCTTTCACTTTAAGTTAGTGGTAGACTTCTATGCCCCACCTTGGATGATATCTATTTTTTATTCCTAAGATTCTCTACCTAATTTTTCTTACCAAACAATAGAATTTTTCTATAACCTCCTTATTTTAGTTCAAACAAATCTATTAGAATAGCCTGTACCGGTTCACTTTCTTCCTTCCCCCACACTTGAATTCAACCTAAATCATGCATCAGCCTCTAGAGCAACGTATATTGGAATTTTTGGATTTTAATGTGGATACCTAACATGTTCATTAATAGATATTAATGGTTAAAAGGGTTAAATGTAAATTTCTCTTAAAAAATAGAGTTATTGTAAAAAATTGGATTTGAAAATTAAAAGAATGCCACAATAATTTATAGCCTAAATTCAAAATAATTTTAGGTTTTGACAATATTACATAGAAAATTATGATTATTTAAACATTACTTGGTTCCCTATTGAAAAAGGTCATGGTAAATAAGATTTAAAAATTGGTTCATAAGCCTCTTGGGTAATTTAATTCAAATGTCGTGTAGCATTTAATTACATGAGATTAAAAAATCATATGTTTTTTCATGAAATTCCCTCACTTTGAATTTGAAAACAATTTCACATTAGTATTAATCCAAGGTGTGTAAACGCACCAAATAAATTTATCAACATTTGAATAGATTAAAGGTTACATGATAATTCCAATTAAATTTAATAGGATTCAAAAACACAAAAAAAAAATTAAAAAGGAAAAAAAAATTGAAAAAGGTATAAATGAAAAAGGTTCCCTCAACCAAACTTAAATGATGCAGTGTACTTAATGAATTATAATATATTTATCATATAAAGTAAATTTTAAGTCAAAATATAGTTACAAAATAAGTTTCAAGGAGAGATACAACCTGATTATGTTTAGTGATAAACATAGTGGAGGATTATGAGCACCTCTGTAGGTTCTTGAGGTGAGGTTTAAAAAATATTTATTTACATTGTTCCCATTAATAGTAAATGTGTTTTCTTTCCTTTATTTTTAGTCTATATAGAACCAAAGAGATATACATTAATAATTATCAATGGAAATTACCTCCTAGAATGAAGCTTACTTGGAATCATCTTGAGTCTTAAGTTGTACATCCACACTCAACCCTATGGATGTAAGTATATTTGTTTCATTAACTTATCATGATCCAATCTAGTTCTTTATTTTTAAATTCTTGAGTTTTTTTCTCTCTTTTACAGCACTAAGTAGATTCAAATACATCTCTCTCACTACCCAATATTCTTTGTGTTATATCTCTATAGGTAGGTGATAACTCTTCCCATAAATCCATCTATAAAGGCTCATTAAAATGGGTATTTTATAGGTTTTCATGTAATCCTATAAAGTTGCTTCCAAAAATTTTCTCTAATATTTATTATTTGTATTAACAGTTTTATCCAAAATCTATTTTATCTCCCTATTATAAACTTCAACTTTACCATTAATTTATGGGTGGTACAATGTTTATATCTTATTATGCACTCTATAATTACTCATTAAATACTATATGATATTATTGAAAAAGTGATTTTTTGATATCTGATGATGTATCTTAGTATCCAGACTTACAAAAGATATTATTCATGATAAAAGAAAACATAAATTTATAATCATCAATTTTGGTGGCCTTGGATTCCACACATTTTGAAACATAATCAACTACAAGAAAAATGTAATTGTTTCTAAAATACATGGTAAAAGGTCACAAAAGATATATTACTCATACTTCAAAAATTTAAAAAATATGTTTGGATTCTAAAACATATATTTTCCCTTTAAAGTGTTTCTAATGATTTTAAATTTACCATAATTCTTATAAAATTTATGTTAATATTTAAAAAAATTGGTCCGATAAGTTCATGGATCTAAGAATATCATTGTTGTATGTTGAAGTCTAAAGTGGCCTCCATGGTCTAGAGTGTGATAAAATTCAAAAAACAAATTTTTTTTAAATATTAGGTAAGTATATTCTTATCACTTGATCATTATAGATTTTCCATATATAGGGATCTTCCCAAATGTTAAATTTTTTTCCGATTTAATATTTTTAATTACTTTGGGTTTAGATGAGATGGGAATTGATAATTTACTAGTTAATTTACCATGTCAACATACTAAGGTACTTCTCTTTCAAACCAAAATAGATTCTATCATGGAATATAGCCATTCAGTGGTTGCTAGTATAGACTCTCTACCTTTGTTGTGTTAGGAACCCTACTCAGGTTATTGGCCAATTGGTTATTAACTGCTTTCTGGTCTTTGAACTCTAGATTAAACTCTTGAAGCAATAACATCCATCTGATTCACCTAAGTTTTTATTATTCCTTCATCATTAAGTACCTAAGGGAAGTATGATCATAAAATATAATTAATTTTATTCTAATAATATAAGATCTAAATTTATCTAAATCAAATAAAAATTCAGGAAATTATTTTTTAAAGGTAGTGTAGTTGAGCTAGGAAGTATATAATGTCCATGAATCATATGCAATTGCCTGATATTTCACTTTAATTATTTTGGAGATAACTACTCCAATAACATGGTTATAAGAATTATAAAGTATCAAAAAAGGGTTCTCCTAGTTTTGTGGATGGATCACTGGTGGCGTGATCAATATATTTTTCAAGACATTAAAATTTTTCTTAGAGTCAGTATTTAAATAAAAATATGCTTCTTTCAAAAGTTACCAGGAAAGGGGAAGATAAATCTTACTGAAATCCTAAATGAACCTCCTATAAATCCCACGTGTTTTAGAAAATATCTAACATGTTTTACACAAGTTGGGCAAGTAAATAAATTTAACAATTACATTTTATATTTATCCAGCTCAATAAATTTTTGTGAAATAACATTCCCAATGAATATTCCTCTATTTCACCATAAAATGAAAATTTTCAATGTTCAAACTAAGTTTTTTCCATATAAGTTTTTAAAAAATTCCCATATTTAGCAATAACTGATCAAATTAACTTCTAAAAACTATGAAATCATCCAAAACTATCTCTATAAAATCCTTAATGTGATTTAAAAACATAGTTATCATCAAACTCTAAAATATAATTGGGGAATTATCAAATCAAAATTGTATTCGTTTATAATAAATGGTTCCAAATGGATGGGTATATATAGTCTCCTCTAAACCATTTAGATCAATGGGCACTTAGAAGTAAACTAAAAAACATCTAGAAAATAATAATGAGAGTTACCTTCCAATCTATATAACATATGGTCAATAAACGGGATGGGTAAATGATCATTTCTGGTGACTCAATTCAAATTCCTATAATCTATACACATTCACAAACTATTCTGAATTTCCATATGAATTAAATCATTTTTTCCATTCTTCGTAATGCCTAGTCCTTTTATATTTAAGAAAATATGAATGGGGGTGGCCCATTGTGAGTATGAAATTGGGTAGATGATGTCTTCTTCACAAATATTCTTTATATCTTTTTTAGTAATATAGACCATGGTGGGGTTCATCCTCCTTTGGTAATTCTTAAAAAGTCAATAATTTACTGTAATTAGATTCCTATGTAATAAATTTTTTATATTTATTCCTATAATATCTCTTAAACTCCAACTTATTGATTGTAAATCTCCCCATCAAAATTTCAATAAATTTATATTCTTAAGTTTTTTTTAGGTTATTAACAATAATTACTAGCAGTTTTCCTTCTTCCACGAGGTATGCATATTTCAATTTAGTATTCAAAGGTTTTAATTCCATTTTTATGAAATTAAATTAGAGTTACTCACTTCCCCATCACAAATTTAATGCATATAAGATGACATATAATCTTCCTCGTTATTTAAAAAACAATAAAATTCATTAAAGAATTCCTAATTTACCTCTTATTATAATCTAAAATAGATATGTTATATTCTTGAATATCTCCCCCCCCATAGAATTTTTATCATAAAATGTTTACCAATATCTAAAACTTCATTTAACATACACTGATCTTGAGGTTAAAAAATCATAATATATATTCATACTCCCTATTTTGTTTATAAAAACTTAATATATTACATAATTATTTACACCATGGAACCATAATGATTTATTTATTTTCATGTTAGACACATAATAATGTAATTTCATGAAATATATTTAACATATCCCACAAATTGGTTCTCACATAGTAACCCTATTAGAGATATCCTAGTAAATAAATTTCTTCATAACTTTGGGAAAATTGAAACATAAATAATTTTGACCTTAGTTTATTAGTAAGGGTAAACATGAGAGACATAAATCTAATATCATAAGTGAGTATAAGATAAGTATAAGTGCAACACCACAAGTTTTTATGAACATTTTTTTCAAATAAATTAATTTTATTTGACATCTAGGATTTCAGGCTACACCAATTTAAACTTTCTTTATACACTATACTAAGTTAATCATGTTCTATACGCAACACTGACATATCTTGTGTTACACCCAACACTCAATTTCTATGAAACATCATTTTATTATTATAATTATTTAAACAATAGTTATCACATAGTCATTAAACATAGTAATATTAATAGTAATAACTAATTATTAAAAATTATTTATAATGGTTTTATACAAATAAAACATATTGATAATAAAACATATAATTTTTGGTAAAGTCCCTATATGTTTGAAAAAACTATTTTCTCAAATAAAGTGGTTTTTATGTCCTTCCATGAACAATAATAAATTTAATTTTATAAAAATTTTTAAATTTAATTTTAAAAATATACTTCATTAGTAGATAATAATTTCAAAATTATATTAGGGATAATTTTTAGGATTTTTCATAAAAACTTCATTTTTTGAATGAATAATGAAAAATACTGAATTTTAATTCAAAACTACTTTTTCTTCTAATTTATTTATATAGTTCAATTATATTATATTTTATTTTAAATGTTTAATTATATAATTTTTACATAAATTAATACAATTTAGGTTATTTTAACTTATTTCACATTGAAATTGGATATAAAAACATTACAAACTTTAAAACATTTTTGGTTAAAAAATCCACTTTCACAACATGTCTGTGGGATTAATTTTAAATTAATTTGTTGAAATTATGTGATTATAATTTATAAAAATTGATTCTATATTTAGAATCATAATAATTTCTAATTTCTAATAAGTTCAAATTAGTTTTTTACAAAAAAATATTAGTGAAATTAATTAAAATCAATTACGGTGATTAACGTAAAAACAAGATTACTTAGTAATTAAAATTTAATTTAAGGGTAAAAGTAACCTATAAAAATTTCCAAATCTATTTTATAGAAATATTTTGAACAATTCACCTATTTTATATAACATGAAGAATTATTGGAGGCATATGATGTAAGGAAGACCTCTCAATAGTGTTTTTTTATATTTACAAGAATGCCACTCCTCCCCCGCTATAAAAGGACACTCACCCCCATCCCTTACTCAAAACTATAAACAAATTTATATTATCTTAAACCTGACCAAATATCCTCAAAAATTTCCTACCATCATCATATAATAATTCCTTTGGGCATAAATCCATCCAAGGAATCCGTTGGGTGTAAACCAAGAAGAGTTTCCCAAAGAAGAGGTAACATCCTTCGAGAACTCTTTTGTTTTATTTTCATTATCCACCACATAAAATTTTATTATTACATGATTATGTAACAAAATCAATATAATAAATATAATTAGATTTTTTAATATTAATGGTTCTACCTACACTCACACATACTTCCATCAAATGTGATACACAATCATCGTTTGTGTGTTTAACGGACTACTGCCTTGCGAACTGATGTCACTTGTTATTCCATTTATTCCTTTTAAGGTTGTAAATAATGATTTAATTTATGTTTTTATTTTATATATATTACATATATATGATTTATTTATGATTATTGAATAATTATATAATTCATAACTTCATGCTAATTATTTTTTAGAAATATGATAACTTTATTTGTGGACGTGTGGACTACCGCCTCCTCAACACGATGTGAATCAGTCACACTTTAAATGGAATGTATTAGGGATATATTTAGTGAAAATATATGATATATATGAAATAATAATTCTAATTTAATTATAATATATGTATCATTTACTTTCTTTCATTTAATATGACAAGAAAATAGAAACAACATTTATGCAGACGTATGGTCTACCGTCTCCATGAACAATGTATTTCATTTTCTGTTTCTATATTTTATAGATTATTATGAATAAATTTATAATGAATATATAATATATTTATTTCATATTTATCATTATGAATATTATTAAATCATGATATAAGTAAGTGGACAAAAAATATAACAAATAAAACACAGGCGAAAAATAAAGCGGTTATTACCCGAAACGTAACTTTAACATGAAAGTGTTAATAAACAGGTAATAATAAGTCATAAGAAAATAATATATGGTATTATATAAATGAATATTTTTTTTATATATTTAATAAACTGATATTTATTATACAGAATCTTGTAATGAGTATAAAGATAGTTAATACATAAGGTAATGAGATTTCTAGTCTCATTTTTATTTCTATGAGACTTATTCCATATTCAACACTCATTTATTTTATGTGGTGTATATAATAAATGTTAATATATTATATAATTATTATACATAAATTTATGGTTATTTTTATACCCATTTTATTATATCTATTTCAAAGGGTTTTACGGTTCAAAAGTCACCACATCAGTAAGGTAGTTTTTTTTAGTTTTCTTTCTTTGAGACAAACATTTTGTTATGTACCTATATTATTTTATGAGTTGTATATACTGAAATTTTACATATTATAGAATAAAAATTATCATTTTAATTATATTTTAATCTTAATTTAAATTCATTTTCTAACATGGAGAGTTTGATTCAAAGTTACCGAAGTGGTAATATTTTATTGCAACAATCTCATTGTTTATCAGGATTGTTTAAGATTGTGATTCCTTTGATGAAATATTATGATCTATATCTCTATAAAACTCATGAATTTTATTCTCCTTTGGTTATTAATGATATTTTAATCTATTATTACCATTTTTACACTCTTTTTTATTAAGATAATTAGGAAAATGATTTTATAACAATATGACCTTATTTGTATCTTTGGTCGGAAATCCATTTCATTAAAAAATCATGTTTTCAAAAATTATTTCAAAAATGTTTTCATTTTTAAAAAAAATAATATATTAATCTCATTTTTAATGAAAATGGATTTTAATAATGTTTTATATTTTTCAAATATTTTTTATAAGTTTTTAAAACTACTTTAAAAAAAGTTTCAAAAAGGTTTTATGTTTTAAAAAGTGTTTTTCAAAGAAGAAAAAATATTTTACTCAGTAAATGTTTTTAAGAGATCTTTAAAAATTATTTTACACATGATATGACATCTGTTGGTATTACTCATGAATTTCTGTGGAAATGATTCAGAGGTTCCCTTCATATTATTTATCTAAATGGTTTATGTTTTGATGGCATAATGTTTATGAAACACGTTTCTCTTTCAAAAGTTATATATTTTTGAAATCTATTTATATTTCTCCGGTTATATCATTATAAAACCAGATTATTTTTATGGGTTATGCTTTGAATAAATGATTATGAAAACCTATCTCTTTTTAATAGGTTATGATATGATGAACTTTTTATGATACCAACTTCATATCATGGGTTATGATATGATTATTTATGATATTAGGGTGCACATATGTGTGATTTAATTATGATATGGGTGGGACCTATATCTCCCTACAATGCATTGGGAAAAGAATTATATCTCATGAGATAAAAATGGATTGAATGGGGAGTGAACTCAGTTTAGAAAAGGACTATGTTTACTAAGAAGGTCTAATGAGTGAACCTTGATTACTAAGATGGTTGGGGGGAGTGAACCCATTCCACTAAGTTGGCCTTGTAAGTGATGCCTTGACTACTATAGAAATAATTTTATATGCTTATGTGTCTACCAAAATTCCATGTATTATTACTATGTTATGATTTCATGGTTTATTCTCTTAATTCCCTTATGATTCGTGTCTTATGAACTTCCAATACTTATTCCTTTACTCATGTTTATGATTTTTTATATGCATGGTATTATCATCTAATGTTATGACCACATTATCATACCCTTATTCGCATGTTTTTTTATATATTTCACTTGTTTACCCTTACTGAGCATTTAATCTCACCTCTATTTATGTTTACTTTACCCAGGTTATGAAGATATGTATAATTTATGATGTTTCAAATAAGGTTTCTAGTCATAAAGAACCTAGTGGGAGATAATTTATCTCACTTATGTACCCATTTTTATGATTTTATATTTTCAAAGGAACTAAATTATTATGGTATTTGGGCATAAGTTTATTTAATGTATTAAGTATTCCCAAAAAAATGATGTAATGTTAATGTATATTAATCAAGGGTTGTTATAATTAGTATCAAACAAAATGTTTAGTTAAACCTTGGAAACTACAATGAGAAAACCAAAGTGAGTTCCCTAAGAATGTTTCTCTAAGGATAAAGGATGAGCCAAAGTATAGGGAAATGTCCTAAAATTTTGTTAAAGGATAGAGTGAGTGGTTTCCTAGTAATACATCCCTATCTGAATACTACATGTTTAGGTGGATTTGACACAGATATACATAGTAGTAATAACCTCGAAAACGCTATTTTGATCTAGACTAAATCAAGAATTGGTGCATTATAATAGGACTTGATGCACACCTGCTTTGACACTCCTAGGGAATATGATTTGTAAATTCACCAAATTTTTAAAAAATATCATGAAGGATTTAAATAGAATTTTTCTTTGAATAACCTAGGATAAACCTAAGGTTTCATAGATTAAAGAAGTTTTAATAATTTAAACATCATATATGTGGCTATTCATGATTATGTTGTTCCCCTCTATGATTATATTTTCTTACTCTATGTTTTTTGGTTTTAGTCAATGGATTGGACTTGAAGGAACTATGTAAATACTAAGTGTGATAGGAAATGTAATGATTATTATCCTGAGCATCCAAATGCTATGGGAGCTAGAATGACAAATCTCATTGCTATTCTCACCCAAATTTCTCAAGTTAGAATCATTCTAGGCTTCCAAATGAGAAAATGATGGAACAACATTCTATTAAGTCATTTATAAGGAAAGACCCATATTATTTCTGTGGTTCTTCTGATCCACTTTTTGAGGAATAATGGATCAGTACCACTAAAAAGATATTCTCCATTATCTAGTATTCAAAACATGAGAAAGTAATTCTAGATTTTTGTTGGTTAAAAGGTGAATCTGACCATTGGTGGACTATAATCAAGAATATGAGGCAGAAAAATGAAATTGAATCCATGGATTTGGGTGAGTTCATGAACTTATTTTTAAACAAATAATTTCTTTGTATTCTTCATACAAATATGGATAAATAGTTCCTTGAGTTAAATAAAAGGGATGATTAATATTTAGTAACTATGAAGCTAATTTCACAATACTTGTGAGGAATGCTTCTGGTATTATCATATCCAACCTAAAAGTAAAGTTGATAGGTTCTTCAGTGGCCTAAATCCAAGTCTCAGAAGGGAGTATAATATAAGAAACTTTTGTAGATACAAATAGATTTTGCATTGTGAAATCAAGGTTAAAATAGAGGTTATAGTTACATATAAATTTCATGGGTTTGATAAGAAAAAGAAGATGTAGTTAAAAGGAAAATCTAAAGATCATGGAGAGAATAAGATGATATTTTTTTATTCTCTAAGTGTAGGAAGAATAATAGATGTAATTTTATTAAGGTTTATAATAAAATTATTATGTGAGTAAGGGAACGTAATTGGAAATATTATTGCTAAAGTGATGGTAATAAGTTAGATAATAATGTAAATAGAGATAATGTTTCACAGAATGCACCTCCCCCACTTTAGTGCTATAAGTGTAAGGAGAATGGGCATTATTCAAACTAGTGTCCAAATCAGAAGTTTAATGATAATGATCTACAAAAAAAACCACTTAAGTTGAGGGACATAGTAAAATCTCATGTGATAACTATTTCTGAAGAGGGGTTAGATAATGACCTGGTAAAAGGTACACTTACCATTCAATATATAATATATAATGTCTAATGTCTTATTTGATTCCCAATCTACCCACACTTTCATATCTAAACAATTTTCTAAGAGTATTAAGATTCCACCAAAATGATTAGATATGGTATTAGTAGTGAAAACTCCTAATGGTACAATGATTGTATCTCAAGCCTATTATTCTTATGTGGTTGAAATTTGTGTGAATGTACTTCCTATAAATCTTGAAATTCTTCCTCTGGTTAAATTTCATGTCATCTTATGCATGGATTGGATTTATATGCATAAATCACACACCAATTGTTGAGGAAGGGAAGTTATATTATATATTTCAAACCAAATTATGAGTGTCTATAAATGTGTTGATAATTATTAACATAATATAGAAATTAAAAACAGTGTATTAAAAGACATATTTATCTCAAATGGATGGGGAGAAACACAACATCAATGATATAACTACTATTTAGGAATTTGTGGATGTGTTTCTATAATAGTTTCCTATCCATGAACCAATATGTAAAGTTGGATTATTTATATAACTCATATTTGGTTCCACACCAATTTCAAATACTCCCTATATAATGGACCCAATAGAGTTTCATGAATTGAAGAAGAAACTCCAAGAAAACCATGATAAGAGATTCATTCAACCACGTAAGTCATAATGGGGTGAACCTATTCTTTTTTGAAAATTAAATAGGGATAATTATGAATATTCATTTATTATATGGATTTGAACAAGATCACAATCAAGAATAAATATCCACTTCCCCATATTGATGACCTGTTTGATCAACTGCTCAGAGCTCAATAATTTTCCAAGATTGACCTTCATTCTATATATCATCAATTAAGGGTAAAGAATGAGTTTATACCTAAGATGAAATTATATATAATGTTTGGAAACTATGAATACATAGTGATTCCTTATGGTCTTACTAATCCCCCATACTAACTAAATGGATTTGATGAATAGAGTCCTTAGAGATTACCTCGATCAGTTTGCGGTAGTATTTATAGATGATATTATTATCTATTCAAAGATAAAGTAAGATAATGAATACCACTTTATAATTGTACTAAATACCCTAAGTATGAAGAAATTGTATGAAAATTTTACAAAGGGTGATTTTTTGATATAAAAGGTTTCATTTTTGGGTCATATAATCTCAACAGAGGGTATAAAAATAGATCCATCAAAGACTGAGGCTATTGAATGTTGGCCTAGACCAAACACAATAATAAATATCCCTAGTTTTTTTGGTTTATTTAGATATTAATTATAATTTGTGGAAAATTCATCATGACTATCTAATCCTCTGACCAAGTTAACATGGAAGAGTGCCAATTTTCTATGGACAGATAAATGTGCGGAAAAATTCAAGGAATTGAAGAGAATGTTAGTCAGTGAACCTATTCTTACATTACCCTATAGTGGAGAAGGGTTTTTAATCTATATTGATTCATCCAATATGGGATTGGGATGTGTTATTATATTGAATAAAAACGTTATAGACTATTCCTCGCAAAAATTTAAGATTCATAATCAAAATTACCAAACTCATGATTTGGAGTTAGCCACAATAATTTTTTCATTAAAGATATAGAGACATTATATTTATATATAAAAGTGTAATATATATACCTATAATAAATTTTGGAAGTATATATTCATGCTAAAATAGTTGAACATTAACTAGATAAGATGGCTAGACCTAATAAAGGATTGCAACTACTGAATACATTACCACCCTAGGAAAGTAAACAAGGTAGTCTATGCTTTGAGTCAAAAGGATCATGATAGATTATCCATGATGAGGATTGAAAAATATCCAATAGTTATGGATTTTTAAAGGATAGATATTGAAATATTTAAGGAAGGAATAAAATATTATCTTCCCTAATTGAATGGTCAACCCTCTATCCAAGTGAATATTAAAGAGGTGTAGAAGGAAGATGTAGAACTACAGAAGATGGATAGAAATGTTTTTGAGTTTAACATTCATTAGGATGGAATAATAAGGTTCAGGAACTGTGTGTGTGTTTCTTCCATACCAAATTTGAAGAAGGATATATTTGAGGAAGTTCATAGTTCTTCATTCTCTATTCATCCTGGAAGTATAAAGATTTATAAAAACATGAAAGAATACTTATGGTGGGATGGAATGAAGAGAAATATCATAGTGTTTGAATCTTGATTCATGGTATTCCAGTAAGTTAAGGATAAAATAAACATTTCTTAGGGGATGTTTCATCCATACCCATACCATAAATAAAATGGGATAAAATTACTATGGATTTTTTCATTGGACTCCCCAAAACATCTAAATGGTTCAATGCTATATGGGTGGCATTTGATCACCTTACTAATTCATCACACTTCATTACTATTAGAGAATACTTGCCTCTAGATCAGCTTTCCAGGATATATATTAAGTAATTGGTAAGGTTTCTTGGATTACCACATTTTATAATATCTTATTGGGATCTAAGGTTTACCTCAATGTTATGGAAAAATTTTCCGCAAGCCCTCGATACAGAATTGATTTTTAGCACTGCTTGTAATTATCAGATAGATGGTCAGTTTGAATGAAAAATTAAAAACCTTAAAGATATTTTGAGATCTTATTCTTTGGATTTTAAATGCGGTTGGGATCAACACCTTCCTCTAGTTGAGTTTTCTTACAAAAATAGCTTTCACTAAAGCATTACGATGGATCCTTACGAAGCCCTATTTGGGACGAAATGTAGATCTACAATGTTCTGGGATGAATTTAGAGAAAGAAAGATATTAGGACCTGAGATTACCAATGAAATTACCAAGAAGGTTAGAACCATTCAACCGCATATTAAGGCAACTCAAAGTTAGAAGAAAATTTATACTGATAACTGTCAGTGTGGTCTATAATTTAAAGTTGGTGAGAAGCTGTTTCTATAAATCTCTTTTTAGAATAAGGTTATAAGATTCATGAAGAATGAGAAACTTAGACCTAGGTATATCAGTCCCTTTAAATTGTTGATCATATCAGGATGGCAGTTTAGCAATTGACACATCATCAAAATATCTCTCAAGTACATGATGTGTTCCATATATCACTTTTGAGGAAGTATATACCCAACCCTTAACATGTACTAAACTGAGAGGTCATACCATTAGATCATGATATTTTTTATGAGTAACAACCAGTGGAAATTATGGATCATACAGAGAAAGTTCTATGAAACAAGACCACTCGTCTGGTCAAAGTTTTATAGAGAAATCACCAGTTAATGGAATCTACATGGTAACTCTAGGATACGATGAGGCATAAGTATCCTCATTTTTTTGTATTATATTGATGAATTTCGAGGGAAAAATTCATTTTATGGTGGGTAGAATGTAACACCCCGTGTTTTTATGATTCTTTGAATAAATTAATTTTATTTTATATCTTGCATTACATGCTACAACAAGTTAAAATTTATTTATAAACTACACTAAGTTAATCTTGTCCTACTTGCAACATTGTCTTAGCTTGTGTTACACAAAACATTGAGTTTTTATGGAACAAAATTTTAGTATTATAATTAATTAAATGAGATAGTTATAACATAACCATTAAACATAGAAATATGAATCGTAATAACTAATTTTTAAAAATTAATTATTTTGGTTTTATATACATAAAACATATTGATAATAAAACTTATAATTTTTGGTAAAGTCTTTACATGTTTGAAAATACCATTTTCTTTAATTAACTGTTTTTTATGTCATTCTTTGAACAATAATAAAATTAAAACTTAGAAAATTTTAGAATTTCATTTTTAAAAAATAAACTTAATTTTTAAATTTATAATTTATAAATTTTCTTAGGGTGATTTTTTTTATTTTTCTAAAAAACATCATTTTTGTGTGAATAGTGAAAAATACTGAATTTTAATTCAAAACTGGTTTTTCATCTAATTAATTTATATTGTTAAATAATATTTTAAATTATTTATAATGTTTAATTAGAAAAAAAATTAAAAAAATTAATCAAATTTTGGGTATTGGAACTAATTTCACATTGAAATTGGTTATAAAAACATTTTAAACTTTTAAACATTTTTGCTTAAAAACCCATTGTCACGACACATCTGTGAGATTAAGTTTAAATTAATTTTTTCCACTTATATAATTAGAATTTGGAAAAATAGATTCCATATTTGGAATAAGTACAATTTATAATTTATAATATGGTCAAATTAGATTGTCACCAAAAATATCAGTGAAAGTAATTGAAATTAATTACAAATATTAAGGTAAACACGATTACTTAGTTGTTAAACTTTAATTTAAGGGGACAAATAACATAGAATTATGTCAAAAATATATTTTATGAACATATTTATAAAAATTACCATATTTTTTTTAACATGGTAAATTATTGGAGGCACATTATGTACGGGAGACCTCTCAATTGTGTTTTTATTTTTACATTTATAAGAATGCAACTCCTCCTAACTATAAAAGGGAAGTAAACCCTCACTTATTCACACCTATAAAGCCATTCAGATCATACAAAAAAACCTCCCAAATATACTCTAAACTTAAATACCTTTATCTTAGAATCCTAATTTTTATAATAAATCCAACTAAGGAATCCCTTTGGTACAAACCAAGAGGAGTTACCCAAAGAAGAGGTAACATCCTTCCATAAGCTCTTTTGTTTTGTTTTCATTCTATACTCCCTAAAATATTATTATTACATGATTATATAATAACATAAGTATTATTAATATATTTATATGTTTTTAAATTATGGTTTTTACCTACACTCACTCACACTTCCATCAAAGGGGATACACAATCATTGTTCATGTGTACGGCAGACTACCGCCTCGCGAACCAATGTCATTCATTCTTCCACTACCACCATTAAAGGTTATAAATAACAATTTAATTTATATTTTTATTTTATATATATTATATTTATGATTCATTTATTATTCTTTAAATATTATATAACACATACCTTCATGCTTTATATTTTGTGGAAATATGATAACTTCGTTTGTGAACGTGTGAACTACCACCTCCTCAAAGAGATGTGATTCGTTCACACTTTAGATGGAATGTATTAAGGATGGTTTTAGTGAAATTATATGATATATATGATATAATAATTATAATTTAATTATAATATATTTTTCATTTACTTTATTTTTTCAATATGATAGCAAAATGGGAACAATGTTCATACGTATATACGACCTACTGTCTCTATAAACAATGTGTTTTATTTTCTATTTATATCTATTATAAATTATTATGAATACATTTATACTAAATATATATGATATTTATTTTATGGTAATAAATATTAACAATAAAAAAATTATATAATTAATAGGAAAAAAATAACAAATCAAAACACATGTGAAAAATAAAGTGATTATTACCTAAAATGTAACTTTAACATGAAAGTGTTAGTAAACAGGTAATAAAAGGTCATAAGAAAACAATATATGGTATTATATAAATGATAATTTTTTGTGATATAGTTATAATAAACCTATAATTATTAGACAATAGGTTTGAATGAGTACTAAGAGAGTCTAGACATAATGTAAAGGGATTTCTAGTATCACTTTTATTTCTGCAAGACTTATGCCATATTCACCAAACGTTTCTTTTCAGTAGTCTATATATTACCCATGAATTTATTATATGATTATTAAACTAAAATTTATTGTTATTTTTATTCCTATTTTATGATATCTATTTCATGGGGGTTCTACAGTTCAAAATTTACCTCATTAGTAAGTTAGTTTTGTCAAAACATTTCTTCTTTGAGACACATGTTTTGTTATGCACCTATATTCTTTTATGAGTTGTATATACTACCATTTGAAATTTTATATCGTGAATTTTATCCTTTTAATGATACTTTAAGAATTATGTAATTTAATTTTCTTACACTAGGATTTTGACTCAAAGTTACAACAATTTCATCGTTTATCATGATTGTTTATGATTATGATTCCATTGATGAAATATTATGATCCATCTCTCAAGAACACTAATTAATTTTATTCAACTATATTTATTAATGATTCATTCATGTATTATTACCATTTTCAAACTCTTTTTACTTAATATAATTAATAAAATGTTTATAGTAAAATATTACCTTATTTCACTCTTCAGTCAGAAATATTTTTTATTAAAAAAAATCATGTTTTCAAAAATGTTTTTAAAATGATATATTAAGATAATTTTAAAGGGAAAATTTTTTTTAAAAGGTTTTAGGGTTTTCAAATATTCCTTTATAAATTCTAAATATTATTTTCAAATAATTGTTTATAAAAAATGTTGTATGTTTTAAAAATCATTTTTCAAAGCAGAGAAGATATTTTCCTCAAGATTTTTTTTAAAAAGATATTTCCAAATTATTTTCCATATAAGATAAAATCATTTGGTGTTACTAATTACTTTATGGGGAAATTATAAAAAGGTTACATTAAGATTATTTCTTTTAATAGTTTATATTTTAATGACATTGTGTTTATGAAACATGTTTCTCTTTCACGAGTTATATGTTTATGAAACCCATTTCTCTTTCATGCATTATATTATTATGAAACATTCTTCTTTTCATGGGTTATTATTTGAAAAAATTATTATTAAACCTATATCTTTTCCATAGGTTATGATATTATTACATGTTTAGAATACCCATTTAATTTCATGGGTTATGATATGATTGTTTATGATCTTGTGGAACACGTATGTATGATTTCATTATGAGATGGGCAGGTCCTATATCTCCCTCCAATGCATTGGATAAAGATTTATATCTCATGAGATAGACATGGATGAAATGGGGAGTGAACTCAGTTTAGTAAAGGACTATATATGCTAATATTGTCTTAGGAGTGAACCTTGACTACTAAAATGGTTTGGAGAGTAAACCCATTACACTAAGATGGCCATGGAAGTGATGTATTGACTACTATAGAAATAATTTTATATGCTTATGCGTCTTCAATAATTCCATATATTACTCCTATGTTATTATTTTATGGATTATTCACTTGATTCCCTTATGACTAATATCATATAAATTTTCAATATTTAGGACATGATTCATGTTTATGATCTTTGATATGTAGGGTATGATCTTATAATGTTATGATCACATTATCATAACCATATGATCATGTTTATGTTTATATATCTCCCTTTTTTACCCTTACTGAGCATATGAGCTAACCAATTTTTATGTTTCCTTTCTCCAGGTTATGAAGATATGTATTATGTATGATGTTTCTAAGAAGGGTTCTATTCATGAAGAACCTAGTGGGAGATAATGTAGCTCACTTATGTACTAGTGTGTATGTATCCATATTTCCAAAGGCACTAAACTAATATGGTCATTGAGATTTGTTTTGTGAAATGTATTAAGTATTATGAAAAAATTATGTATGGTTAATTCATGGTAAGTGAGGTTCGCTATAATAAGGTTATAAGATCTTGATCAAAACTTAAAAAATTCACACCCAATTAGTTATATATCATAAATTATTAGTCATGAAATAAAAAAAAGTTTATAATAAAATATATGAGTCATAAAATCATGGAATCATCAATAATCAATATTGATCCATGAGAGCATATCATAAGAATAAGAACATGTAATATTAATGTGGAATAATCATAAGCATATAAAATAATTTTATTAGTCAAGGATCGCTACAAATATCATCATAACATAGTGGATAGAGTCCCAAAAGTGGATATAGTTCACTCCCTATTCCATTTTTATTCATAGTGGATAGAGTCCCTTATTGGATTGGGCTCGCTCCGTATCCCCTTTAATATGATCTCATGAAATATCATTATTTACCTAATACATTGGAGGTATATATACTATATAATTTTTATCCCACCCATAATATAATAAAAATCATACAAATGTGTTGCACCAGATTATAAAAAAATTAATCATTTTATAACAACTTAATTAACTAAAGGGAGGGAAATGGGTTTCCGGAAAAAATTATTAAAAAATAATCATCATAATCCATCTATAGAAATAAAATAGATTGCATAATTATATAATATCCCCAGTGACGAATAATATCACTTAAAGGATGTTTACATAGATGGAAAAAATTATAAAATATTTAGAAATATTATTCAAAAAACAAGATAAAAATCAATTTATTTTTATAACTTTTAAAAAATAAAAAATAAAAAAATAAAAAAATTATTTTCTTTACAAAAAAATTTATATCCATGTATTATATTTAAAAAAATTGTGGTTATAATGAACATAAAATATTTTCATTCGGTAAACATTAAAAAAAATCTTTCAAGCTTTTTAAAAAAGTCAAACATAAACCCTATGGAGAAAACTTTAAAAAAATCATTTTTAAAACATTGAAAAGAATGTAAAATATGGTTTAAAAGGGATTTAAAAAATAAATTGATAATATAAAATAACATTTTTTAAATATTTTTAAGAATATATACATGGAAGAAAAATATCACTAGCCTAAGAGAAGAAATAAGGCCAGCTTCTATTAAAAACATTCTTTTAGTATTTTGAGTACCAAAGTGGGGGAAAATAAATAGAGTAATTGAAAACTCCCTAAATAAATAGAGTATAAGAAAATATATGGTGTTTAAGAGAGTAATATATCTATATCATAAAAATTCCCCAATATAGATTTAAACATGAACAATCTCAATTAATAATGAATTTGAAACATAAATCGCGACCTCAAGTCCTAACTTGCTTTGTACACGATCTAACATAATATATAATAAAATAAGATTTATTATACATATAAATAAAAATAGTATTCATAATTATTTTACCAAATATGATTCATTCATAATTTCCAATGATCCATTTATTAAAAATTCTCTACTAAAATCAATATTTTGGTATTAACTCTTTCATTTTTCATGCATGTTTTAGTTTAACGATTCTGATCCTTGAACCTTGGTCACAATTTCATAATATTAAGAATGTTAAATCATTTTATAAATATTATATTTATTAATTATATACAATTTTATAGAAATTCATGTAAGTAGGTGATTAAAAACGATTTATATCACTACATGGAGATGATAGTTTGCACATATGCTTGAGTGATGCTTTTAATTTTATATGAATGGAATGAAATAAAGGTAAGTAATAATATATCCTTAAATATTAATAATATTTATATCATAAATATCATATATATTTATTAAATCCATATACATAACCATCCATGTGAGGTAGTGATGAAAAATGTAACATGTCGCTCATGGAGATGGTAGTCCTTACGTGCGGATGAGAAAAAATTTCATTTCCCAATTAATGGAAAGGAGATAGAGAATGGTTATAAAATTAAAATATTTTTTTATTATATTAAATATATTTATTTCATTATATTAATATGGTTATATAATATTTATAGGTGGTGTAATAAGAAATAAACTTCAAATAGATGGTAAAAACAATTACCAGTTGAGCATCTTCATTTGTCTTACACCTGAATCCTTATTTGGATGTCCTTTTGGTGAGACCAAGACCTATAGGATGTGGGGAGGAAATTTGGGAAGATATTTGGGTAGGTATTGGATGAACAATAGTGCTCAAAAATGTTTAATAAGTGAGAAGACGAGGTGCCTTTTTATAATCGAGGGGAGTTACACCCTTGTAAATATTCAATGTATTAAAATAATATAAATTAATTTTCAAAATAAAGAGGAAAAAATGGATAAATATTAAATTATATTATAATTAATGGTCTAAATATACTCAAATAATTATATTTAGATAATTTTTAGTGGTAATTTAAGCATTATCTATTAGTTTAACCCCCACCCCCACTGTCCCTTTTAACTCTTATCACAGTGAGAAGATTTTTTACCAAAGTAATCACTCATTACAGGTAAAATTAAGTTTTACATATTACTTAATATTTATTATTATATTTAAAAATATATTATCAAATTTTCATGACTCACTAACTTAATTTGGTATAATTTAATTATAATATCTCTGAACAAAATCTGTAAAAATTATTTTTAGAAAAAATTTATTTTAGGCATTAAAATGATTTTATTCTCATTTTATTCCTAGTAAAAACCATTAAATGTATGTTAATTTAATTGATTGAATATAATATCTAAAAATCTAAATAAAATAATCTATAAATAGTGATAAATTTAATTTATTAATATAAAAATACATTGTTCGTATAAAAGTAGTTTTCTGAAAAACATCTATTTTCACCTTCAAATGATTTTATCTTCATTTATAACCATTAGATAATTAGTGTTTGAATGATGAAAAAATTTTCTGTGTAAAATATAATTTCCCATAATTTTAATACTCAAAATAAAATAAATTTTCTTTTAAATAAAATCTACTAATTCTACTAAACTTTTATTTTCTTTTTATAAATGTGTCTCCCCCTTATATATTATTTTCCCTCCAAAATATTCACCAAAATTTATCCCTTACTTGCCTGAACATCCTATCACTCATCTCACTCCTAACCTAAGTTCCACACTATGGTTCCTTTTGTTTATTCCTTCAAAAATAATCTCATCATCTAACTAAGATCTCCAATTCTCCTACACCTTCACATGTCATTTACCATCATTATGGATCCTTTAAAACATTTTTTATATGAAATTTATGTCTTCATAAACATAGTTCCTACACATGTTAGCTCAATTAGTGATCCTCGTATCTTTTTATTACTTTATTTAACTTAATTATGCCTCAACTTATCCTCTTATGGTTCATTAATCACTTTCCCTCATCCATCTATGAATGATTCATTAAACCAATTATTATGTCATTTGGTGCATTCAGTAACCATTATCTTTTTGTACTCATCCATACAATTCTAGGATGTTTCCACTTATTCCCCTTGGGTTTATTCTCCTGCATTACTCGCATACTTAATTCCTTATTTATTTTCCATTATATCATCATTTGATAAATTTTTTATTTTTTATGACCAAGTAGCTTCCAAAAACTGGGAAAAGTATATATGGTTATGGTGTTGTACCAAATGACCATTTAGAATATATTGAATAATTTTTATATATTTTTTCCCAAATCATTCTGTTTTTAGATAATGTACTTAGTTTTTAATTAAATTCTGATGTATGTTTTATGGATGATTTTTGGATCATCATATTATAAATAATATATTTTCCTTCCATTTTTTCTCACTCCCTAACACACATTATTAGTAAAATTGATCACAAATCCCAATTTATTCTTCTATTTGAATTATTTATTTTGATTTTGATGTTTTCAGATTCAGATTTTTTGTTTCTCAAACCCTATTAAGAAACATTCATCTTGTATTTTGAAATGGTCAAACCCCTATTAACATTATAGGGTACAAAATTACTTTTTCATATTCCATTATATCATCATATGATGTTGAACAAGTTGTATCATATTACCATTTAAAATGTAGGAAAAAATCTTTATATTCATTTTCTATATTTTTTTATTTTTTGGATTTGATAATTATTTTTTTAGACAATATTTCATGCATTTTTTATGGGACAAAGGTGGATTGAATTCCAAAAATTTATTAATTTTTTCCTATCAATGGTTTATATCTCTCTATGTAGACTGTTTTTCATGTTCTTAATATAAGGATCTGACCTTAAACATTACATAATCTTGAGTTTTAATAAATACTTTAATTTATTTAAATTTTATGATTTATTTAGGTTTATAGTTTTAGATAATTAGGTCATAAATCATACATAAAAAATGATGTAATACAAAGTGGACACTTCTGATCCATATCCATTTCATCCTCCATGTAAAATTTTTAATACAAAACATGATTTTATTTCATAAAAACTCTTCATGACTTTATACTTGACCTCTTATTTTCCATTACCCATCCATAAATCCTGTGAAAAAATTTAAAAAATATCTAATAAGTGTAAAAATAATATCAAGTGACATAAAAATAATAAAAACATTAGTCTATTGAAAAATATGAAAACCAATAAAATCGTTTTAAAAAAAATAAATTTTTACTTATAAAGGGTATTGTCATTATTTTAAAAAGATTATTTATATTACCTTTTGAACAAAATTATTTCTATAAAAATTCATTTACCAGCATAGAAAAGTCATGTAGGTGCCTTGGGACATCATCTCATAGAACCTTTACAAATTAGAATAACTATACATCCAACTTTCAATATAATTACCCAAAGAACATAATTATTACCCAATGAATTGGAGAACTATATGGGAAGACCCATTATACTAGATATAACAGTCTTACCCAATGATATATGGGCACACCCATAATATATAATTCCCAAGAACTACAACATGAATAAAACATTTTATTCTTTCACTTTTTCATCATAAAACATTTTAAAAACTCATTTATACTCATATGAAAATCACCTTTGGATATCAAAATACCATTTTCATTTAAAAAATTGTTTTCAATACCATAATATTCAAAAAAAAGGAAAGAAGGTTTTTTATTCAATAAAACATGAAATCTTGAAAATGAATCCAAAAATCAATTAACGACCACAGTAGTGAAAAAATTTGTTGTCACATAATACCTTAAGAATAGAACATTCCTTTTGTTGTTTTTAAAAATATTCCATATAAAACATGTAAAAATACTCATTTTGAAAAAATAAAGTAAAAATACACACAAAATGTAATTTATAAATCTTTTATGTAAATATAATTTGTTTTTGATAATGAAATTTTAAAAGCATGTACATGGAAATGAAAGAGTTAGAAGGAAAACATTAAAAGATATTTTCTAAAGAAGATCTCCTTATCACTTTGGAAATAATTGAATCATGAGCCACATGAAAGAATAAAATTAATAAAAACTACAAATACCATGAGAATAGATAAATTCATGATATAAAATGTAAAAAATTTAGTATATACACATTGTAAAAGTGGATAGATGTATACCATCAAAATATGCCTCAATGAAAAGAAATTGAGAGGATATCCCTTACCTTGAGTCTAACTTGTTGTATGTGTCTTTATATTCTTGAATAATAAACATATGTTAATTATTTACTTTATTGAGAAATTTTTTAAATTATATTATTACTTTTATTTCACTTATTTACATTTTTATACAATTTCTTAATTAATTAATTTTACATCAAATGTTTTGATCATATTCAGCTTATGTGTCAAAAATGACTTTGGTAAGTTGACTATGGTCAAAGAGGTAATTATTTAAACATATATATAATATTAATAATGAAATATTTATGATATTTATATATAAATAATACTTTTAATAACAATAATAAATGATGGTTTTGAGAAATTATGTACATTACAATTATAGAGATGGTATACTATATGTATGCATGAGTAACACTTTTATTTTTCAATGATCATTATGGAAAAGTAGTTGGTAATAATTTATATTTATATAATGATAATAAAATCATAAATAACATATTATTTCTTTAAATATACTTATATATATCATCCATGTTTTGTGGTGATGAAAAGAGAGTCACATCACTTCGTGAAGGCGGTAGTCCACATGTACACGAACAATATTATAATTTTTCTCTGAGTGGAAAGGTAAGAAATAAAATGATATATTATCTTTTCAGAATGATAAATAAGTAATTAATATAATAATTATTCCATTTATATCACCTATATTAATTATATTTACCATTTTTACCTTCCATATAAAGTGTTATTGAAAACAAATCACACCGCTTTGTGAGACGGTAGTCAACCATACACACAAATGAAATTATCGTATCCCCTAAAAAATAGAATGTTAAAAAAATATATTTGATATAATGACTAAATATGTATAATTTTGATAAAATATAATATATATATACTTTATATACATCATCATACCCAACCAGGATAGGCGGTAATAAAAAACGAACGACATAGGTTCACAAGATGATAGTCTTCCGTACACACGAATGATGATTTTGTAACCCATTTGATGTAATTAGAGGAGTATTTAGGTTTTTAAATTAAAAAAATAACATCTTATTATATGGAAGATATTTATGTTATCATATAATCATGTTTAAAGAATAATTTAATGGGGTTGTGTAATAAATAAATTAAAAAATCTCATTGAATAATGTTACCTCTTCTTCAGGTAACTTCTTTTGGTTTTCACCAAAGTCCTATCATGGTCTAATTTATTCCCAAAATAATGATTCTATGATAATATTATGGAATTATATAAGTTATTTTATTACGTATTGGCGGAACCAAATAGTTTTAATGGTGTGAAGAGAGGAGGATAGAGGGTGGCCTTTTATAAGTGGTTTGAGTGGCACACTTGTAATTTTTGAAAAGAATGACTTACAACCATGTTTTTCATGTTAAAAGGATTAAATAAAGGAAAATTATAGATAATTTAAAGGATAAGGTAGAAATATGACCATATAATAGATTTTAAACAATTTTTTAGGTCATTTTAACGCTTATCATTTTAGTTTAACCCCTGGTAAATCCATTTTAACCTTAACCATAATAGTTAATTTTTTTTATTTTCACACTTCATTTTATTAAAAAACAAGTTAAACTTATTATAAAATATTTATTATTTTAATTAAAAACATGGATTTCATTTTAACAAATTAAATTTATAGAAGTGAAAAAACGCACAGATGTGAGGAAAAAGTGAGTTTTTAAGTAAAGTATTTTTTTTGAGAAAAAGATGGTTTTATATTAACTCTATAACTAATAATAATCATTGTATCAAACTAAATTAAAATTTAAAAATAAAGAAAATATAAATTTCGTTTAAAAAATTCCACATTAGGTATTATTTTAATTAATTAAAATGGAAAATAATTATTCATTTTAAAACAATTTTTAGAAAAAGCCATTTTTAAACCTAAAAAAACTCATACAAAAAATCAATATTAAGTTTATTAAAAATTAATTACGTGGGTTAAATATAAATAAGTAATAATTATTTTACTTTAAATCATGTTAAAAACATATTAGTATTTTAAACTACTTAAATCAATGAAAATAAATTATTTTTTTACAAAAATCAAAATTTTCACCATTCATTAAAAAATAAATATTTTTCTGAAAACCCTAAAATTTCACCGTAGGTAAATTTTGATATTTTGGTTTAAAAAATGATTTTAATATTTTAAAATTAAAATTATAAAATTTATAAATTAAAATTATAAATAAAACTTTATAATAAAAGATTTTAGTTAAAAATATTTCTTTTTTGATTTAAAAATTACTTATTATTTTTATAACTAATATAACTATCTAATTCATATTAATAAATATGAAAATTATTTTTTCTATCACTACATGGGTTTTTAAATTCTTTATCCATTTTTTAAATTTCATCCTTGAAATTTTATTTACTTATTAATCACGTTGGGATATCTTTCCCTCATAACATTTGTAGATTCCCATGTTTTCTCATCAACCAAATGGTTTTTCCAAAAAACCTTAACCTAGTGAATCAAATCATTCTGCAACAATTTTTTTCTATGTTCAAGAATCCAAAAAATATTTTCTTTATAATAAATACTATCTCTCAACTGAATTATTTCTAGTCTCAAAATATGAGGTGAATCCAGATCATATTTTCTTAACATCGAAACATGAAATACACTGTGTACCTCTGATAAAATCAGAAGAAAATCCACTTAGTATGAAACTGATTCAACTTTAACTAGGATTTCATATGTTCCAATTAACTTTGTACTTAACTTAACTTTCTTAATAAAAATACATAACACTTTTCCATGGAAAAACTTTGACAAAGATATGATTACCTTCCTAAAAAACGATCTTTCCTCTAGTTATAAACAAAACTTTTCTACATACTTTGGGTAGTCCTCAAATGTTACTGAATCAACTACACTTTATCATCCATTTAATTTAATAACTCTGGTCTTATAAACTTCCTTTCTCCCGCATTATCCAAAAAATATGGCATTCAACACCGATTTCCATATAATGCCTCAAATGATGCCATATGTATAACAGAATGCGAACAATCTTTATAAAAAAAGGTCATCCAAAGAAATTTGTTGATCCCAACTTCCCTATTAATCAATTTAACAAGAACAAATTATATCTTCCATGTTCTATATTATCCACTTATACTATCCATCAAACCTAGGATCAAAACTATACTGAAATTTAATTTAGCAACCAATGACTTCTGATGTCCTTTCCAAAAATTATATGTGAACTTAGGAACACATGAAAATATAATGGATAGAGACACTCTATGTAACTTGACTATATCTTTTAGATATAGTTGAGAAATCTGATCTAAATACATTAAATCTCAAATGGTAATTAAATGTACATATTTATTTAATCAATCAATAAAAACCCAAATTTCATTATTACCTCAAAAAGTCTTTAGAAATACTACCCTGAAATCCATTTATATATTTTCCTATTTTCACTCCAGCATTAGAAGAGGTTGAATAATTATCTTTGGTAGTTGTATTTCTACTATAACCTTATGAAAACTCAAACACTTCATAGTGAAGTAAATAACATCTTTTTTTCATTACATTCCACTAGTAATACTCTTGAATGTCTCTGTATATCTTAATGCTACCCATATGAATGAAAATATAGATCTATGAGTTTTACTTAATAACACTTTATTCAACTATAAATCACAAGGGACACATAATCATTTTAAAAATTATAAAACAAATTTTAAATCAATATTAGAATCTGGAAACGTAACCTTATATATGGATTATACCTTTCCCAATAAGTACTAATCCTCATATTGATCTTACTTAATTATTTCTGATAAAGTTAACTACACAGAAACCTAAAAAAATAGAGGATATCTCTGTATCCACATCTTCTAGGCTAGAATTTATCAAGTCATTAACCAAAGGGTCACATTTTAATGTAACATGGTTAATGTAGTATTATTTTTTGACTCAATGCATCAACCACATTTTTTTATTTTACAGGACGGTAATGAATCATGTAATCATAATCTTTTAATATTTACAACCATCTTTTCTATCTCATGTTTAATTCTTCTTGAGTGAATATATACTTCAAATTTTTTTGGTCAATATATATTTCACACTTTAATCCATACAGATGATGCCTCTAAATTTTTAAATCAAAAACGATAGTAGATAATTCCAAATCATGTGTATGGTAATTTAACTCATGAGGTTTCAACTGACGTGAATCATAAAAAATTATCTGATCATTCCACATTATGACACAACCAGTTCTTTTCAATGAATCATAACTATAGATAAAAAATTCACCATTTCTAGAAGTCATGGAAACAATTTTATGATTCACCAATATAAATCTATGTTTATAAAAAGTCATCACATTGTTTTATCTAGATAAATTTAACTCCTTTTTGAGTTAACTTAGTTAGTGTACTAGATTACCGAGCAATGTTTTCCAAAAACCATTGGTAGTAACCCACTAATCCAAGAAAACTATGAATATTTTGATATTTTTAGGGTTTCTTTTCCATTATTAAACATATTTTTTAGTAGGGTCAAAAATTATGCCATCTTTAGAAACAATATTTCCAAGAAAAGATATTTTTTGCAACCAAACTTCACACTTTCTAAATTTATCATACTGTTTATTTTCTTTTAAGGTTTGAAAAACAATCCTTAGATATCTTTCATATTCCTATTAACTTTTAGAATATACCAAAATTTCATCAATAAAAAAAACATTCCAATAAATTATGAAAAAAAACTATTCATAGGTTCTACAAATACATCATGTACATTGGACAACCCAAAAGAAAAAACTAATAGTTCTTATGTTGAGTCTAAAATGTAGTCTTTGAAATCTTATCCTCTACTTTCAACTTATGGTACCCAGACCTCAGAAAAACCTTTGAAAAATACTTTACTCCATGGATTTGATCAAAAAAATCATAGATATGAGGAAAATGATACTTTTTATTAACAATGATGTTATTCAAATCCCCATATTCAATGAAAATTCACATTGAACTATCATTATTTAAAAAAAGAGTATCCCATGGTGACATAATATGGATAATAAAACCTTTATCTATTAATTTCTTTCAATTTATTATTCAATTATAAAAGTTACACTTCATCTATTCAATAAGGAGGGTTTAGAAATAGGCTTAGCATCATGAACTAAGTCAATAGTAAACTCAACCTATCAATCAAGAATAAAACCATAAAAATCATACATATGAACATCCATGTATTCATTCACTACTTACACATCAATAATTTGAAAAGTTTCTTTATTTTTTTTTTAAATGAGATAGGTTACTTTCACTACCATCTCTAATCAATTGTTCAGCTTCTTGGTATATTATCAAAGAGATGAAATCATTGGATAAAAAATTATTGTATCTGTAATATATCTTATCATAATGAAATAAAATCCAATCCATTACCAAAATGATATCAAAATATATTATGGCTAGTTCAAAAATATTTTCATGAAAGACCATCCCATTGATATCAATAGGAAGATTCTTATAAATCTTGGTTTCTTTAATAATCCCACTGAGAGTTTTAACCAAAAGTTATATCATACCTTTATGAGGTGATATTCTTAATTTACATGAAAATTTATTAGATATAAAATAATTTGAATATCCAGAGTCCAACAGGTTATTTGAATAATTCTAATACATATGAAACATACCTATCACCACTTTACTTGACATCACAACTTCAACAGTAGTAGTAGAAAAAGATTTTTCCACACCCTTTTTCATTCGATCATGATGATTTCCAGCCCGAGTTTCTAACCACATCCACACTTTAGCATAATGACCCAACTCATTACAACCAAAACATCTAACCATTGTATGGATATCATTTACACCATTCTTTAATTCTTCAGGATTATTTTCCTTGTAATCACAATCCATATGGCCAAACATCCACATCAGTAACACTTCATTGATTTCATAATACATTCTCCATGGTGTTTTTTACCACACTTAACACAAGATAGAAACTTCATTTTCTTACCTCTAGATTTGTTTGTTGTATGTTTCCTCACCACCTTCCACCCCGAATGGTTCTTAATTTCATCATCATGAGGCACATAAGTGTCAAAAAAATTCATCTCATGTTTTTTTGAAACAACGAACATCTCTTTCATAGCTTTAAAATTATCATGTGGCCAACACTATTTATAGACTTTATTTCCATCCTGTGTAAAATTGATTAATTTTACTATCAATATTTAGAAAAAAAATGTGGTATGTACTTGTACAGTATTGTAAAATTAGATTCATACATGGCCACAAAATCTTCATCTTTTTACCTCAATTCTAGTATTTTTTTCCATTAAAAGTTGACCAACCTTTGGGAAATGTTTCTCAAGGAAAGTATCCATAAATTGTTTCCATTACATGGAATCAATATCAACTTTATCTCTTGTATTCTTAACTAAATACCATCATCAATTATCTAATATTCAAAATGATAAATGGAAAGAGTTACCTTTTGATGTTCTAAACATGTTATGACTTTAAATATCTTCTCTAGAGAATTGATCCATACTTATGATACCACATGGTCAGATGATCCACTTAATTATGGGGGATATTTCCTCATGAAATGATCCAAAATAGACATTTTCCTAAATGTTATATTAGGTTCCTCTCTAGCATGGATACCACCACTATTTATATCCGTTTTCAACTGATCCATCGTTGCACCAAATGGCTCTATTCCAATTCCAACCATTTCAAGATGCTGATTTGGAAGGATATTTTCCTCTCTTCACCTTCCCACTATAGATTCCTTGTTTTATATTCCAAAAAAATATTATGAACATACATATTTTAGATGAAGAAACATGGTTATATTAAATATCTATACCATTTAAACTTATCCATAAGGTATAATATTTCAAGGGAATTCTATTAACATTATTATAACATATAAAGTTATATAAATCAAACTCTAATACCAACTATAAGGCCTTAACTTTAAAAATTACATAATCTCAAGTTTTATTTATGAATTTACTTTCTTTCACTTTTTGGATCTTTTTTGGTTTCATGTTTTAGATAATTAGGTCATAAATCATACATAAAAAAACCATATAATACAAAGTGGACACTTCTCATCAGTATTAATTTTTCCCACCATATAAAACCCTTAAAACAAAACACGATTTCTTTACATGAAAACACTCTATTACTTTGAAATAGACGTCTTCGTTTCTGTTAACCATCCTTAAATCCTATGAAAAAATGTTAAGCAACATGATATGGATACAAAAATTTTATTAAGGGACATAAAAATAAGAAAAACATTATTATAGTGAAAAACATGAAAACCCATTAAAAACCTTTTCTAAAAAACATAACTTTTTACCCAAAAAGGGAATTATCTTTATTTTAAAAAGATTATTTATATTACCTTTCAAAAAAAATTATTTCCATAAAGAATCATTAAAAAGAATAATAAATTCATGTAGGTGCCTTTGGACAACATCTCACAAAACCCTTACATAACCCTTACAAAACCCTTACAAATTGGAATAATCATACAACAAACTTTTAATATAATTCTCTGAAGAACATTATCATTACCTATGTATTGAGTGATATTTTGGTACACCCATCATATTTTTAATAATAGTCTAACCCAATTCTATCTCGGTAAACCCATCCTATATAATATATAAGAACAAGAACATGAATAAAACAGTTTATGATTTCACTTTTTCATCATAAAATGATTGAGAAACTCTTTTGAACCCATATGCATATCACCTTCAGATATCAAAATTCAATTATCATTTAAGAACTCATTTCAATACTAAAATACTCAATAAAAGGTAAAGAGGGGTTTTCATTGAAAAAAATAAGAAATATTGAAAATAAATCTAGAAATAAAATAACAACTACAAAAATGGAAAAATTCATTATCACCATGTATAGTAATAATAGAAAATTATTTTTTTTCATTTGTCAAAATGCTTCGTATAAAACACATAAAAATTCATTCTAAAAAAATAAAGTAAAAAAGAGATATCAAATTTAATTTATAAATATTTTATTTCTATATAAATGTTTTCATAAAATATGATTAAAAACATGGACCTGGAAAAGAAATAGTTGGATGGAAAAAATTTAAAGATATATTTTTAAAGAAAAGTCCTTTATCACTTTGGAAATAATTTAATAATATGACCCATGAATGAATAAAATTAAACAAAAATATAAATACCATTATATTAGATAAATTCATTATATTACATTTCAAAGGGGTAGTATATACACATAATAAAATATTATAGGTGTATTCCTTCAAAATATGCCACAATGAAAGGAAATTGTGATGTAGTCCCTTAACATGAGTCCAACTTGTCACATGTACCTTTATCTTCCTGAATAATAAACTTATGTTAATTATTTACTTTCTTGAGAACATTTTAAAATTTTATTATTACTTTTATTTCACTTATTATAATGTTATATACAATTAATTAATCAATAAAATTTACATTGGATATTTTGACCATATTCGGCTTATGTGTCAAAAATGACTTTAGTAGGTTTACTATGTTCAAATAGGTTATTATTTAAACATATAAATAATAATAAACCTGAAATATTTTTCATATTTATACATCAATTATACTTTTAACACAAATCATGAATGACGGTTTTGAGAAATTAATTACGTTTCAATCATATAGACGGTAGGTCGTATATACGCATGAGTAACATTTCCATTTTTCAATGATCATTATGGAAAAAGGTAAGTAATATTTTTTCTTTAAATAATGATAATAATATCTTATATAATATACATAAATTTATCATCCATGTGGTGTGGGGATTAAAATAGAGTCACGTCGTTTTTTGAAGGTGGTAGTCTACTCGTACACAAACGACAATATCATTTTTCAATGAGTGAATAGTTAAGAAATAAAATGATATATTTTCTTATAAGAATGATAAATATATCATTAATATAATAATTATTCCATTTATATCACATATATTCATTATATTTATCTATATTACCTTCCATGTAAAGCGTTAGTGAAAAAAAATCACATCGCTTCGTGAGATTGTAGTCTGCCGTACACACAAACAATATTATTGTATCCCCTATGGAATAGAATGAGAAAAGGTATATATGATATAAATAATCCATAGGTATAATAATTTTATAAATAATATATATATATATACTTTATTCTAATCATCATGCCTAACTTTGATAGGTGGTAATGGAAAAATGAATGACATCAGTTTGTGAGGCGGTAGTCTGTTGTACACACAAATGATAACCTCACAAACCATTTGATAGAAGAGGATAATGATTTAGGTTATTAAATTAAAATAATAAAATAGAATTATATAGAATATACTTATGTTATTATATAATCATGGTTTAATAATAATTGAATGATTTGGTTGAAAAAATTAAATAAAAACACTGGTTGACGAACATTAACTCTTCTTTGGGTAACTTCTTTTGGTTTGCATGAAAGGCCCTCCTTGGTTGGATTTATTCCAAAAATAACTATTATAGGATAATATTATGGAATTATATAAGTTATTTGGGTTTGTATTTTCTTAACCAATTTGTTTTTTAATTATGAAGAGAGAAGAGTGGGTGGCCTTTTTTAATTGGCCTGAGTGGAACACTTGTAATTTTTGAAAAGAATGAATTCCACCCATGTTTCTTTCACGTCAAAATGACACAATAATAGAAAAATATAGATAATAAAATGGATAAGTTAAAAATATGGTAATAAAATGGATTTTATATAATTTTTTAAGTCATTTTAACCCATATCTCTTTCACTTAACCCCATGGTAAACCTATTTTTACCTCAACCATGGTAATTAATTTTTACCTTTTTACTTTTCATTTTGGTCAAAAATTAAGATGAAATTATTAGAAACTATAAATTATTATTATTAAAAATATGAAATCTATTTTAAAATTTAATTCATATAATTTGTAAATTTTAATTTAAATTGAAATCCACAAACGTGATGAAAAAGCTGGTTTTCAAGCATAATATTATTTTGAGAAAAAGATGATTTTATATTAAATCTATAACTAATCATAATAATTGTGTGAAACTAAATTAATATTTAATTTCATATAATATATAAATTTAATTTAAATTATGCCCCATTAGGGATTATTTTAATTAACTAAAATGGAGAAACATTATTCATTTTAAAACATTTTTTTAGAAATACCCATTTTTAAACAAAAAAACATATACAAAAAAATATTAATTTGATTAATAATTAATTACATGGTTTAAATATAATGAAATAATATTTTTTAAATTTAAATCATTTTCAAAATATATTAGGACATTTAAAATATTTAACTTATTGAAAATAAAAGACTTTTTTTTAAATTGGTAGTTTTCACTATTCACTAAAAAATAAATATTTTTCAAAAAATCCAAAATTTTTACCATAGGTAAATTTTGATATTTTTATTTTAGAAATTAAATTCATATTTTAAAATTAAAATTATAAAAATTAGAGATTAAACTTTTAAATAAAACTTTATAAGAAATGAGTTTAGTAAAAACTATTTCTTTTTTGATTTAAAAATTACTTAATATTTTTATAACTAATATAACTATATCATTCATATTAATAAACATAAAAATGATTTATTCTATCATTACCTAGGTTTTACAATTAATATATAAATTTATTTTATATTCATCTTAATTTTATATATACATTCATTATATACATACATTTATTTTATAATTATTCTTAAGTTTATAAACATTCTATAAATTTTGTTTATTCCCATACAGTTTAGACTAATCCTTAAATTTATAAACATAATTGAATTCAAATTTAAATACATTTATATTATACATGCATTGATCTTATACACACAATTTTTTCTCAAAGATTCAATTTATATACATTCTTCAATTTATACACACTTTCGGTGTAAAGAGTGCATATCATTGCACAATATTATTTATTTTGAAATATTTTTTTATTTCACAGAGGGTATTATTATAGGTATTCAATGAATAATACTCTTATAAATATAAATAGACTATTACTGATCTCAATTTAGACACTCTAAGAGAAATTTTGTTCTCAACCTCAATATCTAGTAATTTTATTAAGAATGAAAAAAATGAAAAAATTGATTGAGAATAATATTATTTTGCATGATCTTTATCATTGTAAGTTTTGTTTTATAATGCATTAACTATTAATAATTGATTTCTATTAAAATATCAATAATATGTATTATATTATTTCAAAACATCATTTAGATTTTTTATATGTATTGATGAAGTTATTTATTCATCAATAATGAAATTATTTAAAGAGAGTTTAGTTTCCATTGAATATAGAAAATTATTTTCCATTGCATTATTTTATATGGTTATCAAGTATTGCCTATGAATTATTATTCTTAACTATTAAAAATTTATTTTAGTGTGTTGTAAAATTATTTTCCTTTGAACTATTATTTTTCTTTGAATTATTTAAAAACACTTTAGTTACCATTGAACATAGAAAACTAAAAAATATTTCCTCTACATGTCACACTTGACATTAAAATAAAAAATATATCTACACAAGTGTGATTATAGAGGACACTATCAATGTTTTAAATTAGTTAATCTAATTATATATGTTTGAAAAAAATTTCTTCATAATATATTCATTATATATGGAATTTTACAAGTGATATTTAGATTTCATATTTAAAATCCTTAACTTATTCTTTAAAATTTTATATATATGTATTTTTTATGTACTTCACTATAAAATAAAATACTAACCACTATAGAAGTGGAAATAGTTTCATGTACTATAATGAGTAATGAAATATCTAATTGCATACCATTATCAATTTTAACATTATGGGTTGTTTATTTTCCTTTGATTTTTCAATTTATATACTTTTATTTTTCTATTACTTATCAATTAGTTATCCAATGATCATATTATTATATAGTAATTAACTTATTTCTTTAAAAAATAATTTAATAAGATAATGTATAAGAACTATTTTTAAATCTAACACTTATATTTAGACTGGATTTCCAAGGCTCTGTTTGACATCATTTACTACTATAACCTATTTTTTATTCAAATTTTATAAAATTAAATTAATTTAAACCTATTAAATATATGTAATAATTTAATTATATTTCTTTTTTTTATGTTATGCAATTTTTTAACACTTGTATAGTAAAAAAACGCTCATCAATTAGAAACCAAAAAAATATTTTTCAGTTGTATTGTTCCCATTTTTGGTATTCATAACATTTGACTATATTTCCAGATTATATATTTTTTTTAAAAATATGATCTAAATATCATATAATTATCCTTATATTATTTATATTTAATTATTTTTCAATATAGGATCATTCTATAGATAATTTCAATGGACGTTCCTGATTCAATGTCTACCAATTTATTAATGTTGGTGAGAAAAATCACTTTGGCATGTTATTTACTATATGAACTTGATCTTATAAACTGTTACATGATTCAAAATTATTGCACTGTATTTGAATATTTTAATCCCCATAATCTATGAAATATGGAGTTCATTTTATATTGATCCATTGAAAATCTATTGATTATAGTGTGCTTTACTAAGGCTCTGTTTGACATTATTTACGGATAATTTCTCATATCACTTAAATTTCAATTCACATTTATCAAAAAGGGTAATTTCCTCAAATTAATTTTTTTATTAATGGAATCATCTATTTGAATATTAAATTTTTCATTTTAGATATATTAAATAGTATTAAAAATTTACTATGAGAGCATCATTATTTAAATAGGCCATGAAAATGGGTGAAGTGTACCACCACTTGAAGGCTAGTTTTAATCTATTTTTAGTTTTATTTTAATAATAATGATTCCATTGAACATTTTATTTTTGGAATTTTTTTTATTCACTGTTCCATCAAACTAAATTTTACAAAACTTTTTGTTATGGCGCATAGTTTGATAATTTTTTTACTAAATTTGTGTGATTCCATTTCCATATCTTCTTCCTGGAGAATAGTTTTATAGATGGTTTTACCACCCATGTACTAACGATTATATTATGGATAACTTTATTTGATGATTTTAATTTTTTTCCAAAATTGATTTATTAAATATATAGCAGAAGTGTGATTAAAAATTTCATATAAAATTTTAAACCACATAGTTCCATGGTGATTGAACATCATTGTAGAGACCCCATCCCCAGCATCCCAAAGTTGGTTCCTTCTTTATTACATTGGAATAAGATATAAGGAATTAAATCTAGAAGCACTGAATAGTTTATTATTATTGGTAAACTAGATACATACTTGTGTCTTTAATTACATTTGAAAGAAAAATTTAAAGAATATTTTTTTTGAGAATAACATTATTCCATCTATAATATCCTTTCATATAAAACATTATACACTTCATGGATTCAGAAGAGAGGAAAAAAACAAGGGTGATATCAAATGATCATTAAGTGTTAAGTAAAACAAAAGTTTTCATGAATCAATAAGCATAATAAAATGACATGGTAAATAATTGAATATACAGGCCTTTTAAATAAATGTATAAGGCATAATCAATATAGAAAGGTAAATGACTAAAAAATATTCTATTTATCTGACTGGATATGGAATAATAAATATGGCAAGGTAAATAACTTAAAACACATTCCATTTAATCAATAAAATGAGAATTAAATGAATCCTTATATAATATCATAGTGAGAATATCATGGATATTAATAACTTAATTCTTAATGAACGAAATTCTTAATTATTGGATGTCATGTCTTAGGCATATGATACCTCTGCCTTCAAGACCTTTCATAAGATTGTTTAAACTATAGGTTAAAACCTATTTAATTATAACTTAACTTATTTGTATCATGAGACCTACTAATGCATCCAAAGGATATATAATGTCAGGTTGCACCCATCACTACAGGTCCAAATCATTCCTCGTATATTGAATAATCAGTTTAAATCATGAATCAATATTCCTTGACATCAAATATATATATCAAGTGAACGATACATATTTATCAATATTCACCACTACAAAACTATCCTTTAACAACACTAGAAATAACCTTTATCAATGCTAGAAAAGTGCTAACTAAATGAGTGAGGTTAAAATCCCGGGACTTTTATAATCACTAAAAAAGTGCTAATAACGAGGTCCTTTATCAGTGCTAAAAAAATATTTTAAATGAAACCTTTTTAAGAGATTTCTAAATCAGTGATAAAAGTCTCATTTTTCAACTCTTTATTAGCACCTCTAAAGGAAGAATTTATCAACACTTAGAAAAGAATTGATATAGGGTATTTTATCAGAACTTATGTGAGTGCTGATAAAGTATACATTTATCTGTGATTTTAAAAGTGCTGATAAATATGGCCTTTATCAGTGCTTCCAAAAGCGACGATAAAGGGTCATTCTGCAGTATGCTGTAACAGCACACCACTGCAATAAAAACACATCAGATATCAACACAAAAAAGACCCAATAAATGATTTAAATGAAATAAAATTTACACCAAAAAAAGAAAAAAACACTATTATATACATTTCAAACATTGGCTTGTACAATTACATAAATACATATTATTACATAAATTAAAAACATCAATGTTCTTTTATGTTTTAATCCTGACCCAACTCATGCTATTGCCGAAAAAACCACTCCTTATAGAGAAAAATAATACACCTATATATTAAACAAATTCTTCTTTCTGTAATAATATAAAGAAATAAATTAATATAAAGTGTTAGTTTTACTAAAATTAATTCCAACTGTAAATTAAAAGATGAAATTAGAGTTACACCACTCACACCATGCATCATATTGAGGTGTAGATGATTCCAAAACGTCTCAACTGACTTGTGGATCATTTTCCTAACATATCAAAACAATCTAAATGTGTTTTCTCGGTTTTTGAGTACGTCAATTGTCTTTTTTACTAAAATGTCATTTTAAACTGGAAACATGCACTTTTGACTCATTCCAATCACATCGTATATCAATTTGATGTTAAATGGATTCCTGAAATTAAAATTTGAATTATTAATTTTTTTCCTAAATTATCAAGAATATATGAGCATGTTTGATCAGTTTTTAGTGAGTGATACTTTTTTAACTAAAATGTCGATTTTAAACTGATAACGAACACTTTTAGTCATACTGGGCACATTGTCTATCAGATTGAGGTGCGAATGATTCCTACAAGTCAAAAATGAATTATGAATCATTTTTTAAAAGTATGTGAACAATCAAAAAAAATCTTGGTTTTAATAAGGTAAATTTTTCATTTTTCTAAAAATTTATGATAGTTTTAAATAAAAAGAGGCACTTTGAGTCATACTGGTCATACCATGCGTCAGATTGAGGTGTAGTTGATTTCTACATGTCCCAAATGACATATGTATAGTTTTCTAAAAGTTTCAAAAAAATATTAATGTGTTTTCTTGGTTTTGAGTACTTCACTTGTCTTTTTTACTAAAATTTCATTTTGAAATTGAAACATGAACTTTGACTCATACTCATCACATTGTGTATCAATTTGAGGTGTGAATGATTCATACACATCAAATATGACTTATGGATCATTTTCCTAATGTATTTAAACAATATAAATGCATTTTCTTATTTTTGAGTAGGTTAGTTGGCCTTTTTACTAAAGTTGATGTCAATTTTAAATAAAAACATGCACTTGGAGTCATATCAATCACACTGTACATCGAATTGAGGTGTGGAAGATTCATGCACGTCTCAAATCAATTATAGTCTGTTTTACTAAAGTATCAAAACAATTTGAATGTGTTTTTTTGGTTTTGAGTAGGTCGGTTTTTTTACTAAAATTGATGTCAATTTTAAATAAAGACAAACTTAGAGTCATACTGGTCACACCGTATGTGCATCGGATTGAGGTGAAACTGATTCCTACATGTTCCAAATAACTTTTGAATTTTTTTCCTAAAGTATCAAAATAATCTGAATGTGTTCTCTCATTTTTGTGTATGTAACTTTTCATTTTTTTTTAAATTTCATTTTAAACTTGAAACATACATTTTGACTCATACGGATCACATTGTGTATCAGTTTGACATGAGACTGATTCCTACACGTCACAAATGATTTATTCATCGATTCCCAAAATTACCAAGAAAATCCAAATTTTTTTCTTGGTTTTAAGTGAGTGATACCTTTTAATGTCAAATATCAATTTTAAACTGATAATGGACACATAGAGTCAATTTCCTTTTTTACTAAAATTAATATTAATTTAAAATTGAAAGAATTACTAGTAGTCATAAGGTCACATCGTGTGTCGGATTGAGGTGTGGCTGATTCCTACACATCCCAAAGTCTCCAAAAAATCCTAACTGTCAATTTTACCATAATTTTATTTGACTTTATTTTTTGAATTTTTAACACTGCATGAGCATATCTTAACATACCACATCAACTCGAAAAAAAGAATCCACCTGTATAAGAAAAAAATTATCATGTGAGTAATACTACAAAAATAAATTAAACCTAAATATAAAACAATACATTAATTCTATGGAAATTTATTTTACCATGAAAAATATCAATATTACCTCTATGATTGAGCAGAGACAACATCATTTCTCTTCCTGAAAAGACAGTGGAGATAACATGAAATAAAGTGATAAATGCAACATTGTAGTGATGAAAATGTTTTGAGGAAGAAGAAACATGAAAGTTGGATAGAGCACCCCAACTCAGACAAAAGAATGCACCTGTATAAGAAAAAAAATATTATTTGTTTAATAAAAAAATAGATTAAACATAACTAATAAAAAATACATTAATTATATGGATATTGATTTTACTATGAAAACATCATTCTTACCTCTATGATTGAAAAGAGACAACGTCGCTTCTCTTCTTGCAAATTTAGTGGATAGAACCTAAAAGGAAGTGATAAATACACCAAAGTAAAGGTGAAAAGGTTTTGAAGGAGAAAAAACATTAAAGTTGGACAAAACACCCCAAATAAAATAAAATAATCCACCTGTATAAAAAAACAATTATCATGTGAGTAATACTAAAAATAACTAAATTAAACATAAATATGAAACAATACATTAATTTTTTAGACAATGATTTTACTATGAAAAAATCAAGATTAACTCTGTGATTGATTAAAGGTAGAATCATTTCTCTTACTGCAATGGAAGTGGAGAGAACTTGAAAGAAAGTGATAAATGAAGCACTGTAGGGGTGAAAAGGTTTTTATGGAGAAGAATCATGAAAGTTAGAAAGAGCACCCCAAATTCAAAAAAATAATTAACCTATATAAGAAAACATTTATTATATTAGTAATACTAAAAAAATTAAACATAAATATGAAACAGTACATTAATTCTATGGATAATGATTTTACTATGCAAAACATTGATATTATCTCTATGATTGAGAAGACACAAAGTCATTTCTCTTCCTATAAAGGCATTATAAATAGACAAAAATATTCGAAAATAAATGATATATTTAAGGCAAAATGAAAATTAAATCAAAAATTCATTTGATATTTGTTTAGGTAAAATAGAGAATTATATCATAACATTACCTTTATATCTTTCTAAATGGTTTCTTTGGTCCAGATATAAGCTAATAACAAAACTATGGATTCTATGTGCACTTTATTACTATTTAAAAGACTATATGAATGTCAAGAAACCATGAGAAAATTAATTATATTGATTTATAATTGGATCCATTGATTAATGGAGCCAAAACAAGGATTTTTTGTACATCAGTCACAATGTTAATAAACAAACTATGGATTATATGTTCACTTCACTAATGTTTGTTAACTACGGCTTAACATAACATCTAACATGAACTTCCTGCCTGGCATCCCCATGATGCTCTCATCCCACACGTGCTAGCCACCATCTATATGTTCAAGAATCCAATTAGTTTATTTCTCTCTATGTGTGGAATGAGAAAATCATGGGGATGTCGATAGTAAGTTCAGGTCAGATTATATTCTAAGCGTAATTAACCAACAGTAGGGAAGTTCATAGAGAATCTCAAGTTTTGTTATTATCTTTGTAAGTGATGCAAAACCAATCCTTGTTTAGTCTATATTGATCAATGGATCCAAATATACATCATTATTCTTCCAACACTTTTTTACTAATTTATCTTGAATAACAACAATGTAAATAGAGACAAAGAATTTTAGAAGGGTCATCTACATTCTCTCTTAAAAAGTAGATGAACTTTTTAACTCCATCTTCATATTAGTTTGTCAAAAAATTTGAATGCATGAATTTTCAGTTCATATCCATCCTATTAGGTTCATAAATGATTAATTTTATACAACATTTAAATAAATACACAGAAGAAATTCATTATCAAAAGTGAAAGTTATAGACGATTCTAATGAGGGAAACTCAACATTTGATTATTTCAAATAATTTTAGTATGTTGAAGAAAATGGGTAATTGAATTTAAGAAGATAATTAATCCACGTAAAATCTTTATTAAATCCCCTAAACAAATTAAAATATAATATAAGAAACTAAGTATTAATAAGAAACTCAAATATGATAAATCATAATAATAAAATCTCATTTAATCAACTATAAGATATAAAAATGTATTGGAACAAGTGATGTAGAAACCTAAGGAATTATTAAATTTAAAAATAATGTTATATCAATATTTGAAAACATCTCAAGACTCTTGGGATTTCATATCACCACACTGACCCATCCTAAGGAAATTCAAGGTACTCCAACTGACTATAAAATTTGCATTTACTAATGGATTACATGACTATGAATTACACCAAACAAAGAGATAGTTTTCTCAATCTTTAATATAATAATAATGATAGTAAATTAAAAAAGGTGATGTATAAATTTAAATAATAACTATGATCATGGTGTCGAAGGTTAGATGAATTATTAAAGAAACATTAATTTAAAAAAATAAGGAATTGATCATAATCATTACATAAAAAATAATTTTATGGATAGATTAAAAGTGTTTGTAAATTTAGATGACATAATATTTAGAGGTTCAAGAGAAGAATGGTGATAAAAATTTTCTACATTTATAATGACGAATGTTTAAATTTTGACGATTAGTGAGTTGAAATTTTCTTTAGTTTATAGGTGAGTCATGTAATTCATGGGATATTTATTTCCCAATCCATGTATTTGAGGGAAGTGTTTTATAGGAGAATCATGGAATTCATGGAAATCATGGGATATTTTTAACTTTTAGTGATCAATTTGAGTAATGTAAACAAAATAAAATAACCAAATAAACTCTATGTGACTCCATGTATCACAATCGAGTTCAGAAATAGTAAACTCTCCAGGAGAGATCAAGATTAGAATCAAATTTTAAAACTAAGAAAATAAGAAGGCCTACCTCTCTAGTATAAAATCACCGGAAAACAAATTATAACATCATTGAAGAAGAAATAAAAAAATACACAAATAAAATCAAAAGGAATACCTCGATAGGTTAAAGAAAATCTAAGACCCTCTTCGAGAACCCCAACTACAATTGAACACCGGATATCAGAAAAAATGTTTGACTAACTAGAGGCAGTTGAGTGATGTGATCCAAGCTTTGATTCACCTAGGAGGAGTTCTATTAGTGGGTGGCTTCGATGAAAATCTTCTTATATCACAATGGGTTTGAAAATGGTTAGGGTTTTTTAATTAGACTGGGACACTTTTATCAATGCTTATTACTTAAGCGCTGATAAAAGTAGTCTTTATGAGTATTTTTTAGCACGGATAAAGGTATTTCTTTATTAGTGGTAGAAAAGCACTAATAAAATCAATCTTTATCAATGATAAACTTATAGCACCGATAAATTTTCATTTTATCATCGCTTTTAGTAGCACTGATGAAGACTCGCCTTTATCATTGCTAAAAAAGCATTGATAAAGACCACTTTTATCAATGCTTATTCCTTAAGCATTGTTAAAGGATTTATAATTATAATTATAAATAAAAAATTATAAATATTTATATATACTAAATATATATATAAATATAAATATAGTAAATATATTTATTATAAATTTATAATTATATAAATATTTTTAAACTATAAATATCATTATATATATTTATATAATTGTGTATATATATATTTAATAAATATATATAAATATAAATATTGTAAATATATTTATTATTTAAGTAAATTTATTCTAATTTTAATAATTATTTAAATATATAAAATTATTTATTAAGAAGATTATAATTACTATTAAGAAAATGTGTATTTATATATAATTAGAAATATATAGTTGTATAAATATAGTAAATGTACATTTATAAATATATATATTTATAAATATATTTTTTAAAAATATATTTTTGACATTATTAATGAATATCCAATTTTAAGTGCATGCATATATGTTAAAAATTAGTGAAATTGTTAAAATTAAGAATAATTACACTTTAACAATATTGAAAAAATAGATAAGTTTTATGCGTGTGCAGTATATATAAAAATTCATTAATTATGTATATGTGAAATCAGTATAACACAAATTTGGTCAATGTTAAATTGAAAATCAAACGAAATTCAATTATATGTAGATTACTATGCAATTAGTCATTGTTTTTAATTTATGTTAATTTATAAATTTAAAAATCATTAATTAGTAAATATATGACTATTTAATATAAAGACCATAAATATTTTGTAATATATAAATCATTTATATATACATAAATATATATATATATATATATATTTATAATTTAATAATAATAAATATCAAAATTATCTAATTAAAAAAATGTTTAATATTGAATACTTTATAATCAATTTATTTATTTTTATCAATAAATATTTAATTAATAAAATTTTAATATTTTTTTAATAAAATAAATTTTTATTTTTATTTTATTTAATTATTTCATTCTATTTATTAAGACCATTATCTATGTTATAAAAATGCTAATGAAATAAATATTTACAACTGCTAAAAATAAAGAGCTATTAAAGGGTACCCATTATCATCGCTAAAAAAATCACTGATAAATGGTACCCTTTATCTTCACTAAAAATAAAGCACTAATAAAGGATACCCTTTATCAGGGAAAAAACTAAATCACTCATAAAAGTTTCCTTTATCTTCACTAAAAAATCATTGATAAAATGTTAAATTTATTAGCGCTTTCCGTAGTGCTGATAAATAGTCAATTTATCCGCATTTTTTACTTGCACTAAGAAGTACCAGTGTTGTTAAAGGATGATTTTGGAGTAGTGATTTAAACACTCAATCAAATAACTTTCAAAGTAAAACATTGTAGGTAGTAAAAATATATAGTTTAAGAAATAAGAATATCTATGATAAATAACATGGATATTTAGGGGGGATTTAATTTCTAATGATCACAAGAAAGTGAATATTTCAAATGGAAGTTAATGACTACAAAATGAAACAAGGATTTGAATGTCAATATTATCCTTGGTTTAAATAATCATAAACCATCCTTAGGAAGAATAAGGATGGTATCAATATATATCCAATGGAGTAATAATAAATGGGTTTTGTCATTGATTAATAGAAATACCATAAAAACATCTATAAAAATAATCTTGAGTAAAATATACTTTTCATTTTGAAAATCACTTTTTAAAACAAAAAACATTTTGAAAATCCTTTTATTTGAAAATTTATTTTAAAAAATAGTGAATTTCCAAAATATTAAGGAAAATATTTTCATTAAAAATAAACTTGTAAATATTCAAATGAAGATTCAATGAGATGTCGGTCATGAAGGTGGATAATTTGTACCCGTCGTAAAAGTTAGAAAACATTCTTTATGCCCTATGAAGAGGTAAGAAAAGGGCCTTCTTCAGAAAATGATAAGAGTATTCCTTTGAAAACATATTTTAAAAGGTAAAATGGGTAATAAGATCTTTAATAAATAGTTTTTATGAGGTTAAAAAAATTTGTAAACATTTTTATAAAACATGGGTTTGGGAGAAAAACAAATTCTATCTGAAGAGAAAAATGAAGTCATATTTTCTTAAAAATATTTTTAGTACCAAAGAGTGGGAAAATGGAAATATTACTTAAAAATATCATGAATAAATATAGTATAATAAAATTAAATTGGTTTATTTATATAATGATCAAATAATTTCCTTCCACTGAAATTTAGGAATAAACAATCTCGATTAGAATGAGATTGTGAAATAAACCATTAAAATGGTCATAATGTTTAAGTGAGAATAATTCAATGAATTAATTATGTCTATCTAGTTAAAATCCACATAAAACAATTTTAAATACAATATAGTATAATCAATCACAATTACAGACATAATCTTAGAATATTATCGATGATGAAGAAGTAATATAATCCAATGAAATGAAATTGAGTAATGAAATTCTTCACCACGTGGTAAACCATAAGTCAAATACCCTTAGATGAAATAATTCAAATTGAAACTTAAAATACAATGAAGAATGAATTATTCATAATATTACATGGAAAAGGGAAATATAAAAACCATATAAATTAAATTAGGTTCAAAACATTACAATATGCCTCAATGAAATGAAATTGAGATGAAATCCCTTACCCCATGCTTCCTTTTAATTGAAATTGATTTAACCTCATGTATAATTATTTTAATCATGTTTTTAATTTATAAAATAACAATATTAATTCTTATAATATCATATATTATCCTTTTATTACATTTTACCCATATTTTTTAATAATTAATTATTTTAAATATTTTAGGTGTTAATTGCCTTGTTTTGCATGTATGTCTTATCATGAATGTTTTAGTTCACTTGAAAAAATATATATATATATATAATATACATAATTATATTAATGTTATAAATATAATATTTACAAATTAGATTCATTATTATAATCATTTATTATTTTTGAACATGGAAAATGAATCTTATCACTTCGTCGAGACGGTATGTTGTACGCACGCATGAGGGACGATATCATTCCATTAATGAGTGAAAGAGTAAGGAAGTGAGTGATATATTATATTTTATGAATCAATATAATCTCATTTATATCACATATATTCTTTAATTTTAACCTTATTACATTCCATTCAAATCATAATTCAAAAATGAATCACAACACTTCGTGAGAGGATAGTTCTTCGTACACAAAAACAATGTTATCATATTTTAAAATACATGGAACATAAAAAGGTATGTGTGATATAAAAATTACATAAATATAATAATATCATTAATATAATATACATGTGTTAAATATATCATTATATCCATCCTTTAGAGGTGGTAATGTAAAAAATGAATGACATCGGTTAGTGAAGCGGTAGTCCTCCATACACACGAATGATGATTTCACAACCCATTTAATGGAAGTGGAGAAGGATAATTATTATGAAATAAATATAATAACATATAATTATATTTTATATACCTGTGTTAATATATTTTAAGTGTTAATACATAATTAAATGTAGAAAAATAATAATGAAAATGAAAGATATTTATTAAGATAATTACTTTTTCTAAGAGAAACATCCTTTGGATATCCTCATTAGGAACCTTGGAATGGTCTTTTGGGAGGACTGGAATCTCTAGAATGTGACTAAGAATTTCTGGAAGTGAATTTTTTAGGGTATGTTAAATCCAAATAACTTGGTATGTGTCAATTAGTGAGGTGATTAAGTTCACTTTTATAAGTGGAGAAATTGAACCCCCTTGGAAATTACATGGAGAATTCCCAAAAGAATCCAAAATGTTAATCATCCTCATGAAAAATGATTAAATATGGTCATAAATTTTAAATTGTAAAGTATAATATTTAAATATTTACATAAATTCATATTTTCACAAGTTTCTTGGTCATTTTAACCCTTATCTTCTTAGTTCAAACCCACAGTCAATCCATTCTCAACTTAACCACAATAATTAATTTTTATTATTTCCACTATTAATTTTGGTAAAAAAATAAGTTGAACTTATTATAAATTAGAAATTATATTTATTTAAAATATTTATTCCATTTTTCTAAATTAAATTCATGTAAGAGGGAAATTTTAATTAAAATTAATCTCATAGATGCGATTACAAAGAAAGTTTCCAAAAAGAAAATGCTTAAAATTTTACAATGTTTTTATATCAAATTTCAATATGAAATTGATTCCAATTACCTAAGTTAAACTAATATATATATATATAATTTATATAATTTTACTTTAAAACTAATTTATAATATAATTTAACTTCGTAAATAATTTAAACAAAAAAACATTTTTCAATTAAAAGTAGGTATATTTCAATATTCATCAAAAAATGAAATATTTTAGAAAAACATCAAAAATTCACCCTAATATAATTTTTATATTATTATTTAAAAAATCAAATTCATTTTATAAAATAAATTTTAAAAATTTATAAAAAATTATTTTTAAATTATGTGCGCAAGGCCCGACTAAATCATCTTTTATAAAATATACAATTTTTCACAAAACATTTTTTTTTCTTATAAATGGTTATTATTTTATTTATAATTAATAATATATAACCATAATTTTCCAAATTTAGTTATTAATATTCATACCTACCATTCCAACGACTATGTGATAACTATTATAGTAATATTTTATTAATATTTCACATTTCATTTAAACTTGGTATTGCATGTAATGAAATATAAACTCTCTGTTTAATATAATACAAGCTAAAATCAGTGTTCCATGTAATGAAACTTATTTAAGAGATTGAATTTATTTAAACATAAATATATTATAAATTCTTATGGTGTTATATTTTTTCTTCTAAGATTTGTGTTTTGTGTCATATATGTTATCAAATACAATGTTCTTATTTTAGAATTTATGGGTGTTGCATTATCCCCACCTTAAATAAATTGTGTTCTTGTAATTTAAACTCGATCTCAGTAACCAGGGTTTTGACATTTGTAAATTCATTTCAAGATGCTGATTTGGAAGGATATTTTCCTCTCAGTACCTTCCCACTATAGATTCCTTGTTTCATCTTCATAAAACTATTATGAACATACATATTTTAGATGAATAAACATGGTAATATTAAATTTCTATATCATTTCAACTTATCCATAAGGTATAATATTTCATGGGAATTCTATTGACATTATCATAACATATAAAGTTTTCTAAATCAAACTCTAATACCAACTATAAGGACTAAACATTAAAAATTACATAATCTTGAGTTTTATTGAAGAATTTACTTTCTTTCACTTTTTGGATCTTTTTAGGTTTCAAGTTTTAGATTATTAGGTCATAACTCATACATAACAAAACCATATAATATAAAGTGTACACTTCTCATCAGTATCATTTTTTCCACCGTATAAAACTTTTATAACAAAACAAGATTTCTTTTCAGGAAAACACTCTATAACTTTGATATAGACCTCTTCCTTTCCCTTACCCATCCTTAAATCCAATGAAAAAAATTAAAATACACATGATAGATAGAATAATTTTATTAAGGGACATAAAAATAAGAAAACCATTATTCCATTGAAAAACATGAAAACCCATTAAAAGCCCTTTTCTAAAAAACATAAATTTTTACCCAAAAAGGTAATTATCATTATTTTAAGAAGATAAGTTATATTAAATTTCAATAAAATTATTTCCATAAAAACTAATTAAAAATTATAGGAAATTCATGTAGCCTACTTGGGACATCATCACAAATAAGTATTACATAACCCTTACAAAACCTCTAAAAACTGAATTAATCATACGAAAAACATCCAATATAATTCTCTAAAGAACATAATCATTACCCAATGTATTGAGTGATATCTGGGTACACCCATCATATTTTTAATAACAGGATTACTTGATGATATCTGAGTGTACCCATCCTATATAATATATAAGAAAAACAACATGAATAAAAAAAATTTATGATTTCACCTTTTCATCATAAAACGATTGAAGAACTCTTTTAAACTCATATGCAGATCACCTTCAGATATAAAAATTCAATTTTCATTTAAAAACCCATTTCAATACTAAAATACCCAATAAATGGTAAAGAGGGGTTTTAATTGAAAAAAACATTCAATTTTGAAAATAAATCCATAAATCAAATAATATCTATAGAAATGGAAAAATCCATTGTCACCATATATGGTATGAATAGAAAATTTCTTTTTGTCATTTATCAAAACGCTCTGTATAAAACACATAAAAATTAATTTTAAAAAAAAGTAAAAAGAGATATCAAATTTTATTTATAAATATTTTATGTCCATATAATTTTTTTCATAAAATCACATTAAAAACATGGACATGGAAAATAAATAGTTGGATGGAAAAAATTAAAAGATATTTTTTTAAAGAAGTGTCCTTTATCACATTGGAAATATTTGAATCTCATGTCTAGTGAATGAAAAAAAGTAAACAAAACTACAAATACCATGATATTAGATAAATTCATGATATAACATGTCAAAGGGGTAATATATACACCTCATAAAATAGTATAGGTGTATTCCTTCAAAATATGCCTCAATGAAAGAAAATTGAGATGAAGTCCCCTACCGTGAGTCCAACTTGTCACATGTTCCTTTATCTTCTTGAATAATAAAATTTTGTTAATTATTTAATTTATTGGGAACATTTTTAAATATTATTATTTCTTTTATTTCACTTATTATAATGTTATATACAATTAATTAATCAATTAAGTTTACATTGGATATTTTGACCATATTCGTCTTATGTTTCAAAAAAGACATTAGTAGGTTTACTATGTTCAAATAAGTTGTTATTTTAACATATAAAGAATAATAATCCAGAAATATTTTTCATATTTATACATCAATTATACTTTTAATACAAATCATGAATGATGTTTTTGAGAAATTAAGTATGTTTTAGTCATACAGATTAGAGGTCGTACATACACATGAGTAACGTTTCCATTTTTCAATGATTATTATGGAAAGGAAGTAAGTAATATTTTATCTTTACATAATGATAATAATATCATATATACCATATTATTTCTTTAAATATACTTAAATATATCATCCATGTGGTGTGGTGATGAAAATAGAGTCACATCATTTTGTGAAGTCGGTAGTCCACTCGTACACTAACGACGTTATCATTTTTCAATGAGTAAACAATTAAGAAATAAAATGATATATATTATTATAAAAATGAAAAATATGTCATTAATATAGAAATTATTCCATTTATATCACATATATTAATTATATTTATCTATATTACCTTCCATGTAAAGCGTTAGTGAAAACAAATCACATTGCTTCTCGAGATTGTAGTCTGTCGTACACATGAACAATATTATCATATCCCCTATGAAATAGAATGAGAAAGGTATATATGATATAAATAATCCATAGGTATAAAAATTTTATAAATAATATATATATATATATATATATATACTTTATACTCATCATCATTCCTAACTTTGTTAGGTGGTAATGGAAAAATTAATGACATCAGTTTGTGAGGTTGTAGTCTGATGTACACACAAATTATGGCCTCACAAACCATTTAATAGAAGAGGAGAATGATTTAAGTTATTAAAACAACATAATAAAATATAATTATATATAATATACTTATTTTATTATATAATCAAGGTTTAATAATAATTTAATGGGTTGGTGGGAAAAATTAAATAAAAACCCTCATTGATGAACATTAACTCTTCTTCAAGTAACTTCTTTTAGTTTACACCAAAGGCCTTCCTTGGTTGGATTTATTCCAAAAATAATTATTATAGGATAATAGTATGGGATTAGATAATTTATTTGGGTTGTATTTTCTAAACCAATGTTTTTTTAAATTTTGAAGAGATGAGAGTGGGTTGCCTTTTATAAGTGGGTTGAGTGGCACACTTTTAATTTTTGAAAAGAATGAATTCCACCCATGTTTTTTTCATGTCAAAAGGACACAATAATGGAAAATTATTGATACTAAAATGGATAAGTTCAAAATATGGTAATATAATAGATTTTATATAAATTTTTATGTCATTTTAACCCATATCTTTTTTGTTGAACCCCATGGTAAATCCATTTGTACCTTAACCATGGTAATTAATTTTTACCTTTTCACTATTCATTTTGGAAAAAAAATAAGATGAAATTATGAGAAACTATAAATTATTATTAATAAAAATATGAAATCCATTTTAAAATTCAATTCACATAATTAGAAAAATTTAATTTAAAACAAACCCGCAAACGTGATGAAAAAGCGGGTTTTCAAGCATAATGTTATTTTGAGAAAAAGATGAATTTATATTAAATCTATGACTAATAATAATCATTGCATGAAACTAAATTAATATTTAATTACATATAATATATAAACATAATATAAAATATTATCCATAGGGATTAATTATAATTAATTAAAATAGAGAAACATTATACATTTTAAAACATTTTTTAGAAAAAACCCGTTTCTAAATAAAAAATAACTTATACTAAAAAAATATAAATCTGATTAATAATTAATTAAGTGGTTTAAATACGATTAAATAATATATTTTTTTTACTTTAAATTATTTTCAAAATTTATTAGGACATTTAAAATACTTAACTTATTGAAAATGGAAGACTTGTTTTTACAAAAATCGGTACTTTTCACTATTCACTAAAAAATAAATATTTTTCAAAAAATATAAATATTTTACCCAAGGTAACTTTTGATATTTTTATTTTAGAAATTATATTCATATTTTAAAATTAAAATTATAAAAATTAGAAATTAAACTTTTAAATAAAACCTTATAAGAAATGATTTTAGTAAAAACTATTTCCTTTTTGATTTAAAAATTACTTAATATTTTCATAACTAATATAACTATACCATTCATATTAATAAATATGAAAATGATTTATTCTATCATTAACTAGGTTTTTACAATTAATATATATATTTATTTATTTTATATCAATATTAATTTTATATATACATTCATTATATACAAATATTTAGTTTATAATCATTCTTATGTTTATAAAGATTCTTCAAATTCTGTTTAGGCAGATACAATTTAAAATCACCCTTAAATTTATAAAAATTATTGAAATCTAATTTAAATACATTTATATTATACACACATAGATCTTATACACATAATTATTTTTTTCAAAGATTCAATTTATATACATTCTTCAATTTATACACACTTTCGGTGTAAAGAGTGCATATCATTACACAATATTATTTATTTTGAGATATTTTTATATTTATCAGAGGGTTTTATTATAGGTCTTTAGTGAAGAATATTCTGATAAATATAAATGAACTATTACTGATCTCAATTTAGAAACTCCTGGAGAAATTTAGTTCTCAACCTCAATGTCTAGTAATTTTAGTAAGAATGAAAAAAATGAAAAAATTGATTGAGAATAAGATTATTTTTCACGCTCTCTATCATTGTAAGTTTTGTTTTATAATGCATTAACTATTAACAATTGATTTATATTATAATATCTCTAATATATATTATATTATTTTAAAACATCATTTAGGATTTTTATATGTATTGATGAAGTTATTTGTTTAACAATAATTAAATTATTTAAAAATAGTTTATTTTCCATTGAATATAGAAAATTATTTTCCTTTGAATTATTTTATATGGTTATCAAGTATTGCCTATAAATTATTCTTCTTAACTATTAAAAATTTATTTTAGTATGTTGTAAAATTATTTTCCATTGAACTATTATTTTCCTTTTAATTATTTAAAAACACTTTAGTTAATATTTAACATAGAAAACAAACAAATATTTCCTCTACATGTCACACTTGACATTAGAATAAAAAAAATATCTACGTGTGAGAGATTTTAGAGGAGACTATGAATGTTTGAAATAATTTAATCTAATTATAAATGTTTGAAAACATTTTCTTCATAATATATTCATTATATATGTAATTTTACACTCGATATTTAAATTTCATATTTAAAATATTTAACTTATTCTTTCAAATTTTATGTATATGTATTTTGTTATGTACTTAACCATCAAATAAAATACTAACCAATATAGAAGTGGATGTAGTTTTATATACTAGAATGAGTAATGAAATATCTAATTTCATACTATTATCAATTTTAACAATATGGTTTGTTTATTTTCCTTTGATTTTTCAATTTATATACCTTTATTTTTATATTACTTATCTATTAGTTATCCACTGATCATATTATTATATAGTAATTAACTTATTTATATAAAAAATAATTTAATAAGATAATGTATATGAACTATTTTTAAATCTAACAATTATATTTAGACTGCATTTCCAAGGCTCTGTTTGACATCATTTACTACTATAACATATTTTTTATTAAATTTTTATAAAATTAAATTAATTAAAACCTATTGAATATATGTAATAATTGGATTATATTTATTTTTTTTCATGTTACACATTTTTTAACATGTGTATAGTAAAAAAACCTCTCATCAATTAGAAACCAAAAAAATATTTATCAGTTGTATTTTTTCCATTTTTGGTATTCATCCTAAAATGGCCCGAAGTCCTTCATTTTTAATTGATTTTTGATAATCCACCTTTCAAGGGGTGAGGTGGAACCCTTACAAGGCTCGTAGGCATATGTATTACATGGATCATAGGCCTTAGATAAATTCATTGCCTGCATGCTTCAAACATTACATACAACCCAAACTAACTACTTGGAACTGATCCTCCCCATCATCTTCATCGCCAAATAATCTCTCCACCTTTGCATGGCTGTTCGTCTAGGTTTTCCCATGCATACATAGGTTTTACCGATGGAAGGTGTCATACCCTCTCATTCTTGCAATCTGTTTAGATTCTGTTGTGCTGAAAGCTTGTTATTCATCCTCCTTCTAGAGCTTGTTCCTTGTAGGTTGTCTAGTGTTTATTTGCACTTAAGGTAGCCCAAAGGCCTTGAGGTGGCCTGAAGGCCTTACTAACCCAAATTCACGGGTGTCCTGAAGGCCTTAAAGGACTCAGGGACCAAATCGGTGTCCTGAAGGCCCAAACGGGGGAATAGACTCAGTGACTACAGTGTCGAACAATATATGCTACAGTTCCCACTACTTCATTGCTATAATACTACTACAGTTCCTGTTATAGTACATACTATAATACTTATATAGTACCCAAAAATATGCCTCCGCTTGGATTTGATCTCGGGTCACCTGGATGCACTTAAGGAGTCCTCGCCAACCTGTCTGAGGCTCATGTGCTTTTTTTTATTCATAACATTTGACTATTTTTCCAAATCAGATATATTTTTTAAAATATGATCAAAATATCATATAATTATCCTTATATTATTTATATTTAGTTGTTTTTCAATATAAGATCATTCTACAGAGAAGATCAATAAACATGCCCAATTTAGTGTTTACCAATGTATTAATATTTGCGAGAAAAAACAATTTGGAATGTTATTTAATATATGAACATGATATTATAAATTTTTACATGATTCAAAATAATTCCACTATATTTGAATATTTTAATCCCCCTAATCTATGAAATATGGAGTTCATTTTATATTTATCCATTGAAAAAATATTGATTATAGTGTGCTTTACTAAGGCTCTGTTTGAATTTATATACTGATAATTGCTCATATCAACTGATAATTGCTCATATCACTTAAATTTCAATTCACGTGTATCAAAAATGAAAATTTCCTCAAATTAATTTTTTTATTAATGGTATCATCTATTTTAATATTAAGTTTTTCATTTTACATATATTAAATCATATTAAAAATTTACTATGAGGGCATCATTATTTAAATAGGCAATGAAAATGGGTGAAGTGTACCACCACTTGAAGGATAGTTTTTATCTATTTGTAGTTTTATTATAATAATAATGATTCTATTAAACATTTTATTTGGGAACTTTTTGTTATTCATGTTTCCATTAAACTAAATTTTACAATTCTTGTTGTTATGGCACGTATTTTGATAAAAATTATACTAAATTTGTGTGATTCCTTTTCCATATCTTCTTCCTAGAGAATAGTTTTATAGATGGTTTTACCACCCAAGCACTAACGATTCTCTTATGGATAAATTCATTTGATGAGTTTAATTATTTTCCAAAATGTATTTATTAACCATGTAGCAATAGTGTGATTACCAATTTCACATAAAATTGTAAACTACATAGTTCCATGGTGATTGAACGTCATTATAGAGACCCCATCAACATTATCCCAAAGTTGGTTCCTTCTTTATTACATTGGAATAAGAAATAAGTAATCAAATATAGAAGCACTGAACAGTTTAGTATTATTGGTAAATTAGATACATACTTGTTTCTTTCATTACATTTGAAAGAAAAATTTAAAACATATTTTTTTTAGAATAACATTATTCCATCTATAATATCTTTTCATATAAAACATAGTACACTTTATAGATTCTTGAGAAAGGAAAAAAAATCAAGTGTGATCTGAAATGGTTAGTAAGTGTTAAGAAAAACTAAATTTATCATGAATCAATAATAATAATCAACATGACATGGTAAATAATTGAACATACATGCCATTTAAATAAATTGATAAATAATAATCAATATAGAAAGGTAAATAACTAACAACACATTCCATTTATATGATTGGATATGGAATAATCAATATGGAAAGGTAAATAACTTAAAACACGTTCCATTTAATCAATAAAATGATAATTAAATGAATCTATATATAATATCATTGTGAAAATATCATGGATATTAATAAATGAATTCTTAATGAGTGAAATGCTTAATTATTGGATGTCATGTCTTAGGCATATGATACCTCTACCATCAAGACCTTTAATAAGATTGTTTAAACTGTAGGTTAAAACTTGTTTAATTATAACTTAAATTATTTGTCTCATGACACCTACTAATGCATCAAGAAGATATATAATGCCAGGTTGCACCCATCACTACAACTCCAAATCATTCCTCATATATAAAATAATCAGTTTAATTACTGAATCAACATTCCTTAACATCAAATATCTATATCTAGTGAAGGATACATATTTATCAATATTACCTACTACAAAACTGTTTTTTAACAGCGCTAGAATTAACCTTTATCAACACAATAAAAGCACTGACTACATGAGTGGGGTTAAAATCCATGGAATTTTATCATCACAAAAAAATCGCTAAGAACATGGTCCTTTCTCAGTGCTAAAAAAAGATAATAAATGAGACCTTTATAATATCTTTCTAAATCAGTGATAAAAGACCCATTTATCAACTCTTTTTTTAGAACCGCTAAAGGAAGAATTTATCAGCACTTAGAAAAGCACTACTAAAGGGTATTTTATCAGCACTTCTATGAGTGCTGATAAAGTATAGCTTTATCAGTGATTTTAAAAGTTCTGATAAATATAGCCTTTATCAGTGCTTCTAAAAGTGCTAATAAAGGGTCATTCTACAGTGTGCTGTAACAGCACATCGCCACACAAAAAACACATGAGATATCAACAAAAATAAGTCCCAATACAGGATTTAAATGAAATGAAATTTACATCACAAAAAACACTATTTTATACACTTCAAACATTGGTTTATACAATAACATAAATATAAATTATTACATAAATTAAAAACATCAATGTTCCATTATTTTTTAATCCTGACCTGACATGTGCTATTGCCAAAAAAAACCACTCTTTATAGAGAAAATTAAAACACCAGTATAATAAAGCAATTATTTTATTTGTAATAATTGAAATATATAAATTAATATAAAGTGTTAGTTTAACAAAAATTGATGCCAATTTTAAATTAAAAGACTCACTTAGAGTCATACCAGTCACATCATGCATCAAATTGAAGTGTGGATGATTCAAAAACATCTCAACTGACTTGTGGATCATTTTTCTAACATATCAAAATAATCTAAATGTGTTTTCTCAGTTTTGAGTACATCAGTTTTCTTTTTTACGAAAATGTAATTTTAAACTGGAAACATGTACTTTTGACTCATTCCAATCACACCGTATATCATTTTGATGTGAAATGGATTCCTAAAATTAAAAAATGAATTATGAATTTTTTCCATAAATTATCAATAAAATATGAGCATGTTTGATCGGTTTTTAGTGAGTGACACTTTTTTAACTAAAATGCTAATTTTAAACTGATAACGAACACTTTGAGTCATACTGAGCACATTGTGTATCAGATTGAGGTACAACAGATTACTATATGTAAAAAATGAATAATGGATCATTTTCGTAATGTATGAGAATAATAAAAGTGTTTTTTATTTTTTTTTAATAAGGAAAATTTTCCATTTTACTAAAATTTATCATAATTTTAAATAAAAAGAGTCACTTTTAGTCATACTTGTCACATCATGCATCAAATTGTGGTGCAGTTGATTCCTACAAGTCCAAAATGACATATGTATAGTTTTCTAAATGTTTCCAAACAATATTAATGTGTTTTATTGGTTTTGAGTACTTCACTTGTCTTTTTTACTAAAATTTAATTTTAAAATTGAAACATGCACTTTGACTCATACTCATCACATTATGTATCAGATTGAGGTGTGACTGATTCCTACCCATCAAAAATGAATTATGAATAATTTTCCCAATTTATTAAAATAAATTGAATGTATTTTCATAGTTTTGAGTAGGTCATTTCGCCTTTTTACTAAAATAGATATAAATTTTAAATAAAAACAATCACTTGGAGTCATATCGGTTACACTGTGCATTGGATTGAGGTTAAACAGATTCATGCACATCTCAAATCAATTATGGACCATTCTACTAAAGTACAAAACAATTTGAATGTGTTTTTTTGGTTTTGAGTAGGTCGGGTTTTTTACTATAAATGATTTCAATTTTAAATAAAGGTGAACTTAGAGTCATACTGGTCACACCGTACGTGCATCAGATTAAAGTGGGGCTTATTCCTACATGTTCCAAATCACTTTTGGATTTTTTTTCTAAAGTATCAAAACAATCTGATTGTGTTCTATCAGTTTTGTGTATGTAACTTTTATTTTTTTTTAAATTTCATTTTAAACTTGAAACATGCACTTTGACTCACATGGATCACATTGTGTATCAGTTTGACATGATACTTATTCCTACACATCAAAAATTATTTAGGAATCGATTCCATAAATTAACAAGAAAATCTAATTTTTTTCCTCAATTTTCAGGGAGTGAATCATTTGAAAGTCAAATATCAATTTTAAACTGATAATGGACACATTGAGTTAGTTTTCTTTTTTAATAAAATTAATATTATTTTAAAATTGAAAGAATTAAATGGAGTCATACTGGTCACATCGTATGTCGGATTGACGTGTGGTTGATTCTTACACGTCCCAAAGTCTCCAAAAAATCCTAACTATCAATTTTAACACAATTCTCATTGAATTTATTTGTTGAATTGTTAAAACTGCATGAGAATCTCTAAACACAACACATCAACTTGAAAAAAATAATCCACCTGTATAAGAAAAAAATTATCATGTGAGTAATACTAAAAAATAAATTAAATATAAATATGAAACAATACATTAATTTTATATACAATGATTTGACCATGAAAAACATCAATATTACCTCTATGATTGAGTAGAGACAACATTATTTCTCTTCCTAAAAAGACAGTGAAGATAACTTGAAATAAAGTGATAAATGCAACACTGTAGGGATGAAAAGGTTTTGAGGGAGAAGAAACATGAAAGTTGTACAGAGCACCCCAACTTGAACAAAAGAATCCACCTGTATAACAAAAAATATATTATGTGTTTAATATTAAAATAAATAAATTAAACATAACTAAGAAACCACACATTAATTATATGGATATTGATTTTACTGTGAGAACATCAATCTTACCTCTGTGATTGAGTAAAGACAACGTCATTTCTCTTCATGCAAAGTTAGTTGATAGAACTTAAAAGAAAGTGATAAATGAACCACTGTAGTGGTGAAAAGGTTTTAATAGAGAAAAATACATGAAAGTTGGACAAAACACCCCAACTCAAACGATAGAATCAACCTATATAAGAAAACAATTATCATGTGAGTAATACTAAAAATAACTCAATTAAACATAAATATGAAACTATACATTAATTTTATAAACAATGATTTTACTATGAAAACATATATATTACCTCTGTGATTGAGTAGATGCAGTTTCATTTCTCTTTCTATAAAGGAAGTGGAGAGAACTTGAAAGAAAGTGATAAATGAAGCATTATAGGGGTGAAAAGGTTTTGAGGGAGAAAAATCATGAAAGTTAGAAAGAGAACCCCAAATCGAATAAAATAATTCACTTGTGTAAGAAAAAATTTATTATATGATTAATACAAAAAAATTAAACATAAATATGAAACAATACATTAATTATATGGATAATTATTTTACTGTAAAAAACTTTGATATTATCTCTATGATTGAGAAGAGACAACATCATTTCTCTTCCTACAAAGGCATTACACATAGACAAAAATATACAAAAAATAAATGATATCATTAAGGAATAATGAAAATTAAATAAAAAATTCATTTGATATTTTTTTGGTAAAATATATAATTATATTATAACATTATCTTTATATCTTTCCCAATGGTTTCTTTGGTCCATATATAAGCTAATAACAAAACTAAGGATTCTATGTGTACTTCATTATAGTTTAGAAGAATATATGGATGTCAGGAAACCACGAGAAAATTGATGATACTAATTTATAATTAGATACATAGATCAATGGAGACAAAACAAGTATTTCTTATGCATCACTCACAAAGTTACTAACAAAACTAAGGATTATCTGTACACTTCGCTAATGTTTTTTAACTACTACTTAGCTTAACATCTAACCTGAACTTCCTGCCCGGTGTCCCCATGATTCTCTCATCCCACACGCGCTAGCCACCATATATATGTTCAAGAATCCAATTAGTCTATTTCTCTCTATGTGTGTAATGAGAGCATTATGGGGATTTTGGCAGTAATTTCAGGTCAAATTCTATTCTAAGTGGTAATTAACCAATAGTAGGGAAGTGAACATAGAATCCTTAGTTTTGTTGTTAGATTTGTGAGTGATTCACAACCAATCCTTTTTTAGGATCCATTAATCAATGGAGCCAAATAAAATTCAATATTCTTCTAACACTTCTGTAATAATTTGTCTTGAATAACAACAATGTAAACACACACAAATAATTTTAGAAGGGTCATCTGTATGTGCTCTTGAAAACTAGGTGAACTCTTTAACTCTATATTCATATTAATTTGTCAAAAATTTAGCATGCATGCATTTTTAGTTCATATCCATCCTATTAGGTTCATAAAATATTAATTTTATACAACATATAATTAAATACACATAAGATATTACTTATCAAAAGTGAAAGTTATGGACAATTCTAATGAGGGAAACTCAACATTTGATTGTTTCAAAAAAAATTAGTATGTTGAAGAAACTGGGTAATTGAATTTAAGAAAATAATTAATCCACATAAAATATTTTTTAAATCCCCTAAAAAATTAAAATATAATATATGCAATTAAGGAGTAATAAGAAACTCAAATATGATAAACAAGAATAATAAAATCTCATTTAATAAACTATAAGATATAAAAATGTATTAGAACAAGTGATATAGAAACATAAGGAATTATTACAATTAAAAATAACGGTATATCAATATTTGAAAACATCTCAAGACTCTTGGGATGTCATATCACCACACTGACCCATCCCAAAGAAATTTTAGGTACTCCCACTGATTGTAAAATTAGCATTTATAAATGGATTAGAGGACTATAAATTACACCAAACAAAGAGATAATTTTCTCATTATTTAATATTAGAATAAATCTTGTAAATTGAGAAAGGTGATGCATAAATTGAAATAATAAATAAGATCATGGTGTCAGAGGTTAGATAAATTATTAAAAAACATTAATTTAAAAAAAATGAGGAATTGATCATATTCATTACATAAAAAATAATTTTATGGATAGATTAAAAGTGTTGGTAAATTTAGATGACATAATATTTATAGGATCTAGAGATAAACGATGATAATAATTTTCTACATTTATAATGAACAATTTTTAAATGTTGATGATTAGTGAGTTTACATTTTCCTTAGTTTATAGGTGACTCAAGGAATTAATGGGATATTTATTTCCCAATCCATGTATGTGAGGGAAGTGTTTTATAGGTGACTCATGGGATTAATTGAAATCATGGGATATTTTTAACTTTTGGTGATCAATTTTAGAAATGTAAACAAAATAAAACAGCCAACTAAACTCCATGTGACTCCATGTGTCACCATCGAGTTCAAAAACAATAAACTCTCCATGAGCGATCAAGATTAGAATCAAAATTGGAAACAAAAAAATCAGAAGGCCTACCTCCCTAGTATACAATCACCGAACCACAAATAATGACATCATTAAATAAGAAATAAAAAAAAATACACAAAGAAAATCAGAAGGAATATTACGATATATTAAAGAAAATCTGAGACCCTCTTTGAAAACCCCAAATGCAGTCGAACACTGAATATCAGATGAAATTTTTGACCAACTGGAGGCAGTCGAGTGATGTGATCCAAGATTCGATTTACCCTAGAAGAGTTCTAGTAGTGTGTGGCTTCTGCGAAAATATTCTTATATATCAATGGATTCAAAATGGTTAGGGTATTTTAATTAGATTGGGACACTTTTATCAATTCTTATTACTTAAGCACTGATAAAAGTGGTCTTTATGAGTGCTTTTTTAGAACTGATAAAGGTATCTCTTTATTAGTGCTAAAAAATAACTGATAAAATCAATATTTATCAATGATAAACTTATAACACCAAAAAATGTTTATTTTATCAGTGCTTTTACTTGCACTAATAAAGACTTACCTCTATCATTGCTAAAAAAGAATTGATAAAGACCAGTTTTATCAGCTCTTATTCATTAAGCGTTGTAAAAAGATTTATAATTATAATTATAAATAAAAAATTATAAATATTTATATATACTTAATAAATCAATATAAATATAAATATTGTAAATATATTTATTATAAATTTATAATTATATAAATATTTTTTAAAAATAATATTTATATCATTATATATATTTATATCATTGTGTATATATATATAATTAATAAATATATATAAATATAAATATAGTAAATATATTCATTATTTAAGTAAATTTATTCTAATTTTAATAATTATTTAAATATATATAATTATTTATTTATAATTTTAAAAGTACTTTTAAAAAATGTTTATTTATTCATAATTAGAAATATATAGTTGTATAAATATAGTAAATATACATTTATAAATATATTTATTTATAAATATCTTTTTACAAATAAATTTTTGACATTATTAATGAATATCTAATTTTAAGTGCATGCATATATGTTAAAATGAGTGAAATTGTTCAAATTAAGAATAAGTACACTTTAATAATATTGAAAAAATAGATAAGTTTTATGCATGTGCATTGTATATAAAAATCCATTAATTATGTATATGTGAAATCAGTATAACAGAAATTTGATCTATGTTAAATTGAAAATCAAACAACATTCAATTATATATCGAGTACTATGCAATTAGACATTGTTTTTAATTTATGTTAATTTTTAATTATAAAAACCATTATTTAATAAATATATGACTATTTAATATAAAGAACAAAAATATTTTGTAATATATAAATCAATTATATATACATTAATATATATCTATATATTTATATACAATTTCATAAAAAATTATCATAATTATATAATTACTAAAAGGTTTAATATTTAATAATGTATAATCAATTTATTAATTTTTATCAATAAATATTTAATTAATAAAATTTTAATATTTTTTTAATAAAATAAATTTATAATTTTAATTTAATTAATTATTTTATTCAATTTATTAAGCCCTTTATCTGTGCTACGAAAACACTGATGAAATAAATATTTATAACCACTAAAAATAAAGCACTATTAAAGTGTACACTTTATCATCGCTAAAAATAAAGCACTGATAAATAGTACCCTTTATCAGTGCTAAAAATAAAGCATTGATAAAGGATACCCTTTATGAGGGATAAAACTAAAGCACTGATAAAATTTTCCTTTATCAGCGCTAAAAAACACTGATAAAAGGTTAAATTTATTAGCTCTTTCCGTAGTGCTGATAAATATTCCATTTATTAGCATTTTTTATTGCTCTGATAAATACCAGTGTTGTTAAAGGCCGGTTTTGGAGTAGTAATTTCAACACTCAATAAAATAACATTCAAATTAAAACACCATAGGTAGTAATAAGATACAGTTTAAGAAATAAGAATATCTATGATAAATAATATGGATACTAAGGGGAAATTTAATTTATAATGATCACAAGAAAGTTAATATTTCAAATCGAAGTTAATGACTACAAAATGAAATAAGGAAGTGAATGTCAACATTATCTTTGGTCAAAATAACCATAAACCATCCATAGGAAGAATAAGGTCGGTATTAATATATACCCATTAAAGTAAGAATAGAGGTGTTTTGTCATTGATTAATATAAATACCATAAAAACTTCTTGAAAAATAATCTTGAGTAAAATATACTTTTCATTTTGAAAATCACTTTTTAAAACATAAAACATTTTTAAAATCCTTTTATTTGAAAATTACTTTTAAAAAACAGTGAATATCCAAAATATTAAGGAAATTATTTTAATTAAAAATAAACTTGTAAATATTCAAATGAAGATTCAATGAAATGTCAGTCATGAAGGTGGATAATTCGTACCTATCATACAAGTTAGAAAATATTCCTTATATCCTATGAAAAGGTAAGAAAAGGGTCTTCTTTAGAAAATGATAAGAGTATTTGTTTGAAAACATGTTTTAAAAATTAAAATTGGGTAAAAATAGCTTTAATAAATAGTTTTTATGTGGTTAAAAATATTTTTGAAAATATTTTTATAAAACATGGTTTTGGAAGAAAACAGATTTCCATATAAAGAGAGAAATGAAGTCATATTTTCTTAAAAACAATTAAGTACCCAAGAGTGGGAAAATTGTAATATTACTTAAAAATATCATTAATAACTATAGGATAATAAAATTAAATGTGTTTATTTATATAATGATCAAATAATTTCCTTCAACAGAAATTCAAGAATAAAAAATCTTTATTATAATGAGATTGTGAAATAAACCATTAAAATGATCATAATGTTTATGTGAGAATTATTCAATAAATAGATTATGTGTATCAATATTAAATCTATATAAAAAAATTTTAAATACAATATATTATAATCAAGAATAATTACACACATAATCATAGAAAATTAAAGATGATGAAGAAGTAATATAACCCAATGAAAAGAAATTGAGTTATGAACTTTTTTACCAATTGGTAAACCATAAGTCAAATCCCATTAGATGAAATAATTCAAATTGAAACTTAAAATAATATTAATAATTAATTATTCATTATATTACATTAAAAATGGAAATATAAACACCATATAAATTAAATTAGGTTCAAAACATTACAATATGCCTCAATGAAATGAAATTGAGATGAAATCCCTTACCTCACACTTCCTTTAAATTGAAATTGATTTAACCTCATTTATAATGATTTTAAGCATGTTTTTAATTTATACAATAACCATATTAATTATTATAATATCATATATGATTCTTTTATTACATTTTACCACCATTTTTTTAATATTTAATTATTTTTAATATTTTAGGTGTTAATTGCCTTGTTTTCCCATGTCTATTTTATCATGAATGTTTTGGTTCAATTGCATAAAATATATATATAAAAATATACATAATTATATTAATGTTATAAATATAATATTTACTCATTAGAAATATTATTATAATCATTTATTATTTTTGAACATGGAAAATGAATCGTATCACTTCGCGGAGACAGTATGTTGTACGCACACACGAGGGACGATATCATTCCATTAATGAGTGAAAGGGTAAGAAATTGATTGATATATTATATTTTAAGAATAAATATATTATCATATATATCACATATATTCATTAATTTTATCCTTATTACATTCCATTTATATCATAATTGAAAAATGAATCACATCACTTCGTGAGGTGATAGTTCGCCGTACACACAAACAGTGTTATCATATTTTAAAATACATAGAACGTAAAAAGTTATGTTTGATATAAAAATTACATAATAATAATAATATCATAAATATAATATAAATGTTTTAAATATATCGTTATATCAATACTTTAGAGGTGGTAATGGAAAAAATGAATGACATCGGTTAGTGAAGCGGTAGTCCGCCGTACACATCCAATGGCCCGGAGGCCTTCAATTTTTTTATTTAAAATAGAAAACCCCTTTTGAGGGAATTATAGGGAAACCCTACATACATCATCGACTTAAGACAAAAACATGAAATGAGGGTCAAGTGAGACAAACCAAACTGATATTGTCCACCGTACACACGAATGATGATTTCACAACCCATTTGATGGAAGTGAAGATGGATAATTATTATGAAATAAACATAATAACTTATAATTATATTTTATATACTTGTGTTAATATATTTTAAGTGTTAATACATAATTAAATTTGTAGAAATAAAAATGATAATGAAAGATCATTATTAAGATAATTACTTTCTCTAAGAGAAACCTCCTTTGGATCTCATCATTAGGACCCGAGAAATGGTCTTTTGGGAGGACCAAAATCTCTATAGTGTAACTAAGGATGTTTGGAATTTATGTTTTTAGGGTATGGTAAATCCAAATAACTTTTTATGTGTGAATTAGTGAGGGGATGGAGTTCCCTTTTATAAGTGGGGAAAGGGAACCCTCTTGGAAATTACATGGAGATTTCCCTAAAGAATCCATAATGTTAATCATCCACATGAAAAATGATTAAAAATTGACATAGATTAGAAATTGGGAAGTATAATATTGAAATATTTACATACAATAGGATTTTTACAAGTTTTTTTTGTCATTTTAACCCTTTTCTTCTTAGTTCAACCCCACAATCAATCCATTTTTAACATAACCACAATAATTACTTTTTATTATTTCTACTATTAATTTTGGTAAAAAAATAAGGTGAACTTATTAGAAATTATAGATTATATTGATTAAAAATATTTATTCCATTTTTATAAATTAAATTCATCTAAGTGGGAAATTTGAATTAAAATTAATCTCGTATATGCGATAACAAAGAAAGTTTCCAAAAAAAATGCTTAAAATTATACAATGTTTTTATATCAAAGTTCAATATGGAAATGATTCCAATAACCTAAATTAGACTAATATATATATATATAATTTATATAATTTTACTTTAAAACTAATTTATAATATAATTTAACTTCCTAAATAATTTAAACAAAAAATAATTTTTGAATTAAAAGTAAGTATATTTCAATATTCATCGAAAAATGAAATATTTTAGAAAAACCTCAAAAATTCACCCTAATATAGTTTTTATATTATTATTTAAAAAATCAAATTCATTTTATAAAATAAATTTTGAAATTTTTTAAAAAAAATTAAAAAATTATTTTTAAATTATGTGTGCAAATCCAAACTAAATAATCTTTTAGAAAATATAAAATTTTTCAAAGAACATTTATATTTTTATAAATGATTATAATTTTATTTATAATTAATAAATAACCATAATTTTATAAATTTATTTATTAATAGGCATACCTACCATTCGAACAACTATATTATAACTATGATAATAATATTTTATTAATATTTTACATTTCATTTAAACTTGGTATTGCGTGTAATGAAAGATAAACTTTGTGTTTAATGAAATACAAGATAAAATCAGTGTTGCATGTATTGAAATCTATTTAAGAGATTTAATTTATTTAAAAATAATTATATTATAAATTCTTATGGTGTTATATTTTTTTCTAAGATTTGTGTTTTGTGTCATATATTCTATCAAATACAATGTTCTAATATTATAATTTATGGGTGTCACATTATCCCCACCTTAAATAAATTATGTCCTCGTAATTTAAAATCGATCTCGGCAATATGGGTTTTGACATTTGGAAATTTATTTATTGAAAACCCACATTGTAAAAGGATTAATAAAATATCCTCTAAGTAATACATAAAGGGAAGTACCAAGGTAATATGAAATAACTCATAAATAGGTTTCTATGTAGAACAAAATTAGTGGAAAGATATTGATATGGAAGAAAAGTGTAAATTATTATTGGGAGTGACTAAGGCCATTGATCACAAGAAAGTTAATGATCAATGGAAAGTTAAGTGTTTCAAAATCATAAATATATGATTATTTAAAAGACCATATAATTCATCATATATGAATATAATAGGATAACATTATTGTTTTGAGATCCTTTTCCTAAATTTGAGGAATTTTTTTACTAGATATGAATATAAGGAAATATACTTACTTGATACATTTTTATTTTATAAACACAATTTCATCCATTGGTTGTGCTTCGATAAATTTCCAATTATTCCATTGCTCTAATAAATGAATATCCAAAAATTATTTTTTATTATTGAAGCAATAAAATAAACATTTAATGGATCATAAGCTCCATAAAAGAGTGACATATCTTTTAGTATGTATCTAACTATTTTTTAAAACAAATACTTTTAGCACAAGTTGTCTAATATAATAAATTAATCTCTAAAACTCAAGGTAATACCACTAGATCATAATTAATATTTATTTTTCAAATCATTTGACTAAAAACAATAACATATTAACAAGGACATATCCTAGGCCAGTAGTAGGTGCTAAACCCTTATCATCCTCAGGTCATGTGTTCAAGCCCCACAACCTTGCGAAATGTGATGGGTTGTCACCAACAATGCGGCCTATACTTTTTCTAAATCTATATTAATATAATTATTATAATTTTCTAAAAAAATATGATGTACATTGTTAAAATAAAATTAATCAATAAATAACCTTTTTACTCAGGTTTTTAACACAATTTTTTTGACAATGTTTAATAATCTCATTTGATTATTATTAAAATTTCATTAATGATCATATTAAACCAAATAGTTATCAATTATTTTAAACTTATATCTATAAAATGAAAAGGAATTATTACTAAAACAACTTTTCTACAGAAACATATACTTGCTATAAATTTCTCCCAAAATATCCTTAATCTTTGTATAATCCCATCCCATAAAACCTAAAAAGATTTATTGGAGGATTTAAAATTGTAATTAATCTTAAAATCATTAATCCATGATGGCATACATAACTCTTATGTTAATGAAAACATAAATGCCTCTAAAATTAAACACAATCATTATATGTTTCATGATGATTTTAAGAAAAATACCATTATTAAAAATACTTCAATAATTTAATTCATAAATACCATTATATAAATACTTCATCTATTTTATTTCAAAAAAGTTCCTTCCTTGGTATAGGGTTTAACCTTTAGAATGGGGAATTGACTCGGATAATGACAAATTTTCCCACCTTATATAAAAAAAGTATAAATGGATCCTTAGGATGATATTTTTTTCCATCCATCAAACTCTTCATTTTTATCGACAATTATTTTCTTAATGTCTTTCTTTTCCACACATAAAACATTTTCCCATTCCTCTGAGACACCTTATTTTCAATATAAAACACCTTAGGTTTTTCCTAGATCATTCATTGTCATCATCTATTCAAATCCATAATAATGGTTTGAAAAGAAAATGTGCATTATCCTAAGAATATACCCCTATAGTGTCAAACCTAGTGCATAGTAAGGCCCATTTTCATGAATGAGGTAAAGATTGGTTCAATAGTAATGTAACATTTTTAGAGTAATCAGCCTTAGGTATATCTGTATCAGAACCACATCCACTTGTAGTATATATACAGTGATGTATTGCTATTAAAAACCACATAATCTATTCCTTTCCAAAACTTTAGGATGTTATTATATACTCATCCTCAAATTTTATAATAGGTTTATGTTATTTAGTGTATGTTTTCTTAAATATACTTCCCAAGATTTCTACAAAACTTATTTGGATAAAAACTATAGTGATCCTGACTATAGTATCATGGAGCCAATGCCTGCATTATTACATTGGCATAAGATGAATGGAATCACATCCCGAAGGACCAAATAGTTTATTAGTCTTTTTAAACTATATGCGTACTTTTTTCTTGCATTAAATTTGAAAATAAAATTTACAACATAATTTTTTTCAAGAAAAAATTTATTCAATCTAGTATATCCTTATATATCAAACATAGTATACTTCATGGATTCCTAGGAATGGGAAAAAATGGGTGAGCTCAAATATAAGTAAGGGTTAAGCACATCAAAATCTATCATGAATTAATCAGCATGATCCACATGGAAAGGTAAATAATTGAACACACGGGCCATTTAAATAACTAGATAATTCATAATCAATATGTAAAGGTAAATAATTTAAATAACATACCATTTATATAACTGGATGATGAATAATCAATATGAAAGACAAATAACATAAAACACATGTCATTTAATCAATAAAATGAGAATAAAATACGACCATTGATAATATCATAGTGAAAAATTCATGGATAATAATAACTTAATTCTTAATAAAGAAAATTATTAATTATTGGACATCATGTCTCAAGAACATGATACCTCTTCCTCAAGACCTTTCACACGAAGGTTTAAACTATTAGTAAAAACCTCTTTAATTCTAGTTTAACTTGTCTGTCTCATGAGACCTACTGATTCTTCGAGGGGATATATAATTCCAGTCCCACACATCACTTTAGGTTTGAATAATTCCTCAAATATCAAATAATTGATTTAATTCATGAATCAATATGCCTTAACATCAAATATCTGTATTGATTAAAGGATACAGATCTATCAATATTTCCATAGTCAATCAAATAGATTTCAAAGTAAAACACTATACATATAAATGAGATATGGTTTAAGTAATAAGAATATTTATGATAAATAATATGGATATTTAGGGGAAATTATATTTCTAATGATCATAATAAAGTTAATATTTTAAGTGGAAGTTAATCACTACAAAATAAAATAAAGAAGTGAATGTCAATATTATCCTTGGTCAAAATAATCATAAACACCCTATATGAAGAATAAGGATGGTATCAACATATAACCATTGGAGTAAGAATAAAGGGATTTTATAATTTATTAATATAAATACCAAAAAACATATTTAAAAACAATCTTGAGGAAAATATCCATTTCATTTTGAAAAGAACTTTTTAAAATATAAAACATTTTGAAAATTATTTTCTTTGAAAATAACCTTTTAAAAACTATGATTTTCTAGAATATTAAGGGAAAAAAATTATTTAGAAATAACCTTGTAAAATTGAAAAGTGAGCTTTAAATAAATGTCGGTCATGATGGTGGGTAATATTTACATGTCGTAATAGTTAAAAAAATATTCCTTTTGCACAATAAAAAGGTTAGAAAAGTGTCATGTTTAGAAAGCTACAAGAATATTCCATAGAAAAAAATTTAGAAAGTAAAAAATGGGTAAATATTTATTTAAAAAATATTTTTTAAGAGTTTAAAAACATTTTTGAAAAAAAAATTATAAAAAAAGTTTTTGGAAGAAAACAGATTTCCGACTAAAGAGAGAAATGAAGTCTAATTTTCGTAAAAACATTTTATAAAATATTTTATGTACCAAAGAGTGTAAAATGGTAATATTACTTTAAAATATCATTAATAACTATAGTATAATAAATAGAAATGGGTTTATTTATACAATGATCAAATAATTTCCTTCAACTAAAATTAAAGAATAAAGAATATTGATTAAAATGAGACTATGAAGTAAGCCCTTGAAATGATCATAATGTTGAAGTGAGAATTAGTAAATGAATAGATTATGTGTATTAAATATAAATCTAAATAAAACAATTATAAATACAATGAAATATAATCAAATGTAATTACAGATGTAATCTTAGAATATCAAAGATTATGAAGAAGTAATATAACCCAATGAAAATAAATTGAGTTATGAAATTATTTACCACTTGGCAATCCTTTAGTCAAATACCCTTAAATAAAATAATAAAAATTAAAAATAAAAATAACATGAATATTTAATTATTCATGATATCATCAAATTTCAGTATATACACCATATAAAATAAATTAGGCGTATAACATTACAATATGCCTCAACGAAATGAAATTAAGTTGAAATCCATTACCTCACACTTCCTTTTGGTTGACCATAATTTAAACTCGTGTATAATGGTTTAAATCATGTTATTTATTTATAAAATAACCACATTTATACTTATAATATCGTATATTATCCTTTTATTACATTTTACCACATGTTTTTTAATATTTCATTATTTTAATTATTTTGGGAGTTAATTGCCTTATTTTCTCATGCATGTTTTGTCATGAAATTTATGGTTAATTGGTATATAATATATTTCCACAATATCTATAATGATATTAATTTTATAAATATCAAATTTAATCAATACATACATTATTTTAACCATTTATTAATGTTGAACATGTAAAATGAATCACATTTCTTTGGGGAGACGGTTAGCCGTACGTATGCACAAGCGATGATATCATTACCTTAATAAGTGAAAGCGTATGTAATTGGGTGATATATTAAATTTTAAGAATCATTATAATATCATATATACCATATATATTCATTAATTTTATCCTTATTTTATTCCTTGTAAAGTGTAACTGAAAAATGAATCACATCACTTCATGAGGTGGTAGTCTCTCGTACACATGAGTGACATTATCATCTTTTAAAATACATGAAACTTAAAAATATACATGTGATATTAAAATCTAAAAATTATAATAATATCATAAATATAATATAAATGTGTAAAATACATCATTATATCTAACCATGAGATGTGGTAATGAAAAAACGAATTACATTGGTTTGTGAGGTGGTAGTTCTCCATACACATGAATGATTATTTTGTAACTGATTTGATGGAAGTGAAGATGAATAATTATTATAAAAAAAAATATCTCCATATATGAGATATACTAGTGTTATAATATTTTAAGTTTTAAGAAATAATTTAATGTTTATAAAGAAGAAAGAAAATGAAAGAGCTTTGTTAAGATCATTACCTTCTCCAAGAGAAACATTATTTGGATCTCCTCTTAAGGACCCTAGAGATTGTTTTTTGGGAGGACTAGAATATCTAGAATGTAACTAATGATGTTTTATATATAATTTTCTTAGTTATTTTTTATCCAAATATACTGGTATTTCACGACCCGCCTTTTTCAAGATTAGGAAAGGGACGACAATGTTCCATGCCCTTCCTTCCTTATGTTGAAGAAGAGATAATGACCCCCGAGTCCCACCTTCAATAGGACCAGAGTGGTGACTAGCATAAAGGGTATAGAATCTCACAGATAAATAGAAGGCATTACCCTTTTATAAAACAATATCAGGAGATTAGAAGCTAAATCCCAAACAACTCCAAATACCAAAAGTAGAATTAAATCCAAAACCTATTCCCACATGCATGTTCAAAATTAAATCTAATACAAGGTACATAAAAACTACAAAGTAAAGTAGCAAAAGAAAAGAGACTAAGCAACAAAAACAACAAATCCTGACGCCCGAGAAAGTAAAGTCCAACATGGTCTTCAAAGTCCCCCCAGAAAGCTAAAAACAAATTTTATATAGGTTGGGTGAGTATACAAGTATACCAAGTAGAAAAACTACAGCCACCCGTGCACATGTGATGGAACATAGTAATGTCCCTGTTAGAAAACATTAGATCGTCAAAGTATATACCAAGGAATACTAACCAGCCCAGCCTCACCAAGGCACACTCAGTAAATAATGCAATTAAAGTAAAGTAGTAGTATAAGCACATTGATATTTGGGTACCCCACACCTCTTTCCTCCCAACTAACTGATCATCCCGAAAAAATAGTGTATTGATTCCGCCACTCTTCTCAAACACAATACCACTTCCACAATATACTTGCACACACCAAGGACTCAACCACACACAATCCCACCTGCAGACACCTAGGTCAAAAAACCATGCCTCCCTCATGAAGACACTTGTACATCATTTTGAAGACACTTAGAAAAATAGTCCTAGCCCACAAACTTCTAGGCCTCTCATAAAAAAAGGCTTTTCAGGAGGATCTTGGGTGATGGTTATCCTAAATCCATTACATCCATCCTAGATACACTCGAGTAATAAGAATACGAAAGAGGGTACAAGGAAGAAAGGCAGTAACCAGCCATCTATCCTCCCATCAGGAAGTGGGGAAAGACACCCTCCCCCATGAAATGAGGTTTTTTAGAACATGGCTCTTAACATGGGTGGGGTGTTTATAGAAATAAAAAGGAAATAAAATTTATTCATATAGATAATCAAACACTCAGACTAACCTATGGGTTTCAAACAAACAACCAACCAAGCCCACCAGTACCACTTTTTCTACTAGCTTTATATGCACAACCAAACAACAACTACTACCAAAGAATATTCAAACCCATTTTATTTTGCAATATGGCACTCATTTATTTATTTAAGGGATTCAATTTAATCTATTCTAGCACTAACGGGAAACTACCAGCCATAACCATATCAAAAGAAACAAGCAAAACCAAACTAAAGTCCTATTGTACAACAACACAAAACCAGATTTACAGTCTACTATATAAACCCCCATTCTTCCTAGAAACCTCGTCATACATTTCCAAATATAATTCTTCAAAATTATACCACACAATCATTATCTCACAACCCATCCCTACAGCCTCGCTACCCAAAAAATTATCAAATGTAGTCTCACTGCATACCATGTTCATATCCACACCATAGTCCCACTTCCTAACATCTCCCCATGACCACAACACAAAAAAAGACAATCATAATTCCTACAAGTTTATCCACTCCACAATCAATAAATCTATCGGACTGAGATTCTATCACAACTCCCCTGTACCACCCCACATACCATTCCTAAAAAATCTACCATTAACCACAACCTAATAGAACATAGTACTCAGCCACACATTTCAAGCAGGACATATTCATATTTGATAGACACTATTATTTAAGTCCACTTTGATAAACATGGGTGATCATACAAGGGTTTTCATCCTGGGGAATCTATTTCAATTAGCCAAGTATAAGTGATTAAATAGTTTTTATGTTACATCCATTAATCAAAGCATCATGACCAAAACAAGATACAAGTGCACAAGAAAAGACATCCATGATTTTTAGAGGGCTTTACAACCATAATAGATCACACAGATAACAAATAAAACATGCAATCAATATCAAACCACTCTCAGTCCATTATCATTGATCCCATTATCTTTTGTTCATATTACCTTTTTATTTATTTCTTTTTTTAAGAAAATATTCAACTGTTCTTCACTAATAATCATTATTATGCCCACCCCTCATGATGCAAAAATAAATATAAGAAAAAGAAATCCCTACTGAACAATAAAAGGATCAAAGTTCCTCTTTTCACCAAGAACATGGGTCATGCGAGAAGTAGAGAAGAACTCTAAGAAAACTGAGCAAGAGGGGATCTATCATAGGCAAAAAACTCATCTAGAGAGAAATGATCTAGTCAAACCAAGGGAAATTAAAAGGAAGAAGTAAGGAAGAGATCTTGGTTTATGAAAAGGTGAGATCCTAAAAATCAGGGAGACGATTTCAATGTTATTGAAATCAGATCGTGATTTGACCATGTGGCTTGGCGGTTACAAGGATGGTGAAACATTACAAGATATGGGGAATTTAGTAATTCCCCTTGAAAATAGTGGAGATAGACCAGTGCACGACTATTAGTTGATCGGTTATGATTTCACGGAGAAAACACATAACATTGACAAAACTATAAAACTTGGAAAACTGGGAAAACCATAAATGAGACACTGATGGGTGATTCAATAACGTTGAGCCACCGATGTGTGAGATAATATCATGACCTACCGACGCTGATCCACCAACATTGAGCTACCGGCGCCACGACTTACTAATGCAACAACCTACCAACACCTTGACCTACCGATGCCTCGACCTACTGACGCCTCGACCTACCGATTCCTCGACCTACTGACGCCCTGACCTCCCAACACCCTGACCTACCGATGCCCTGAACTATTGACCCTGATGCCCTATACTCACCAAGGCCAACACCCCTAAATATCTAAAGCTGACATGATCGAATCACTAATGTTGACGCCCTCAACTCACTGACACATTAGAAATGCCGACACCAACACACTAACATGACAATGTCGACGCACTTAGTTGCCGATGGAAAACTAGAAATTTGGAAAACTACTTAAATAAGCCACTATTTCCTCCTATAACACCCTAAACACTATATTTTCACAAAGTATGGGTTTGGGAAAATCTGGGTTATTACATTAGATACCTCTCAAACTATTCTTGTCCTCATGAATTCTAAACTATACCAAAAGAAAGGGGGTCCAAAAAACCAACCCTTAATATACCTATTAGGAGTAAACCACCTTGTGTTATTCCAAATATGTAGTGAAAACCACAACATCCCATAACAACCTCTTGACATATATATCCTAAACAACTATGAAAACTCTAATGCCCCACACTTCCCCAAACAAACACAAAAACACTGAAGGTCACGTTGTCCAGACATATGGATTAAAGAGCTACTTCCTCCATGTATATCTATTATCCACTTTGGCCATCAATGACTCACCTACACAGTTTTAGTCACATCTATATTAATGAACATTGATTAGGGATCAAGTTCTCCCCTCTCTATAGTAAGTAATTTTCACACAAAATCATAGAATATGGAAACAACTTATCATACAACAAGTGAGTTCAAACATTACATCGGGAAATGAAGCACAAAAGCAAGACACCGAAACAAAACTAAGAACATCTTTAGGTATTGGGAACGCATCTGTGCCTCATATTCCCTAGTAATCTCCTTGAGAACATTGTGCCTCCATAACACACGAACCAAGGGAATGGTCCATCCACAGAACACCTTCTCCTTACAATCCTCGATTTCTACTTGTCGCTCCATGAACGTCGCGTCATCCTCGAATTCCAACTCTCTCCATTCTAGGACATGAGAGTCATCATGTATATACCGATGGAGCTGAGATACATGAAAGGCATCATGGATCCTCACCAACTACAGTGGCAATGCCAGTTGATATTCCACCAGGCTAACTCTTCCCAACACCTCGAAATGTCTGATGAACCTAAGATAAAGCCCGCTTCCTCTTCCAAACCTCCATTGTCAACTCCAAGGGGAGACCATTAAGAACATGTGGTCCCCAAACTCGTACTCCAAGGGCCTCTTTCTTTGATTGGAATATGACTTCTTCTATTCTTGAGCCGTCGTCATCCTCTAATGCACAATATGAACCTTTTCCATTGTACTCTACACTAACTCTTGTCTAATAAGGAATGCTTCCCCTACCTCTGTCTAGCACACGGGTCAATGACACGATATTCCGTACAAGGATTCAAACAGTTTCATTCCAATGGTAAAGTGATAGTTATTATTGTAAGAAAACTCTACCAGGGGAAAGTGTAATACCTGCAATCCTCTAAAGTCCAAGACACATGACCGCAGTATGTCCTCTGATGTCCGGATTGTCGTCTCAATCTACCCATCTATCTAAGGGTGGAAAGTAGGGTTAAGGCATAACTAGGTTAAAAAACATGTTGCAATCCCCTCTATATTTGTGAGGTAAATCGTGCATCTCAATCCAAGATGATGGATCATGGAACTTCATGTAGCCACACCACTTCACCTACGTAGCTCTATGCTAGGGAATACATTGTGCTTGACTCCTTGATCGTTAATAAGTGAGTCGATTTCATCAAATGGTCCAATACTAACCAAATAGCATCACATCCTCCCTAATATCTGGGTAATACTATGATGAAATCCATCGATATGTCATCCCAATTCTACTCATGAACATCCAAGGGCTGCAACAGACTGTTGGGAACACAGGGCTCAGCCTTCATCTACTGACACACTGAGCATCTTGCCCCAAACTCCCCCACTTATCACTTCTCCCTGGGCCACAAAAATGTTCCCTCAAGACTTGGTACATCTTAGATACTCCTAGATTCACCACCAATGGTTAGATATGGATATCTTAGAGAACTCCCTCGCGCGTTACCACTAGGAAAAATAACTTCCCATGGAACAACATTTGATTCTGGATATCCTCTGAACATTATTCTATAGCATCACCCTAGACAACGTGATCCAGTATTACTTCAACCTCTGTTTCTCCCCACAGAGACCCCTCTACCTACCTCACCAAAGAAGACCACACTTTCATCTGAAACAGATAGCCTCTAGCACTTCCCTCCTCAGTGTCTAGGTGCAAAGAAGACAACTCTTCCATTTCCTTCCATGATATTGTGGATTCCCAAACTACCTCCTTCAGCGACTTCCTACTCAAGGAATCATCCACCACGTTCCCCTTCATGGGGTGTAATATATCTCGAAGTAGTAATCTAGGAGGAACTCCCTCCACCTTCACTTCTACAAGTTTAGGGCTCATTGATAAAATGTATACCTTAAGCTATTATGATCTGTGAAGACCACAAAGGGCTCCCTGATGAGGTAATTACACCACAACTTTAGCACAAACATGACTAGTGCAAGCTCTAGATCATGAGTGACATAATTACGTTCGTGAGGACGTAACATCCTAGACCCATAAGAGATTACTCATCACTACTATATCAACACACACCCCAAGACTAGTCCAGAAGCAGCACACAACACCACGAGCATCACCCCTTCTTCTAGAAATCTAAGCACTGGTGCACTGACCAGTTTACCCTTTAGATAGCTGAAAGCTTCCTGACACTGATCATTCCATACGAAGGCCTGGTCTGTTTTGGTCAAAACTATCAATGAAGCTGCAAACCGATAGAAGTTGGGTATGAACCTCCGATAATAGCCCATCAGACCTAGGAAACTACAAACCTCTTCCACATTCTTGGGTGATGCCCAAGAAACAACTGCTTCAACCTTGTATTGGTCCACCACAATCCCTTGATGAGATACCACATGTCTGAGGAAGTCAACCTCTCGCATCCAGAAATTTTACTTGGACAACGTTCTATAGATCTGGTGGTGTTGGAGGACCTCTAAGATAGTCCTCAGATGCCCGACATGCTCCTCCTACTACATTGAGTAGATCTGGATGTCTTTGATGAACATGATGAAGAACTAGTCTATGTACTCATGGAAAATAGAGTTCATGAGCCCCATGAACACAACTGGTAAATTCGTGACACTGAAGGGCATGACCACGAACTCAAAGTGTCCATACCTGCAAGAGAATGTAGTTTTTGAGGTGTCACCCTCCTTTACCCTAAATTAGAGATATCCAGACTATAGGTTGATCTAATACAACCCACCTTCCCCCTTTAATTGGTCGAAAATATCATTGATCCTCATAAGGGGGTAATGGTTCCTGATCGTCCCATGATTCAGTCTTTGGTAGTCTATGCACAGTCTTAGACCACCATATGCCTTCTTCAGGAACAAGAATAGAGCACCCCATGGTGACACAATAGGATGGATAAAACCCTTATTCAGGAGGTCATCAACATGAATATGCAACCCTCAAAAATCACAAGGTTACATCCGATATGGAGCCATCAAAATTGGATGAGCACTGGGTTGAAAGTCTATCCCAAAATCAACATCACATCAAGGGGGTAGCGTCACAACCTCTTTAGGGAAGACATCTAGGAATTTACTAACAACCCTTGGAACTTACACCATCATTGTATCTACTGATTCCAATGACATCTCGGCTAATAAAGATAGAAGAGTCTCCACTCACCAGTTTCCCTCTTGATAACTTCTCTTTCCCATGAAAGCTACACACTGGCCGCCCATATCTTAGAACATGACTCTTCTACAACAATAGTTGATAACAACCTACATAGAAAAAACCATTTGATGCGTAGGATAAAATCATATGGGTGAATCTGTAGTAGAAGAGGATCCCAAATGGAATGATGTGGCCCCAACATCAGTCTACATTCTCAACAAAAATCAAACAGACTGGTCGGACCTCTAACTGGCGTACTCAATAGCAGGGGCATGGTAAGTCTCTCTACATCTTTTACTAGAGTATGGCCTAGATCAGGTGAAACAAAAAAGTGTGAGTCTCCTAAATCAAACAATGAAAATGCAAGAGTACTAAAACGACTAATCATACCTCGAACAACCTCTGTCCCTACTGAAATTGCTACCTATGTGGTGTGTAACTACCAATGCTCAGATCCTCTACCTCTCTGCTATCAACCACCTCCCCAACCAATCCCTGGTCTAGGTCCCTAAAGAGAACCCTAAGGTTGGCCTCCCCAAGAACCTTCTACCATCGGTGGAGTGGGAGACTGCTACCCCTGCTACTGGAATGGGATAACTAGAAACTGTTGCTGCTGAGGTGGGTGCTGAACTTGTCCATCCCCATTGTACAGTGCTCAAACTGGGAATTGGTTCCGAAGATGTCCATATCCTCTACAGTTAAAGCACCTTGGAACCAGGTCCATAAGGAAAGGCAGAGGACCAGGAGAAGAGAATTGGAACTTATAAGGCCTACTCCCCGATGGCTGAAACCTGGAAGGCCCTAACTCTAGAAACCTATTGGGAAAGGATTTAGCCTTTGAAAAACTCAGCTAGATCCCCTCTCGTAGCACACCTCCCAATGAGTTCATCCTTTCCTCTACCTCAGCCTTCTTCTGAACCTCTAAGTGTGTCAGTATAGTGAAAGGAGGGACAGAATACTGAAGAGAATTCTAGAGTGCCTCCTCTAAGAATCTTTCCTTGGACTCCTCATCTGGGAAGAGATTTGGTTTCAAGTGTAAGAGATCCTCGAACTTGATCCCCAGTTCCCTCACCAACATACTCTCCAACTATAGGGATAGTAGCTCATGCCTATTCCCATTCTTTATCTTAGAAGAAAGGAATTTCGCCCGAAAATCCTTCTCAAAGTTATCCCATGAAACCTCAGTTTCCTTCCTCTCTCTAAGTTAAAGAATACACCACTAACACATTGCTCCTCATATTTGGCTCACTTCAAGAGGAACCTAGTACTCGGTTGGATCCTAGATTAATCTGAAAGTGATCACTGAATCCTCAATCCAACTCTACATCTCCATGTCCGAGATGTTTCCCTCGTACTTTCCTAGAGTCTTCCACTAGAAGGCAGAAAGAGTCTTTTGCCACTTGTCATCTTCCTCCTCTCGATTGACCCTCCACTAATCAACTGGGTCAACCTGTCGGGCCTCAATGGCCCATACCCCATGTGGGAAATTTCCAGGTTCCATAGCTGAAAAAGTAAACAAGGAATTCCTAAGCCTGAGTAGTGTGGAAAATTTTCTTTTAAATTAATTTTTAACTCTTCATTTATTTTAAATCCCCAAAACACCCAACACACACAATAACACAATTAATTATGATACATGTACCTTTTCTAGGGTCTCCACCCTACAATCGGTGTAGCCTCACTTGGTCATTTAGTAGGTCAAGAGTCCTTGCATCAGATCACAGGTGGGCCAAAATCCCAAGTCCTAGCCAGTCTTCCTTGACCTATTTCACGCACTAAGGTCACCTAACACTATTTCCATACCACAATAAGCAATTATCACTATGAATAACTTCAAACCCCATCCTATCACTCAAACTCCCACAACCTCCCTCTGATACCATTTTGTTATGACCTACCTTATTCAGCATGAGGGAAGGGATGAAAAAGTGCCATGCTTTTCCTTCCCCAAGTTGAAGAAGATATAATTCCCCCCCAAGTCCCACCTTTGATAGGCCCCAGAGTGGCAACTAGCACCAAGGTAGTAGAATCTCACACAGAAATAGAAGGCATTCCCCTTTTTATAAAACAAGATAAAGAGATAAGATGGTAAATCCCAAACAACTCCAAATACCAAATGTAGAAGTGAATCCAAAACCCATTCCCACATTCATGTTCAAAAGTAAAGCTGATACAAGGTACAAAAAACTCAAAATTAAAGTACCAAAAGAAAATAAACTAAGTAAAAATAGAAAAAAATACCGACTCTTGAGCTAGTAAAGTCCAGAACGGTCCTCAAAGTCCTCCTAAAAACCTAAAAACAATTTTATACACATAGGGTGAGTATACAAGTATACCCAGTAATAAAACTAAATCCACTCATGTACATGTGAGTGAACATACTAATGTATCTATGAGAAAATAGTATAACCTCAAAGCATCTACCAAGGAATACTAACCAACCCAGCCTCACTAAGGCACACTCACCAAATAACGCAAGTTAGGTAAAGTAGTAGTATAAGAACATCAATATTTGGGTACCCCGCACCACTTTCTCACTGGTTAACTTCTCATCTCTAATGACTAACATCTTGATTTTAACACTATTCCCATAAGAATTCCCACTGCCAAAACTATAACGACCCATATTTTACATACATTATTATTACTTCAGAATTGAATCACACTTATTACAACATATAACAAAACCATGAAAGGATCGTATAGTTATAGTGTCTTTGGAAACTGGGAAACATAAACAACTGGTTCATAAATCATCTACATTGTCTCTCATTTATTTCATCATATCTAGAGTCCCTTTTGGAATATCCTACTTAATATCCTTCTTCCTGACCTGGGGAAAAGAAAACATACAAAAAGGGTGAGCTCAAATGCTCGGTAAGGGTAAACAAAAGAAATATCAATCACATCATATTCATAAGAACAAAACATTTTGGAAATCTTAACCTGCATAAGAGATCATAATTTCATAATCATGGGATAAATCATAGTAGTGAAATGTAATCCCAATAATCATAACTTAAAACATGAAATTTTGTGTAATACACACATAATCATAGAGAATCATTTCTTATTAGTCAAGACTCATTTCCAAGACTATATTAGCGGACAAAGTCCATTTCTGAACAGAGTTCACTCCTCGTTTCAGTCTTGTTTCACTGAACCGGTTTAACCTGCCGTTCTAGTTGTGTCTATCTCATGAGATATAAATATTTACCAAATGCATTGAAGGGAGATATAGGTCCCACCCATCTCATAATGAAACCATTCTTATGTGTGCCACAAAATCATAAATCATACATCATAGCATAACCCATGTAATAAAAATAGAAATCTTAAACATCATGACATCATAACATAATCCATATAAGATAAAAGGACATAATAAAAATAATTCCATCTTAACATAACCAAATAAATTTAAAAATAGGTATAGAAATAGAACCCTGTATTATCTTAGAAGGTAAATAATTTTGATAAAACACTTGAACTTCATTCTTGAGTAAAATATCCTTTCTACTTCAAAAACATTTTTCTTTTCTTAACATGTCATACAATTTTAAACTAAAAGAAGTTGATTAAAAATAAACTTTAAAACTTGTAAAGGAAGCTTTATGGAAATAATTTTCTAAAAATCCATTCAGGTCGTATAAGTTAAAAAAACATTCTTCTCGTACTTTGGCCGAAAAAGTCAAAAAGTACCTCATACGAAAAATGGAAGAACATTCCTTTCATATCTTTTACTAAAAACTCACCGAAGGGTAAAATTGGATTTAAACAATATTAGTAGGATAGAAATAATATTACATATTGATAAAACATGGATGTGGATGATAAATATTCCCTAGTAAATTCTGAAGTATAAACAATCTCGGATAAAAATGAGATTGCGAGATTTTTCCTTATCTTAGGTCTGATTTGCTTCATAAGTGTCCGAAACTCATGTATAATGATTTAAATAATGTCATTGAATTATTCTAGAATCATAAGAATTGTTATGATATCATATATGGTCATATTCTTAGCTTCTTATTAGTAATATTTCATTGCTACTTGTTATTCGAGTGTTTATTACTTTTTGTTCTTATGCGTGTTTTGTCGAATAAATTCTTATTATTATCTTTGGGTTATAGATACCTCATTTTAATAATGTTATTAGTGTAATATATATCTAATTTATTCATTAAATTCATTTATATAATCATTATGTAATTAAAATCATGTAGAACGAGCCGCATCACATCGTGGAGACGGTAGGCCGTACGTACGCACGAGCGATGATATCGTTCACATGATCGTGGAATTGTATTGAAGTGTATGTATAATATTTCAGAATCAATATCACTTTAAAATAATAATATAGAGTTTTTATTTACACCATTATACCCATCCAAGTAAGGTGGTGGTGGAAAATAGATTACACCACGGCGTGTAGACGGTATTCCGTACGTACGCATGCGCGATGATTTCGTTTTCCGTAGGATGGATAGATGGTGAAATAGGGTTGTTTCATACTTATAATAACATATCATTATATGAGTGATAATTATGTTATTACTTCATAATTAAACAACTAAATAAGAAGAAGTATAAGAAGAAATAAAGTTGAAAGAATCGGTAACGGACATTACCTCTTCTTTGAAGCACCTCTTCTTAACCTCCTCTTAGGACACTAAAGATGGTCTTTGAAGAAGACCAGGACCTCTAGGATGTTTCTAGGAAAGTGTAGAAGATAAATTTTTAGGGGTTGTCCGAGCTTTAAGGCTCAAAGTGGTGTGAGGAAGAGAGGGAGGAGGTTCCCTTTTATAAGGGAGGAGAGGGGCACCTTTGGAAAAACTAAATATATTATTTTATAATAAAGTCATATTCGGTTTTTAATAGCTCCAAATTGATTTATTTTTAAGCTAAGGCAGTGATGGGTCTAAATCCTATAATCCAATAGAATTTAGACAAGTTTATGTTTCTATTTTAACCTTATCATTTAGATTTAACTTTAAGTTAAATAATTTTACTTTTACCGTGTCTTCTTGTTTTCTTACACTATATGGCTAATAAACTTACTATAACAAACCAAACGAACCCCAAGTTGTTTATTATTAATATATATAACCTTATATAAGTCATTTTGCCAAACCGTAGATTTTTAGGAATAAAATAACAATTAATAATATAATATTTGTTTTAAAAACTATTTTATGTCAATTTTGACACTATTTGGTAATTGATTTTTTTGAAAATCATAACATAATGATTAGTTTGAAAAAAGTTAATTAAATAAATAATAACATGTGATATTAACCTTTAAAATTATTGGAATTAATAAAAAGTCTCAAATTACATTTATTTGGGTATTTATAACATCAATTATGTCAATATTTCATTAATAAGATAATTACTGCATCATCATTGTGTCATAAATAAATTAAATTATTTAAAGTCTAAAAATTATAAATAAAGTACCATTATGTAGGAAATCGTTTTATATTTCCAATTAATATTTATAGTTGACTTTATCTTATGTATAGCCCTACATTAAAAATTCTTTAGTTATTAAACTTTGATTTTAACTATTTTAACCCTTCTTTAAATAAATTAATAATAAATATCCTAATCTAATCCAAGTGGACCTAAATGGTCATATTTTATTCCTAAGATTGTTTTTGGTCGAATTACACTTATCCAATAGATTTAGGACATGTGTTAGGGTAATAATAATATCATTTTTACCCTTAATTACCCTATTTACTTTTAACCGTGGTAAAAAAAAGTAAAAAGTTACTATTCATCAAAAATTATTTTCATCTCATTGAACCAAATTTTAGTCCTTGATATTAATTGTGTCTCTCTGATTTTCGAAATTCCACTCACAGAAGCGGTAAAATTAAGTTTTATGTAAATTTTTAAATTCTCCTAAGAGATGGGTAAAAGACGGTGAAAAGTTCAATAAATTTTTATATATCTAAAATTATTATAAAATGACTCCAATGAATTAATTTGAACTTATATAGGTATTATGTATCAATTTTTGCCTAAAATGAATTTAAATAAAAAGTTGGTTTTTAAATAGTAACCCATTGTTTTCACTATTCATCAAAAATTGAAAGTTTTCAGAAAAATACCAAAATTACACCCTAGGCTAATTTTGATATTCTGAATCCAAAAATGAAGTCCATTTTGAAAGATAAAATTTATAAAATTTCAAAAAGTGGGTATTACTATTCATAACGGCTAGTTTTAATAATATTTTAATAGCATATCATTGTTTAGTAAAATTTGGTATTGCGTACAATGCAAGCTATCGAGGAAGGCCACAGTTGCGTGTAAAGCAAGCCAAGATAGTGTTGTGTGTAGTGAAAGATTCCTTCGATGATTTATATAACATAAAAACAAAATATTTCTCATAAAAATCCCGGGTGTTACATTCTACCCCCCTTAAAATGAATTTTGCCCTCGAAATTCATCACTTCGTCACAAATAGATGAGGATACCTCTCCCTCATCATATCCTCAAGCTCCCATGTAGCTTCTTCCAATTGGTGGTTCCTCCATAAAACTTTCACTAAGCGAGTGGTCTTGTTCCATAGGAATGTTTCGCTATGATCCAGAATCTCTATCGGCTGTTCTTCATAAGAAAGATCTTGCTCCAGCGGTACAACTTCTGAGCTGAGTACATGTGAAGGATCGGGTATGTACTTTTTCAGGAGCGATACATGGAACACATCATGAACTTGAGAGAGATTTGGTGGAAGTGCCAATTGGTAAGCTACCTTCCCAACATGATCCAGTATTTCGAAAGGACCGATATACGTAGGGATCAGCTTCCCCTTCTTTCCAAATCTCATTACTCTCTTCCAAGGAGATATTCGTAAGAACACTTTATCACCTACTTCAAACTCTAGGTCTTTTCTTCAGTTGTCGGCATAACTTTTTTGTCGACTCTGAGCTGCTCTTATGTGTTGTTGAATAGATCGGACATTTTCTACCATCTCATCAACAAGATCAGGTCCTAATAGCTTTCTTTCCCCAACTTCATCCCAACAAGTTGGAGTCCTGCATTTCTTTCCATAGAGAGTTTCATAAGGAGCCATATGAATACTGGAGTGAAAGATATTATTATAAGAAAATTTCACCAAAGGTAGGTGTTGATCCCAACCACCTTTGAAATCCATAGAGCAAGATCTCAACATATCTTCTATAGTTTGAATTGTCCTTTCAGACTGACCGTCTGTCTGAGGATGATAAGCAGTGCTGAAACTCAACTTTGTATCTAGAGTATGCTGAAGACTTCTCCAGAACTTTGAGGTAAACCTCGGATCCCGATCAGATATAATGGAATATGGTACTCCATGCAATCTTACCACTTCCATTACATATATCCTGGCAAGCTGATCCAGAGAGAAATCCTCTCTAATAGCAATGAAGTGTGTCGACTTTTTAAGATGATCAACTATGACCCAGATAGCATTACTGCCTTTGGATGTTTTTGGAAGTCCAGTGACAAAGTCTATAGTGATGTTTTCCCATTTCCATTCAGGTATGGGTAATGGTTGTAACATCCCCTTAGACTTCTGTCTCTCAACTTTAACTTGCTGACAAACCAAGCATCGAGAGACATATTCAGCAACATCTCTTTTCATGTCATCCCACCAGAAGTACTCTTTCAGTTCCCTATACATCTCTGTGATTCCATGATGAATATAGAATGAAGAACTATGAGCCTCATCCAGCAGCTCCTTCTTTAATTCTGGGATGGGAGGAACACAAACCCGATTCCTGGACTTTATTATCCCATCACAATCAAGGTTGAATTCAGGAACATTTCTCACCTTCTTTTGTAACTCTACATATTCTTTCTGTGCCTCTTTAATCTTCACATGTATAGATGGTTGAACATTCATTTGAGAAAGATACTATTTTTCCCCTTCCATTATAATTCCAAGATCCATACTTTGTAAATCCATAAATATTGGATCTGTTGTGATCCTCATCATGGATAATCTAGCATGGTCTTGTCGACTTAATGCATCTGCCACCTTGTTTTCTTTCCCAGGGTGGTAATGAATTGAGAAGTCGTAATCCTTAATCAGCTCCAACCATCTTCTTTGGCGCATATTCAGCTCCTTTTGTGTGAAAATATACTTTAAACTTTTATGATCAGTATAAATATCACACCTTTCTCCATAAAGATAATGCCTCCAAATCTTTAATGCAAATATTACCGCAGCTAACTCCAAATCATGAGTTGCGTAGTTTTGCTCATCGATTTTCAACTATCGTGAGGCATAATCTATTACCATATAGTTTTGCATGAGAACACTCCCCAATCCCTTCTTGGATTCATCACTGTAGATCACAAACCTTTCTCCACTACAAGGCAGTGTGAGCACAAGTGCATTGGATAACCTTCTTTTTAACTCCTTTAAATTCTCTTCACATTCCTCCATCCACAAGAAGTTACCTCCTTTTTGAGTCAACCTGGTGAGTGGATTAGATAATCATGAAAAATCTTTCACAAAACGTCGATAATATCCAGCCAAACCAAGAAAACTTCGTATCTCAGTTACTGTTGTTAGTCTCGACCATCTTTCAATAACCTCTGTTTTTGCTGGATCCACAGATATCCCCTCTTTTTAGATTATATGACCCAAAATGCAACTTTTTGAAGCCAAAATTCACACTTGGTAAATTTGGCATAAAGCTTATCCTTTCTCAGGGTCATCAATACAATTATCAAGTGATCTTCATGTTCCTCCTTTCTCTTTGAATAGACAAGAATATCGTCTATAAATACTACCACAAACAGATCAAGATAGTCTCTAAAGACTCTATTCATTAGATCCATGAAGATAGTAGGGGAATTAGTAAGACCAAATGGCATCACTATAAATTCATAGTGTCCATACCTTGTACGGAAAGCCGTCTTTGGTATATCCTCCCTTTTAACCCTTAATTGATGATACCCTAAACGAAGATCAATCTTGGAAAAGTATTGAGCTTTGCGTAGTTGGTCAAATAAGTCATCAATGCGTGGGAGAGGATATTTTTTCTTGATAGTGATCTTTTTATGTTCTCGATAATCAATGCAGAGTCTCATTGATCCATCTTTCTTCTTAACAAATAGATCTTGTGCTCCCCAAGGTGACGCACTAGGGTGTATGAATCCCTTATCAATATTCTGTTGGACTTTCTTCTTCAATTCCTATAACTCAATTAGGGCCATTCTATAAGGTGTCTTTGAAATAGGTAAAGCACCCGTTACGAGTTCTATTGAAAACTCAACATCACGATTTGGTGGAAGACCATGAAATTACTCTGGAAAGACATCATCAAAATCTTGTACAATGGGCATATTTTCAATCGTGAGTTTCTCACCAACCATTTGAGATAAATAACCTTCATTTAGTGGAATCAAGACCCATAAGATGGAAGAAATTTCCACTAGAAGGTTATGTTCATCCTTGCATCGATAGAAGATCATAGATTGATCTGGAATATGAAATGCGACTTCCCTTCTTTAGAAATTGATATGAGCTCCATATAAAGAAAGCCAATACATGCCAAGAATTACATCAAATTCCACTATAGGAAGTATCACAAGATTTGCAGGAAACACTTTCCCACAAACTTCAATTGGAGAAGAATTATAAACTTTTGATGTGACTGCTGTGCCATTAAGGGTTTTCATAGCTAACTCAACATCTAATTGTTGAGGTAATACAGAGATACCCTTAGAAAATTCTTCAGAAATAAAAGAGTGGTTGGATCCAGAATCAAATAAAACATTTTCTACTTTAGAGTGGATGGTTAGTGTACATTTCACCACTTCGTTCTCATACTCCACATCATTGATAGAAATTGCATGTGACTTTCCTTTGTCTTTATCCTTAAGAGTTTGTTGACGTTGATCATCATCAACAACCCTTGGATTAGGGAATTGATTGGCATAATGCCCCATTTCCTTTCACTTTTAACATTAAAGTGTAGGAGGTTCACTCTGTGTATCCTTTTCTTTGTTCACATCACTAGACATCGTCTTCCCATCATTGCGGCATTCAAATGCCCGATGACCTTCCTTTCCACATTTGAAACATTTACTTGTCCCTTTAAGACAACTCCCTCCATGTTTCCTTCCACACTTTGAGAATAACGGAAAACTCATCTTTTTTCAGTGTGGTCTTTAGATTTTCCTTTGAATTCCATTTTCCTCTTCTTATCAAACCCATATGACGGATGGGTTACTCCAATCTGCATCTCAACCTTGAGAGCACATCGAACAATTTTCTCTTATCTATTGAAGTCCCTTATGGATAACGCCCTTCGAAGACTTGGTTTTAAGCCACTAAAGAATCGATCGATCTTACTCTCAGGTTGGATAATAATTACGGAATCGTACCTTGCAAGTCTTGTAAAATTTTCTTCATAGGTACCCATAAATTCATCATCCTTTTGCTTCATTTCAAGAAAATCCTTCTCCATCTTTTTTCGAAGAATATGAGGGAAGTACTTATTGAAAAATAAGTTCTTGAACTCGTCCCATTCCATGCACTCAATTTTATCTCTTCGCCTTGTATTCTTGATAAGATTCCACCATTGATCAGCATCACCTTCCAAACGATACACTGCTAAGATGACTTTATCATGCTCAAAACATTGAAGAACTGAAAATATATTTTCAATAGTACTGATCCATTGTTCAGCAACTAATGGATCATTAGACCCTCTGAAGGAAGGTGGACGCTACCTCATGAAGGATTCAACAGAATTTTGCTCCTTCATTTGCTCGTTTGAAAGTCATGCATGATTCGTAGCTTGAGAAAATTGTGTGAGCATGGATACAAGATTTTTCATTCCAGCTCCCATAACTTTTGGTTGCTCAGGGGGGTAATAATTGCATTGCCCATCGCATTCTGCATTAACACGGTTCTTTCGAGTTCCATCCATTGACTAAAACCAAGAAGAATAGTGCGAGCAACACTAATTATAATAGGAAAACCACATAATCAAGAATAAAATTTTACACTTAAGGTCTTATCATAGGTTATTCATGGCCATTTCTAAAACACTAAGATTGTGTTCTATACTTAGACTTATCCTTAGGGTTCTTATTAAGGCTTTCACATCCTAGTTTCCAAAGGTTGACTATACCTTTCCTCTGATACCAACTATAAAGACCCATACTTTACATACATTATTATTACTTCAGAATTGATGCACACTTATTACAACATATAACAAAACCATGAAAGGACCGTATAGGTATAGTGTCTTTAGAAACTGGGAAACATAAACAACTAGTTCATAAATCATCAACATTGTCTCCCATTTATTTTATTATATATAGAGTCCCTTTTGGAATATCCTACTTAATATCCTTCTTACTGACATGGGGAAAAGAAAACATACAAAAAGGGTGAGCTCAAATGCTCAGTAAGGGTAAACAAAAGAAATATCAATCACATCATATTCATAAAAACATAACATTTTGGAAATATTAACCTGCAAAAGAGATCATAATTTCATAATCATGGGATAAATCATAGTAGTGAAATGTAATCCCAATAATCATAACTTAAAACATGAAACTTTGTGGAATACACACATAATCATAGAGAATAATTTATTAGTAGTCAAGACTCATTTTCAAGACTATCTTAGTGGACAAAGTCCATTTCTGAACCGAGTTCACTCCTCGTTTCAGTCCTGTTTCACTGAACCGGTTTAACCTGCCGTTCCAGCCATGTCTATATCATGAGATATAAATCTTTACCCAATTCATTGGAGGGAGATATAGGTCCCACCCATCTCATAATGAAACCATTCCTATGTGTGCCACAAAATCATAAATCATACATCATAGCATAACCCATGTAATAAAAATAGGAATCTTAAACATCCTGACATCATAACATAATCCATATAAGATAAAAAGACATCATAAAAATAATTCCATCATAACACAATCAAATCAATGTAAAAATAGGGATATAAACATAACCTTATATTATCTTAGATGGAAAATAATTTTGATAAAACACTTGAACTTAATTCTTGAGGAAAATATCCTTTCTACTTCAAAAACATTTTTCCTTTCTTAACATGTCATACAATTTTAAACTAAAAGTAGTTGATTAAAAATAAACTTGAAAACTTGTAAAGGAAGATTCATGTAAATAATGTTCTAAAAATCCATTCAGTCCGTATATGTTAAAAAAACATTCTTCTCGTACTTTGGCTGAAAATGTCAAAAAGTACGTCGTACGAAAAACGACAAAAGATTACTTTCGTATCTTTTAATAAAAACTCACCGAAGGGTAAAATTGGATTTAAAAAATTTTAGTAGGATAGAAATAATATTAAATATTGAGAAAACATTGATGTGGATGCTAAATATTCCCCAGTAAATTCTGAAGTATAAACAATCTCAGATAAAAATGAGATTGCGAGATTTTCCCTTACCTTAGGTCCGATTTGCTTCGTAAGTGTCCGAAACTCCTGTATAATGATTTAAATAATGTCATTGACTTATTCCATAATCATACTAATTGTTATTATATCATATATGGTCATATTCTTAACTTCTTATTAGTAATATTTCATTGCTACTTGTTATTCGGGTGTTTATTACTTTTTGTTCTTACGCATGTTTTGTCGAATAAATTCTTATTCTTCTCTTTAGGTTATAGATACCTCATTTTCAGAATGGTATTAGTGTAATATATATCATATTTATTCATTAAATTAATTTATATAATCATTATTTAATGAAGATCATGTAGAATGAGTCGCATCATATCGTGGAGATGGTAGGCCGTACGTACGCACGAGCGATGATATCGTTCCCATGATCGTGGAATTGTATTGAAGTGTATGTATACTATTTCAGAATCAATATCAATTTAAAATAATAATATATAGTTATTATTTAATCCGTTATAACCATCCAAGTAATGTGGTGGTGGAAAATAGATTACACCACGGCGTGGAGACAGTATTTCGTACATACGCACGCACGGTGATTTCGTTTTCCGTAGGATGGATAGATTGTTAAATAGGGTTGTTTCATACATATAATAACATATCAGTATATTAGTGATACTGATGTTATTACTTAATAATGAAACAACTAATGAATAATAATTATAAGAAGAAATAAAGTTGAAAGAATTAGCAACGGACATTACCTCTTCTTTGAAGCGCCTCTTCTTAACCTCCTCTTAGGGCACTAAAGATGGTCTTTGAAGAATACCAGGACCTCTAGTATGTTTCTAGGGAAGTAGAGAATAGAAATTGGTAGGGGTTGGACGAGCTTGAATTCTCAAAGTGGTGTCAGGAAGAGAGGGAGGAGGTTCCCTTTTATAAGGGAGGAGAGGGGCACCTTTGGAAAAACTAAAAATATTATTTTATTATAAAGTCATATTCGGTTTTTAATAGCTCCAAATTGATTTATTTAGAATATAATTTGGGGATGGGTCTAAATTCTCTCATCCAATAGAATTTAGACAAGTTTAGTTTTCTATTTTAACCTTATTATTTAGATTTAACTTTAAGTTAAATAATTTTACTTTTACCGTTTCTTCTTGTTTTCTTACACTGTATGGTTAATAAACTTACTATATCAAGCCAAAAGAACCCCAAGTTGTTTATTATTAATATATATAACCTTATATAAGTCATTTGGCCGAACTTTAGATTTTTAAGAATTATATAACAATTAATAATATAATATTTGTTTTAAAAACCATTTTATGTCAATTTTGACACTATTTTGTAATTGATTTTTGCGAAAATCATAACATAATTATTAGTTCTAAAAAAATTAATTAAATCAATACTAACATGTCATATTATCCTTTAAAATTATTTTAATTTATAAAAAGTCTCAAATTACATTTATTTGGGTATTTATAAAATCAATTATGTCAATATTTCATTAATAAGATAATTACTGCATCATCATTGTGTCATAAATAAATTAAATTATTTAAAGTTTAAAAATTATAAATAAACTACCATTAGGTAGGAAATATTTTTATATTTCCAAGGAATATTTACAGTCTAATTTATCTTATGTATAACCCTATATTAAAAATGATTTAGTTATTAAACTTTGATTTTAACTATTTTAACCCTTCTTTAAATAAATTAATAATAAATGTCCTAATCTAATCCAAGTGGACCTAAATGGTCATATTTTATTCCTAAGGTTGTTTTTGGTCGAATTAAATTTATCCAATAGAATTAGGACATGTGTTAGGGTAATAATAATATCATTTTTACCCTTAATTACCCTTTTTACTTTTAACCGTGGTAAAAAAAAGTAAAAAGTTACTATTCACCAAAAATTATTTTCATCTCATTGAACCACATTTTAGTCCTTGATATTAACCGTGTCTCTCGGATTTTCGAAATTCCACTCACAGAAGCGGTAAAATTTAGTTTTATGTAAATTTTCAAATTCTCCTAGGAGGTGGGTAAAAGACGGTGAAAAGTTCAATAAAATTTTTATATATCTAAAATTATTATAAAATGACTCCAATGAATTACTTTGAACTTATATAGGTATTATGTATAAATTTTGGCCTAAAATAAATCTAAATAAAATAGATTATTATTTAAATAAAAAGTCGGTTTTTAAATAGTAACCCAGTGGTTTCACTGTTCATCAAAAATTGAAAGTTTTCAGAAAAAATACCAAAATTTCACCCTAGGCTAATTTTGATATTCCGAATCCAAAAATGAAGTCCATTTTGAAAGATAAAATTTATAAAATTTCAAAAAGTCGGTATTACTCTTCATAATGTCTAGTTTTAATAATATTTTAATAGCATATCGTTGTTTAGTGAAATTCGGTATTGCGTACAACGCAAGCTATCGAGGAAGGCCGCGGTTGCGTGTAAAGAAAGCCAAGATAGTGTTGTGTGTAGTGAAATATTACTTTGATGATTTATATAACATAAAAACAAAATATTTCTCATAAAAATCTCATGTGTTAAATAAAACCTACCTACACACACCTGGGCCTCAACCACACATAATCCTGCCCGTAGACACCAAGGGCACAACAACCACGCCTCTCGCCCGAAGACAGCTGGGCCTCATCTTGAAGACACTTGGGAAAATAGTCTTGGCCCACAAACACCTAGTCCTCTCATATATAACAACCCCTTTCACAAAGGATCTTGGACAATGGTAAGCCTCAAGCCATTACATACTACTTGGATATGCTCAACCGGTAAGAACCCAAAAGAGGGTGTGAGGAAGAAATTCAGTAATTATCCATCCATCCTCTGATCGAGATGTTGGAAAAGACACCCTCCCCCATGAAATGAGGGAGTTTGGAACATGGTTCTCAACAAGGGTGGGGTGGATATATAAATCACTATGAACTAAAATTTACACATACAGGTAATCAAACACTCAACCCAACCTACGAGTTTCAAACAAACAACCAGCCAAGCCCACCAGTACCACTTTTGCTGCTACCCCTATATGCCCAACCACACAAAAACTATTTTCAAATCATAACCCAAACCCATTTTATTTAACCTCCTACAATTATTTTTTTTAATGGATTCACTTTAATATATTTCAGCACTACTGGGCAACTACCATCCATAACCATATTAAAAACAACAAGCAAAACCATACAATAGTCCCACTGCACAACAACACAATACCAGATTTACAGTCCACTATACAAACCCCCATTATTCCTAGACACATTTTCATCCATTTCCAACTATTATTCTTCAAAATTATACCGTACAATCCTTCTCTCATAACCCATCCCTGAAGCCCCACTGCCCAAACAATTCCTAAATGCAGTCCCACTACAAAATAAGTTCATAACCACACCGCAGTCCCACTACCCAACATCGCTCCATGACCACAACACAAATAAAGGTTGAACTATGGCCTGAAATTTTATCCATTCCATAATCTAACAATATCTTAGACTAAGATTATATCACACCTCCCCTGTAGCACCCCACATACCATGACCACAACATCTACCATTAACCAGAGCCCAACATAACACAGTACTCAGCCACACCTATCAAGTATGAAATATTCAGATTTTATAGACACTGTTATTTAAGTCCACTTTTATATAAAGGGGTGATCACACAAGGTATTTCATCCTAGGCCATCCCTTTCTATGGCATCCCGCCTTTTTATAACATAACTTTTCATTACACTTTACATATAGAGGATCTTTAAGGTCTAGTGTCTTGGAAATCAAGAACAATAAAACTTGAAAACAACATAAAACATTCTTATAATTTACTTATAAGGCTTGATCATAAGACCATCCTATGTACAATTACTTCCTTTAATATCCTGGAGATATACATCAATGGAAAGGGAGAGCAGAAGGCCCAGTAAGAGTAAACAAGGGAATCAGTGTACTTGTGATATCAATAAGAGCATGAATAACAACATAAAGATATGAGCAATGGAAGTATATGAATATCATAATTAAAATAACTTGAAACATAACTTGAATATTTTGATAAAACATTTTATTTAGACATTCATGAACATATCACCAAGGTCCATCCCCAAGGTGTCATAAAAATTACCAAGGTTATTCACCAAGGTAACGTGAAACTTGTCATATCTAGAGATTAAATCTTTACCCAATGAATTGGAGTTCTATCAAGGTGAACCATTAATATGTCTTTACTTTCATTTGAGACACATATATAATATTCAAACATTTCATAAATAACCCATAGAGAATAAAAGAAATGAGTTTCATTCCAAAATCGTGACGTTTTAAAAGCTCTTAAAAATAAGATCATTATATCATTTATAACCCATGAAGAGGGATTAAGCGTTATATGTATGTCCATTCCATAATCAAATATATAATATTTATATATTTATGAACATACATAGAAACAAAATAGGTCTGGGTATTCACATAAATAAACAAGGGAATTTCTTGAGAGAAAGAGATAGAAATTTTGAGACAAAATTTCTGCAGCATAACGGCTATATAACATGGTTTTAGAAAACATTAAAAAGAGAGGGTACAAGGGTCACCCACTCATAAAAAATTCATAATATAGTATGGGTATTGAATAATATCATTGTACGGATATTTTAATGACATACCATATGAAAAGGAAACATGAAAGAAAAGAGAATATGCGATTTCTTTTACGAGAAATTCGGCAGCCTAATGGCATCACATAAAAATTCAGAAAACAAATTGATGAGAGAAGAAAGGGTCTCTCATCATTTGGACATGAAATGGAAAGTAATAAGAACATATATTAACATAAAATAAACATAAAGGGATGGAAAATATAAGACACAACATAAATGAAGTCATGACTTAAAAGAGGAGGGTGAAAGAATCCCTTACCTTGAAGAGTTACTTCGAAAGCTTGACGGTCGGGACCTTGGGAGGCTTGAGGGAACCTTGAGAGGACTCCTTGGGAGGTAAGGAGACCATAATTTCTTTGATTAGGATTTTTAAATGAAAATAATGAGGTAAAGGCTTGGTATTTATAGGAGAAGTGAGGGGATAAGTCATTAATGGCCAAGGGACACCTCATCAGTGGTATTGGCAAAACCATGGGCTTGCCCATGGTATTTTCCCATGGTATTGGCCACTTGGGACACCTAATACCTTATATTAATATTCATAAGTCTACCATAATTAGTACATAATTATTACATCCTTAATGATGTCATTAAACACCCGGAACTAAAAACTGTATTTTCACTATTCACCAAAAAACTAATACTTGACTAATAATTTCCGAAACAGTTATTTACCTATTTTATTGAATCACATTACTTAATAAAGGTGCCTAAATTATATTAATACTTTCTTTAAGTGAGATTACTAATCTATTTGGTCACATTACTAATCCTAATCGTAAAATCACTATTCATAATTTACTATTCACAAAAATTTAAGTTGATCTTATTAGATTCTAAATTTCTTACTGAACACAGTTCCAGAAGACCATTTTAAGAAAATAATTACACATCATTAATTATTTAAGGGTTACATAAATATTTCAAAATATCCCCTTTTCCAAAATTCATCAATATACATCCTATATTTATTCAAACATCTGAAAAAAAAACTTAACCATAGGAAAAAATCACTATTTTATTTATCTCAAAGGATTACACTAAGTAGATACGGTCTCGTTACATAGCCCATTATAACCCAAATATAAAACCTAATTGTAAGGTGTGATAAGGTTATAAGGACCTGGCCTTAAAACATTACATAACCTTGAATTAAATGAATAAATACCTATTGAGGATCTTTTCAGGTTTAGAGTTTTAGAGAATTAGGACATAACTATTCCATCTCAAAAGATTACAAAGTAGACACTTCTACACAGTTTCCATTTTTTTATAAAACATGAACTCTTGAAAAAAAGAGTCATGTCTAGTTCCATGTTTATGACAGCATGACTTTTCCTTAATCCCATCCTTGACCCTATTCCATATAATGTCCTGTGAAAAACATTTCAAAAACATGGGATGAGCATAAAAAGCTCAATAAGGGATACACAAAGAAGGAAAACTGTTAGTTTTTCAAAACAACAAGTAAACCATGAATACTTTAACATAAGTAATACTTTTCACCTTTATAAAGTAGTAAATACTCTTCACTGAATAAAAGATCATTACTTACCCTTTTGTAACCAAAATATTACCATAAAACCCGTATAAAAGACACATAACATATAAAGGTAACATGGGACATAAACATACATTAATGGAATAAACATACGGTCGACTTCCACACATATCACTAAATGGAATAGTCATATGGATGACTTCCATACCCAATGCATTGGAGGTTATAACGTAACCACCCGTCCTAGTATTCACGGCACCACCTGTCATTTGGTTTATCATGTAACCACCCATCAAATTTCCAAGTACCATTATAAAATCATAACACATAAAATATTGAAAATATAACGGAAAGAAAACATTTCCTCATTTCAATCACAATATATCAATTAAATATATTGAAATAAAAAATCCATTTTCAATACCATTTTCAATACCAAAAATACGTAAAATAATATAAGGTATTTATTTTCTTTTAAAAACATTACAGCTTGTTGAGGAAGCCAAAGATCAAATAATACTTGCAGCGGTGGAAAAGGTCGTTGTCACCAATTACGTTAAAAGAAACATTCCTTTTTTTCATTTATTAAAATGATTTGTTTAAAAAGATTCCCTTTGAAAAGTCAAGGGTGTTTATACATCGTATAAAATAAAGTCGTGTATTAAAACAAAATATGCCTCAATGAAAGGAGATTGAGATGAAGTCCCTTACCTCATATCCGACTTGACTCGATCATTCTTTGATATCCTGAATAATAAACTAAAGTTAATTTCTACTTTCTTAAGTACCTTTTTCAGGTTTATTATTCCTTTTATATCACTTATTACCATGTTATAAACATTATTTAATCATTTAAGTTAATAATGGTCGTTTTGTCGATATTTGGTACTTGAGTCAAAAATGAACACCTTATATTTACAAGTTTTCTATGTGGTCCATAGTACATTACATCCAGAATGGTATTCATGATTTAGATATCATATAAATCCAGTATACACATGTATTTATAATAGTACATAACATTTGGAGGTAAGAAATGAAATGCACCGTTCATGGAGATGGTAAGCCGTACGTACGCATGAACGCTACTTTCATTTCTATTTCTTATTTTAAGGGAATTAAAACAAAATGATACATAGATATATTATAATTCCATTATAATATCATATATAATATCATTAACTCTATTCATTATACATCCCACATAAGGCATTAACGAGTCACATCACTTTGAGGGGGCGGTAGTCCGCACTTCCTCAAATGAGATTATCGTATTTACCCACTATGGAAACCATAAAGGAATGCTATAAATTGAAAAATACAGAAGAATAAAGAAAAAAACATAATATATATCATATATAAATACAGTTCCATCATAATGGCCACTGTGAGAGGTGGTAGGAGATAATCGAACAATCATCATTTCGTGAGGTGTTAGTTTTCCATCCACAGAAACATTATGTTCTTCATCCATTAGATGGAGGGGTGTGTAAGTGTAGTTTGAATCCATATCATAACAACATAATAGTATATTGAGGATACTTATGTTGTTACAAAATAAAGGAATTAAAAGATTTCAGGGGTTGTAGAAGTAAAATAAAAGAAAACAATTTAAGAGAAACCGTTACCATTAATTTGGGTAACTCCCTTTGGTTTGAACCAAAGGAATTATTGAAGTGACTTCTTCTTAGGGTAAGGCTTCTAGGAGGAGTCGAGGTATATAGGGATCTTAATTGTGCAGAGTTCGGATGAGAAAAAAGGCTTGAGAGGTGTGAGGAATTGGTTAGAAGTGGTCTCCTTTTATACGGGAGAGGAGGGGCTCTTTAGGAAAGTGTGAAAACATTATTTTATTATGAACATATTTTAGGTTTAAAAAGGTCCAAAAATCATTATAGTCGAAGATAAGATGACTAATATTCGAAATAAGATCATAAAATCAGAATTGGACATGTTTTTTATAATATTTTAATCATTATAATCTTATTTATTTAAATCATTTATGAATGAGGTAAATACTGCATCATTATTGTGTCATAAATAATTTAATTTATTTGATGTCTAAAAATTATAAGAAAATACGATTATGTAGGAAATATTTTTAGATTTCTAATAAATATTTTTATTTTAAATTATAATTTATATAACTCCTTGTAAAAATTAATTTAGTAAAAGATATTTGTTTTTGTCATTTTTGCCTTTACTTTAAGTTAATTAATCTAAATTGTCATTATCACTTTCAAGTGGCTCAATGGGATCCAAAAATCAACCCAATAATTCCCATGGTCATAAATGACTCAACCAATAAGGTTTGTACAAGTTTTAAGGTAATTTTGAATTATTATAATATTCTTTTAACCTTGAATTTCCCTATTTACCTTAAACCGTGATAAATAAAAGTCAAAAGTTACTATTCACCAAAAATTATTTTCATCTTATTGAACAAAATTTTACTTATTGATAAAAAAATGTGTTTAGGATTTTAGAAATTCAATTCAAAGAAGTGGTAAAATTTTATTTAAATGAAAAAGTCAGTTTTTTTAACTACTACTAAGTGGTTTCACTATTCATCAAAAATTGAAGTTTTTCAGAAAAATACCAAAAATTCATCTTAAGCTATATCTGATATTCCAAATTAAAAAATGATTTTTATTTTTCCAAATTAAAAACATAAAATTGTCATTAATTACATTAAAAATTAATTCCCGTTGTTAAAACAAATAGCGTGTTTTTAAGAAACAATAATTATCAAAAGATTGACAGTTGTTTATGTCCAATTCCAAAGTGAAATTAATTTAAATGACAAAAATTGGATTAAATGGTAAAAATATATTCTAATTACACTTTAAAACCAATTAAAAATATTATCTAACCATATAAATAAATTAGCTTAAAAAATAGTTTTGAATTAAAATACAATATTTTCACTATTCAATAAAAAATGAACTTTATCGGAAAAATTCAAAAAAATTACACAAAGTAAATTTTGATGTCCCCATTATAAAGAAGGATTTTATTTGGTCATATAGAATGTATTAAAGTGGCCAAAACTATATTTAAATAGGGTTCGCCATTAAAAGGCGATAAATCGGCCTTTTAATGTAAACTATGCTTAAAATTAGATTCATTCACATTTTAAGCCTCTAACTTTTATTGGATAAATGTAAATACATTTAACAAACATGTATAATCATATTTTAGTTACTTTCATTCATTCCCGCCAATACAATGGCTATAAGTTAACTACCATTTAAAATAATAATATTATATTATTAGTGTGCAGTGTAAGATTCCTAAGAAACCCGTTGTTGCGTATCAGGTATGCTATCGAACATAGAAACCCATTTAATGTAAAATTAATATTTAATTCACAAATATTAATAATTATGAAATATGTATTATTCTTCATTTACCTGGGATGTTACATCCTTCCCCCCTTTTGGGAATTGCATCCTCACAATTTTTATTCACTTATCAAAATAAGTGGGGGGTATTTATCCCTCATAGCATTTTCAGATTCCCACGTTGTCTCTTCAACCATATGGTTTTTCCACAAAACCTTTACCTGGTTAATTACCTTATTCCACAACACTTTCTCTCTATGGTCAAGAATCTGGACTGGTTGTTTTTAATAAGAGAGATTCTCTTCCAACTGAACTACCTCTAGGCTCAAAACATGAGATGGATCTGGTATATACTTTCTCAACATCGAAACATGAAAAACATTGTGTACCTGGGATAAACTTTGAGGTAAAGACACTCTATATGCAACTGATCCAAATTTCTCTAAAATTTCATAAGGTCCAAAGAACCACAGACTCATATTTCCCTTCTTACCAAAACACATCACACTTTTCCATGGAGAAACTTTGAGAAAGACATGATCACCTAACTCAAGGGAAATATCCTTCCTCTGGTTATCTACATAACTTTTCTATATGCTCTGAGCTATTCTCATGTGATTCTAAATCAACTGAACTTTCTCTGTCATCTCTTCTACCAATTCTGGTCCCATCAGCTTCCTTTCACCTACTTCATCCCAAAAATATAGATTTCAACAACACTTTCCATATAATGCCTCAAATGGAGCCATCTGTATACTAGAATGAAAACTGTTATTATATGAAAATTAAGCCAAAGAAAGATGTTGGTACCCACTTCCCTGGTAATCCATCGAACAAGCATGTAACATATCATCCAATGTCTGGATTTTTCATTCTGACTGCCCATCTGATTGTGGATGAAAATCTGTACTAAAATTAAATTCAGTACCCAACGAATTCTGAAGGCCTTTCCAAAAGTTAGAAGTAAATCTGGGATCCTGATCAGATACAATGGAGAGGGGAAATCCATGAAACCTGACTATCTCTTTAACATACAACTGGGAAATTTGATCTAGAGACAAAGTGTCTCGAATAGGAATGAAATGAGCAGATTTAGTCAATCGATCAACTTTAACCCAGATTGCATTATTATCTCGATATGTCTTTGGTAATCCCACAATGAATTCCATGGATATATTTTCCCATTTCTACTCTGGCACTGGTAGAGGCTGAATCATCCCTTTCGGTAACTTCCGCTCTACTTTAACCTGTTGACAAGTCAAATAATTTACAGTAAACTCAGTAATATCTCTTTTCATTCCATCCCACCAGTAATACTCTCGACGATCTCTGTACATCTTAGTACTACTAGGATGAACTGAAAATGGGGAACTATGAGCTTCACATAACAACTCATTTCTCAACTGTGAATCACAAGGCACACATAATCTCTTTCCAAATCTCAAAACACAATCATTATCAATGTTAAAATCAGGCAACCTACCCTTCTGAACCAACACTACCATTTTCTACAACTCGCTATCTTTTTTCTGCGCTTGCTTTATTCTGTCTGATAGAGATGATTTCACTAACACCTGAAATAAAAGAGAAGAATTTCCTGCACCAACAACTTCTATGAAAAAGTTCATCAAATCAAAAATTAACAGATCTCGTTCCAAACGTAACATGGTTAATGAAGTATTACTTTTTCAACTCAAAGCATCAGCCACTTTATTTGTTTTTCCGGGATGGTAATGGATCGTGCAATCATAATCCTTGATTAATTCCAACAATCACCTCTGTCTCATGTTCAATTCTTTCTGAGTTAATATATACTTAAAAAAAATTTCATCAATATATATTTCACACTTCACTCTATACAAATGATACCTCCATATTTTTAAAGCAAAAACAATAGCAGCTAATTCCAAATCATGTGTAGGGTAATTTAACTCAGGAGGTTTTAACTGATGTGAAGCATAAGCAATTACATGATCATTATGCATTAGGACACAACCAAGTCCTTTCAAATAAGCACCATTGTAGATAACAAACTCACCATTTCTGGATCGCAGTGCCAAAACTGGAGAATTAACCAATCTTCTTTTCAATTATTGAAAACAATCATCACATTCTTTTGTCCAGATGAACTTAACACCTTTTTGAGTTAACTTAGTCATTGGACTAGATAACCATGCTAAATTTTCAACAAACCTCCAGTAATAACCTGCCAAACCAAGAAAGCTACAAATCTCAGTTATATTTGTGGGTCTTGGCCATTCTTCAACAACTTTTGTTTTAGCAGGATTAACAGTTATGCCATTTTTTGAAACAATGTGACCAAAGAAATAAATTTATTGAAACCAAAACTCAAACTTTCTAAATTTCCCAAATAGTTTCTTTTCTTTTAATGTTTTCAAGATAACCTTTAAATGACTTTCATGTTCCTCCTTACTTTTGGAATAAACCAAAATATCATCAATGAACACAACCACAAACTTATCCAAGAACTCACGGAAAATTCTATTCATAAGATCCACGAATACAGTAGGTGAATTGGTTAACCCAAAAGGCATAACTACAAATTCATAATGGCCATATCTAGTATGAAACACGGTCTTCGGAACGTTTGCTTATTTTACTTTCAACTGATGGTTCCCCGACCTCAAGCCAATCTTCGAAAAATATTGAGCTCCCTGGAGCTGATCAAAAAAATCATCAATATGAGGAAAAGGATACTTGTTATTAACCGTAATGTTATTCAATGCTCTATAATCAATGAAATTTCTCTTTGAATCATCATTATTTTTAACAAACAAGACAAGAGCACCCCTTGGTGATGTGCTAGGTCAAATTAAACCTTTATCTAATAACTCCTGCAATTTCTTCTTTAACTCTAAAAGTTCAATTTGAGCCATTCAATAGGGGGGTTTTGAAATTGTCTTAGCATTAGGAACTAAGTCAACAGTAAATTCAACTTCCCGATGAGGTATAATACCAAGAAACTCATCAGAAAAAACATAAAGGTACTCATTTACCATTGGCACATCATTAATCTGAACAGTTCCTTTGTTTTAAACAATATGTGCAAGGTAACATTCATTTCCATCTTTTACTAGTTTCTTAGCTTCCTGATATGTTATCAACAGCAAGGGTTCATTTTTGTATACAAAATGAAAATCATTCTGAAAATAAACCTCTTTAGATCGACAGTAAATCTTAGCATGATAAACAGAAAGAAAATCCATGCCCAATATAACATCAAACTCTTCTAGAGGAAAAACAATAAGGTTTGTGGGTAGATTCTTTCCATACACAAGGACATGAATGTTCTTATGTTTTCTTTTTTTCTCAACATTTCCTCCAGGTGTTTTTACCGTAAGCTCTGTATTCATATCTTGAGATGGAATTCCCAATTTACTAGAAAAATTCTATGACATGAAAGAGTGTGTAGACCTTGAATCAAACAACACATTGGCATGATCTGAACAAACAAACAGTGTACCTGATACTACTTCATTTGATGGCCCAACATTTGTTGAAGTAGTTGCAAAGGATTTCACCACCCCTTTCTGCTTGTAGTCTGGATGCTTCCCCTTAGTTGAGTTCTTATCTAGACACTCATTTGCATAATGAACCATTTAATTACACTTAAAACATCTTACTGATGGATTTTCATTCCCTTCTTGATCATATTTCTTACAGTTGCGAGCAATATGACCAGACTTACCACACCGAAATCACTTTCCAGACTTTGATAAACATTATCCGAGATGATTTTTACCACACTTCTCACAAGATGGATATTTAGTTTTCTTACCTCTAGGCTTCTTTGATTAATTCTTCCCCTTTTCCTGGAAATTTGACCTCTTATTCTTTTGTTTTCCAAAGAACACATGATCATCGGAAAACTCCATTTACACCTTCTCCGCACATAGAAAAAGTTTTTCAGAACTTTTGAACTCACAAGAGGCTAACACTCTTCGATATCGTGGCTTTAGTCCTGATTAAAATCAATTTATCTTACTATCAAGATCTCTGATGAAATTTGGTGCTTACCTTGATAGTCGAGTGAACTTTTCTTCATAAGCAGCCATTGAGTCATCCTCCTGCCTCAATTCTAGGAATTGTTTTTCCATCCTAAGATGAACCACCTTAGGAAAATATTTCACAAGAAACCTACCTTTGAATTCATACCAATAAAGAAAATCAATCTCATTACTATCCCTGATATTTTTCACCATCGACCACCACTGATCAGCTTCACCTTCATAACGGTAAATAGCGAGAATAACCTTGTGATTTTCTGAACAATCCATAACATCGAAAATCTTTTCCAGTGCTTTAATCCACCCTTATGCTAGTACAGGGTCAGATGATCCTCAGAATGATGGGGGATGTTGCCTCATGAAATGATCCACTACTGACATGTTCTTATGTGGTTGATCTGGATGATCTCATACATGGATACCACCACCATTTATAGCCTGATTCAACTGTTCCATCACTGCATAAAACTATTCAGTTCCGATTCCGACCATCTTAGGTTGCTGATTTGGAAGGTTTTCTTCCTCCTGATGTCTTCCCAACATATATTACCTGTTTCCTCTACGGAAAACCATTATGAACAAAGAAATATCTTAGGAGAAGAAACATGGTAATATTTAAATTCTATATGATATCAATATTAACATAAATTACTTTATGGATATTAATTTTAACAATACCCTAACTCCTAAAGTTATCTAAACCGACCTCTGATACCAAATATAAGGACCCGGACTTAAAACATTACATAACCTTGAATTAAATGAATAATTCCCATTGAGGATATTTTCAGGTTTAGAGTTTTATAGAATTAGAACATAACTATTACATCCCAAAATATTACAAAGTATACATTTCTACATAGTTTCCATTTTTTTACAAAACATGAACTCTTGAAAAAAAGAGTCATGTCTAGTTCCATGTCTAAGACAACATGAATTTTCATTGATCCCATACTTGGCCCTATTCCATATTATGTCCTGTGAAAAACATTTTAAAAACTTGGGATGAGCATAAAAATCTCAGTAAGGGATACACAATGAAGGAAAACTGTTAGTTTTTCAAAACAACAAGTAAACCATGGATATTTTAACATAAGTAATACTTTTCACCTTTATGAAGTAGTAAATACTCTTCACTAAATAAAATATAATTACTTACCCTTTTGTAACCAAAATATTACCACAAAAACTATATAAATGACACATAACATATAAAGGTAACTTGAGACATAAACATACATAAATGGAATAACCATACGGTCAACTTCCACACATATCACTAAATGGAATAGCCATACGGCCGACTTCCATATCCAATTAATTAGAGGTTATAACGTAACCACCCATCTTGGTATTCACAGCAACACCCATCATTTGGTTTATCACATAACCACCCGTCAAATGTCCAAGTACCATTATAAAATCATTACACATAAAATATTGAAAATATAAAAGAAAGAAAACATTTCCACATTTCAATCACAATATATCACTTAAATATATTGACATAACAAATCCATTTTGAAAACCATTTTCAATACCAAAAATACGTAAAAAAGTATAAGGTATTTATTTTCTTTTAAAAACATTACGGCTTGTTGAGGAAGCCAAAGATCAAATAATACTTGCAACGGCGGAAAAGTTCGTTGTCACCACTTACATTAAAAGAAACATTCCTTTTTGTCGTTTAGTAAAATTCTTCGTAGAAAAATATTCCCTTTGAAAATTCAAGGGTGTTTATACTGCGTATAAAATAAATTCGTGTATTAAAACAAAATATTCCTCAATGAAAGGAGATTGAGACGAAGTCCCTTACCTCGTGTTCGACTTCACTTGTTCTTTCTTTAATATCCTGAATAATAAACTAAATTTAATTTCTACTTTCTTAAGAACGTTTTTCAAGTTTATTATTCCATTTATATCACTTATTACAATGTTATAAACATTATGTAATCATTTAAGTTAATAATGGTCGTTTTGTCGATATTTGGTACTTGAGTCAAAAATGAACACCTTATATTTACAAGTTGTCGATGTGGTCCATAATAAATTATATTCAGAATGGTATTCATGATTTAGATAACATATATATCATATAAATCTAGTATATACATGTATTTATAATAGTACATAACATTTGGAGGTAAGAAATGAAATGCACCATTCATGGAGACGGTAAGTCGTACGTACGCATGAATGCTACTTTCATTTCTATTTATTATTTTAATAGAATTAAAACATAATGATACATAGATATATTATAATTCCATTATAATATCATATATAATATCATTAACTCTATTCTTTATACATCCCACATAATACATTAACGAGTCACATCACTTTGAGGGGGCGGTAGTCCGCACTTCCTCAAATGAGATTATCGTATTTACCCACTATGGAAACCATAAAGGCATGCTATAAATGGAAAATACAGAAGAATAAAGAAAAAAAACATAATATATATCATATATAAATACAGTTCCATCATAATGGCCACCGTGAGAGGCGGTAGGAGATAATCGAACAATCATCATTTCGTGAGGCGTTAGTTTTCCATCCACAGAAACATTATGTTCTTCATCCATTAGATGGAGGGGTGTATAAGTGTAGTTTGAATTCATATCATAACAACATAATATTATATTTAGGATAATTATGTTGTTACAAAATAAAGGAATAAAAATATTTCAGGGGTTGTAGAAGTAAAATAAAAGAAAACAATTTAAGAGAAACTGTTACCATTAATTTGGGTAACTCCCTTTGGTTTGAACCAAAGGACTTCTTGAAATGCCTTCATCCTAGGGTAAGTCTTCTAGGAGGAGGCGAGGGATATAGGGATATTAATTGTGCAGAGTTTGGATGAGAAAAAAGGCTTGAGAGTTGTGAGGAATTGGTTAGAAGTGGTCTCCTTTTATAAGGGAGAGGAGGGGCTCTTTAGGAAAGTGTGAAAACATTATTTTATTATAAACATATCTTCGGTTTCAAAATGTCAAAAAAACATTATAGTAGAATATAAGATGACTCATATTCGAAATAAAATCATCCAATCATAATTGTACATGTTTTGGATAATATTTTAATCATTATAATCTTATTTATTTAAATCATTTATTAATGAGGTAAATACTGCATCATTATTTTGTCATAAATAATTTAATTTATTTGATGTCTAAAAATTATAAAACAAATTCCATGATGTAGGAAATATTTTTATATTTTTAATAAATATTTATAGTTGAAAATATAATTTATATAACCCCTTCTAAAAATTAATTTACTAAAAGATATTTGCTTTTTTCATTTTTGCCTTTGCTTTATGTTAATTAATCTAAATTGTCATTATCACTCCCAAGTGTCTCAATGGGGTCCCAAAATCGACCCAAAGATGTCCATGGTCGTAAATGACTCAACCAATAAGTTTTGGACAAGTGTTACGGTAATTTGGAATTATTATAATATTCTTTTAACCTTGAATTACCCGATTTACCTTTAACCGTGGTAAATAAAAGTGAAAAGTTACTATTCACCAAAAATTATTTTCACCTTATTGAACCAAATTTTACTTCTTGATGACAAACATATATGTCGTATTTTCAAAATTCAATTCCTAGAAGTGGTAAAATTTCATTTAAATGAAAAAGTCAGTTTTTTTAACTACTACTAAGTGGTTTCACTATTCATCAAAAATTGAAATTTTTCAGAAAAATACCAAAAAATCAGCCTAAGATATATTTGATATTCCAAATTAAAAAATGATGTTTATTGTTAAAAATTAAAAACATAAAATTTTCATTAATTAATATTAAAATTAATTCCCGTTGTTAAAACAAATAGCGTGTTTTTAAGAAACAATAACTATCAAAAGATTGACACTTGTTTATGTCCAATTTCAAAGTGAAATTAATTCCAATGACCAACATTGGATTAAATGGTAAAAATATATTCTAATTACACTTTAAAACCAATTAAAAAGATAATCTATCCATATAAATAAATTATATTAAAACATATTTTTGAATTAAAATACAATATTTTCACTATTCAATAAAAAATGAACTTTATCGGAAAAATTCCAAAAAATTTACACAAATTAAATTTTGATGTACCCATTCTAAATAAGGACATTATTTGTTCATATAGAATGTATTAAAGTGACCAAAACTATATTTAAAAAGGGTTCACCATTAAAAGGCGATAAATCGGCCTTTTAATGTAAATTATGCTTAAAATTAGATTCATTCACATTTTAAGCCTCTAACATTTATTGGATAAATGTAAATACATTTAACAAACATGTATAATACTATTGTAGTTACTTTCGTTCATTCCCACCAATACAATGTCTAGGAGTTAACTACCATTTAAAATATTAATAATATATTATTAGTGTGCAACGTAAGATTCTAATAAAACCTGTTGTTGAGTATCAGGTACGCTATCGAACATAGCAACCCCTTTAAATTAAAATTAATATTTAATTAAAAATATTAATAAATATGAAATATTTCTTATTCTTAATTTACCTGGAATGTTATAAATGTGAGAGAATCTGAGGGTGGCTCGTCCAACATTTCCCGAGTAGTGATTTCTATAAGCTTGAACTTCTCCCAAAGGCGATTCCGCTCCAGCTTCACACGATGAAGTTCGGCTTGGGTTTGGTCCAGAGAAAAGCCTAGTGGTGCTAACTCCTTCCCAAGTTTCTTCATATGGGATTTGATTGGCCCGATACTACTGGATGAGGCCATTAAATATTCCTTCTGTATTAATTAACCAAGATCACTTGTATTTAGAGACAACAATCGCATCATTTAGTTTCCAACAGTCATATTGACCAACAGTCATATAACAATCAAAACCCAACGGTCTCATTTTAATTATACTCACATAATTAATTAAATAATATAGTTTTGTTGAGTATAAACTAAAATAACATACAAAAAATGAAACAAAACTTCATTCAAAATTTCGGGTCGTTAAATTATTCCCCCCTTAATAAATTTCATCCCCGAAATTTTAACTTGTATCCTCAGAAAAGAAAAGTTCTGAGTACTTTTTCCTCATAGACTCTTCTAGTTCCAATGTGGTTTCTTTATATTTGTGGTTTCTCCACAACACCTTAACAAGGTGGGTAGTCTTGTTGCGTAGAACCTTGTCTCTACGATCCAAGATCTCCACCAATTGATCCTCATAAGATAGGTCATGTTCCAGTTGTCCCACCTATGAGTTTAGTACATGTGAAAGGCCAGGTATGTAATTCCTCAATAGGGATACATGGAAGACATCATGAACTTGTGCTATATTTGGAGGGAGTGAAAACCAATAGGCCACTTCTCCCACGTGATCAAGGATTTCATAGGGGCCAATGTACCTAGGGTAGAGCTTCCCTTTCTTCCCAAACCTCATGACTCTCTTCCAAGGTGAAATTCGAAGAAATACCTTGTCACCGACATCAAACTCCAAGTCCCTTCGACGGTTGTCAGCATAGCTCTTTTGCCAACTCTGAGAAGCCTTAATGTGTTGTTGGATGACAAGGACTTTTTCTGTCATCTCTTGCACAAGATCAAGCCCAAGAATCTTTCTCTCCCCAAATTCATCCCAAAAAGTAGGAGTTCAACATCGCTTCCCATATAGAGCTTCATAGGGTTCCATTTGAATGCTCGATTGGAAGATGTTGTTGTAAGAGAACTCAACTAAAGGGATATGTTGATCCCGCCCACCCTTAAATTCCATTGAGCACATTCTTAGCATGTCCTTGAGTGTTTGAATAGTCATTTCAGATTTTCCATCAGTTTGGGGGTGATAGGCCATACTGAAATTCAATTCAGTGCTCAGAGCTTGTTTAATACTTCTCCAGAATTGTGATCTGAACCTTGGATCATGATCAGATACGATAGAAAGTGGAACTCCACGCAGCCTTACCACTTTCTTCATGTAAATACTGGAAAGTTGATCAAGAGAGAAATCTTCTCGGATAGAGATAAAATGGGCATTCTTGGTGAGATGGTCCACAATAACCCATATTGCATTTTTTCCTTTGGAAGTTCTCAGAAGAACAGTGAGGAAGTCCATAGTGATATTGTCCCACTTCCATGCTAGTATGGGTAGTGGTTGCAATACCCCTTCAGGAAGTTGTCGCTCTACCTTCACTTACTGACATACTAGGTACCTTGAAGTGTAGTCGGCAATCTTCCTTTTCATATTATCCCACCAATAATGATCAAGAAGGTGCCTATACATTTTTGTGCTTCCAGGATGTATAGAGAATGTAGAGCTATGAGTTTCATCCATCAGCCCCTTCTTTATTTCTAGAATAGATGGAACACATAGTCTTGTATGAAATCTCAGTACACCTTCTTGATCAATATTGAACTCAGGAAACTTTCCATCCTTTACAGCCTCAAACTTCTCGCGTAACAAAGGATCTTCTTTCTAAGCCTTCTTCATCTTCTATAGTAATGAGGGTTGAGAAATCATTTGGGTTAGGGTTGATGATTTCCATTTCCTTATAATTACCATGTCTAGATTTACTATTTCAGTGATCAAAGGATCTTTTTGAATCCTCATCATGGAAAGAACAACTGGATCTTTCCTTCTTAATGTATCATCAAATTTGTTTGCTCTTCTAGGGTGATAATGAATTGAATAATTATAGTCTTTAAGAAGTTCCAACCATCTCTTTTGTCTCATGTTCAATTCCTTTTATGTGAAAATATACTTCAAACTCTAATGGTCTATGAATATATCACATTTCTCCCCATAAAGATAGTGCCTCCATATCTTCAGAGAAAAAATGACCGCATCCATCTTCAGATCATGCGTAGGATAATTATGCTCATGGATCTTCAACTATCGAGATGCATAAGCAATGACCTTGTCATTTTCCATGAGGGCTCACCCAATACCTTTTAGAGATTCATCACTAAAAATAATTAATCCTTCTCCACTTGAGGGCATAGTTAACGTGGGTGCAGTAACCAATATCTTCTTCAGCTCTTGGAAACATTCCTCACACTCTTTTGTCCAGATGAAATTGACCCCTTTTTTAGTTAACTTGGTTAATGGATTAGAAAGTCAAGAAATGTTTTTCACAAACCTCCTATAATATCCTACTAATCCAAGAAAACTATGAATCTCAGTTATTGTTGTAGGTTGAGGCCACTCCTCTACAACTTTTGTCTTTGTAGGGTCAACTGTGATTCCTTCATTGGTTACAATATTCCCTAAGAAAGCGACTTGTTGTAACAAAAAATAACATTTACTAAACTTTCCAAAAATACTCTCCTTCTATAGAGTTTGAAAAATAAACCTTGGATGATCTTCATGCTCCACATGACTTTTGGAATATATCAGAATATCATCAATAAAAACTACCAAAAAGTTATCAAGTATTCCTCAAATACTCTATTCATGAAATCCATAAAAATAGCAGGTGCATTAGTTAGTCCGAAGGTCATAACAACAAACTCATAATTCCCATATCTTGATCGGAAGGCAGTTTTTGGAATATCTTCTTTATTCACCCTCAATTGATGATAACCAGATTGAAGATCAATCTTAGAGAAGAATTGAGCCCCACAAAGTTGGTCAAATAAGTCATCAATTCTTGGAATAGGGTATTTGTTATTCACTGTGATCCCATTCAGTTCTCTATAATCAATGCATAGCCGCATCGATCCATCCTTCTTCTTCACAAAGAGAATAGGTGCTCCCCAAGGAGACACACTTTTTCAGATAAACCCCTTCTCCAAAAGATCTTGGAGTTGTTTCTTTAATTCCTCCAAGTCCACTTTTTTCATCCTATACGGGGTCTTTGATATCGGATGAGATCCAGGTATGAGTTCAATGGAGAACTCTACCTCTCTTTCTCAGGGAGGTCCAGGAAACTCTTTCGGAAATACATCAACATATTCCTAGATGATGGGGACATTTTTTATCATCAAACTCTCATCTCCTTCTTCTTCTTCACTGATCAACTCCATAAAGAAGGATATAGGTGGTTATTTTAGACAAATATGAGGTTGAGATATCTCTCCTAGTAAGATAACTATAGGTTTTCCATTCAAGACTACTGATATTTCCTTACTTCTGCAATTGATCTTAGAATTATACTTTGAGAGCCAGTCCATCCCTAGTATAATGTCGAATTCTATAATGGGAATGACTACTATATTTTTGATAATATTGTGCTCAATAAAGTAAATACTATAGTTTCTAAACATTGACGATGCTTGGATATTCCGACCAGGATTCTTGACTGACAACTCTACTTTTATAAATTTGGGGGTTGATTCTAAATTCCTTTCAAACTTGGATGAAATAAAGGAATGCGTAGAACCAGAATCAAACAAAGTACTTTCTAGCTTTGAGATAACAACAAGTGTACCTACTACCACATAATTTGGAGCTTGAACTTCAGCTATCGTGATTAAAAAATCACGACCTTGATCCCTTGGAATTTATTGAGGCTGATGGTGGTTCCCCTCCACTGCCCTCAGATTTGGACAGTGACTGGAAAAGTTCCCACGTTGTCCACACTTGAAGAACTAGACATCAGGTAGGTCCTGCACCATCTTCCCCTTGTCGTTTGTGTTTGGAAGTTGAGGTTTCTCCTCACCATGACAATTCCTCACAATGTGACCATATCTTCCACACTTTTAGCACTTCCCACTTCCGAGCAGGTATTTCCCCAAATTCTTCTTCCCTAATTTATTACACGTGGGAAGTTGCACATTATTTCCTCCTCTTCCCTGATCAAAAGTCCTCCCTAAGCTGGGCTCCATCGATCTCTTCTTGTCATTGGATTTATGAGATCACTGCGTCTCACCAAACTATAGCTCTACTTTCATTGCACTCCACATGATCTCCTCATAGCTATCATAATCTTGGTTGGCTAGATTCTTCCACAGATGAGGTCTCAGTCCACTGAAGAATATATCAACCTTACCATTTCGATCTATGAAAAGGCTAGAGGTGTATCATGAAAGCCTTGTGAAGTTCATCTCATATCTTCCCACAGATTCATTCTCCTTCTGCTTCATCTCGAGAAACTCTTTCTCCATTCTTGTTTTCATGGAACCAGGGAAATACTTACTAAAAAATATCCATATGAACTCTTCCCACTCCATAGCTTTAACTTCCACTCTTTTCCTCATGTTTTTTATCAGTTCCCACCACTGATCAACTTCTCTCTCTAAGCAATAGATAGCCAGGGTGACCTTCTCTTGCTCTGAACAACGTAGCACAGAAAAGATATTCTCTATAGAGATGATCCATTGCTCAGAAATAAATGGGTCAGTTGATCCATTGAAGGTTGGTGGTCATTGGTGCATAAAGGACTTAATAAAATGTGGTTCCCTTCGTGGATAGATCAGCCTCTCAGCTTGATTTAAGTTATTACTCATAACTTGAGTTAGTTGGTTCTTCATTCACATGAATGTTTCCATTCTGGCTTCCATCAGAGGGCCGTCAGTGCATGGTCTATTACGGTCACCATTTGCATGGTTCCTCCTATTGCCCACCATTTTCTAAAAGAATAAAATCTTAGAGAGAAACTTGTTTCATTTAAGAATCTTTTAACTATAAAGGATTCTACGTCTTAAACCATCATGCTTAAAAAATTATATTTCTCTATAATTCCTTCATAATGATTCATAAAAAGCTTGTGATTAACCAAACATATCCCCCGAGAGTGTCGTAACCAAGAGTGAAGCAAGGCCCATTGTCATGCACCAGTTCCCGTTTGAGTCTAGCTCAAAGCGGTGTTTTTGGGTTTTACCCCTATGTACATCTGTACCAAAGCCTCCTCTACCTTCTCGTATCCAGACAAGGATGTATTTGTTTGATAAACCACTTACTCAATGCTCACCAAAATACCATGAAGTTTTCCCTATATTTAAACTATTATATAGGGTTCTTCCTAAAATTTTCATATCCTAATTTCCATAAATAACTAAACTATCATTTGATACCAACTGTGGTATCCTTCCTTTTTAGAACATAACTTTTCATTACACTTTACATACAGAGGATCTTTAAGGTCTAATGTCTTGGAAATTAGGAACAATAAAACTTAAAAACAACATAAAACATTCTTCTAATCCACTTGTAAGGATTCATCATAAGATCATCCTAAGTACAATTACTGCCTTTCATATCTTGGAGACATACATCAAAGGAAAGGGTGATTATAAGGCCCAATAAGGGTAAACAAGGGAATTAGTGTACTTGTGATATCAATAAGAACTTGAATAACAACATAAAGATATGAAAAATAAAATTATAGGAATATCATAATGAAAATAACTTGAAACATAACTTGAATATGTGGCTACAACATTTCATTTAGACATTCATAAACATATCACCAAGGTCCATCCCCAAAGTTTCATAAAAATTACCAAGGTTATTCACCAAGGTATCGTGAAACATGTCATCTCTAGAGATTAAATCTTTACCCAATGCATTGGAGTGCTCTTAGGGAACACCCTTAATATGACTTTAATTTCATGTGATCCAAATAGATTATATTCAAACAATTCATAAATAACTCATAGAGAATAAAAGAAATGGGTTTCATTTCAAAATCGTGACGTTTTAAAAGATCTTAAAAATAAGATCATTATATCATTTATAACCCATATAAAGGGAGTGAGGGTTATATGTATGTCCATTCCAAAATCAAATATATCATATTTATATATTTATGAACACCCATAGAAACGAAATAGGTCTGGGTATTCACATAAATAAACAAGAGAATTTCTTGAGAGAAAGTGATAGAAATATTGAGACGAAACTTCTGCAGCATAACAGCTATATAACATGGTTTTAGAAAATAGTGAAAAGAGAAGGGACAAGGGTCACCCACTCATAAAAAACTCATAATATAGTATGGGTACTGAATAATATAATGTTATGGATATTTTAATGACATACCCCGTGAAAAAGAAACATGAAAGAAAAGAGAAGATTCGATTTATTTTATGAGAAATTTGGAAGCCTAACGGCATCACATAAAAATTCAGAAAACAAATTGATGCGAGAAGAAAGGGTCTCTCATCATTTGGACATGAAATTGATAGTAATAAGAACATATAAAAACATATAATCAACATAAATAGATAGAAAATATAAGACACAATATAAAGGAAGTCATGAATTAAAAGAGGAGGGTGAAAGAATCCCTTACCTTGAAGAGTAACTTCGAAATCTTGAAGGTCGAGACCTTGGGAGGCTTGAGGGCACCTTGGGAAGACTCCTTGGGAGGTAAGGAGACTACAAATTCATTGAGGAGGATTTAGAAATGAAAAGAATGAGGGAAAGGCTTAATATTTATAGGATAAGTGAGGGGGCAATTCATTAATGGACAAGGTACACCTCATCGGTGGTATCACTACTACAAATAGGGCTTATAATAGTGTTAAAAACTTATTTTAACAGCGTTAAAAAAGCGTTGTTAATATCAGCGAAGATAAAGAGGGGTCCCCTTTATCAGCGCTAAAAATAGCGCTGATAAAGGGGGGCCTTTATCAATGCTAAGAAAAGTGCTCCTTTATCAGCGCTTGCTTAGCGCTGATGAAGGTAGTCTTTATCAGCGCTATTTTCACCACTAATAAATGTATAATATAGCAGCACTAAAAATAGCGTTGTTAAACACTACCTTTATCAGCGCTATTTTGAGTGCTGATAAAAACTACCTTTATCAGCGCTCAAAATAGCGCTGATATATTATCCATTTATCAGCGCTTAACTAGCACTGATAAAGGACAAACATCATGTGAAAAACAAAAACCTACACATAACATGCACAGAACCTTCACACATGACAACACCTGCACACAGCACAAACAACACCCACACACAAAGCACAGAAGATCAAAAATGCTACATACATTTACTTGAAATCATGAATACAAAACAACACACTACTATATACATTTCAAACAATGTTTAATTTGGTTAAAATTACAATTATCCAATAAACAGTTAAAAAACATTGATGTTTCATCCTTTTTGCATCCATCCGCTCTAAAAAATTGTCATCCATGGCAGCGGTTTCCGAACAAATCATTCAAACTCAAGAAAAAGATTTCACCTACATAAGAAAACAAATATTATGCTAGTAATACAATAATGAAATAAATTAAAAATTAATATGAAAGAATACATTAATAAAATGTCAATTGTTACCTGTTACAACATTTATTTTCATTAGTTCATAGGTCTAGGAGAGATGACTATAAAGCGATAGTTCCTTTCCCATTGTGATGTGATGACCTGGGTAGGTAAATATTTGTGCGATGGTTTTTGGATTGTAGTGACTTTCATGAGGATTTTAGGCTATGATGACACATAGGGGACCCAAGAACATTCCCAAGAAATATGCGCTCATGTTAGTCTATATAAGAAATGAAAAACACTCATGAAACAGGACCCTTATTTACTCAGATTGCTAGAAAACTACAGGGATTCCTAGATAGTAGAAGAGGAATCACTATAGTTATACCTAGATGATGGTTTCGTCCTTCTTTTAACTAATCTTGGGGTATGTACATCCTATTAGATTCAAAAACAGATTCTATTCCAAAAGAGATTGTATAAAAAGAGTGGTGGATACTAGGGGAGAAGTCCTACAAAGGAAATGCACTAATGAATGCCTATAAAAGATAGCATAGAGAAAGAAGCACCAGGACTCTTACACAATTATTTCAGTACTCATATCGGTGGGTAAGGAAAGACCTCCATAGCCAGATAACTAGATAATAGAAATGGAAGAACTTAGCACACATACAGGATTCACCTCACTCTATTCCTGACTAGAGGCATGAGAGGGAGGAATTGGGAGATCAGTTGGGATCAGAGGGGAAATACCTCTTCTGGTAAACAAATAGTTATAGACTCAGATATAATTATCATACTTATATTGATATTTTCCTCTGGAAGAGACTCCTTGTAAATATAATCGATTGGGATACCCAGCTAGAAAATGACTCCATTTATGCCTTTTGTAAGGCTTACCGCTTATAGAAGGAAGAGGTCTTTCTGCACCTGATTGTAGACCAACCATAAGAGGGTCTGAAGAAGAGAAACCTTTATAATCTTCTTAAAATATGTAAAAACTACCTAACCTAATGAGGATATAAAAAATTATATTTTCAATGTATAATAGAGACCTTCAAGAACCATAAAAGAGAAGGCGACCAGAGGGAGGATAATAGGTTGATGTTGCTGATCTCTTCTAGGTAGAAAAATACACAAAGACACTAGGACTCAAGATATTTAGGTTGTAATTAATGTATGTTTATGTTAAAAATAATCTAATAATATGTGTTAAATAATGGGGTTGCTAATTGGAATTATACTAGTGAGGCACAAAACATAAAATAACCAATTAACCAAGAGACACAATTAGGTCAATGCCCTTACCTCAACCAGAATTCCAATAAACTATTTTTAGTTCATACCAACCACAAATAAGTACATGATCACATGTATTAATCTCCAACAACATTAAATTGCATAATTAGTTAATTTTAACCAAAAATCCAGCATGGTATAATTGGCTCCAAACTCATCGTGTAATCCAACAAATCCAGAATACTGAGAAACTATGTGTGATCCACTCCTGACGCACCCCTAAGCCTATAAAACACTAAATCCCGAATCTATATTACTAAATTTATGAAAAATTAAGAATTTTTTTTTAAAACCCATAAATAAATCTTCCACAAAATATAATCTGCGTCAAATAATGATTGATTACTAGTTTATGAAATTTTGAGAAATGCTCTAAGAGTCATATATAAAAATCTCATGAAGAACAATGATTTATCCATACTATGGTATAATAATTACACCTAGAACCCTAATAACTAAATTAAAATATTTGATCAAGATGTTAGAGAAACAAGGAAGATGTAGGAGAAGATACCACATTGATTCGAAATGATGAACAACCGATAATCCACTCAGGTCTAAGGGGAAGGAAGGAGGGGAATAGGGTTTGGCCACCCCCTAAGAAGTTGGTGCCCAAATGAAGAAACTTGAGGAGGTTTATACTTTATAAACCCATCACCCACATAAAAATAAGTTTTAAATCATGTCACATGAAATGAACCAAGTGGTGACATCACTATTTTTTGGGTCCAAAACCTTACTTCACCCCTTTTCCCCATTCACGACCATTATCACCATATTAAATGCATTCATGTTGTGAATTACCCTTTCACACTATGAGTAGCCTAATGCTACTACATTTCAATAGAATGAATACCCAAATCATCCTTGATATCCTCCCAAAACTCAATGACATCCCTATATCCCCAATACATGTATGAAACACCTATTAGAGACATTAAGATTATTAATAACCCAACTCGAGACCTGGTTCAAAAAATGAAACCATCAATAAATGAAAATTCAATTTCCATTGGTAATTTCTAACCCACAATGATGTGGGTCATTACACGCTTGTGTTATAAACAAGCCTATTCTTTTATCCATAGTTCTATAGTGTATCATGGCCACCTCACATTAAATCTAATGAATGAGAAAACCAGTGAATGAAATTTAGTCTCAAATTCAATTATTTTAAATAGGGTACTCAATATCTTATTCTAAAATCTGGTTCAATGTACACACATTACCCCTCATTCATAATTGGATTAAATAAGTATTACTTAGTGACTTAGTTTATTTTAATGATCACTTCGTCAAAAAAGACTTAGGTGAGTGTTTATACACACTCTAATGAATAACATAATCATCGTGGTCAAGATTTTGTTTTGAATCTTATTTTTAGAAACAATAGGATCATCTTAAAGGTCAACAACAGCAACCTATCATCCTCACCTTCCATCAACAGGTGCTCAAATAGGGTTTTTATACTATGTAGGAGATTAATGTCCTTTCATTATATTGTGTCTATCTAAGTAGACAATTCCTATGTAAGTATGGAGTGACATGGGTATCCCTATTAGGAGATAATCTCCCAGGGGAAGAAACTCCCTGAGATATTAAGGAAATGAACCACCTCGATCATAATAAATGATTTATGATGGTTCAAACCTATTTCTTAAAGGGATAAAAGGTCTGGACGATATATCCATACCTCTCACCCCCCTGTTTCAGGTTGAACTGGAGTCACCTCCCCCTCACTATGTTCCTTGAAGAGATCCCCTTCAGAAACCAGCACAGGACCTTCCAAGGCGTTCACCCTACCAAAAATTTCTATAGTTCCCTGGCCATCCTCGACCAACACTCTACTGACCTCCTCTCCTCCCTCTGATCAGCCACCACTGTAGGTTGAGCCTCCATGACACATCCTTATGGTCTTTCTTCCTCTATAATAGGTACTGCCCTCGCACCATCCTCCAACACCTTACTCAGGATATCTCTTTCTCCTCGAACAGAGCCAAGATCAGCCACAACCTTCATTCTATAGTCCTCAACCAGTTGTCGTTCTAGGGCCCTCCCTTATTGAAAACCACCACTGAATGACCCAATCAGTGACAAACAGAACAATAATCTTTCCAGTCCTTATAAACCACATATTTTTTGCACCTATAATCCTCCAATTGTAATCCATACGTGATCAAAAGGTATCCGGGAAGCATCCAATTCCACACAGCGTGTAGTCGGGTTTTTTCCAGATTCTCAAATACTATATCTGCATGTTGAATCTGATCCTTTTACTTTAATTTTAGCAATATTTATATTTAGGCCCTATATCTAACTAAAAATGGTGGATATAGACCATATTTTTTGTTTCCATCCATTGTTTGTTGGAAAATGGATTTTTTTGATCCTCGATGGTTTCGTCGTTCACCCCATATGCACTGCACACCATCATGCCTTACTTCAATATTGATTTGTTCAAAGATAAATAATATGAATCCCGGGATAGAAAAAATTGAGTAATAAATTAATATTTCAATACATCAGATAATTCTCAATCCACAATTGGTACATATCCATATAAGGGATCGATCTGCTCAAACTATTTAACCAACAAGGTTGTAAACATAAAATTTAAGATTCCTACTCGGATATTGGATCATTTTTCATCAAAAATCATGCTATCTAATGATTGAAGGAAGTCATTGTGTTAATTGTATCTCGATCTGCTCTAATATGTCATTTCTTCATCATCCAAGGTTATTCACCAAAGAAGGTTGGAGGATAATAAATGATCATATATAGATAACATAATTAGTAGGAATTAACATTTATCATATTTTTGTACAATCTTCCATCAGGTATGCTACCCATTCGTTTCTAAACACATATATATCATCTTATGAATATGAGTTTTTGTGAATGTCATGGCAGTACTAAAAAAATATAAATACACAAAGGATTAATAAATATTTTAAATGAACTCGTAATTATTTTTAAAAATATCTCATCAGGGATGCTAGTTTATTGATGAAATACGATCTCTTTCATAAATTTACAAACATAATAACCACATCCCTTTCCATTTGTTTGTTTTGGACACTGAAAAAACATCAAATACAATAAGTAATTTGTTTTCATATGTGTTTGGATAGTGTAATGTTATTATATATACCAAGATACTTTTCCAGTTGTAGATCTTGTAGGCGTTCTTACCCTTAGGCCCTGGACTCATTCCATGCATTAAATGATATTGATGCACCACCCTATCATAACAGAATCCTCATTAAAATATAACATAAATTATATAACTAGATATTCAGTTTTAAAATGTTGCATCTAGTTTATTACAAATTAACAAATTCCATCATGCGTGGTCGGTTTGTTTGATATCCATGCATTGAATCTAGAAAATAAATATTTGGAGTATCCAAATTTACTGCAATCAGCATCTAATGGTTCCTAAAAATAAAAAAAGGAATAATTAAAGAAATAAATGACAATATAGTTGATATGATTAAATTTTAGAGTTTTACCCCTGCATAATTGGTATTAAAAAGAGTATTTCATCCATAATTTTATTTCCAAATGATTTGACCAGGGATGACATTATTGCAGACTCTTTATCAGAATCTATTTCGTCTTTTGAAGAGGTGATGTGAGGACTAACGAGTCCAAATTTTTGTTCATGGGGAAATCCCTTAAATTGTTTTTCATATATACGCCTGTGAGAAATATAAAATGTATTTAGTCATAATTATCAGAGTATATCAGCTTTTGTAAAATCAAATCATGAAAACATACCTCATGTATACATTTACAACTGAAGCGCCTAGCCATTCTTACACGAGGAGTTCATTTACATTTTCAGCAATAATAAAATCTGATGTTTCCTCTCCATACATATTTTTTTCAAAATCAACTGTGTGATTATTTCCATCTTTCAACTTTGTATCCACATGAGCCTGCAATGATATTAACTGTGGATATAGAACGAGTGGGGTGAAGGTGCTCTCAGTAGACCGTTTCAATCGGTTGGTTGATCCCTGAGATAGTTTTGAGCTGATATTTCATTTCACCCAATAGTATTTGTCATTCTGTAATAAAATTCATCAGTTCAAACCTTTTTTCATTAAATTTTAAAGGTCTATCTTGAAAACTCAATTGTAAATGGATACCTTTTTGTCGACATGTTTTTTACAAGAACTGTCAGCCATGCGATTAATGTTCCAACAGCTTGTTCAACCGTATGAATGTCTTCATCATCATTTGGAACAGGTATATTGGAACTCGGATCATTATATACATTAATTGACACTCTGAGATTATTTTTTGGAAGCTTTTTGTTGTGTAGCATGTAGTTTTGCATATTGAACACCGTAGCCCTCTCTACAAGGCGATAGGTGGGAGTTGATAGATATAAATCACAATCATTTCTCCCTATAGAATATTAGTACAGGAAAGGTATTAGTGTCTATGTAAATCAAATTTCACAGAAACAATTATTAAAACATTTATTACCTCATCTAAGTCAGGTTTTTTAGGGTAATGGCTCACCTCAAAGCTGGTGGGGGTGGGGCGGGATCGTCACACACAGGTTGTTGTAGAGTTGTTTCTTCTCTTTGCCTCTCCCCCATAAATTTTTCTATCATCTCTCTCTGGTATTGTAATTATTATTGAATAATAGATAATTTTTCTTGCATATTTTCCATTTTTTCATTTTGATCCTTCGCTTGTTTTTGTTTTTGAAAATATGTTCGGGGTGTCACCCCAAAACCCGCAACTCTGACACAACCATACTGTTCTGGCTGCTTCAAGGCTACTGAAAGTATGTCTGCATCTGGTGCAGTTGTTATTGATTCTTGTGACTATGTCAGATAGAAAATATAGAAAAATAAGTCGTTATTGTATTGTAATAGCGATTTAAAGAAAATCAAATTTATAGTATGTCATACTTACACATGTTTCCCACACTTTTTGTGTGTTTTCATCTATCAGTATCCCCTCTTTATTTACATGAGCCTCCTTCCATAGCACATGGCATGGGATGTATATTGCTTTCGATTTCGATTCATCAATCTGCATATAAATAGAGAAACATGGTTATGGTGTTGTTTTATGTCACATACAAGTAGTACGGTAGATTTAAAAGACGTACCAATTTTTTCTCAAGTGCAACGTACCCCATCCTTACTTTACAGTAAGGGTACACTGGTTCTGTTGTGCATTTTTTATTTTTAGCATTCAGTTGTTGTTTCATAAATAAAAAACTATCAATCAGAGTGATGAATACAAGAAAACATCAAACAACGTATTACCCCACACAATGTAACTAAAAAGTATGCTCCCCAGGACGGTTGCTAAACGCATCCCATGCTCCTTGGGATATCAAGTGTGCGTAAAGAGGAGGTGGGTGCGACTTGATTTTCCCTTCTGCATCTTTAAGATGATATTTCATTAAAATTTTCCGGAAACCTCTATGAATCCTTCCTTCAACTCTTAATACATATTCCTTGTGTAAGGAATCTATTATAAATTCACTCTGCAATGGATGATAAAGAGTAAGTCAATGTTTTGGTATTTTATTTTATTTTAATAAATTAAAAAAATGATATCATAATGTTGTCGAAATCTCTTCTCACATTTGTGTCTCCAGCCTGGTGAAAACATGGTACCACGACTGTACATCAATCGGCATGCGTTTCCGAGTGATGATTCCAATGTAGCTACTAAAGATGGCTCTGTTGGAGTTAACATGTTGGTCTCTCTTATTCCATCCCACCTCAAATTTGATGCCTTTTGCTTTTTCCTTAATGATTTTTTCTAACACTGTCAAACTACGATGCTGTTGTTTTTTTTTTGCACTTTCAGGGTTTCATTTCCTACCATTTCCTCAGAAGTAACATCATTATGTTCCCCCGGAGCGCTAGAATCAGCACTAGGACCAGCAGCAATAGGTTCAGAAACCCGTTGTACCTCAGCACTGGGACCTGCAAAAACAGGTTGAGAAACCTGTTGTTGCTCTGCACTAGGACCACCAGTATCTGGTTGAGAAACCTATTGTTTCTCTTCACTAGGACCACCAGCTACTGGTTGAGAAACCTGTTGTTTCTCTACACTAGGACCACCAGCAGGTGGTTGAGAGAGCTTTTGTGCCTCGGGATTGGGCGCATCAGTAGGTACATAAGTCATTATCTACAAAAGTGGTTTAACATTTAATTTAGATTACATAAAAGCAACAGCGAATAGATAATAACATAACGTAACACAATTTATATTACAATAAACAAATAAACTGATTATTGTACTTTCTTTTTTTCTTTAAATGATGAAGATATTTGACTCCTCTATCGACTATATAAATCCCTTCATTGTGGTCTCCTCTAACATAAAAAACGCCGTCTACATTGGGATCGCTGCGAAATGATTGTGAAGTCCCTATAAAAGGGTCAACCTCTATTGAACATTCATCTGACCCTTCAGTTGTTTTGTTCGATAACAGAACAATTGACCAATTTTGGTTTGCGGGGTCTGGAACATAAAATATGTGTACTTTCTGTGATTCCATTATAAATGGTTAGTCTTTATCCCCTTTCTTACTGAAATCAACTTTCATGAATCCTAATTCATCTATTTTAACAGCACTCCTATTATCAACCCACTTACATTGAAAAATAGGCACTTTGAATTTTGTATAATCCAACTCTCATATTCGTTTGATGATGCCAAAGTATGACATATTTACATAAATTGGATTTTTTTCCTTAGCACTGGAAACATACATCGCCTTATCCATAAGTGTAACCCTACTATTCTGCATGGTAATGTCTTCATCATGTTCATTAGTATAAAATGTATAACCATTAACTGCATAAGCATTTTAAGATAATACGTACACACTTGCTCCTCTGGCTAGCCATCGAAGTCGTTCTGAAATTGAGTCTGGATTTTCATCTAACTTCTTAAAAATATGGTCTCGAAACCATCCTATAAACTATCCATTATGTTTATTTGATATCCATTTTTCAGCCCTAGAAGGATTCAAACTCCTAATAATTTCTTTCTGGGTTTGAACATATGGGTCAATGTCGAAACTATTATGAAAAACATAATGGTGGTCTTGCCCCCGATCTGTAATATTTGATTGTGAAAACCTCTCTTCCAGAAATTCATTCACCCTCAAGCCGCTCAGTGTGATGAGATTTCAGTAGGAAAATGATTTCCACACCAGATAGGTATTCAGTACAAAATTCAACAGCTTCCTCAACAATATATTGCTCCGAAATACAACCCTCTGGTCAACTTCGATTTTTGACATACCCTTTCAAAATCTTCATATACCGTTCAATGGGGTACATCTATCTATAATGTACAGGACCACATAGTCGAATCTCTCTCACAAAATGAACCATCAAATGAACCATCATATCAAAAAATTTCAGTGGGAAGAACATATCCAATTCACATAATATGACGGAAATTTCTCTTTCCATAGTTGGAAATTTCTCCAGGTCTATAACTTTGCTGCATATAGCTTTGAAGAAGAAACAGAGCTTCGTTAATGTATGGCAGACATTCTTGGGAAAAATTAAATGGAAATCAATAAGAATTAGATCTTGCATCAAAACATGGAAGTCATGTGATTTCAGACCCTTTAATTTTAAATCACCCATTGACACGATGTTCTTGATATTTGATGAATACCCCTCTAGAACCTTTACGTCATTAAAGAAGTTGAAAAACTGATATATCTCCTTCCTGGAAAGACTATAGTAGCAGGAGGAAGAAATGTTCATTTTTCACCCTTCACTGGTGCCAACCCTTCTCGTATTCCCATCTCAACGATGTCTAATCTAGCCTTAATTCCATCTTTTGTATTTTCGGGTTCATTTAGCAATGTGCTTATGACACTATCACATACATGTTTTTCAACATGCATAACATCAAGAAAATGTCTGACATACAGACAATTCCAGTATGGTAATTCAAAAAAAACTGATCTCTTTTTTCAACCAGTTTTCGTAAGGTTTTTAGAAAACGGTTTACCAAAAGTAGTGTCCAAATATTTTACTTTGTCAAACAATTGATCACCTGTTAGTGGAGATGGTGTTGTACGTTCTTCTGAACTTCTATCGAATGATGTCATCCAAGATCGGTACTTATGTTGTTAGGGTAGAAATCTGTGATGTTCTAGAAACACGGTTTTCAATGAATGTTTCAACCTAATTGACTGTGTACCTTTTTTGCAAATTGGACACCCTTGAGTTCCTTTAATGCTATATCCTGACAAATTTCCATAAGCAGGAAAGTCATTTATTGTCCCGTACAACATGGCTTTAAAAGTGAAATATTCATTTTTGTAAGCATCATACAACGTAACACCTGAATCCCGTAATATTTTCAAATCCTCGATCAATGGGGCCAAATAAACATCAATATCATTACCCGGTTGTTTTGGTCCCGATATAAGCATAGATAACATGATGTATTTTTGTTTCATGCATAACCACGGTGGTAAGTTATAGTTTACCAACATAACCGGCCATGTACTGTGACTGCTACTTTGAAAACCAAATGGATTCACCCCATCTGTAGATAACGCCAGACGAAGGTTTCTCGACTCGTTCCCAAATTCAGGATACTCGTGATCAATTCTCTTTCACTGAGGAGAGTCTGTCGGGTGACATAGTTTCCCATCTTTAATTCTTGTATCTGCATGCCATGTCAATTGTCCCGTAGTCTCTTCACTTCCATATAGGCACCTAAACCTAGGAATGTTTGGAAAGTACCATACAACTTTCATAGTACTAGAATCATCTTTCTTGTATAGAGAATCACCACACTTTGGGTATTCTTTAAGTGATTTTTGGTCCTTGCGAAACAATATATAGTCATTCGGGAAAGCATATATTTTTTCAGAGATCATACCCATCAATCATAGCATTCGTTTGGCATCGTATGTTTGTCTTGGGAGTTCATTATCTTGTGGAAGCATGTCATTCAGGAGAGAAAGTAGTTTCGTAAAACTGGTATCACTCCAGCCATTGCCTACTTTCAAATTATACAGCTTCAATATGGCTGAAAATGCTGTATATTTAGTGAAACCAACATATAATGGTGTTTTTGCACAACTCTTTAACTTCTCAAACAATTTTGGGCAATCATGAAGTTCATCTTCAACTTTCCTTGTCATTTCCTCAATAATATCTTCATCATCATTCACATCTGTAATCACACCCTCCATATCATCGTCTTCACTGTTCACGCTTCGAATCATATCAGATGATCTATAAAATGTCGTGTTATCTGAGCCACTACCTACATTCGTTTTTTACCCGTGTTTATTCCAACATGTATAACTTCCATCTATTCTGTGACAGATCAGGTGTTCTTCCAACTCCTCTGGACTAATTTGTCTTGAATAACAACAGCGTAAACACGGACAAAAGATTTGATAAGGGTCACATGCATGATCTTCTACAAACTTGATAAACTCTTTCACACCATCTTCATACTCTTTTGTCAACCGATTTTAATTCATCCATTCTTTATTCATATTCATCGTCTTTATGGGTTCAATCTCAAACTTGCCTAATATTATGTTTTAATTAATCAGGTAGCATTTTTTGGGTTTTATAAAAACAAATCATGGTACAAACGCCTCTAAACTCATGTGAAATCCATATACATGGTGTGTCCAGTAGGGTGAACATCATGTATGGATAAGATACCTGATTTAATTTGACATATATCTAATTTATTCCAAGTTATACTTACAAATATTGAATTATTCCTTTGATAATACATGACATATAGAATAACTTGAGATAAAGGCATGTACTTTAGATACATACTGAGTCTCCTAACCAACTATGCATCACATTTTTTGTGGAATACACGGTGTGTAGTCATTAAATGACCACTAGGGGTGTATAGTCTATACACATCAAGTTTCTATGGTATCTATACATGGTGTGAGTGAAGTAAAACACATTTCATATGGTTCTACCATTATTTCATGGCATGTACATGGTTTCATTATGAAGTATATGTCTTGGAGATACATTGTGTGTGACCTAGGTTCACATTACATGTAACATTTAAAATGAAACTTATTCCAAGTTTGAGTCAGAAGATTAGTCATGTGGTGTAAATTTTGAAGATAAATGTTGTGTGGCATTAAAATCTATATGAAATCCATGAATGGTGAAGCATGTTCCATTTAACAAGACAACATACCATGTATTTTAAAGTGTCTCATAGAGTCCTCTAGAAGTGGTTTTCTAGGATTCAATGGAATTTCACTAGTAACAAAGTGGTGGTGCCATTGAAATGGGTAAATTTTGGATTTATATTTAATTGTTGAAGAACTACAACATGGAAAACAAATGGCATATAAATCATTACAACAACCACAACACCATACAAAAACACAATCGGGATCACAATCGCAACACCATACAAACCAAAAAATCACAATTTTAGATTTTACAAAGCATCCCTTATTCAATTTTGTTTGTTAATTCAGGGGTTATCACATAAGTTTTATCATCCTGGGGTGTTAATTCATAAGTCAAGTATAGGTAAATTACCAATTTTTATATTCCAATGTTCAACAAGAAACAACCAACATTCAATTCATTTAGTGCGCAAAAAAGGACCACCAATGACCATGATTTTCAGCGGGGCGTTTAGCCCGTACATTTCACATTATTACCATCAATATCAAATAGTAATAACATGCGAACAAGAGGAAACCAATGAGTAACAGGAGAAAAATCACCACGAAGGTGTCGTTAAGCACACAGTAGAGGTGCATTCATGGAAGAGGAGAGGCGCACAACAAAGGAGATTTCCAACTGAAAAGAAAACATAAAATAGGGGAAACCCATGAGAATAAAATAATCCAAAACTAAGTACACCATTTACCACATTCCACAAACCCCAAGAACCCACTAAAACCGAAATCAACCCACACTATGGTTAAACACACCTTAAGATAACAAAAAATTATAGAACCCACCTTCAATAGAATGAGTTCAACAGAATTTTAAAATATAAAAGATGAACATACAATGGGTAAGACCTGACCAATAGGTCCTCCTTACTAGGTATAATCCCCAAGTTTATTATAGATAGTATATCCCAAATCAGTAAGCCCTGATCAATCCTCTATTATCACACCTTTCACGAGATTCCCTATCTTAATGATGGTCATTATTAAGAACACCATAATCCCACCCTGATGGTGGTTGTTATCCTTAGATGATGGAATTTACCAACCAATTTGTTAGACATAATTATATAACACATCACCCTTGCATGAAATTCTCCCACCTCATCCTATATCTGATAGATTCTTGACCCATGCATGTTCTACAGGTAATTAAATAGCATAAAAAATATAGACTATATAAAGGAATAATATGGAATATCAAGAATAGTTCACAAGGGGATATAAACTAACCATTAGATCATATATAAAGAATGAGTTTCAAGGTCTACTCACACTGTTAAAAGCAATAACATCATGAAAGGGAATCAAGCGTAAACCATTACATTAACATTAAAGGAACTCACAAAACAACCAATGGGATAAAAATAAACTCCCATCAACCCTGACATACTATTCCGGTCAAGCTCAACCATCAACATTTTATTCATCACATCATCATAAAAAGATAGATTCGCTAATAAAATCTAAGAAAAAAAATCATATCGAATACACATATTAAACTATCAAATATTCATCTTCTCATTGGACCCAATCATAGGTGAAAACTACAAAAGCTTAGAAAAATTGTCGACATACATCATAATGGTCCTATTAGCCTGTTCAACTTTCCAAATATCCATATCCTTTTCCATCACTAAAAATTGTTGAAGGGTTTTTTTCTTTTGAAAATAAATCTATGATCCTGCCACTCAAATCCTGCATGCTAATTTTTCATAACAAACGAATCCCACCATCTACTGTTAGGGCCTTCTAACATGAAGGGGGAAAATTTCACCTTAAGAAAATCTTGAATCTACAGTTACTCATACAAAATCTTTGACATTCTACAAAAATACACATTAATTTTAGGATCATTATAATCGTGTAAATAGTGTCTTCTGAAAGAGTAACTCATAGGAAATATTCCAAGATTCATCCCTTAAATGTTCCAAATTTGGTGACTCATTGTGAAGGCGTGAAGTTGCTTATACCTATGTTTAGACAACATAGACAATAATCTCAATAAGATGATTGTCCATATGATTACTATCCCATTGTGTGACATCAAAATATTATTCACAGAGCATATTTATGGGTCTTCTAAGAGGAATGATGAAAAACAACATCAGAAAAATCATTGGTGACATCAAAATATTACTCAGATTAACAAATCAGACTAGAGAAATGGTAAAATAAATCACATTACATAAAATAACCAGATTTGGATTGTTAATCTATCAAAGTAGAAAAAATGGAAATTTATAAAATTATATCATATTATTTCTACAGTTTCCTTTCCCAAACCACCGTAGTCAATTAAGGATCATTATGATGAAACCTGGATAAATAGTTGCTAAAAATTACCTCATATTCCCCCACAAGATATCCAAAATTGTGTACTTACTTTAATGTAAGATGCTGAACCTACACCTCTATTACAAATTCGTCACAAAATAGCTCGGATACCCTAGTTCCTATATACCTGAGTTGGAACTAACAAATCCTTGTGGGTTTCACCAAGTGTTTCATAACCGATTACATAATAAAAAACCAAATCACACGTTCAATTCAAGTGGTAGAAAAAAAATTTACCTGAAAATGAATATCAATAATGGTAGCGGCGACGGTGGAGGCAGCGCCGGAGGCGGAGGCAGCGGCGGTCGCGGTAGCGGGGGGCGGAGGCAGCGGCGGTCGCGGTCACGGTAGCGAGGGGGAGGCAGCGGCGGTGGCAGCGGTCGCGACAGCTGGGGTAGGCGCGGAGGCAGCAGAGGACGAGGAGGATGAGGATGAGGAGGATGAGGTTGTGGCGGACGAGGGGTTTGGTTCAGCTTTCGCGAAAGCTTTACCTCGTACGAGAGAGGAGGGCCTGTTAGGGTTATTAAATAAAAACCGATGGAACCTTTATCAATGATCGTTAAAAGCACTGATAAAGGTATGTTTTATCAGCTCTAAAATAAAAGCGCTGATAAATGTTACCTTTTATCAGCGCTAAAAAAAGTGCTGATAAAGGGTACACCTTTATCAGCACTTATTTTAGGGCTGATAAATGTAACATTTATCATCCCTTTTAGCTATCGTTGATAAAAGCATACCCCTTTATCAGCACTTTTTGTTTAGCGCTGATAAAGGGCAGTGCTTCCCTTTCCCTGTTTTATGGTAGTGTATTGGAAAAACCATGGGCTTTCCCATGGTATTGGCCTCATGGGACACCTCATAACTTATATTACTATTCATAAGTCGACTAGAATGATTAAATAATTATTAAATCCTCAATGATGTCATTAAACACCCGAAACTAAAAACTATATTTTCATTATTCACTGAAAAACTAATACTTGACTAATATTTTCCGAAACAGTTATTTATCTATTTTATTGAATTACATTACTTAATCAAAGTTCCAAAATTATATTAATACTTTCATTGAGTGATATTACTAATCCATTTGGTCACATTACTAATCCTAAGCGTAAAATCACTATTCATAATTTACTATTCACAAAAATTTAAGTTGATCTTATTAGATTCTATATTTCTTACTGAAAACATTTCTAGAAGACCATTTTTTGAAAATCATTACACATAATTAAGTATTTAAGGTTTACATAAATATTTTAAAATATCCCCTTTTTCCAAAATTCATCAATATACATCCTATATTAATTCGAACTTCTAAAAAAACACAAACTTAACCATAAAAAGAAATCAAAATTTTATTTTATCTCAAAGGATTAAAAAAAGTAGCTATGGTCTAATTACATAGCCCCTTATAACCCCAGCATAGGACCTAAGTGTAAGGTGTGCTAAGGTGAGAGAATCCAAGGGTGGATCGGCCAACATTTCCTAAGTAGTAATTTCTATAATCTTGAACTTCTCCCGAAGGCGATTCTGCTCCAGCTTCACACGATAAAGTTCAGCTTGGGTTTGGTCTAGAGCAAGCCCAGTGGTGATAACTCCTTCCCAAGTTTTTTTAGATGGGATTTGATCAGCCCGAGACTACTGGATGAGGCCATCAAATATTCTTTCTATATTAATTAACCAAGATCACTTGTATTTAGAGACAACAACTGCATCATTTAGTTTCCACAGGTCATATTGACCAACGGTCATATAAAAATCAAAACCCAACAGTCTAATTTTAATTATAATCACATCATTAATAAAAGAATATAGTTTCGTTGAGTATAAACTAAAATAACACACACAAAAAAGGAAAAAAATCATTCAAAATTTCGGGTCGTTACACTTTCAATTAGCCAAGTATAAGTGATTAAATAGTTTTCACGTTGAATCCATTTATCAAAGTATCACAACCAAAATATGATACCAGTGTGAAAGAAAATGGCACCAATTATCATGATTTTCAGAAGTCTTTACAAAAACAATAGATCGCAAGGATAACAAATAAAATAGGCGATCAAAATCAAACAACTTCCAACTAGTTATCATTTATCCTGTTATATTTGTATAATATTCCGTTTTTATTTATTTCTTGTTTTAGGAAATGATTTCATATATTATTCACTAAGAATCATTATTAAACCCACACTTTATGATGCAAAAATAAATTGAAGATAAATAAATCCCTACTGGATGATCAATGGATTGAAGATCCTTTTTGCGCCAAGAACAGTGGTCACGTGAGCAGTAGTGAAGAACTCTATGAAAACTGAGTAGGAGGGGATCTAGCATAGGCGCATGAATAATCTAGGGAGGAAGACTCTAAGTTCACCAAGGAAAATGAAAATGAAGAAGGAAGGAATAGATCTTGATTTATGAAAAGGATAGATCCTAAAAAGCAGGGAGATGGTTTCAAATTCATGAAATCGGATCGTGGTTTGATCACATGGATTGGTGGTTATAGGGATAGTGGAATGTTACAAGATACGGAAAATTTAATATTTCCTCGAATAGTGCACTACTGTGATTGGTCGTTTACCATTTTATAGAGAAAAACCGTAATAGGGGTGAAACTGGAAAACTAGTAAAAATTGGGAAACCCGCAATTGAGTCACTGACACTGAGCCACTGACATGTGAGCTACTGATATGACCTATCGACATTGAGCCACTAACACTGAGCTACTGGCACCAAGGACTACTGACGCAATGACCTACTGACGCCCTGACCTACCGACGTCTGGACCTACTGACGCCCTGACCTACCGACGCCCTACCTACCGATGCCTTGATCTACAGACACTGACGCCCTCAAATAACCAATGCTGAAGCCCTTAAATAACCGATGTATATTCCCTTAATTCACAAATGCACTAACATTCTGATTTTCTAACATTCCAAAGCCAATTCACTAACATGCTGATTCTGACATACTGAGTTACTAATGGAAAACTAGAAATTTGGAAAAACCCTGAAATAAGCCACGATTGCCTCCAAGAACACCCTAAACACCAGATTTTAAAAAAGGATAGGTCTGGGAAAATCCAAGTTACTACATGGGAGGTGTGAATAAGTTAGGGTTGAGAGTGACTTTTTATAAGTGGGGAAAGAGAACCCTCTTGAAAATTATATGAAAATTTCCCAAAATAATCCAAAATGTTAAATTAATTCACATGAAAAAATGATTAAAAATAGACATAGATTCAAAATTGGGAAGGATAATATGCAAATATATACATAAAATAGGATTTTGAAAAGTTGGTAGATCATTTTAACCCTTACCTTCTTAGTTTAACCCCAGAGTAAATCTAATTTTACATTAAATGTGATAATTATTTTTTACCATTTTCAATATTAATTTTCATCAAAAATTAATATGAACTTATTAAAAATTATAGATTATTATTATTCTAAATATATAATCCATTTTTAACAATTCAATTCATTGAAGTGGAAATTTTTAATTTAAATTTAATCCCACAGATGTGATGAGAAAGTGAGTTTTCAAAGAGAGAATGTTCAAAAGTTTACAATGTTTTTATGTCAAAATTCAAAATGAAAATGATAAAAATGATCAAAATTAAATTAATATATATATAATTTATCTGATTTTACTCATAATAAAAAAAATAACTTTATAAATAAGTTAAAAAAAGAGGTGATTTTCAATAAAATGTTCGTATTTTTCACTATTCATTGAAAAATGAAATATTTCAAAAAAATACCAAAAAATCACCAAAGGATAATTTTTATATAATGATTTAAAAAATTGAGCTAATTTTATAAATTAATTTTCTATAAATGTATTAAAAATTAATTTTAAATTGTTTATGAAAATCGCGACTAAGCCCTCTTAGAAAAAATACATTTTTTCAAAAAACATTTTTTTTCTAAATGATTATTATTTTATTTTTAATTAATAGATAACCATAAAATTAATAATTTAATTATTAATATTCATATATTACATTTCAATATCTAGGTGATAACTATTTAAAAAATATTTTAATAATATTTCACATTTCGTTTAAACTCAGTATTGCGTGTAACGCAAGCTAAACTCAGTGTTGTGCATACCGAACGTTAAAATCAACATTGTGATAATGAAATATATTGAAGAGATTGAAATTATTAAAAAATAAATATATCATAAAGTCTCAAAGTGGTATATTTTATTTTAAACTTGGTGTTTCATGTTATATATGATATCACATACAATGTTCTTATTTTAGAATTTCAGGGTGTTATAATTATCATGCACTGGCCCAAGAAGCCCAGAGTTGGTGCCTTACTTTATTACATTTTCATGATTACAAGGAATAAAATCCTAAAGTATCGGTTATTTTAGAAATTTTTGAAAACCATATTACATGCAAGATACCCATATTACATTGGAAAATATAAAATAAAACATGATACATAATAAAATGAAATTAACAACATTCTTGGTTGATCATTTAATGATTTCTTATTCATATCCTGGGGAATGGAAAAAAATAAGGGTGAGCTCAAATAATTAGTAAGGTTAAGTAAAATGGAATAAATAATGAATCAAGGAGTATAATCATCATGGAAAGGTAAATAACTAATCACACATACCATAAAAATATATGGATAAGGCACAATCAATATGGCATAATAGATAAATGAAAAACATGTCACTTAACCAATAAATTAATAATGAAATGAATCCATAGATAATGTAAAATAAAAAATCTCATGGATAATAATAATAACAAATAAATTCTCAATAAATGAAATTATTAATTAGTTGACGTCATGTTTCCCAGAAACATGATACCTTTATCATCAATATCTATTCTCAAGATAGTTTAAACTACTCTGACTTGTCCAAATGATTCATCTTATGAGATTGTCAATGCATTGAGGGGATTTTATTAATGAGTCCCCAAACCTTGTAGTGAATTTCCAAATTATTCATCACATATAAAATAATCTATTTAACTCATAAACAATTTGTATTATCAAATATCTGAATTGAGTAAAAGATACATATTTATCAATATTTTAAATAATTTTCAAAGTGAACACCATTTGTGAAAATGATATACCGTTTAGAAAATAATAATATCAATTAAATTATAATATTTATATTTAATCTAAAATAAATTTATAATAGAAATTATCCTAAGGAAGTGATTGCCCCAATAGAAAGTTAATAATCACAAAAGAAAGTGATAATGAAAAGATAACTTTTACCACTGGATAATTCTCAAGTCAATACACCTACGATGAGATAGTTCAAATTGAAACTTAAAATACCAAGATGTATAAGTAAATCATGTTATTAAATGATATATTGGTATTAAATATAACACATTAAAGTTAATTTGTGCATAATAAAATATAATTATCAATGGAATGCAAATTGAGACGAAATCCCTTACCACATAGTAACTTTTGAATTTATAATCCCCATGAAAGAAATAAATTGAAATAAAAATTTAAATAATATTAAGATAAATTTATTTATTATATTAAATACAATAGGGTCAGTTTATACAGCACAAAAATTAAATAAGTGGTGAAAATGGTGTATGCCTCACAGAAAGAAGATTGAGACAAGAATCCCTTACCTTGTATTTTCTTTTGGGTGAACATAATTTAACTTCATGTATAATGGTTTTAAGCATGTAATTAACTTAAAATAGAACAATATTAATATCTATGATATCATATAAATTTCTTTTATAATATATTATAACTTATTAATTAATAATATTTCATCATTTTCATCAATTCAGGTGTTAATTTCCTTGTTTTTCTAGTATGTCTTGACTTGTTATTTTTGTTCCTATTAATTAGACCAGGATTACATAATACCTAGAATGTAAAAACTTATTTAAATATTATATATATTTATTATATATTTATTTATAGTAATCCATAAAATTTTTATATAGGAAATGAAATTTACCGTTCATGGAGATGGCATGTCGTACGTACGCATGATCACTACTTCCATTTCTTCGTCATATTTAAAAATCAAGTGATATATTTATATCTCTCTGTGTGTGTGTGTGTGTTTATTATAAATCAAGTACCATATTTATATCATATGTTTCATATGTTTTTATTAAAAAAATCTTTTATACATTCTATTTATAGCATGAACAAATCACATCACTTTGAGGAGGCAGTAGTGCACATGTCCACAAAGTTATCGTATTCCCAAAAAGTAGAAATCATGAAGATATGTATTATTTAATAATTAAATAATAATAAATACATTATAAATATTATATATAACATATATAAACTATAAATATATCATTATAACCATCATTGAAAGGTGGTAATGGAAGAATGAATAACATCAGTTTGTGAGGTGGTAGTTTTCCATATACACGAACGATGATTGTATATCCCATTTGATGGAAGTGTGTGTGATTTTAGGTCATAAAATTGAAATAAATAAACTAAAATATATTTATTATACTTATTTTATTATATATTAATGATATATGAAGAATTTAATGGGTGGATGAAGAAATGAAACAAGAGTAATTGTTGAAGAATGTTACCTCTTTTTCGGGTAACTTCTTTTGGTTTATACTAGAATACTTCCTTGGTTGGATTTATTATCAATGTAAAGTTTCTAGGATGATGGGATTAATGTTGGGGAGATATTTCGGTAGGGTTTTTACAATAAAATAGGCTTTATTGGAGTGAATAATTTGTAGGGGGTTCCTTATTATAGTGGAGGAGGAGTGACATTCTTGTAAATATAAAAAGTTAAACACTATTAAGAGGTTTCAATTATATAATGTGATTCCAATAATAAAAGAAATTATGTAAAATTTATTATATGGTCTAAATATGGCCATAAAATATATTTTAGGTAATTTTATAGTTTATTTTGGCCCTTAAGTTAAAGGTTTAGTCCCTTGTTAAGCTTAATTTTACCTTAATCATTGTAATTACTTTTAACTACAATTACTAATATTTTTTGGTCAAAAACTAAGTTTAACTTTCTAGAAATTATAAATTATTATAATTAAAAATATTTAATGAATTTTTCAAAATTTCAATCACATAAGTGGCAGAAATTAATTTCATTTTAATCTCATAGATGAGACGATAAAGTGGGGTTTTAAAGTGAAAATGTTCAAAAGTTTGAAATGTTTTATATAAAATTTCAACGTATAATTGGTTAAAATGTCCTAAATTGGATTAATTTATGTATATTTTATCTAATGTGACTTTAAAACCAATTTTAAATATAATTTATCTATATAAATAATTTAGATAAAAAAACAGTTTTCAATTAAAATTCAGTATTTTTCCCTATTCATTAAAAAAAGAAACTTCATAGAAAAATACCAAAATCTCCCCCTTATCTAATTTTTACATTAAACTTTCAAAACATAATTTTATTTTGATATATAAAATTTATAAATTTGACAAAATTTATTTTCAAAATAGGTGCTTCATTAAAGGGTAGTGAAATCGCCTTTTAAAAAATATAGATATTTATGCGTAAAATTGGAATTTTTTTTATCATATGCCTATAAAATCTATTGGATAAAATATAAAAAATATTTTATTGGATATATTCTATATGAATTTAATTAATATCATCCACTAATAGTAATTAATTTAATTTATTAAGATAAAACACCTCAGTGGGCATAAAATATTTTTTTCATAAAAACACATCCATTATATTCAATTGGGTTATATATTTATTTCTAACACAAAATAATTACATTATCATGTGTAAATAATATTTTTAAAATATATTTAGTTCTTTTCATATATTTAATTACAAATTCTAGTTGATAACTATCATATTAAATAATAATATTAATAAAATATTGTATTTTGGTAAAACCCAATCTTGCGTGTACTGCAAGTTATCCTTGATGTTTTGTGTAGAGAAAGCTAAGAATAATGTTGCCTGTAATTATAGATAAAATTAATTTTTCATTTAGTGTATAATTAAATTAGTGTTTCTTATAAATCATTTTAGAAACAAAATTAAATTTATTCTAAAACGAAAATATTATTAGGTCTTTCAGTGTTACAATAATCATTAGGTAAACCATGCATAAAACATGTGAGAAACAATATATCTTTAGTTTTTACATATCACATATTATAGGTAGTAGTGTAAGACTTCTGATTTTATTTAAAAATCATGCATAGTAGAAAAATAACATGAATGTGATATTTTTACTTAAAAAATGACCATTTCATTTCAACAATGGGAATCATTTCAGTTAACCCATTTAAAAATAATTTATGTTAGTGTGCATTAATGATGATATATTTGACATAATTTACTAATAACTTCTCATAAAAATTAAATTTGAATTTAAACGTATTAGAAAAGGATAGGTCCTCAAATTTTATTTTTTATTAATTCTCTTAACTATTTGACTATTTCATTTTTCATTTTACATATATTAGCTAGAATTACAACTTTTACAATAGGAACTTAATTTTAAAGAGGCTATGAAAATGGTTTAAGTGTACTACCACTAGAAGGTTAGTATTGATTTATCTGAAATTTTTTAATAATTATGATTTCATTATGCTTTTTATTTTTAAAATTTAGATATTAAAGTTTACATTCATTTTTTGATTTTATAAATTTAGTTATAAATATGTTGTTTCATATTATGCATTAATTTACAAATTATTCTTGGGGAAAACTCAATTTTAAACATAGAATTACTTTGAGGTTATAACTTCCACAAATTAATTATATTTAAGTTTTTATTATTTTGAATAATTTTTTAGTGTGGCGATCTATCATCAATTGTTTATTCATTAGTTTGTTTTTCATTATTTTACACTTAAAATTCAAATTTTTATAATTTTTAAAATTAAAACCTTATTGTTTACCCCTTCCTATTTGTTTTCTATTTCAAGAATTTGGTTTTCCAATGCCTAATAAATTCTTAATATTACCCACTAATATTTTAATTTCATGTACTGTTTTTCCTTATATTTATATATCTATTATTTATATTATTGGATATTAAATTTAAATATATAATTCATTATATACTAATTTACTATTATTTTTACCCTTTCTACACTATTACTTTTATTACTTATCACAGAAAATATAGTTTAATTATACTATTTAGTTTTTCTGAATTTTTTTTATAAAATATGTAATTTAAGCTTTGTATTACATTTGGAATATATTTTTTTTATGGTTTATGTATTACATATAGACCAAATAAACTATCTATGGTTATTAGATATCATATCATTTTCATTTATTATAATATATTTATCCCAAATTTTAATCATTTATGTGTACTATCTTTTGTTATTAGTTTTCAAAGATATTGTACTATTGGGTTTATACATTAAAGTCAAAAACCTAATTCCATTCATGTGTTTCCAACAAAATTAATTCATTTTAACAGTACTATCTTGGAAAATTAACATGTACTCAAGAATAAAAAAAACATGAATTAATTCATCTTGTTCACTTTATGAAACATACAATAATTAATGCCTTGTTTTTTTCTCTATTATTTAGTTCTTAAGGTTGATTATACAAAAATACTTTGGATAGGATAAGAATAAAAACAATTTGCAATTTTATTTCAATTTAATTTAAATTTTACCTAAAATGGAAACATGTTTTTTTGTTATTTATAATTATTTCATTTCTATTTCCATTTCCTTAAAAAAATCTTTCCACCTATCCATTCAAATTATATTTTTTTACAGTACGTTACATCTAATCATAAATAGATATATGGGAATAATATATCTTCTTTTTCATATTATAATATTATTACACTATAATCATCCATTTATTTTAAATATAGAATCCAATTTATAGAAAATATTATTAGTATATTCAATTTAGTTAGTACAATAGGTACACTTCAATCATTTATATTTTGATATCAAATTGAAATTTGGTTTATATTTTCTTAACTTCCACTTCGTTGCTAGCCCCTTTTATAGTTCAATTTTTAATTATACTATTTTCAAAAAACAAGATACTTGAAAACTTTTTTTTATAGACTAATAAAAATTCAATATTTTTACTAACATATTCATTTTTAGAAAACCAATATATACCAACTAGATATCATGTTATTTCATACACACATAGGTATTCAAATTCCTATTACCATCACTTTATTCTAAACATTACATTGATTTCATTAGTATTACCATTTTCTTAAATAATGTTGATGAAGTTGAGTTGAACAAAAAAGTGAATAGTCCCATACATATAAATGGGAAAAGTACTAGTATAAAATAAAAACAATGTTTGTAAAAATAATAATTATGTTTAGCCTATAATTTCTAGGATAACATTCCTCATCACTTATCGACTATTTCGTGAATTTCATTACATGATTTTATTTATTTAATTTTATCAATTTCATTTAAATATATATTAATTAATTTTATTTTATTTTTTTAATAAGGTATTATTCACTTATTCTCAGTGTTGTGTTCATTAAAAGTTATCAAACACAAAAAATTTATTAAATAGAAATATATTCTACAATCCCAAGGTATTACATTATCCCCCCCTATAATATTTTTTACCTTAATATTAAATTATTCTAATGATAAAATATGAGTATAGTTTTTCCTCATTATATCCTAAAGTTCCCACATACATGTGAAGGATCAGGTATTTTCTTTTTTAAAAGATCCACATTTAACACATCATTTGATTAGGAGAGTTTCAATGGATGTTCCAAACAATAAGCTACCATCCCAATATGATTAATAATATCATAGGGACTAATATATCTAGGGATAAGCTCCCCCTTCTTTCCAAATCTCATAACCTTCTTCTAAGGATGTATTCATAAGAAAAACTTTTATCCAATATCAAACTCTAGATCTCATAAATGTTTATCAACATAACTCTTCTATGAGATTTGATATTCCCTGATGTGTTTTTTAATGAAACTAACTTTCTCTTCCATTTCCTACACTATATGAAATTCCAATAGTTTGTTCTCTAATTTTATCCTAGAATATTATATTTCTATAATTATTTATATAGAGGTATTTATAAGGATCCATCTTAATTCTTAAATGAAATTAATTATTTTAATAAAATTTATATTGGGAGAGGTTTTTTCTAAACCTCATTTGAAATCAATATAGAAATATCTTGGTATATCTTCTAGTGTTTGAATAGTTATCCCAAATTGACCATTTTTATAAGGATGATATATAGTTCCAAACTTTAACTATGTATTCAATTATTACTGAAGACTTCTCTATAACTTTAGGGTAAATGTAATATGTTGATCAGATATGATTGAGAGTGGTATTCCATGCAACCTTACATAATCCTTAATTTATATCCTAGAAATTTGGTTAAGAAATTAATCCTCTCTAATAGAAATGAAATGAAATGATTTTTTAAGGAAATCATCTACACCCAAATAGAATTATGGTTAATAACAATTTTTCCCATTTATATATAGGTATGGGTAATGGTTTCATCATTCCATTAGACTTATGATATACAACCTTAATTTACTGACATATAAGGCATTGATAAACATAATTCATAATATCTCTCTTCATGTTGTCCCACCAAAAATACTATTTAAGATATTTAACCATATTTTTACTCCTAGGATGGATAAATAATGATGAGCTATAAGCTTCATACAACAGTTCTTTCTTAAATTTTGGTATTCATAGGACACATACCAAATTTATAAACATAACCATTCCATAACTATCATAGTTGAATTTAGGAATATTCCTTATCTTATTATAAAACTCCACAAACTCCTTCTGCACCTCTTTAATCATCACATTAATAGATGGGTTAACATTAATCTTAGAAATTTATGATTTTTCCTATTCCATAATGAGTTTAATATCCATTCAATATAAATCACTAAATATTATATATATTTCAATCCTCTTTCAACTCAAAGAGTCAACCACCTTGTTCTCCATCCTAGGGTGATAATGTTTTGAGAAGTTATAATATTTAATCAAGTATAGCCATCTCATTTTGTGCATATTTAACACTTTCCATGTGAATATATACTTCAATATTTTATAATCGATATATATATCAAATATAATGATATTGTATATAAATACTACCAAAAACTAATCAAGGTAATCTATAAGTACTCTATTCATATATATTCGAATATATCAGGAGCATCAGTTAGTCTATATGGCATCATTATAAATTCATGGTGTTCATACCTCATATGGAAGGATATATTGGGTACAACCTCTATTTTAAACCTTAATTTATGATATCCGGATCCAAGATCAATCTTGGAAAATTATTGAGATTCAAATAGTTGATAAAAAAGGAATCAATATATGGTAGATGATACTTATTCTTGATTGTTATCTTATTAAGATCACTATAATCAATTCAGAGATGTATTGAACCATCATTATTCATAATAATAAAAAATTGGTGATCCCTATGATGTATCTCTAGTTCAAATGAATCCCTTATCCAGATATCCTAGATTTTCTTTTTCAATTACTTCAACTTAATCAAGGTAATTTTATAAGAAGAATTTGGTATAGGTATATCTCTAGGTATGAGTTCTATTGAAAACTCAACTTCAAAATTTGGGAGGGAGACTATAAAATTATTTAGGAAATGCATTGGTATATTCTAAAAAAAATAGACATATCTTAAATGATGATTTTCTACCAGACCATTTGTGATTAATACTCCTCGTGAATAGGTAAAAATGACCCATATAATAGAATTAAATTCCATTGTAATTTCATGTTCATCCTCATACTAATAGAATATCATATGTTTATTATGAATATAAAATTTGATTTTCCTTTTTCAAAAATTGATATGGGATCTATATGGATAGATCCAATGAATTCCCAAAATCACATCAAATTCAATTAGAGAGAGAATAACAACATCTACAAGAATCTCATTCTTAAAAAAATCTATTAGAGAGGAGCTATAGAATTTAGATGTGATAATTGTACCATTAGGAGCTTTCACTAATGATTTAACATTTAACTGTCGAGATTATGAATTAATATACTTAGATACCTTTCAACATTTGAATAAATTCATACAACTAGTCTCAAAAAATATATTTTTAATATAGATAATACTTTCCTCCAACCAAAATTAATCATTCTATCATCTATCCCTTACTAAAACCAAAATGGTTAGGTTGAGAATTAGGTAATAAAAATAATAGTGATAAATCCTATCAAAAGAAAAATCAATCCTGATATGTGCTAAATTATGACATCTTCATGTCAACCTATGACACTTTGCATTCATCCCATATCACTTTCAGTTCAAAAAAACTTGTCTTAAGTTATTTTCTCATATTATCCACAAACTAATCTCCAAAAATAACTAAACACATATTTGAAACCAACTAATGTGAACCAATCATAACATACATACATGTTCCATAATTTTAGATAAAAACTAATATATTTCATAATAATTCATTCCACATTACCATAAAGGGTTATTGTATTTGGATAATAAACACATAATAAACTTATTTTATGAAAGATATTTAACATATACAAAAACTTTATTCTCACATAGTACCCTTAATAGACATATAATACTTAATAAATTTCTTTATAACCAAGGTAAAATGGAAACATATGAAAGGGTGAACTCAAATGCTCATTAAGGGTAAACATCAGAGATGTTAATCAAATATCTTAATTGAACAAACAATAAGAATAATGGTAAAATAACTTGATCATAATATACAAAATTCATACCCAATCAATAATATTTCATAAATCATGATGCATATCATAAAACATTATCATAACAATACATGTGTTATAATAGCATGGAATTATCAACAATCAATCATGATCCATGATAAAAAATCACAAGAATAAGAATATGTAATAATAATTTAGCACAATAATAATCATAAAAACATAATTTCATTATTAAAGTATCACCTTCAATTACATATTAACATAGTTAAAAGAGTATCATATTGTATTGGGTTCACTCCCCATTCCCTTTTTTTCCACGGGGGATGGAGTCCCATATTAGATAGGGTTCACTTCCCATTTCCTTTCCCATTATATCATGAGATATCAATATTTAACCAATTTTTCTGAGGGTGTATTATTATAGTCCCAACCATCGTATAATGAAATCCATTCATATGTGTTCCATAAGATCATCAAAACATTTATCATTTCATCATAACATAATTAAAAAATGATAAAGAAATGGGTTTCATGAAAACATCCTTAAAAATCATCATCATAAGACTTCTAGAGAAAGAAATTCGATAGTATCATTAGAGAATATCTCCAATGAAGCATAATATTCCTTAAATTATGTTAACATAGATGAATTTTTTTTATAAAATCTTTATAAATATTCTTTGAAAAGCAAGAGATAGCATCCTTTTCTTTTGGTATTTGTTAAAAACAAAAATTTACTAGAAAAATAGGAATAAGATTTTATGATAAAAACATATAAAATTGTAAAGGAATATTAAAAACAAATAATGTTCATAATGGAGGGAAAATTCATTCAAGCATTAAACATTAAAAAAATATTTGTTTACACTTTTGTAAAAATTAAAATGTATCCCATATAGAGAACATTATAAAAATTTGTTTTTTAAAACTTTATAAACAAAGTAAAATATGGTTGAAAATTAATTAAAAAAATCATTTAATAATAGAAAACAATATCCCTAAAACATTTTAAAGCTTATGGACATGGGAGAAAACTATTATCAGGCTAAAATAAGATATATGGTCATCTTTTCTTAAAAAAATCATTCCAAATCTTGATTACCAAAGAGGGGGAAATTGGAAGAATACATGAAAAAACCATAAATAACCAGAGTAGAATAAAATATATGTATTTTAATAGATAGATAGCATACAATTTCTCCAATGTATATTTAAACATGAACAATCTCAATTAAAAAAAAATTGAAACATAAACCTTTACCTCATGTCCCGATATTCTTTGTACATGCTATAAAATTTTATAAAATAAATTTATATTTATTATAAATATATATTAAAATAATATTCATATTTATTTCACCATTTATTATTCATTAATAATTTCCAATCATCCATTTATTAATAATTCTCTATTAAAATCACTATTTCGTTGTTAACTCTTTCATTTTTCATGCATGTTTCAGTTTGGTGATTTTAGTCCATGAAAATTGGTACAATTTTTATCATATATAGAAAATTAATCATTTCATGAATATTATATATATTCATTACATTCACTTTTATAAAAATCAATGTAATCCAGTAATGAAAAACGAATTACATCACTTCGTGGAGGCAATAGTCCACACGTATGCACAAGTGATGGTTTTGTTTTTCAATATATGGAAAGAAAGAAATGTAGATGATAATTTATCTTTAATTATTCATAATTATATCATAAATATAAAATATATTCCTTAAGTTTATCAACATAATCATCTATTTTAGGTGGTGGTGAAAAACAAAATATGTCACTTTATAGAGATGGCAGTCCATACATATGCATGAGAAATGATTTCATTTAACATTGGCTATAAAGGAGATATAAAATGGATGTACCATTAACATAAAAACATGTAATTATATTAAATATAATTATATAATTATATTAATATGTTTATAAAATATTTGGAGGAGTTGGAAGAATAAATAAGCTTGAAATATATTGGTAAAGACAATTACCTCTTCTTTTAGTATATTCCTTTGTATTTCACCTTGAGCCTCCTTATGAAGGTCTTTTGGTGAGATCCGGACATATAATATATGGATAAGAAAGTTGTGAATATATTATGGTAGGTATTTAATTAGCCAGAGTGCTCAAATTATGTGAATAAGTGAGAATATGAGGTTTTCTTTTAAAAATGAGGGGAGAGACATCCTTGTAAATAATCAAAATTTTAAAATAATATAGGAATTTTCATAATAATGTATCACTAGATAGACAAAATTTAGAATATAGGATAATTTGGGGTTGAAATACACTCAAATAGTCAGATTTAGACAAGTTTTAGTGAAAATTAAATCCTTGTCTCTTAGTTTAACCTCTTTGTTAACCCTTTTAACCCTTATCAAAGTGACGATATTTTTACCATAGTAATAATTCATTATGGATAAAAATTAATTTTCAAATATTGTATTTTACTAGGTATTCACTCTTTATGTTTGTTTTTAATCTATTTAAACTCTGTCGAATTATTTTAATTTTGGTAAATGAGCCCCACTTCTTTCCTAAATTGATGATTTGGTATTGGGTGGGGGATCATGGAATTTGAGGTTGCAGAATATGGGAGGTAGATTATAGTGTTATAGACACTAAAGAGACACCATCCAGCTAGTGGGATACCCAGTAGCCTAGTAAGGCTATTGGAGTCCCAATGGCCATCTAGTGGAATTTGGGCAATAAGGGTCTCCTACAAGAGACCCACCAGCTACCCAGTGGGGTTCCTGGCCAAACAAGCTTACTAGAGGACACCAATGGATCACTATTGGCATTATGTTATGCCATGGGTGTGAGGGGATGAAGTGTAATTTTAGAAAATGAAACCCTCCTTTACCTCATTTAAACCCTTTATTTAACCTTTATTTGGGATTAGATAATTTTAAGGTTCTCCAGATCTTCTGTGACTTCTCCAACATCATTCCCCTTCATTTTGATCTTTGGTTCAATTTGGACATGATTTGTGTGTTTTCCTTTTGAATTATACTTGGATTAACTTCTTCTATCATTTATATGATGGGTAAATTTCTTTTGATAGGGGATCATAGTGAGTCACATTGATCCTGCACTCAAAATTGGAAATTTTAATTTATATTCTTAAGGTAGGTGGTTTAGAATAACTTCATAAGCTATATTTGTATTTATAGTATGTGAAATAAGTATGATTATGTTATCATGTTTTACACATTACCTAACCCAATTGGTAACCCACTACTTTGATGAATCCATATGAATAGACCTCTCTCAAACCTTTTGGGTCTATTGGCATTGAGACCGGGACTTGGGGCCACCCAAGGTATGTGCCAACCCTTGACTATAGTTTGTAAATTTAATAGAATAAACCTATTACTCATTGAATAATTGGAAATTGGTTATGAGTTTTCTTAACAATTTGAGTTGGTTTTTCATGTGAGTTGAGAAATTTACTTGATATGGAATTGGCTTAACTTGGTAATGGTGATGATTGGGTTTAGAATATATTACAAGGGTTAAAAGAAGTAATTTTGAATGTAATTGGAATTAGTATAAATACATGATGAAATATTGTAGAGACCCGAAGCTTATTGTACATGGACATTACATTACTTTTGCGGAATACTTAGTACATAACAAAAACACACACACAAGGATCGTAATAGTTTAGTGTCTTTGGAAACTCGGAACGTAATCTTCTAAACGTGGTGAAAGATCTTCAATATCTCCCATAAAGATCTTCCCCTTTTTTTTACCTAAAACATTTCTTTATATCCTGGGGAAAGAAAAACAAAAAAGGGTGAGCTCAAATGCTCAGTAAGGGTAAACAAAAGAAATATCAATCACATCATATACATAAGAACGTAGCTTTTGGAAATCTTGACCTGCAAAAGAGCTCATAATATCATAACATGGGATAAATCATAGAATTGAAAATGAAATCATAACTTAAAACATTACTCATTGTGGCATACACACATAATCATAGAGAATCATTTCTTGTTAGTCAAGACTCATTGCCAAGACTATCTTAGTGGACAAAGTCCCTTTCTGAATCGAGTAATCCTCGTTTCAGTCCTGTTTCACTGAACCGGTATAACCTACCATTCCTGTAACATCCCAGGTAATTAAAGAATAAATAATTTTCATATTTATTAATATTTGAGAATTAAATATGAATTTTAATTAAAAGGGGTTGCTATGTTCGATAGCGTACCCGATACACAACGATGAGTTTCTTTGAAACTTACGTAGCACACTAGTAATATAATAATATTATTTTAAATGTTAGTTAACAAGTAGCCGTTGTACTGGCGGGAATGAATAGAAATAACTAAAATATGAATAGATATGTTTTTAGATGTTTTTACATTTACCCAATAAAAGATAAAGGCTTAAAATACGGAAAGAGTTCAATTTTAGGCTTTTATACTCTAATTTTCACTAAAGGTTCACTTATCACCTTTTAATGGTGAACCGTCATTAAATATAGTTTTGATCACTCTTATACATTCTTTTGGACCAAATAAAACTTTTATTAAGAATCGGGATATCAAATTTTACTTTGTGTAATTTTTGGTACCTTTCTGATAAAGTTCTTTTTTTTTTATGAATAGTGTAAAATGTTGCATTTTAATTCAAAACCTCTTTTTGATCTAATTTATTTATATGATTAGATTATCTTTTGAATTGGTTTTAAAGTGAAATTAGAATATATTTTTACCATTTTATCCAATGGTGGTCATTGGAATCAATTTCGATTTGAAATTAGACTTAAACTGGTGTCAATCTTTTGATACTTATTGTTTTGTAAAAACACGCTATTTGCTCTGGCAGCGGGAATTAATTATTAAATTAATTAATGTGACTTATATGATTTGAATTTTGTAAAATAGACTTCATTTTTGAATTCGGAATATCAAATATAGCTTAGGGTGAATTTTTGGTAATTTTCTGAAAAACTTCAATTTTTGATGAATAGTGAAACCACTAAGTGGTAATCAAGCAAACTGATTTTTCAGTTAAATGAAAGTTTACCACTAATGTGTATTGAATTTTGAAAATCCAACATACATGGTTGTCATTAAGAAGTAAAATGTGGTTCAATGAGATTATAATAATTTTTTGGTGAATAGTAACTTATTAAGTTTTTAATCGCGATTAGTGGTAATTAGTGTAGTTTATGGTATAAATAATACTTTAATAATATAAAATGACCTAGACACATGTCCCAACCTCATTGGTTGTGTCATGGCCGACCAAGACAAGCCATGGCCTAACTTGGGGACCCCATGTATCCACTTTAGTTGGAAAATGACAATAATATATTTTTATTTAATGTTAAAGTGAAAGTGACACAAACATAATATGTTTTTCGAAAACAATTTTTAAGTGGGGTTATACAAGCCCAAATTTTGATTATAAATAGTCATTGGAAAGCTAAAAAGATTTCCTATATCATAGTATTTTTTTTATAATTTTTAGACATTAAATAAAGTAAATTATTTACGACATAATAATGATGCAGTGATGACATCATTATTTAACGATTAAAATAAAATGGAAAGATAATGTAAAATCTAAAACCTACACATGGCCAAAACCAATTGGATGAGTGGATTTCGAATCCTTATCACCTTATCCACGAATTCTATCAATGTGGGACCTTTTAAAACCGAAACACATTTTCAAACAAAGTTATATTTCTTTACTTTCCAAAAGTGCCCCTCCTCTCCTCTTATAAAAGGCCCCCACCTCCACCTTATTTCACACACTCTTCAAGCCTTTGGCTCGGCCAACCCCTGCCCATTTGCTCTCTCCACATCCCTCTCCTCATCCTAGAGGATTCCCTTTGGGCAGAATCCTTTCAAAGGAAGCCTTTAGGCTCAAACCAAAAGAAGTTACACTTTTTAAGGTATTTCATTCTCTCATGTTCATTTGTTTTATTTTTCTTCTCCAACCCCCTAAACTCTTTTTATTTACTTCTTTTGTAACAACACCAGTATCTTCAATATACTAGGATGTTGTTATAAGATTTATTTGAGCTACACTCTCACACAACTACATCAAATGGTTAAAGAACATACGGTTTCCGTGGATGGCGAAATTCTGCCTCCCGAAACGATGATTGTTCAATACTCATTTAACACCTTCAAAGGTGGCCATTATGATGTCACTATTTTTATATATGATATGTAATATGTTTATGTTTTACTTATGCTTCTGTATTTTTCATTTGTGTCTTACCTTTATGGCTTCCATTATGGGTATACGCGATATCTTCACTTAAGGAAGTGCGGACTACCGCCCCCTCAAAGTGATGTGATTCGTTAATGCCATATGTGGGACGTGTAAAGGATGGATTTAAAGTTATTATATATGATGTTATACTGGAATTATAATATACCTATATATATCATTATCATTTATTTCCATTAAAGTATGAGATAGAAATGAAAGTAGCGTTCATGCGTACGTACGGACTACCGTCTCCATGAACGGTGCATTTCATTTCTTATCCCCAAATGTAATGTACTATTAAAAGTACATGTATATAATGGATATATAAAATTAATGATATATCTAAATGATGAATATAATTCTGGAATTAAAATATACATAAGTCTCATTTAGTTTTAATTCCGTTAATATGACAAAGAAATGAAAGTAGCGTTCATGCGTACGTACGGCTTACCGTCTCCATGAACGGTGCATTTTATTTCTTACCTCTAAATGATTATGTAATATTTTAAATACATGTATGTACTGGATATATATGAAATATATGATATCTACATCATGAATACCATTCTGGATATAATGAAACATTGACCAAATTAACAACATGTAAGTGTAAGAAGTCTATTTTTGACTTAAGAACCAAATACCGACAAAATGAACATTATTAACTTAAATGATTACATGATGTTCATAACATGGTATAAAAGGAATAATGAACTTGGAAAAGATTCATAATCAAGTAGAGATTAACTAAAGTTTATTATTCAGGAGTTTAAAGAACGGTCGGGTCATGTCAGATACGAGGTATGGGAACTTCTTAACCCAATTTCCATTCTTTGGGTTAATCTCCTACTTTCAAATTATGTCATTATGTTATTATGTCGTATCTTGTATTGGTACTTTATTTATGTGTACTTATAGTAAATACACATAATGTATCTATTTTATTTTAAAAATTATCTTTGTATGGGATTTCGTCTCAATCTCCTTTCGTTGAGGCATATTTTGTTTTATACACAACCTTCTTTTATACGGTGTATAAACCCCTTTGACTTTTACGTTTATTCAAAAGGAATCTTTTTATACGAAGCGTTTACCAAACGACAAAAGGGAATGTTTTTGTCGTACGTATGCGGCGACAACGACTTCTCCGCCGTCGTAACCGTTATTTGAGTTTCGGCTTCTTCTACAAGCCATTCCTTCTTTTTAAAAGAAAAATAAATACCATGTTTTACTTTTCTTTTATTTTGGTATTGAAAATGGTTTTCATAATATTTTTATATCAATGTGTGGTATTGATATCTTGTGATTGAATGGTGGAAATTTTATGTTTCCTTTATGCATGTTTTATGTGATACGATTATGTTGAGGTTCTTGGGCATTATTATGAAGAACGGGTGGTTCCGTGATAAACTAAGGGCGGGTGAGCCCGTTATAGCTCTCCAATGCATTGGGTAACGCGAAGGAGTGAAACATTAAGGTTTCTCCGAAGAGATTTCCAGGGAATATACTGTGATGGGTATTCCAAACGTAACCAAGAGGGTTACTCCCTACGTAAGAATGTTATGAATGCCTCAAGTTACCTTTATGTCTTATGGTTTCTATGATTTATTCATGATTTTATGAGGCATGTTAAAGTGCCTATGTTTTATGGGTAAAGTATGATTTCATTCTTATGTACATATGAACTCATGTTTCCTTTTCATGTTTTCTATAACCCATACTGAGTTTTTATGCTCATCCCAAGTTTTTGAAATGTTTTTCACAGGTCAAGGGAAAGGTACATGATAAGATGATAGGGTCAAGGATGTGTCAAAAAGAATCCATGTTTTAATTCAAATGTGTTTCCATTGATGGGAATGAGGAATACTATCTTTATGTAACCACTTTGTTTATATGTGGAATGTAATGCAAGTTTTATGATCTAATTCTCTAAAACTCTAAACCCGAAAAGATCCTCAATGTGTAATCTTGTAATAACTCAAGATTAAGTAAGGTTTGAGGCTGGGGCCTTATAATTCCAGCCATGTGTATCTCATGAGATATAAAATCTTTACCCAATGCATTGGAGGGAGATATAGGTCCCACCCATCTCTTAATGAATCCTTTCTTATGTGTGCCACAAAATCATAAATCATACATCATTGCATAACCCATGTAATAAAAATGGGATTCTTAAACAACATGACATCATAAAACCATTCATATAAGATAAAGGAATTCATAAACATATTTCCATCACAACATAGTCAAATTAATGTAAAAATATGGATAGAAACAGAACCCTTTATTATCTTAGATGGAAAATACTTTTGATAAAACACTTGAAATGAATTCTTGAGGAAAATATCCTTTCTTCTTTAAAATCAATTTCTTTTCACAAAACATTATGCAATTTTAAAAGAAAGAGATTTTATTGAAAATAGTCATGAAATATTTTAGAGGAAGCTTCATGAAAATAAGGCTTTATAAAACAGTATAAATCCGTTCGTGCCGTATAAGTTAAAAAAAACATTCTTCGTACTTTTTTCGGAAAAGTCAAAAAGTACCTCGTACGAAAAACGAAAAAAGATTCCTTTCATATCCTTTACTAAAAACTCATATAAGGGTAAAATTGGATTTAAACAATTGTAGGTGGATGGAAATAATATTACATGTTGAGGGAACATGGATGTGGATGATAAAATACACCCCAGTAAATACTTACGAATAAACAATCTCGGATAAAAATGAGATTGTGATATTTCCCTTACCTTAGGTCCAATTTTCTTCGTATGTGTCCGAACCTCCTGTATAATGATTTAAATAATGTCATTGACTTATTAAAGAATCATATTCATTGTTATGATATCATATATGGTTCACTTATGACATTATATTACCCGTTCTTTTGTAAATTCCATGTTAAAGAAGCGTTTTGGGTAAAATCGTTTCATTTATCGTAGGTGTTTTGACTTGTTGTTCTTGACATAATTATTACTTATATCATGATTTACTTACTTCCAGAATATAAAATATGATTTATATATCATATATATTCAGTATATATATATATATAATAGATAGATAAATAAAATGAAAAACACCGTTCATGGAGACGGTAGTCCGTACGTACGCATGAACGCTGTTTTTCTTTCCTTATTGTCTTGAAATGGAAGTAAGTAGATGACATAAATATGTATATATATACATAAATCCAGTATCTTTATAATGTCATATATTTCATTATTATTTCTTATATATACATTATAATCATTCTTAAATGGTTAACATGGAGAATGAATCTCATCGCGTCGTGGAGACGGTAGTCCGTACGTACGCACGAGCGATGATATCATTTCTATAAATATTGAATTGAATTGGAGTGTATTATACAATATATCAGAATCAATATGATGTTGTAATAACTATGTATAGTTATTCTTTACACCATTATACCCATCCATGTAAGGTGGTGGTGGAAAATAGATTACACCACGGTGTGGAGACGGTATTCCGTACGTACGCACGCGCGGTGATTTCTTTTTCCGTAGGATGGATAGATGGTGAAATAGGGTTGTTTCATACTTATAATAACATATCAGTATATGAGTGATACTTATGTTATTACTTCATAATGAAACAACCTAATAAGAAGAAGTGGAAGAAGAAATAAAGATGAAAGAATTGGTAACGGTAATTACCTCTTCTTTGAAGTGCCTCTTTGAGACCTCCTCTTAGGGCACTAAAATTGGTCTTTGAGGAAGACCAGAACCTCTAGGATGTTTTTAGGGAAGTGGAGAAGAGATTTTTGCAGGGGTTGGCCGAGCTTGAGTGCTCAAATTGGTTTGAGGAGGAGGGAGAGGAGGTGTCCTTTTATAAGGGAGGAGAGGGGCACCTTAGGAATATCTTAAAATATTATTTTATTTTAAAGTCAAAATCGGTTTATAATGGTTCCAAAGGGTCTTATTTCGAAGATAAAGTGGTGATGGGTCGAAATACTATAAACCAATAGTATTTAGACAAGTTTAGGTTATTATTTTAACCTTATCAATTAGATTTAACTCTAAGTTAAATAATTTAACTTTTACCGTGTCTTTTTGTTTTCTTTCACTATATGGTTAATACACTTACTATAACATGCCAAAAGAACCCCAAATTGTTTATTATTAAAATATATATCCTTATCTAAGTCATTTGGCCGAACCGTAGATTTTTAGGAATAAAATAACAATTAATAATATAATATTTTATTTAAAAACTATTTTGTGTCAATTTTGACACTATTTGATATATGATTTTTGTGAAAGTCATAACAGAATTATATTTTCGATCCAAGTTGATTAAATCAACACTAATATATCATAGTAACCTAGAAAATTAGTGTAATTCATAAAAAGTCTCAAATTATATTTATTTTGGTGTTTATAACATCAATTATGTCAATATTTCATTAATAAGATAATTACTGCATCATCATTGTGTCATAAATAAATTAAATTATTTGATGTCTAAAAATTACAAATAAAATACCATCATGTAGTAAATCTTTTTATCTTTCTAATGAATATTTACAATCGAATTGTTCTTATGTATAACCCCATATTAGAAATGATTTACTTATTAAACTTTGATTTTAACTATTTTAACCCTTCTTTAAATAAATTAATAATAAATGTCCTAATCTAATCCAAGTGGGCCTAAATGGTCATATTTTATTCCTAAGTTTGTTTTTGGTCGAATTACACTTGTCCAATAGAATTAGGACATGTGTTAGGGTAATATTAATATCATATTTACCCTTAGTTACCCTATTTACTATTAACCGTGGTAAAAAAAGTAAAAAGTTACTATTCACCAAAAAATTATTTTCATCTCATTGAACCACATTTTAGTCCTTGATATTAACTGTGTCTCTCGGATTTTCGAAATTCCATTCACAGAAGCGGTAAAATTAAGTTTTATTCAAAATTCAGTTTTTAACCTACCACTTAGTAGTTTCACTATTCATCAAAAATTGATGTTTTTCAGAACAATGCCAAAATTTCATCCCAAGCTATATTTCATATTCCGAATTCAAAAATGAAGTCTATTTTACCAAATTCATAACATAAAAGTTGCATTAATTAATTTTATAATTAAATCCCGCTGTTAAAACAAATAGCGTGTTTTTAAGAAACAATATCTATCAAAAGATTGATACTTGTTTATGTCTAGTTTAAATGTGAAATTACATCCAATGACCAACATTGTATTAAATTGTAAAAATATATTCTAAATATACTTTAAAACCACTCAAATTAATGATTTATCACTATTAATTATTTCGATTAAAAAAGTTGTTTTTAATTATAATTTAGTAATTTTCACTATTCATCAGAATATGAAAGTTATCCGAAAAGTACCTAAATTTCACCTTAGGCTAAATTCGATACTCCGAATCCAAAAATGAAGTCCATTTTGAGAGTTAAAATTTCTAAAATTTAAAAAGTGGTTATTACTATTCATAACGGCTAGTTTTAATAATATTTTAATAGCATATCATTGTTTCGTGAAACTCAGGATTACGTACCACACACGCTATCGAGGAAGGTTGCGATTGCGTGTAATGCAAGGCAAGTCAAGGATGCGTGTTGTGCAAGCTCCTTTTGCTGTAGCGTATAACACAAGACATTAGTGAAATAAAAAAGAATATTTTTCATAAAATCTCGGGCTGTTACATTCTACCCCCCTTAAAATGAATTTCGCCCTCGAAATTCGTCGAGGTTATAAATGGTTTACTATTTGAAAGTTTCTTTAATAGAAACCCACATCGTAAAAGGGAATACCAAAACTTGGCTTTTAAAAACTAAAGTATGAAATGTAATTATTACCCAAAGAAACTAATCACTGGGTTTCCACATAGGTGAAAATATGGATATGGAAGAGAAATCTAACCATCATGTTCTGATGGAGAGTGGTAGAGAACAAGGCTATGGAAAATCCAGTAATCACAAATCCATATATTTGTGATGATATAAGGTACCATCTAATTCATCAGGTATAAGATCACTAGGACACCATTTTTGGTTTTCAAGATCATTTCCCTAAAGTTGAAAATTTGCTTAGAATAAATACTTACTTTATTTTGGTACAATCTCACTTTTGTTCGTGCCTTGAACAATTTCTACTTCATCTCTTAAATAAATGAAGTTGAATTTGTTATTTGTGAAGTGTTATCAGATCATGTGATAGAATGATTGTTCATTCCATCTGTCTCAAACAAAAGGTTAGCAAAAGTTATTAAATATACATAAGTCATTCTATAGTGAGATTAATCATATATGGTTCCAAAAATGGACTTATACTTCATATATCATGCTGCTTAATATAATAAAACTAGTTTCTACTAAACAGGGACTTCCTGTAGGCCAGTGGTAGGAGATAAAGGCCAGTCGCACTTCGGTTGTGGGTTCGATTCCTACAGCCTTGTACGAAGCGATGGGCTGTCGCCCGTCCTGCAGGTTGTCCCTTTTTCTAAAACTACGTTACTATAACATCCCATCAATAATATCGAAAATCTTCTATCCTTAAACAATACTAACTTATGTCCAACATAATCCAGTCTAATCTTTAGGCTTATACATAATACTGCAGTCCACTCTCATAATATAGTGACATCGATTACCAGAGATTTAATACTGTCGTTGATCCCCACATATCATAAGATATGTCTTGTTGGTCACATTCCAAACATTCTAAGTCCTTAATCGTGTATTCTCTTGAATACCTTAGTGAAAACATGAGTGCAGTTAAAAGTTAACACTTTTCACATACCAAAATCCTCAAAATTCTATATACCCAAACCATGATATCACTTAGTCCTTATATCAATCATGAGCTCATGAATACCATCAAACATTTAATTTTCTCCTTATCCCTTTATTATGCGCATATCATCTACATTCCAAAAATATCTGAATAACCTTTCATGGATACTGGTAACATTAATCATACACTTTCAAAACACAAGGAAAGATAACAGTGTAACAATCCATAGATGTCTCTTTATTCCAAAATTACACATGATAAACATGTAATCATTCCACTACATTCTCAAACCATTGACCGAGCTTCAAAAATTCTTTCATCTCACATATCATATGTAGTCTCTTCATCATCATCCACATAAATACTACCCATATGACCATACTGATTCTCTTCATGAGTCTTTCCCTTAGGGAATTTGTTTGCATAATGCCCATACATTCCACATTTAAAACACTTAACCATTTTTGATGTCGTAGCAATACCATTATCCTCATCCATGGTGTTAACCGACCCTTTTCCTTTGCACTTACTTGCTTTGTGTCCTTCTTTTCCACACCCAAAGCATCTTCCAGTTCCCTTGAAACATTCTCCTTGATGCCTCTTTCCACATGATTTACATAGGGGAAATTGAACTTTCTTTCCTCTATGATCATCATGGAACTCCATCTTTCTCTTATTAGTCGAGTCAGGAAACTTACCAAATTTTACTTTATTGATCATGTTGTGAGATTGCTGATTCGGCATAATAATGATGTTTGGACATCCAAATCCCATTTCATTTGGTTGCTCATGAAGAATATCATTCCATTGTCCATCATATCCTCCATTATTGTGAATCATCTTGTTTCCAGCCATTTTCTAAAACCCAAACAGAATAGTGTTAGATGCAAAAATCATAATAAAGGGGGAGTAACTTAAATATCTATCATCTTTGGTTTAATCTAATATCGTTACCATAGTTCTAGAACTATATCCTATACGTATACTTATCCTTAGGGGCATCCCTAGACATACCTTAGAAATATCTCTAGGGATCTCATTAACGTTTTCGCATCCTAGTTTCCAAAGGTTGACTAAACCTTCCCTCTGATACCAACTGTAGAGACCCGAAGCTTATTGTACATGGACATTACATTACTTTTGCGGAATACTTAGTACATAACAAAAACACACACACAAGGATCGTAATAGTTTAGTGTCTTTGGAAACTCGGAACGTAATCTTCTAAACGTGGTGAAAGATCTTCAATATCTCCCATAAAGATCTTCCCCTTTTTTTTACCTAAAACATTTCTTTATATCCTGGGGAAAGAAAAACAAAAAAGGGTGAGCTCAAATGCTCAGTAAGGGTAAACAAAAGAAATATCAATCACATCATATACATAAGAACGTAGCTTTTGGAAATCTTGACCTGCAAAAGAGCTCATAATATCATAACATGGGATAAATCATAGAATTGAAAATGAAATCATAACTTAAAACATTACTCATTGTGGCATACACACATAATCATAGAGAATCATTTCTTGTTAGTCAAGACTCATTGCCAAGACTATCTTAGTGGACAAAGTCCCTTTCTGAATCGAGTAATCCTCGTTTCAGTCCTGTTTCACTGAACCGGTATAACCTACCATTCCAGCCATGTGTATCTCATGAGATATAAAATCTTTACCCAATGCATTGGAGGGAGATATAGGTCCCACCCATCTCTTAATGAATCCTTTCTTATGTGTGCCACAAAATCATAAATCATACATCATTGCATAACCCATGTAATAAAAATGGGATTCTTAAACAACATGACATCATAAAACCATTCATATAAGATAAAGGAATTCATAAACATATTTCCATCACAACATAGTCAAATCAATGTAAAAATATGGATAGAAACAGAACCCTTTATTATCTTAGATGGAAAATACTTTTGATAAAACACTTGAAATGAATTCTTGAGGAAAATATCCTTTCTTCTTTAAAATCAATTTCTTTTCACAAAACATTATGAAATTTTAAAAGAAAGAGATTTTATTGAAAATAGTCATGAAATCTTTTAGAGGAAGCTTCATGAAAATAAGGCTTTATAAAACAGTATAAATCCGTTCGTGCCGTATAAGTTAAAAAAAACATTCTTCGTACTTTTTTCGGAAAAGTCAAAAAGTACCTCGTACGAAAAACGAAAAAAGATTCCTTTCATATCCTTTACTAAAAACTCATAGAAGGGTAAAATTGGATTTAAACAATTGTAGGTGGATGGAAATAATATTACATGTTGAGGGAACATGGATGTGGATGATAAAATACACCCCAGTAAATACTTACGAATAAACAATCTCGGATAAAAATGAGATTGTGATATTTCCCTTACCTTAGGTCCAATTTTCTTCGTATGTGTCCGAACCTCCTGTATAATGATTTAAATAATGTCATTGACTTATTACAGAATCATATTCATTGTTATGATATCATATATGGTTCACTTATGACATTATATTACCCGTTCTTTTGTAAATTCCATGTTAAAGAAGCGTTTTGGGTAAAATCGTTTCATTTATCGTAGGTGTTTTGACTTGTTGTTCTTGACATAATTATTACTTATATCATGATTTACTTACTTCCAGAATATAAAATATTATTTATATATCATATATATTCAGTATATATATATATATATAATAGATAGATAAATAAAATGAAAAACACCGTTCATGGAGACGGTAGTCCGTACGTACGCATGAACGCTGTTTTTCTTTCCTTATTGTCTTGAAATGGAAGTAAGTAGATGACATAAATATGTATATATATACATAAATCCAGTAGCTTTATAATGTCATATATTTCATTATTATTTCTTATATATACATTATAATCATTCTTAAATGGTTAACATGGAGAATGAATCTCATCGCGTCGTGGAGACGGTAGTCCGTACGTACGCACGAGCGATGATATCATTTCTATAAATATTGAATTGAATTGGAGTGTATTATACAATATATCAGAATCAATATGATGTTGTAATAACTATGTATAGTTATTCTTTACACCATTATACCCATCCATGTAAGGTGGTGGTGGAAAATAGATTACACCACGGTGTGGAGACGGTATTCCGTACGTACGCACGCGCGGTGATTTCTTTTTCCGTAGGATGGATAGATGGTGAAATAGGGTTGTTTCATACTTATAATAACATATCAGTATATGAGTGATACTGATGTTATTACTTCATAATGAAACAACCTAAGAAGAAGAAGTGGAAGAAGAAATAAAGATGAAAGAATTGGTAACGGTAATTACCTCTTCTTTGAAGTGCCTCTTTGAGACCTCCTCTTAGGGCACTAAAATTGGTCTTTGAGGAAGACCAGAACCTATAGGATGTTTTTAGGGAAGTGGAGAAGAGATTTTTGCAGGGGTTGGCCGAGCTTGAGTGCTCAAATTGGTTTGAGGAGGAGGGAGAGGAGGTGTCCTTTTATAAGGGAGGAGAGGGGCACCTTAGGAATATCTTAAAATATTATTTTATTTTAAAGTCAAAATCGGTTTATAATGGTTCCAAAGGGTCTTATTTCGAAGATAAAGTGGGGATGGGTCGAAATACTATAAACCAATAGTATTTAGACAAGTTTAGGTTATTATTTTAACCTTATCAATTAGATTTAACTCTAAGTTAAATAATTTAACTTTTACCGTGTCTTTTTGTTTTCTTTCACTATATGGTTAATACACTTACTATAACATGCCAAAAGAACCCCAAATTGTTTATTATTAAAATATATATCCTTATCTAAGTCATTTGACCGAACCGTAGATTTTTAGGAATAAAATAACAATTAATAATATAATATTTGATTTAAAAACTATTTTGTGTCAATTTTGACACTATTTGATATATGATTTTTGTGAAAGTCATAACAGAATTATATTTTCGATCCAAGTTGATTAAATCAACACTAATATATCATAGTAACCTAGAAAATTAGTGTAATTCATAAAAAGTCTCAAATTATATTTATTTTGGTGTTTATAACATCAATTATGTCAATATTTCATTAATAAGATAATTACTGCATCATCATTGTGTCATAAATAAATTAAATTATTTGATGTCTAAAAATTACAAATAAAATACCATCATGTAGTAAATCTTTTTATCTTTCTAATGAATATTTACAATCGAATTTTTCTTATGTATAACCCCATATTAGAAATGATTTACTTATTAAACTTTGATTTTAACTATTTTAACCCTTCTTTAAATAAATTAATAATAAATGTCCTAATCTAATCCAAGTGGGCCTAAATGGTCATATTTTATTCCTAAGTTTGTTTTTGGTCGAATTACACTTGTCCAATAGAATTAGGACATGTGTTAGGGTAATATTAATATCATATTTACCCTTAGTTACCCTATTTACTATTAACCGTGGTAAAAAAAGTAAAAAGTTACTATTCACCAAAAAATTATTTTCATCTCATTGAACCACATTTTAGTCCTTGATATTAACTGTGTCTCTCGGATTTTCGAAATTCCATTCACAGAAGCGGTAAAATTAAGTTTTATTCAAAATTCAGTTTTTAACCTACCACTTAGTAGTTTCACTATTCATCAAAAATTGATGTTTTTCAGAACAATGCCAAAATTTCATCCCAAGCTATATTTCATATTCCGAATTCAAAAATGAAGTCTATTTTACCAAATTCATAACATAAAAGTTGCATTAATTAATTTTATAATTAAATCCCGCTGTTAAAACAAATAGCGTGTTTTTAAGAAACAATATCTATCAAAAGATTGATACTTGTTTATGTCTAGTTTAAATGTGAAATTACATCCAATAACCAACATTGTATTAAATTGTAAAAATATATTCTAAATATACTTTAAAACCACTCAAATTAATGATTTATCACTATTAATTATTTCGATTAAAAAAGTTGTTTTTAATTATAATTTAGTAATTTTCACTATTCATCAGAATATGAAAGTTATCCGAAAAGTACCTAAATTTCACCTTAGGCTAAATTCGATACTCCGAATCCAAAAATGAAGTCCATTTTGAGAGTTAAAATTTCTAAAATTTAAAAAGTGGTTATTACTATTCATAACGGCTAGTTTTAATAATATTTTAATAGCATATCATTGTTTCGTGAAACTCAGGATTACGTACCACACACGCTATCGAGGAAGGTTGCGATTGCGTGTAATGCAAGGCAAGTCAAGGATGCGTGTTGTGCAAGCTCCTTTTGGTGTAGCGTATAACACAAGACATTAGTGAAATAAAAAAGAATATTTTTCATAAAATCTCGGTCTGTTACAAATATGGATATGGTGATATATAAAATTGTAATTTTTTGTAAATGATAAGTGAAATTGAAATATTTAAAATTATTGTGATAACTGGTAACATGGTGTAAATTGATAATTTCCTTATATTTATTTATTAGCATGAATTTGGTAAATTGATTAAATGGTATGCCAATTGGATAATTGAAGAATTAACCAATAATTATTTTGATAAAATGTTTATAATTTTGGTATTCTATATCATAAATGGGTTTCATGTCATTTTTTCTTGTTATGACTCCTTGGTAACTTAATGAATGTATATGAAATTATGGGTTAGACATAGCGTTCCTTCCTAGATGAGATTTTGGGTTATATATGGAATTCCTTCCTATATGAGATTATAGGTTGAAAATTTCATTCCTTCATAGATAAATTATATATTGGATATAGAATTCCTTCCTAAATGAATTTATATATAAGACATTATTGTTCCTTGTAATTATTAGTTGAACATGGAGATCCTTACCGGATGAGACTATGGGTTAGACATGGTGTTCCATCTCAGATGAGATTATGAGATGGACATAGTGTTCTTTCACAAATGAGATTATAGTATGGGAATGTAATTTATTCCTAGATAAAATTATAGGTTGGACATGGAATTCATCCCCGTATGAGATTATGAGTTGTACATGGCATTATTTTTAGTTGCTTCACTATGCTATAAGGAAAAAGACATTCAACATCATATTAAATCGGGTTTGGATAACCCCAAGTGTCAACTTGGTGCTTGAGGGTTGGAAGGTTTTTTTGATGTTTTTCATTAATTTATGAATTAATATTCATATTTATCATACTATTTCATTAACTATTTATTGAAACTGGATTTTTTAGACACTGTGGGTATTGGCCTACCGAGTTTTACTCACGCTCTGTTTGGGAATCATTTGGTACCCGAGAAGAATTCATGGATGTAGGTATGTACATGGGAAAGTGACCCTATACTTGATTGATTTCATTTTTATATAGTATTAAATCATAGATATGGGAATGGGAATGGGAATGGGGTCTAGGACTAGGGTTTTTGTATTTTTTATTTGGATTCTACTTTTTGGTTTACTAATATTACTTTCAAATTCCATTTAGATCAGTATAAATTATGACATGACATGCGTTATTATTATTACTTGGATTTATTTGGTATTTAACCATTATTCTGCTCAAGTTTCTTGGTTGATTATTTATCATATATACACTAATATTGTAAATGTAACACCTCATTATACTTTCCAGGTATTCCCTCATTTATTATTTGATTATCGTCATTGTTTGGAAATGTTTGAGATATTCTCAAGGATAAATATATTTGGGGGGGAATGACATAAAGTTTAGGGATGAATTTTTGTTTGAAATAATGAATTCTGGGTATAAATGTTTTAAATTATTTTAGGGGTTCTCTCCATGTTTAGAGGTCATCTCGGGTGGTTGGGTGTTTTTTTATGGAAACCGGGTAGTTTGTTGTCTACTGGGAAATTATATTCCATGTAAATAGATTAAATTCCATGTAATGATCTACAAGTAGATTTTGTGAAATAGGTTCAGGGTGTGAAAGGTTTTCACGTCTTGTACTGGGTATATGTCGTGTAAAGGAAAAAATCAATTTTTTATTAAAAAGGAGAAAACAATTTGGTGATTTCAGTATTTATGGAATACATGACATGTAAATAGATTACATACCATGTAAATTTCATGACTTTTATATTTTAGGTGATGTTCGGCTGATTTATTTTTTTTATTCCAAATTCACTGTAACACCCCATATTTTTATGGACCTTTTTTTCTAGAATAAATAAAATTTTCATTTATTTCTTACAATGAACAAAGTCAAACATTCCTTTCACATAGCACTAACTTAGTGTATGTTACATGTAACTGAATTAGTGTATATTATATGGAACATAGACTCAGTGTATTTACACACAACACTGAATTGTCATACGTTACACGCAACACCAATGTTTCTACAAAACATCATTTTATTGTTATAATTAATTAAACATGATAATTATAACCTAGACGTTAAACACAGTAATATGAATAGTAATAACTACTTTTAAAATAGTTTTTATAATGGTTATATATATATAACATATTAACAATGAAAGATATAATTTTTGGTAAATTCCTTGTATGTTTAAAAGATACTATTTTCTCAAACGAATTATTTTTCATGCCCTTTTGTGAAAAATAATATAATTAATTTTAGAAACATTTAGAAATTAAATTTAAAAAAATAAACTTTTTTTTAATTTAGAGTGATGAAATTTTCTTAGGGTGAATTTATGGTATTTTTCTGAGAAACTTCATTTTTGGATGAATAGTGAAAAATATTGGATTTTAATTCAAAATTTATTTTTCATAAAATTTTATTATAAGGTTAAATTATATTTTTATTTCGTTTAAAAGTTTAATTAGATCATATTTTTTCAAATAAATACAATTTTGATCATTAGAACAAACTTCACATTGAAATTGGATATAAAAACTTAGCAAACGTTTGAATGTTTTTACTTTAAACGCCTGCATAATCAACCCGACTACGAGATTAATTTTAAATTAAATTCCTCCAATTGTGTGATTAGAGTTTGGAAAAATATATTAAATATTTGTAATTATAATAATTTATAATTTATAATAAGTTAAACATAGATTTTTGCCAAAAATATTAGCGAAAGTAAATAAAATTAATTACACAGATTAAGGTAAAATTAAACTTAACTAAGGACTGAACTATAACTTTGAGACCAAAACGACCTATAAAATTTTCGACGACTACCTTTTATTCTCCAGAGAAACCAATAATGAATTTAGGATGATCAGTCATGTGATCCATCAGTACGAGAGTGAATCTGGACAGTCAATCAACCATGGAAAGTCGAAAATCTCTTTCAGCGCAAGGGTGACTCCATCCAAGAAAGAAGAACTCTGTACAACTGCAGGAATTCTTATTGTAGAGAAGCACCATAAGTATCTCGGGCTACCCATGGTGATTGGCTGCTCCAAAAAAGAAATCTTTTCATCCTTACTGGATAGGATCGAGAAAAAAATTCAAGGCTGGACCCCTAAAATAATTTCCAAGACCGGAAAGGAGACACTCATTAAAAGTGCCCTCCAGTCCATCCCCAGTTATTTTATGTTTATGTTTAAGATCCCATATATTGTGGTCAACCAGATCCATGCATGATCAACTAACTTCCGGTGGGGAAAGCATAATAGAAGGAATCGTACCCACTGGATGGCCTGGGAGAAACTCTGCTCTTCCAAATCAGAGGGAGGATTGGGATTTCGAAACCTTCTTCACTTCAATGACGCGCTTTTGGAGAAGCAAGGTTGGCGCCTTATTAACCATCCATATTCTCTCTGTGCGTGGGTTCTCCGAGATAAATACTTTCCCCATCAAGAATTCCACGAATCCTCTCTTGGCCCCCGTCCTATCTTCCTCTGGAGAAGCATTTGGGGTGCCCGTTGTCTCTTGAAAAAAAGGATGGGCTGGAGGATTGGAAATGGATCAACTGTTAACATCTAGACTGATCCCTAGCTGATTGATAAGGATGTTCAGCTGGCATCCTCCCCTGTCCAACCAGGTTATGAGGATACCACAGTCAGGTGCCTCTTCTCTGTTCAGGGATCATGGTGGTGTTTGGAAACGATCAACGCTTGGTTCAACGAACGTGACAAAATAATTATCCTAAGTACCCCATGGGTCCCATACGCAGGCCCCGACCATCTCTTCTGGACCAATGACCCCTTGGGAGAGTACCCGGTGAAGTCCGGATATCGGCTCGCTATTGGCTCTCAATCAGCGGAACCAGATGGGGGGCCTTGGAAATCGCTTTGGAAACTTAACGCCCCCCCCCCCCCAAGATTTGTCACTTCTGGTGGAAGTTATGCACGGGCACCCTCCCTACAATGAGCCTTCTCGTGTTCTGATACATTTCCAGTGACGATTGCTGACCCTTCTGCCCAAACATCCCAGAATCCCCCTTTCACACCATCATTCATTGCCCAGGGGCTAAGGAAATTTGGAATAAATGGGACTCTGATTCTGATGTTTCTCTGGCCATGGCCTCTAACCTCCCCTCTATCTTGATGCGATGGTTCTCCACTCTCTCATCAAGGAAAGTGAGATCGCTTTTTACCCTGGCCTGGATTAGTTGAGTCCGTCACAACGATGCAGTTTTCAACAACGACCAAAAACCACTAGATTTCTGGGTTGACTGGGCCTCATCAGGGACTGAGGGCTGGAAACATCATAATGGACAACAAAATCCCTTTTGATCCCCTTAACTTTCCTCCCATTGGTTCCCACCGATGGAAGTTTTTTTGAAGATTAATGTGGATGTGTCTCTCCTCACGAATGGACCCGTTTCTATCGGCCTTCTGGCCTGGGATCATTAGGGTCAAATCATTGCATCCAAACATGGATCACACCATGTGTTTTGGGAGGTTGTGGTTGTCGAGGCCTCAGCCATCCTCGCCAGTATGATGCTCGCTAAAGATCTTGGATGGGATAATATCAACCTCAAATCAGACTGCCTCATCAATATCAATGCTATCAAAAAAAATGAAGGCGAACTTCAGTCATTTTGCTCCCTCATTAGGAGAATCCTATCCCTCCGTCACGACTTTGCATGATGCACCTTCTCCTTCACCAAAAGGGAAGAAAACAATGTTTCCCATCAGCTAGCGGCCTCTGGCCCCTTTTATGGCAACCAGATCTGGCTAGACCACTTACCTACATAGCTTCGTGTTTGTACGTATGCTGATCATCATAATTAATGAATTCGCCGTTTTCAAAAAAAACTTCCATTATTGTGTTTTTTTTATTTTTTATGTATTTTTAGGGAAAAAATTGGGTCCACCTAACTTGTTTTCAAAAATTCCAAGTGTGTCCTTTCCCTTCCCTATAAAAGGACACCACCACTCTATTTTCATCAAACCTATCAAAAAACATAGGTTTGACCAATATCTCACCAATAAACTTCCAAAAATACCTACCTTACTTCTATAATCCTCCTCTTAGGAATAAAGCAATCCAAGGAAGCCTTTTATTACAAACCAAAAGGAGTTACCCTATTAAGAGGTAACATATTTTCTCAAGATCCTTTATTTTATTTTATTTCTTCACACCATACACTATATTTATTCCATGATTGTATAAAAAAATTATATTAAATATACTAATATTTTTTTTTGATAAGGGTTCGACCTACACTTTCACACACATCCATCTAATGGGTAACAAATATACTATTTATGTTTACAAAGAAATACCGCCTCACTAAATCATGATGGTTCATTTTTCCATTACCACATCTTAGGGTGTAAATTTGATGAAAAAAGTCATTATATATGTCATATATTATATTTATTATGCCTTTAATATTCTCTATTAATTTAAAAAAAATAATTTTCTATTTTGTGTAAATATGATAATTTCGTTTGAGGAAGTGTTGACTACCGCCCCCTCAAAGCGATGTGATTCATTCATAGAATACATGGAATGTATTAAGGATGATATTAATGAAATTATATGATATATATGATATAATAATTCTACTGGAATAATGATATATATATATATATATACAAACATATTCCATTTAGCTCCTCTCTTTCAACATGACAATAAAAACAGAAACGTCGTTCATGCAAACGTACGTCTTACCGTCTTCATGAACAATGTATTCCATTTCATACTTATATATTATATAGATTATTATCATTATAATATTCTAAATATAAATAATATATATATATATATATATTTCATTTTTTATATTCTAGAATCATGATATATGTATAAGGACTTAAGATATAACAAATTAAGATATATGTGATGAACAAAGAGGATATTACCCAAAGTGAAACCTTAACATAGGATTATTATCAAGAGGATAATATAACATCCCAATAAAAAATATATGGTATTAGGTATAATAATATGATTATATAAAATATGTATAATAAAGTTACATTTATTGTACATGAATCTTGTATGAGTATGATGAGATTCCAGACACAAGGTAAGGGAATCTAATCTCACTATAATTTCCATGAGATACATGCCTTAATCACCACACACTTATTTTGTGTAGTGTATATAATGAAAATTAATTTATTCTATGTATCTTATAATTACATTTATTTTTATTAACATATCCATTTTATGATATTTCTTGCATGGGTTTCAAGTTTCAAAAGTTATAAAATCTGTAAAATAGTTTTGTCTCAATTTTTCTTCTTTGAGACTCAAGTTTTGTTATAAAACTAAATTATTTTCGAGGTGTATATAATTACATTTTACATTTAATATAATGAATATAATTATTTTCATGATATTTTAATCTTTACATAATTTCCATTTCTTACATGGAGAGTATGATCCCAAGTTAGCAAGTGATAAGAGTTTATTGAAACAATGTCATTGCTTTTTGAGATTGTCTACGATTATGATTCAATTAATTAAATATCATGATCCATATCTCAATAACACTCATTAATTTTGTTATCCTATAATTATTAAAGAAATCCTCATGTATTAGTACCATTTTTTCAATATTTGGTACTTAAGATGATGTTTTTAAGTAAAATCTGTTTGTGTAACACCCCAAGATTTCATAGTAAGATATTTTCTTTGAATTAATTCAATATTTTGTGCTACACGCAACACCGAGTTTGATAACACCACAACTTAACAAACAATCCATTCAAAAATATATTATGAATATTATTAACCGAATTTTGAATTTTATGTACTCTATATAATTTTAGAATCCATATTACACGTTTCTTAGACATAATGTAAGAACAAATTCATTTTTTCAGATAAAAGAAGTATTTAAAAAAAATTACGACCTTTAAATGGAAAAATATTTTTGACACCAATATTTGAAACTTTTATATATTAAATTTAATGAAATTCAATTTTATTTTATAATCGTGACATAAAAATTTATTTTTTATAAATTTTTGGTACTTTTCTGATAACTTTCATATTTTGATGAAAACTGAAAAATACTAAATTTTAATTGAAAACAACTTTTTTAATCGAAATAATTTATAGTGTTAAATTATGCATTTTAATGGTTTGGAAGTATAATTATATTATATTTTTATCATTTAATAAAATGTAGGTCATTATAAGTAATTTCACGTTTAAATTTGACATAAACACATGTCAATCTTTTGATAGTTTTTACTTTTTAAAAACCCGTTGTTTGGTTTTGACAACAAAAATTAATTTTAAATTAATTAATGAAACTTATATGTTTTTAATTTGGTAAAATTCAATTCATTTTTGAATTTATAATAATAAAATTATATTAGGGTGAATTTTTTGTAGTTTTCTGAAAACATTCAATTTTTCTTGAATAGTGAAAAACATCGTGTTATAGTTTAAAACCGACGTTTTATTTAAATAATTATTTATTTTTTTAAATTTATTTTAAGTAAAAATGTATATATAATACCCATATAAGTTCAATGTAATTTATTGGAGTCATTTTAGAATAAAATTAGATGTATAAAATTTTATTGAACTTTTTACCATCTTTTACCCACCTTCTAGGAGCATTTGAAAATTTGCATAAAACTTAATTTACCACTTCTGTGAGTTGAATTTAAAAAGTCAGAGAGACACAGTTAAAATTTTTAAGTAAAATGTGGTTAAATAAGATGAAAATAATTTTTGGTGAATATTAACTTTTGACTTTTATTTACCATGGTTAAAAGTAAATAGGGTGATTAAGGGTAAAAATGATATTATAATTACCCCAACACATGTCATAATTCTATTTGATAAGTATAATTCGACCAAAAAAACATTAGGAATAAAATATGATCCTCTTTGGTCCACATGGATTAGATTAGGACATTTATTATTATTTTATTTAAAGAAGAGTTAAAAGTGTTAAATTCAAAGTTTAATAACTAAACCATTTTTAATATAGGGTTACACATAAGATAAATTCGATTATAAATATTAATTATAAAGATAAAAAGATTTTATACACAATGGTATTTTATTTATAATTTTTATACATCAAATAAACTAATTTATTTATGACACAATGATGATGTAGTCATTACCTTATTAATGAAATATTAAAATAATTGATATTATAAATATCCAAATAAATGTTATTTGAGACTTTTAATTAATTAAACTAATTTTATAGTTTAATATGACATTTTAGGGTTGATTAAATAATTTTTGTTCGATGTAATCATCTTATTATGATTTTCACAAAAAAATCAAATACTAAATTGTGTCAAAATTGACATAATTGAGTTTTTAAAACAAATACTACATTATTAATTGATATAATATTCCTAAAAATCTATGGTTTGGAAAAAGGTCTTAAATAATATTATATATGTCATTAATGAACCACTTGTGGTTCTCTTGGAAGTTTAGAGTATGTTTATTAACCATATAGTGTAAGAATACAAGAAGACACGGTAAAAGTTAAACTATTTAACTAAGAGTTAAATCTAAAAGATAAGGTTAAAATGGTCACTTAAACTTGTCTAAAACCTATTTTTGAGAGGTTTTAGACCCATACCAACCTTATATTTGAAATAAATCATTTTGGAGCCATTAGAAACCGAAAATTATTTATTATAATGTAATATTTCAAGGTTTTCCTAAAGTGACCTTCACCTCTCTTATTAAAGGGTACTTCTCCTTCTCTTAATTTCACACCTCCAAATCTATTTGACTCAAACAATCCTTACCCAAATATCCTCCAAAATTCCTTCAAATAAACCTAGAGTTCTTAATTTGATCAGAAATCCAACCGAAGGATCCCTTTTGATCAACTCAAAAGGAAACACCCGAGGAAGAGGTAATAATTTTACCACCCTCTTTCATGTTCTTTTCTTCTTCCACTTCCTCTTTATTTTTTGTTTCCATACCAAAATAATAACTCCATTACCTTATACATACTGTGATTTTATTATAAATATGGTACAACCATATTCATTATTCTATCCATCCTATAAATGACAAAGTCACCATACATGCGTATGTACGGATTACCGTCTCCACGTCATGGTGTAGTTTGTTATTCAATCACTTTATTATTTGGATGGGTATAATGATGAGTATAACTGAAGTAAATAATAATTATAACATTATAATTATTTTTTATATATGATATACCATCCAATTACATACGATTTCACTATCAATATAATGATATTGTTGCTCGTGCGTACGTACGAATTACCGTCTCCACGAACGTGATGAGATTCATTCCCCATCGTAATCATTCAAGAATAATTTCTATTTTATGATTATAAATAATTTTTAAGAACTTAATATCATTCTGTATATGAATAAAATACATCCTATACATAACAAACATGACTTACGTAACAAAACATATAAAGGAAAACAGATCAGTTAACAACCAAAACAATGATACTACTAAAATATAATTAACAAAGAAATGATAGAAGATCATATATGATATCATATTTATGTATTTGGTTCTTGTATAATTTGATAACAATTATTTCACCATTATATATGAGGTTAACCTACCCTATACTAAGGAAAAGTACAAGGTAAGACGTTTCTTATCTCAATTCTAATTCCGTGAGATTTCCATTGTTCGCCTCTTATTTATTTCATGTGGTGTATTGTGTACTGTCATTTGATATGTATTATCATCATTATATTTATATTCATGGAATTCTGTTATTAGTTTTTTGGTTATTAACTTTTGGTCATATGACTCGATTGATTACAACATGGCAAGGGGTTTTCATATCACTTCTTATTTCGGTGAGTTCAAGCTATATTACCACTATATCCTTTTGTGTGGTGTATGTACTGCCCATGACTGTATTCTTTGTGTAATTTACTTTAATTTATGTGTATTTACATCTTCATTGTATGATACTTCTTTCATGGGTTGTATGTTTCTTAAGTTACCAAATCGGTAAGGGAATTTCAAATTTCAATTTCCACTCATTGGGATTTACGCATACTTCCTTGATTATTTTACTCCAAGATTATGTATGGAATAACTATTTATTATTTATGTAGTAATATACTCTCTCATTTCTATGGATATACCTTTGAAAATCATAATCACTCTATTGATAAATTCACATTCTATTGATATGATCTTTTAAAGAGAAATCTTAACTCAATTTCTATTCATTGAGTTAAACATCCAAGTCATTGGTTTTGTTTTTACAAGAATATGTGTGAATGTAATATGACTGATTTAAATTTAATATCTAATTATATTGAGTGTATTTATAATTTTCACACATTATTACTTCATTGATTTATCCTTAATCCAAGGATACCGTCTTTATAAGGTATTTTGTTTCAATTTACATTCCTTTGAGACCTAATTGAAGTTGTGCACCAATTCAATTGTATATGGTGCATATACTATAATTTGACATATTTTATCATTAATCCCTTTATTATCATGATATTATAAGTTTTTGATTAATTTTATTCTTCACTTACTTGTATTCAACCGTCTCTTATTTGGTTAGGAACTCTTTAACTAAAATATTGTTTTAAATGTTTTAAATATTTATTCTTATAAATATTTCTCATTAATGTATATGTTTTAAAAATGGTTTTAATCATTTAATTATATGGATATAAACGTTTTGAAATCAAAATTACTTTTAAAAGTTTCAAATTTGTATGGTAAACTTTGTTTCAAAGATCTATTTTAAACAAATTCTTGATAAATAGTGATACTTTTAAATGTTTTCGAGAAAAAGAGGGATATTTCTCTCAAATAGTTTTGATGGTTATTTTCATCAATGTCAGTATCCTTCATTATTCTTGATTGAGGTTAATTTATTATAATAAAATCTTCCATATTGTATTGAATGAGTTATGTTTGACTGTTGATGTGCAATTTTTATACCATTCGTGGTTTATGGTTAAAGTATTGACATTTTTTATACTAGTTTAATATGAATGTTTATGTTATGTTTCATCATTTTCATATGAGGAATGCATTGGAATTAGTAAGTGAAGGGTGGAGCCCATTATAGATCCTTTATGCATCAGTAGGTATCATTAGACAAACTAGTGTCTTAGCACAATGCCTTGACAAAATCTTATTTGTAGTCTTGGCACAACTCCTTGACTATGTGGTTATGAAGTATGGAATTATGCATTCCATCATTATGAAATTGGCTATTGATTTTACATGTGATTTTTCAACTATTAGAATATCCATGTGAATAAGTAAATGGAATTATTTGATTTATATTTACCATATTATGATGAAGTTTAAGTTTAAAAGGCTTGTGTTCTAGTCTTATACACTGCCTTAAATGTTTATTCTTATTTATAATAGTTTTCTCTATATTTTTATCCTTACTGAGCATCTGAGCTCACCCCTTTCTTATGTTTCATTTTTTCTAGGATGTAAAGAAGTATATTACAATTAACCTACACGAATAGGCTAAGGGATATAAGAGTGTTCAAATGGGACCCAATTCTTTTTTTATTTCATGATGTAATGTAAAACTTATGTATGTATCTAGTACTTTCAAGGATACTAAACTGATTGGTATTTTGTCACATGATTCCTTGTATCATGCCAATGTTATGTAATAATGCACCGATTCTAGGTAAATGGGGTTGGGTCGTTACAGCGTGTCTCACTCTTTGGTTAGAAATCTATTACATTAAAAAACAATGTATTAAAAAATCAAAAATGTTTTCAAATTATCTTTGAGGCCCATTTAAAGGAAAAAGGATTTTAATAACTTTTTATGGTTTTCAATACTTTCTTTAAAAGTTTTCAATGTTATTTTCAAATTAAAATGTTTTAAAAAAGTTTTATGTTTTAAAAATCATTTTCAATAAATAAAGGATATTTCCCTCAAGAAATATTTTTAAAAGATATTTCAAAATTATTTCCCATCTAAGATAACATCCATTGGTGTTACTCATGCATTTCTAGGAAAATTACTCAATGTTTCTATTAACCTCACCTATTTTGATAATCCCAGTTATGCTTTCACATACTTTGATAATCCTAAATAATGTTTATCTATATAATAATTATTTCAATCTATGATAGTCTATTATCAAGATGATAATAATATTAAAATATTCCTTTAAATATGTTAATAAATGTTTATCTATGTTTATATGAGTTTTGAATTAATTCTAACTCAATCGGATATGTTTTGCATAAAACAGATAAGTATTAAGTCACTAATTTGCTTATAGCTACTGATATAGCTCTACCGGTACTTAGTCTACCGATTAAAGCTAAGATACCGATAGAACAAGTCTACCGGTATGCATAAGTCTACCGATGTACACTTCACTGGTATAGAACGGAGCTACCGGTATGCACAATTCTACCAATAGAACAAGGATACCGACAAAAAGTCTACCAATAAGTGTGGTTTTCGATACAGTCACCGAGACAAGAAAGCTACTAATCGACAAGCAAGCTACCGATACAAAGAAGAGCTACCGATAGAACAAATATACTAGTATCCACAAGTTACTGATACAAAGTTCACAGATACAGACAGCTACCGATAGACCAAGAGCTACCGATAGAAGGAGTCACCAGTATATAGAGCTTCTGATACACAGAGTAACAACTACCGATACAAGGAGCTACCAGTACAAGATAAAATAGCTATCGATATGAGCTCACTACTATACAAAGTCCACCATTACACTCGACAGAAGCTACTTATAGACTTACCAGTCAATGATTTCTAAACTCTATACTATCAATATTATTTATTAATTATGAAATGGTCATATATGATGTTTCCAATGCAATTAATGATATTTAATGATAGTTGTTGGCATGTCAGCGAACTGTACCTAGTACCCATGAAAAAGGTAATCATTCTCTTTACCGGAGTTTAAAGATATAAAAGAAAGGACAAAGACTAGGCAGAATCAAGAGTTAAGAAGGCACGTGAAGGGTGTGAAAAAGCAAGGGCTGAATAGCATTGGAAAGTGGTGCATTCAGACATAAAAGAATGGCTGCACTCATACCCGAAGAGCACTGGACATACACGAAGCCATTTCTCATTCTAGAGGAGAACACAAGCTGCACCTTCGTCAAGGAGTGAAGAACTACAACAATATCTTCATGCACTCTAGCTGATCTAACTAAACTTGAAGAAAACAACCGTCTATTTTTCAGACAAAAACCATAGAAGGACTCAGAAGAATTTATGATTAATCGAAAGAGTCCAGAGCTACACTTCAAATCACTAGAGCTTTCCAAAACTCATATCTACTCTCTTAGTGATTCTTTTGTTTACATTTAGAGTAGTGTGTGTACTCTGTATATTTTATACACACACTGTCTCCTGAGCTAAGATGGAGGATTTATAAATCCTTACTCAAACTTTCTATAACTCTCTTGTATCCCACTATGGATAGTGGAAGAGGTCAAGTGTGACCTGTATAGCCTGTGTGATATTGTTTTTGTTCCCACATATAACTGTGGTAGAGGTCATAGTACCTGGACAGTCTTTGCACTGTTTTTTACCCCGATCCAGGGTGTGGATCAAATTTTATATAAAGTTTTTGAGAGGACTAAGTCTCAAATAGACACTGAACCCCTTGGTTATATCTGTTGTGCATCGTAGTTTAAATATAAAGTATATTATATATATATTTTCCATTCCGCTACTAATTACTTTGAAATACATTTTTTTTAAAGTTACTTTGATAGTTAAATTAGCAAGTGTTTATACTTATTGTGAACCAATAAGTTAGTTTCAAAAGTTACTTTAATCTTCTGATTAAATTAACCGACACCTAATCAATCTTTGAGAAACTAATTGAACTCTTAAAATCTGTATAAATTCTCTACAGTTTAACTTGTTTTTAAATAGGGTGATTTTTAATAGAAATATTTTTAACAAAAATTTCTAATTTGAACTCAATTCACCCCCCTCTTGAGTATCCACTCCGACCAACATTTGGTATCAGAGGGTTGTTTTGTTTATCAAAGTTTTCAAAATACTCTTTTTTCAACTATGATTTTAGTTGCATCTTTAAAGATCTTAAATTTATGTTAGTTCTAAATTTTATCGCTTTAAATATATTTTATAAACTCTATCTATGGATAATAGATTAGAAGGTGTTTCTACTAACACGCCACCTTTCTTTAATGGTATAAATTATGCCTAGTGGAAACTTAAGATGAAAATTTACTTAGAAATTATGGGATTTGATATCTGTACCACCATAGAAACTCAATATAATATTCCAGAGACTATTAGAACTACTTGGGATGAACCTAATAAAACAGCTTTCAATAATAATTGTAAAGTTATAAATGCCTTGTATTGTGCTCTAAGAGATAAAGAGTTTAATAGAATATCTTCTTGCCAAACTGCTTATGAAATTTGGCACACTTTGGCTATTTCCCATGAGGGAACAACCAATGTTAAAGAAATAAGGCCGAATACTTATACTATTAAATATGATAACTTTAAAATGAATCCTGATGAAACCATTTATGACATGTATCTCAGGTTAAATGCGATTTTAAACACCATGATCTCTCTTGGTAAAGTTGTTCCTACAAAAGAACAGATCATGAGAATATTAAGATGTCTACCAGAAAGATATAGAGGCACATCTGTCTCCATAATATAATCATGTGATATAAGTTCACTATTTATTAAGGAGCTTATTTGTAAGCTTATGATGTATGAGGAAGAGCTGAAGGTCAACAAAGAAGAGGTTGATGAACCTAAAAGGAAATCAGTGGCTTTTAAGTCTACTGCCTCAAGAAGAAAGGAAAAGGAGAAAGTTCACATACCTACTGAAATATCAACAAGTGAATGTTCAGATTCTGATAGTGATGCTGAGATGGCTCAGATATCCAGGAGATTAAATAAGTTCTACAGGAAGAAGAAATTCTTCAGAAAATCAAACTACAAAGGAAAATATGATAACAAAGGTCATTGGAAGAAGTATTGGAAGAAGCCTGATAAAGGTGATGAGATTATCTACTATGAATGCAAAAGGAAAGGACATGTAAAAGATGACTGTCCAAAATTGAAGTTTAGGAAGAAACATGACTACAAGGAAAAAAAGTATAAGAAAGTAATGAAAGAAACTTGGAGTGCTTCAGAAGACACTTCAAGTGATTCTGATTCTTATAAGGATAAAGATTCTCATAAATCTAACATGTTTTTTATGACAAACCCATCTAAGGTAACACTGGACCCTCATGTTTTAAATTCATACTATTCTGGAGTTGATTCTGATTCTGATTCTGAATCTAAAAACATGTCTAGTGAAGAACTATTTGAATACTGTAATATGCTAGAAGAAACCTATAATGAACTTAAGGAAAAATATAAGTCATTGAAGAAATAGCATGCTCTCACTGCAAATGTTAAATCTGCCCTTGATATTGAAAAGGAAAAAAATGCTCAATTTCTTAAGGAAAATACAGAACTGAAATTTTCTAATGAGAAAATAAGAAAGGACTTATAAAAATTCACAAATGGAAAAGATACACTCACTCAAATGCTAGGAAAAGAAGTGGCACCAAAGTATACTACTGGAATAGGCTATCAGCCTGGAAAGAGACAGTTTACTAAAACTAGGTTTATTTCAAAATATAGACAGAATGTTGTAACTTCTAGTTCTGGAAATTCATATGCCTCATCTAGTTATTCATATGGTTATAGATCAAATAAATTTTATCTTTAAAAATAAATTGATTCTTCAAATTATATGAAACCCTTAAGACAAATTTGGGTACCTAAATCTTTGCTTGCTAAACTTTCTGGACCCAAGAAGATCTGGGTACCAAAATCATTTTCTGTTTAAACCTGTTTTGTAGGAGACTTGCTTGAAGAGTTCTCATAAGAAGGTATAGTACTTGGATAGTGGAAGTTCAAGACATATGACTGGAAATTTCTCATGCTTTAAAAGTCTAATAATGGTTTATGGAGGCCATGTCACCTTTGGTGATAACTATAAAGAGAAAATCATCGGCCTAGGCCATATTGGTAACATTAATTCAATTTTAATTTCTAAAGTTTTATTTTTTTATCAAATTAAATATAATCTGTTAAGCATTTCTCAGTTATGTGATGATGGTTTCAATGTTAAGTTTGAAAATGATTTTTTTAATGTTTTTAACCCTAAAAATGATTTAGTATTTTCTGCCTTGAGAAATGAAAATGTTTATGTAGTTTATTTGAATTATTTATCCAAGAAAAATGTTACTTGTTTAAATTATTTTCATAAAGAATCCTGGATTTGGCACCGAAGATGAGGACACTGCAACATTCATTCACTTAGAAAACTGACTAGGAAGAACTTAGTTAGAGACTTACCCAAACTTGAATTCCCAACTAACAAAGTTTGTAATCCCTGTCAAAAGGGAAAGCAATATAAAGTTTCTTTTAAATCAAAGAAATAAGTTTCAACTTCTCAACCTCTCGAGTTGGTTCACATGGATTTTTTTGGACCTTCTAGAGTTTCTAGCTTAAATGGGAAGCACTATGTCTATGTCCTAGTAGATGAATTTTCTAGATATACTTGGGTATACTTCTTAGCTCACAAAAGTGAAGTTTTTTCTTACTTTATTAGACAATCCAAGTCTGTAGAGAACCTTAGTAGACTTAAGATTAAGACCCTGAGAAGTGATCATGGCCATGAGTTTAAAAATCATGAGTTTGAATCTTATTTCTCACACAGTGGCTATAGTCACAATTTTTCTACCCCTAGAACACCTCAACAAAATTGTGTAGTAGAAAGAAGAAATATAACCCTACAAGAAATTGCAAGAACTATGCTTAATGAGTATCACCTACCTATTTATTTTTGGGTTAAAGCTATTAATACAACTTGTTATATTATTAATAGAGTATTGATTAGACCTGTTCTTAAGAATACCCCTTATGAGTTGTGGAATAATAGGAAACCTAAGGTTAATTACTTAAAAGTTTTTGGTTGCAAGGTTTTTATTCTTAATACCATGGAAAATATTGACAAGTTTGCCCCTAAAAGTGATGAAGGAATCTTTTTAGGATATTATATAACTAGAAAATCCTATAGAGTCTTTAATAAAAGAACCAAATGTGTGGAATAATTTGTTCACATCAAGTTTGATTAAACTGATCCACATGAACCTAAGCCTTCTCTTGAAAATCTTGAAGAAGATTTGACTATTCTGAACCATAATAATAAAACAAAAGAACCTGCTGGAAAAACATCCAGTTCTAGAAATATTCTAGAATCTACTTCTATAGAACCCGAACTTAGAGAAGATCCTGAAATTTCTAGTCCTACCTTTACTAGATCAACTAGGATTATAAAGAATCATCCTTTGGATGCTGTTGTTGGTAATCTTGATAGAGGGACACAGATTAGAGCTTCTCTAAGAAACCAAGTTGAACATCAAGAATTTCTTTCACAGCTAGAACCTAAAAATGTCAATGATGTAATCAATGATGAATTTTGGGTAATGTCTATGTAAGAAGAGTTAAATAAATTTGAAAGAAACAAATTATGGGAATTAGTTGACAGGCCTAAAGACACCTTAACAATAGGCACTAAATGGGTTTTTAGAAACAAAGTTGATGAATCTGTAAACATAGTTAGAAACAAATCTAGGTTAGTTTCACAAAGATATAGTCAAGAAGAAGGTATAGAACATTAGGAAACCTTTGCACCTGTAGCTAGATTAGAAGCCATTAGGATCTTACTTGCCTATGCTGCTCATCGGAATTTCAAGTTATATCAAATGGATGTCAAAAGTTATTTTTTAAATGGTTTTATAATTGAAGATGTTTTTGTTGCACAATCACCTAGATTTACTAATCCTCATTTTCTAAATCGATTTTTCAAACTTTCTAAAGCTTTATATGGTTTAAAACAAGCTCCAAGAGCCTGGTATGATAGACTTAGTAATTTTCTTATTTAAAAAGGTTTTTCTAAAGGGATTGTTGATCCAACTCTTTTTATTAAAAGAATTTATATATATGTTTTAATAGTACAAATCAATATTGGTGACATTATTTTTGGATCTTCTAAACATTCTTTATGTACTGATTTTTCTAAGAGTATACAAAATGAATTTGAAATGAGTTTAATGGGAGAATTCAAGTGTTTTCTTGGATTTCAAGTTTTTCAAAATGAAAATGGTATTATTTTGAATCAAAGTAAATATACAAAGGATCTTTTGAAACATTTTGGTTTGGATAGTATTAAGTAAAGTGATACTCCTATGAGTACTGTCTGTAAATTGGATGCAGATGAAACTGGGAAACCAGTGGATCAAACCAACTACAGAGGTATGATTGGAAGCTTACTTTACCTTACTGCCAGTCGACCAGATATTATGTTTAGTGTGTGTATGTGTGTAATTTTTCAAGGTAATCCAAAAGAATATCATTTACTTTCTGTTAAAATATTTTTTAAGTATCTTAAACATACTACAAATTTGGGTTTGTTTTATCCAAAAGGAAAATCTTTTGAATTAATGAGTTATTCAGATGCTGACTTTGCTGGTTGCAAGATGGATAAAAAAAAGCACATCTGGAACATGTAATTTTCTAGGTAAGTCCTTAGTATCTTGGTGTAGTAAAAATCAGAATTTTCTAGCTTTTTCCACTACTGAAGCAGAGTATATAGCTGCTGGTAGTTTCTGTGCACAAATTATGTGGATGAAACACACTCTTTTGGACTATAGATATGATTTTAAGAATGTTTCTATCAATTGTGATAACACTAGTACAATTAACATTTCAAAGAATCTTTTGTCTCACTCTAGGACCAAACACATCGATGTAAGGCACCATTTCTTGAGAGATCACTATCAAAAATGTGATATTACTCTTGAATTTATAGGCACTGAACATCAATTAGCTGACATTTTCACCAAACCTTTAAGTTCAGATAGGTTAAGTTACATTAGACATGAGTTAGGAATGATTAACCTTGATCGGTAGATACCTCACCGATGTACCTCACTGATGTGATACCTCACTGATGTACCTCACCGATGTGATACCTCACTGATGTGATACCTCACCGATGTGATACCTCCCCGATATACCTCACCGATGGACCTCACTAATAGATAAACCTCACTGATAGGAATTCTCACCGATATACCCTACCGATGTGCACTGTTTTAAACTTTTGTCTGCCGCCAAAATCTGAATCATTTATACTTATGATATTTTAATTATTTATTTTATGATTCCTAAATGATAAAACTAAGTCATAATTACTTCTCAATACACCAAACCTTTTCTTTACCCTAAAATCTTAGCTCCCGAATTTCTCAAAAACCCTAAGTTCCTCGAACCAAAGATGTAAAAAACCAAACTCCCTACTGTCAGAGATGACATTGGTGATCCGAATGTGAAGAAGCAGAAGACCGAGCCCGAAGCAAGTGGCAGTGTTGGTTGAACAAGATCAAGAAGGCGACCAGTGAACCCTCATTTAAAAAATATAGTTATTGTAATCAAGAAAGAGTTGTGCGTAGAATGGCTGATGTCTAGTAGATCTCTAGTTCTTGAGGTTATGTAAGATCAGAAGTGGGTATAATGCTTCTCAAATAATAATTTCCCCTACTATTCAAAGCTAGTAAAATAGTTTTACGAGTTTGTGAGTTTTGATAAATCATAAGATGAGAACCGAGTGATTTCTTTTGTGAATGGAAAGGAAATTTATTTTTCATCTGTTGAGTGGGATGAGTATTTGAGAGTACCACATGAAAGAGTTTGTGGTTACACATCGAAGACAATACCACCTACAAGTGATATATTTGACTATGAGACTACCTTTGAGGAGCTCACAGGTAGTGGCAAGAAAAGACAGGTGGTGGCTGCTGAAATGGATGGAGAGAACAGATTGTTGTTAAAGTTTGTTCAACATGTTTTAATTCCAAGGAGAGTGGACTTTGCAAATTTAAGATATCAGGATATCTATCTATTACATCTCTTGATACATTGTGTGAAAGTGAATCTATTCAGATTGATAATGATTCAAATGGAGGATATGACCAGGAAAAAATCAAAAACCAATGCCCTGTTCTTTTTTAAGTTGATCTCAGTGATGATCAAAGTAAAAGGGGTAGATGAGTCTCAAGATGAGATAGTGGTAGTAAGAAATAATTTTTGAATCACAAACATAGTTTTCAAATACATGAAAATAAACTGGAATCCATGGAGAAGATAGTGGGTTAATGATGACAAGAATATATATGCTAAGTTTAATCCTGTGGATCATCCTTCAAGGCCTAAGAATGTGGGGGATCTAGGTCTAGGACCAGATGAGGAAGAACCTGAGTACAATGATGAGACTGAGGAAGAAGATACTTCTATATCTGATGGAAGGGATCCAGACTTTCCCCCAAGTCCTGTTGCTGAAATTATATCTTCGGGAAAGGAAACTTTATTAGAAGAAGAAATACATGTTGATGAGGAAGACCGTCCACCCCCTGAGAATGAAGGAGAAAGAGAGAATGAATCTGAATCATCTGATTCTGTCTGCTTAAGTCTGAGTCCATTGATTGGAATCTTAGTTGTGCCTATTAAAGATGTAGTGGGAAAGGTGGAAGGACCTTTACCTATTCCTGAGGAACCTCGTGCTGTTGTAGATATGGAGTTGATTGTAGAAGACTCTTCTATGGAAGAAAAACCTGCTGAGAATGTTGTTGTTGTACACGAGAATGCACCAGTTGAGGGGGAGCATCCAATCAAGTTTGTCAGTGTTTCAATGGAAGTTGAAATTGAAGATTGGATAGAAGACCCGGGGTTTGTGGTTTGTGGTTCAGACTATCTAGATTTTGATAATGAGGAATCCCTCAATAGACCAAAAATAAATTATGATATTAAGACTGAGTTATTACCTGAAGATGTGGTCAGAATGCATGATCTGGAAAATCTCAAGTCTGATCTCAAAATCAGTTTTGTGGAAGAAATAATGAAAATGGAAGCTTCACTGGTGTCATCAATTCAATCGATTATGAATGAATTAGTGGCCAGTATAGAATCTGTAAGATCACTTGTTATGGTGGCACCTGATGTTGTGCCTGAAAATATGATCACCAGATATGATCTTGAATCCTTGAAGAATGATCTGAAAGAGTCTTTAATTTACTCTCCTTTCGAGTTAAATCACTTCTTTGTTGAAGAGATGAGCAATTTGGAAAAGTCTTTTGAACTCTCTCTCAGCTGTAATGTCTCTACCTTTGTGGCAGAAATATTGGATGAAGTTACAGCTTTCTAGAATCAGTTGTCAAGACTGGCAGAGGATGTTAAAGTTCTAAATAATTCTTTTATCTCTTTTGAATCTTATATGAGTTCTAGACCTCAAGAAGACAAGGACTTAGCTTATGTCAAAAGTGTTGTGAGCCATATGGTATCAGTCTTTAAAGGATTTAAAACCTCCATGAAAGATCATGTTAGCACCCAGGATTCTCAAGTGAAAAATCTTATCAGTGGGTTGACCAAAAATTTCAAGGAAACAGTTACCTTCTTTATTGGTTCTCTTACCTCCAGACCTTCAGTGGATTTGGATCAGATTAGAGATGTGATGAAGGAGGAGCTTGGTTCAGCATCAACCAGTGGCTCTGTACACTCATCTGATCTGACCAAAGTGGTAACTTCTACTAGAGATTCAGCTAGAGAAATAATGAAGATAGTACCAGACTATATGAGAGAATCTTCTTACTCTAAAAAAGAAGTGAAAGACAAGGTATATTACTATTTACAAATTATTTATACCAAACATCATCTCAACAACCATTTCAAGCTTATGTTAGAGAACATGAAGCTCCCTCCTATCAATCAAACCTTTAGAGAACAAGTCAGCAAGCTCAGAGAGTTAACTCCAGCCTTGGACAAATTTATGGAGAACAAGGATGATTTCATATCTACTATGTCGAGAGGAGGAGGAATAATTATGGATTTCAGAAATCTTTTGTTGACTTACTTGCATGTTGATGCTAGACCAGTGATTATACCTCCAGCTTTACCTGCCTCTTCTTTTACTACTTATCCTATTCAGATGACTCCAGCCCAAGCCATTCAAATCCTTACTCCTATGATCACTCAGAGAGCTACTCAGTACAGGCCAGGAATAGTTTCAGTCGCTCAGCCTCCTGTGATCATCTCTGGAATTCCTAAGCCTTCACCTGCAACCAGACAGCCTGAATCCTCTTCTGATCCCAAGGGAAAATCTCACATTGAGGACGTGGATTGAATAGGTGGCTAAGCTATTTGATAGGAATCCCTTGTATTTTTTTTTCTTTCCATGTACCTTTTTGCAACATGAAATAAAAATGGCTTTCTTTTCTTTCCCATTTTGTTCCTTTTCTCTTTGTTGTTCCCCACATTTTGATTATCACAAAGGGAGAGAAATATTATATGGAAACATATCCGGGCTTACTAACTTTTATGCGAAAGGGGGAGAAATATTATCTAATGTAGAGCTACTATGTTTTGTACCTTTGATACCATTGCATTTAATTCTACATCCAGTAAATTGAATATTTCACATCTTATATTGTTTTCTCGGATACAATTGAATTTAATGATATATCCTCTGATACATTATAGATTATTTTGAGATTATAATATCATAAGTTGTGATTATCAAAAAGGGGGAGATTGTTGACCTCACCTATTTTGATAATCCTAATTATGCTTTCATATACTTTGATAATCCCAAATAATGTTTATCTATATATTAATTATTTAAATCTATGAAAGTATATTATCAAGATGATAATAATATTAAAATAGTCCTTGAAATATGTTAATCAATGTTTATCTATGTTTATATGAGTTTTGAATTAATTCTAACTCAATTGGATATGTTTTTCATAAAACAGATAAGTATTAAGTCACTAATTTTCTTATAGCTACTAATACAACTTTACCGGTACTTAGTCTACCGATAGAAGCTAAGCTACTGATAGAATAAGTCTACCGGTATGCATAATTCTATCGATTTACACTTCACTGGTACAAAAAAAAGCTACTGGTATGCACAAGTCTATCGATAAAACAAGTCTACCGATAGAACAAGGCTACCGACAAAAAGTCTACCGATAAGTGTGGTTTATGATACAGTCACTGATACAAGAAATATACTGATAGACAAGCAAGCTACCGATACAAAGCAGAGCTACCGATAGAACAAATCTACCGTTATTCACAAGTTACCGATACAAAGTTCACAGATACAGACAACTACCGATAGACCAAGAGCTACTGATATAATGAGTCACTGGTATATAGAGATACTGATACATAGAGTAACAGCTACCGATACAAGGAGATACTGGTACAAGATAAAAGAGCTACCGATATGAGCTCACTGCTATACGAAGTCCACTATTACACTCAACAAAAGCTACTTATAGACTTACCAGTCAATGATTCCTAATCTCTATACCCTCAATATTATTTATTAATTATTCAACAGTCATATATGATGTTTCTAATGCAATTAATGATATTTAATGATAGTTTTGGCATGTCAGGGAACCGTACCTAGTACCCTTGAAAAAGGTAAACATTATTTTTACCGGAGCTGAAAGATATAAAAGGAAGGACAAAGACCGGGCAGAATCAAGATTTAAGAAGTCACGTGAAGGGTGTGAAAAAGAAAGGGCTGAATAGCATTGGAAAGTGGTGCATTCACATAGAAAAATAATGGATACACACATACTTGAAGAGCACAGGACATAAATGAAGCCATTTCTTATTCTAGAGGAGAACACAAGCTGCACCTTCGTCAAGGAGTGAAGAACTACAACGATCTCTTCATGCACTCAAGATGATCTAACTAAACTTGAATAAAACGACCCTCTGTTTCTCAGACAAAAACCAGAGAAGGACTCAAAAGCATTTCTGATTAATTAAAAGAGTCCAGATCTGCACTTCAAATCACTAGAGATTTCTAAAAATCATATCTATTCTCTTAGTGATTCTTTTGTTTACATTTCGATAAGTGTGTGTACTCTGTATATTTTATACACACACTGTCTCCTAAGCTAAGGTGGAGGATTTATAAGTCCTTACTCAAACTTTCTATAACTCTCTTGTATCCCACTGTGGATATTGGAAGAGGTAAAGTGTGACATGGATAACCTATGTGCTATTGTTTTTGTTCCCACATATAACTGTGGTAGAGGTCTTAGTACCTGGACAGTCTTTGCACTGTTGTTTACCCCAATCCAGGGTGTGGATAAAATTTTATATAAATTATTTGAGAGGACTAAGTCTCGGCTTGAGACTGAACCTCTTGGTTATATCTTCTGTGCGTCATAGTTTAAATCTAAAGTATATTATATATATATATATATATTCCATTAATCTACTAATTACTTTGAAATACCATTTGTTTTAAAGTTACTTTGATAAATAAATTAACAAGTGTTTATACTAATTGTGAACCAGTAAGTTAGTTTCAAAAGTTACTTTAATCTTCTGATTAAATTAACCGAGACCTAATAAATCTTTGAGAAACTAATTGAAATCTTAAAATTTGTATAAATTCACTACAGTTTAACTTGTTTTAAATAGGGGGTTTTTAATAGAAATATTTTTGACAAAAAATTTTAATTGGAACTCAGTTCACCCCCCTCTTGAGTATCCACTCCGACCAAAAAATTCCATTTATATTCTTTCTCTTAATGTATTATGTTTTGATGGCATGGTCTTTATGAAACCCATTTCTCTTTCATGAGTTATATTCTTTTGAAACCCACTTATTTTCATTGGTTATGTTTAAGATAAAATTATTATGAAGCATGTATTTTTACATAGGTTATGATATGATTACACATTTATAATACCCATTTCATTTCATGGGTTATGATATTATTATTCATGATCTTTTGGTACTTTTGGTACTTTTATATATAATTTCATTATGATATGGGTGGGACCTAGATATCCCTCCAATGCATTAGGTAAATATTTATATCACATGAAATAGACTATGATGGTATTTGGAATGAACCTTGACTACTAACATGGCCATGAGAGTGAACCATGACAACCAAAATGGTATGAGGAGTGAACTCATGCTACTAAGATGGCCATGGGAGTGAACCATGACTACCAAGATGGTATGGGGAGTGAACCCATACTACCAAGATGGTCTTGATAGTGATGAATGGGATACTATATAAATCATATTATATGATTATGTGTCTATCCCAATTCCATGTTTTATTTCTATGTTATACTTTTATGGCTTACATTATTCTTTTACTTATGATTTGTGTCTTATAAACTACCAATATTTATTCCATGATTCATTTTTATGAACTTTCATATGCAGGGTATGATCTTCTATTTTCATGATCATGTTCTCATACTCTTATTATCATGATTATGCTTATGTATCTTTCTTATTTACCCTTACCAAGCATCTGATATCACCCCATTTTATGTTTACTTTCCCCAGGGTATTAAGATATGTATTATGTTTGATGAGTCTAAGAAGGGTGTTAGTGAAGAATAAACTAGCAAGAGATAATGTATCTCATTTATGTATCAATGTTTATATTTCCATGTTTCTAAAGACACTATACTAATATGGTATTTAGGTGTGTTTTTTTACAATGTTTTAAGTATTCCAAAAATGTAATGTAATGTTAATTTATGAAAATAGTGGGCCACTATAGTTGGTATCAAAGTAAAGGTTTAGTTAATATTTGGAATCTAGGATAAGAAAACCTTAGTGATAAAACTAAGAACATATATAGGGATAAGTATAAGGATAATAAAAGGTATAGGGAAGTTTCCTAGAATTTTGGAAAAGGATATAGTGAGTGGTTTCCTTGAAATGTATCCATGTCTGGATATTAAAATTGGATGTGGATCTGGTACAAATATACCTAGGGGTAAAAAACCTGATATGATATTTTGAGCCTGACTCAAGGTAATCTTTACATGACAACGGGTCTTGCTACACACCTAGTTTCAAACTCCCAGTGGATATGCTTTCGAAATTTAAAAAGTCTTCACGAACCATCATGAAGGATTTAAAGAGAGTTTGTCTATGAATAACCTATGATAAAACTAAGGTATCATAGATTATGAAAGGTTTCATAAATTATACATCCTATAAGTTAATTTTCATGATTATGTGGTTACTCATTATGATAACTATTTCTTACCATATAATTTTTGTTTTAGTCAATGGATAGAACCTGAAAGAACCATGTTAATGGTGATTGTGATGGAAAATGAAATGGTTGTCCTCCTAAGAGACAAAATGCTATGGGTTCTGGAATGAAAAACCTCATTTATATTCCCACACATATTTCTCAAGATATGAATCATAGTGGACTTTCAAATGAGAAAATGAGGGAACAACATTCTATTGAGTCATTCATGAGGCAACATACACCTACTTTTAGAGGCTCTTCTAATCCACTTATTTCTGAACAATGGATCAGTACTACTAAAAATATTTTCTCCGTTCATAAGTGTTTGGAACATGAGAAATTCATTCTAGTTGTTTATTAGTTAGAAGGTGAAGCAGACTAGTGGAAGACTCTAATTAAGAATATGATGAATCAAGATGAAATTGAATCCATGGAATGGGATGAGTTCAAGAAATTATTTTTCAATAAGTACATTCCTCATATTATTTTTACCAAGATGGATAAATAGTTCCTTGAGTTGAAGCAAAGGGATGATCAGTCTATTGGTAACTATGAGGCTAATTTCACAAGACTTGTCAGGTATGGTTCATTAATTCTCATCCAACCATAAAGTAAATTTGATAGGTTCTTCAGTGGCCTAAATCTAAGTCTCATAAGGGAGTTGACCATATAAGACATTATTAGCTATTAATAGATTTCATGTCATGAAATCAAGGTTGAAATGGAGGTTAGATTCATGTATCAATCTCATGGTTTTGAAAAGAAAATGAAGATAGAGTTTAAATAAAAATATTAAAACCATGAAGAGAAGAATATGAGCTTTCCATTATTCTCTAAGTGTGGTAAGAATCATGGGGGAGATTATCTAAAGTTGTCTAATAATTATTTTAAGTGTGGAAGGGAAGAAAATCAAAGATTTTATTGTTGAATTTATGGTAAGAAGTTAGATAATAGTTCTAATAGAGATAAATATGTACATAATGAACCTCCCATGTTTCAATTCTACAAGTGTAAGGAGAATGGGAATTATGATAACCACTACCCAAACCCAAGGCTGGTGATGATGATCCGCATCAACAACCTCTTAATCCAATGGGATAAGGGTAAATCTCATGAAATTTATATTTATGATGAGGGGTGAAGTAGAAATGTGATGAAAGGTACACTTACCATCCACTCTATAACTACTAACGTCATATTTGATTCTAGATCTACCCACTCTTTCATCACTAAAGAATTTTATAAGGGTGTTAAGAGTCCACCAAAACAATTATATGTGGAATTATTAGTGCAAAACCCTAATGGTATGGTGGTTGCATCATAATTCTATGATTCCTCTCCAATTAATGTTTTTGGGAATGCACTTCCTGCAAACCTTTTCATTCTTCCTTTGGTTAAATTTAATTTCATATTGGGCATGGATTGGATTTCCCTACATAAATTTTCAAGGAAGGGAAGTTAAGTTTGATACTTAAAACCCTCCTATAATCATCAATAAATGTGATAATAAGTATGAACTTACTATGGAGATTACATCCAGTGTATGGTTATTAATTCCAATTCAAAAGGGTTGTTTATCTCAAATGGTTGTGGAGGAAATCAACATCGATGATGTGACTATTGTTCAGGATTTTGTGGATGTATTTTCGTAAGAGTTACCTAAACTTCCACCAAATAAAAAAGTTGAGTTATAAATAGAACTTATACCAGGTTCCACACCAGTTTCAAAGACTCCTTATAGAATGGATCTGATTGAGTTGCAGGAATTAAAGAAGTAACTCTAATAAAACCTTGATAAGGGATTAATTTGGCCAAGTGTTTTCCTTGGGATGAACCCATTAATTTTGAGAAAAATAATGATGGATCAATGTTACTATGAATTTATTATCGAAAGTTGAACAATATCAAAATCAATAACAAGTATCTTCTTCCCCGTATTGATGAATTGTTTGAAAAATTGCGTGAAGATAAAAACTTTTCCAAGACTGACCTTCATTATGGATATCATCAATTAAGGGTCAATAAAGATGATATAACCAAGATGTAAATTCATACAAGGTATGGACACTATGTATATATAGTGATTCCTTTTGGTCTTACTAATTCCCCCATTATCTTACTGGATTTAATGAATAAAGTATTTAGAGATTACCTTGATCAGTTTGTAGAAGTCTTTATATATGATATTCTTATCTATTCAAAGATAAAGTAAGAACATGAAGATCGCTTGAGAATTTTACTAAAGATACCAAAGAAGGAGAATTTGTATGAAAAAATTAAAAAGTGTGAATTTTGGCTGCAAAAGGTTTTATTTTTTGGGTCACATAATCTCAGGAGATGGTATAATAATAGATCCATCAAAGATGAAAGCTATTGAATGTTGGCGTAGACCAACCATGGTGATTGAGATATATAATCTTGTTTTATCTGGATATTAGAAATGGTTTTTGGAAAATTTCTCATGACTCTCCAATACTTTGAACAAGTTAACTCGGAAGGGTGTCTAGTTCCTCTGGACAAATGAATGTGAGTAAAATTTCAAGGAACTGAAGAGAAGGTTAGTCAGTAAACCTCTTCTTACATTACCCTATAGTAGAGAAGGTTTTGTAGTCTATAGTGATACATCCAATAAGGGATTGGGATGTGTTATTATGTAGAATTAAAATTTTATTGCTTATGCCTCGTGGAAGTTGAAGATTCATGAGAAAAATTACCCAACTCATGATAAGGAGTTTATAGTGGTATTTTTTCAATAAAGACATGGAGGAATTATATTTATGGAGAAAAGTGTGATATATATATACCAATCATAAATGTCTGAAATATATATTCACACAAAAGGAGTTGAGCATGAACTAAATAATATGGTTAGAGTTGATAAAGGATTATGATTGCTCAATACATTACCACCCTGGGAAAGTAAACAAGGTGTTTGATGCTTTGAGTGGAAAGGATCATGCTATCTTATCCATGATGTGGATAAAAAAAGATCCAATATTTATGGATTTTCAAAGGATGGATATAGAAATCATAAATGAAGGGTAAAATATTATCTTTCTCAAATGAATATTCAACCCTCTATCCAAGTGAAGATTAAAGAGGTGTAGAATGAAGATGTAGATATGTAAAAGAATGTTAGAAATGTTCCAGAGTTTAACCTTGATTAGGAACGAATGATGAGTTTCAAGAACCGTGTATGTGTTCCTTCCATACCAAATTTGAAGAAGGAGATGTTATAGGAAGCTCATTTTTCTTCATTATCTATTCATCCTAGATGTATGAAGATGTATAAGGACTTGAAATATTGCTTTTGGTGGGATGGAATGAAGAGATATATCACATAGTTTGTATTTTGGTGATTGGTATTCCAAAATGTTAAGGCTAAAATAAAAAATTCAAATGGGATATTGAATCCATTACCCATACCAGAATGGAAATGTGAGAAAATCACTATAAATTTTGTCATTAGACTACCCAAAATCCCTAAAGGGTTAATTCTATATGGGTGGTATTCGATCACCTTAATAAGTTAACACACTTCATTTCTATATGAGAATATTTCTCTCTAGATCATTTTTAATGGAAATACATTAGGAAGTGGTAAGGCTACCTGGAGTACCATATTCCATTGTATATAATTGGGATATGAGTTTCACCTCGATGTTCTGGTGAATTATTTAGCAAGCACTTGATACAAAATTGAGTTTCATTACTTTTTATCATCCTTAGATAGATGGCCATTCTGAAAGAACAATTAAAACCCTAGAGGATATTTTCAAATCTTGTTCACTGTATTTCAAAAGGTGGTTGGGATCAACACATTCCTATAGTTGAGTTTTCTTACAATAATAGCTTTCACTCATGCATTCAGATGGAACCTTATGAATCCCTCTATGGGAATAAATTTTTATCTCCAATGTTCTGGGATGAGGTTGGATAAATAAAGATATTGGGACCTGAGATTGCTGAATAAATGGTCAAGAAGGTTAAAACCATTCAGCAGTATATCAATGTAAGAACTCGTGTTTTTATGGGATGTTGTTTTGAGCAGAAATTTGAATTTTTGTTTTTGGATGCTCATGAGGGGTAAAATGGTCATTTTACTCTACCATCTGATCTCGGATAATTTTTCTGACAACTCCGTTTGTCCCGGAATAGGGAGATTACCCTAGGACATGATTTTGGTGGAAAATCTGAGCTGTTGGAATTTTAGCGGAATATTTAATATTAATAAATTAAATATTAAATTATTCGTACAGGTTAGTTTGTCAATAAATTAAAAATGGAGCATTGGATTGAGATTTCTTATATTCCGTTGAGTCCTAAATGGAGAGTTTATCCTAGTGAAGGCATAAACTCATGTTGGGCGTTGGGGCTGGCCCGAGCCCCTTTTTCTTCTTTTCCTTTCCTTTTATTTTCATTCTTATATTCTTTCCTCCTCCTCATTGCGCATGTATCCTATGCCTACCATTTTGTTGTGACCTATGGGAGATATGGATATTGAGAAAGAGAGAGAGTTGGAAGCCAAGAGGGGTTCCAATTTGAAGCTCTCGACGCGTTGAGTCGTCGTGCGACAACCGTGAGCTCTGAAATCAATCGAAGCTTCGGCGATTTCCTCCCAAAGGTAGTTTCGTTTAGTATTTCACCATAGATCCTATTTAATAATTTTGTTTCAAGTATTTAAAGCCATATATTTCTTGCTTGTGTCCTCTTGTGGCCGGAGCTATTTTTTCGGGGGCGAAAATGGGCGTTTTGGGCGTTTTTAGGGATTTCCCGTTGGAAAACCCCGAATATACGGCGTGTGTTCTAGGGGTACACACCATGTGTTCTTCCCATTCACGGAAGAAGAAGTTTTCTTAATTACACTCTGTGTACTTTGTGTACACACTGTGTAGTTGGTGGCCGTGTGACAGGCCGTGTGAATTAGAACTTAGAATAGTGGTTTTTTTTGGAGTACACGATGTGTACAGTAAAGTACACGCCGTGTAGTGGTACTTGGGCACGTGTTTTAGAGAAAACACACATGAGGTAACTTTTTGTGAACAGTACATGCCGTGTACAGTAAATTACACGCCGTTTACTATTACACAGGCAGGCCCAATGTGTTCTAGCCATGTGCTCTGGCCATGTACTTCCCTGCCTTAGTAATTTGGGGATATCTTAGGCCCTGGAAGTCGGAATTGGGCGTATGAGTAGTCGATTCTGAGCGTTTTTTGCATAGATCGCAATGGTGGAATCCTATTTACATTTAGAGTTCATATAAACGGGATTTTGGGGGTTTATATCTAAATAGAGGGGTTCTTCCTCTAGTTTTCAAGTTCAGTTGACACCTAAGAGTGAGACTTGGCTTGGATGATAGGTTGGGTGTTCAGAACAACTTAGTTGTGACCTTTAATAATAGATAAGCTATAATCTATATCCAGTAACCTATTATTTAGAGGTCGTTCCCATTTTGAGATGTTCCCTTCTGGCTTATGAGTTTGTGAGACAAGATACTTCTAAGGATCCCCTAAGGGATGCCTTTACTTGTGTACTAACCTTGCGAGTTCCTTGTAAAATCACTCTCCTGTTTTTCCTTTGATAGGACCCATGTTATGGAATGCCTATGTTGTCCTTACTTTAAGGATCCCATATAGTATTCCTCTCTTTCTCTTCACTAAGGATCCCATTTAGGATGCCTTCGCTCATGTTTACTTGGAGAATCCCGAGTATGATGCTTCCTCAGTCATTGAATTGAGGGACCCAGTGGGTGCTCGTTGTTTGAATGACCCTGAGTTGTTACGTCGGGTTTGGGTGGAGATGCGGATCAGGTGTCACCTAGAACCCCTACCAAACTGGTGATACCTTTGGGGCTATGGATGTATTGTTGGGTTGGGAGTTCGATCCACCCTCACTGTTTGTTTATATCGGACTTGGTTTGCTGATATTGTAGTGTTTACCAGAGGTGCTTCCTGGTTGTTGGCTATTGAGCCTGATGTGAGGCATCTTTCCTGTTTTTTTGGATGCCTACCATTCCTTGTGTTCTTGATTAGGTGGTTTGTGGATTTCTATTGAAATTATTTGAGTATTATGTGTAATTATGCCAAATACCCTTGAACGTGGTATTGTGCGTTTACTGTTTTACCCCTGTTGTTTTCCTTCCATGCTTGTATTCTTATGTAGAGGTAAATTGGATATGAATAGTGTTGATTATTATGATTTGTATGTGTAGCCCATGCATGTTCTTTTTACGAACGTTTGGTCCTTTTTAGATAGTTTGGATGACTTGCATGTTTTCCATGCACGTTGATGTAGGATGGAGAGTTTGTATTCTGACATGCTTTATTTTCTATAGACTATTTATCCAAGTAGTTCGGTATGTTTACTTTGGCCATATCGCACTGCTATGCTCGTTAACCTGTACAGGGTCGTGAGAACCTGGTGTAGTATACTATAAGGGTAATTGACCGAGTGAGCTTCCTCATAGAGTCTTTGAGCACTTTAGGATATAAGGGGGATTGACCGAGTGCAGATCATCAGATAGCCTAGGACCACTTGGGGATATAAGGGGAATTGGCCGAGTGAACTTCCTCAGAGAGTCCATGATTTCTTTAGACTATACGGGGAATTGACCATGTGAACTTCCTCAGAGAGTCTTTATTTTAATAGAACGACTTGGGCTACAAGGGGAATTGACTCTGTGATCTTCCTCAGAGAGTCTGTGACCTTGGGGCTATAAGGGGAATTGACTGTGTGAGCTTCCTCAGAGAGTCCTTGACTACCTTAGAATATAAGGGGAATTTACTGTGTGAGATTCCTCCAAGATTATTTTTTTACCTTTGACTATAAGGGGAATTGACTGTGTGAGCTTCCTCAGAGAGTCTTTATATATCCTTATAACTGAACCAGATGGGATAGACTGTGAGTACTACCCAGAGGGTTGCCTATGTTTGACTAGTTAAACTAGATGGTTACTTGTTTTTGTTTAGCTTGTTTAGAGGCATATTTCCAGCATTGGCCGAGGTAGGTACATTTTGATGGGATTAGAGACCCATAGATCGACTTATTGATACATGGATTGAGTGGAACAATGTCCAGCTCAATGCCCTTGAATAGGATGTCTAGTAGATCGGGCTTATGGTCACAAGGATCGACTATTAATGTTGTTTCTTGTTATTTGAATAACTTAATCATGAATATTCATATTTATGTATATGTGTATAGGTATGGGACTATAAATGTGTATGTATATAGATATGGACATCCATGGTGGCACTTTCCTAGTTGATATGGATTACATACCCTAGGTTTGACTGTGGTTTCACATTTGGTTTACTTCCTTTGTTGTGTTCCATCTAGGCTGAGCACGTTGCTGTTGCATACACAAAGCAGCACAATTATAGGTTTCTTGTCGGGTTTCCTTACTGAGATTATTTCTCACCCCTGCACGTGCTCCTTGGTTTACATGTAGACCCTTCTTTTCAGATTCAGTATGAGTTTCATGGTGGATAGGGCTGAGGCCCAATGTTGCATGATCGAGCGGAGCTGCTTGAGTGGTTCTACTGATCAGGCTGTTGTAGTTCAACAGTGTCTCAAGATCAGGTACGTGGATTGAATCTGAGTTAGTAGCAGAGCCCTAAAATTTTACTTTCAGTTTCTTTTATACTTGTATTTGTATAGTCGGACAAGTGGGTGACCATTGTTGTATTGTATTGCATAGTTTTTTGGGATTTTATAGCATTTTACTATTACATCTTGTTCTATTTCAGTTGTTTACTATATCCACACTATGTTTAATTTCCATTGTTTTTTTACTCTGGTATGAGGGAATAGTCTCCTCACTATCACACCATAGGCCCTCGCTGCTAGTCGGCAGCCTCTGGCGTATGGGGAGGCATGATTGAGGCCTTGTGGTGAACCGGCTCAGAGCACTGGTTTAGTGGCTTCCGGGTCGGGACGTTACAAATTGGTATTAGAGGAGTTTTCTTTCCTGGTATTTACTATTTGAGACATGGTAGACATGAGTATTAGGAATGTGTCAGAACCTGTGATGGATATCAGGCAGGTGCGTCAAGAACACTTGTTCCGATAATAAGTCCCGGTTTCTAGGGTTCGGGATTGCTCTTCTGATTTTGCAATGTTACAGTTGTATATGATTTTCACCTTGAGAAATGCACATGTTGTGTGGTGTTTTGATTTACTATGGATATCTGGATCTTGGCCATTTTTAAGATGCCAGGGATGGATCTTGACTCTTGGCTGGAAAAGGCAAGAGGCGTCTTATGCATCATACTAGGCACGTAGGATTCACAACATATAGTCCTGCTAGTGTTTGTTTTTACTGATGACTAAGACCTTTGGGTCTGCTTACACATACTTTTTACTCTGATAGCAGGTTATGTGGATCTATGTTGAGGTTTTGGTGTGAGGATGATGACTCATTCCTCATGCACAGGTGGTGCAGTGACCCTAGTTGGTCAATATGGCATGTGATGCATTTTTTTAACCCTTCTTGTGTGTTGTTTCTTGGGTATGTGGTTATCTAGTCGGATCGTTGAGAATGATGTTGATAGATACATAGGCTTTTCTTGTGAACTGGACCTCCTTGTGGTATTTTTGTATACAGATACCCTATGAGTGTTAGTTCATCTTGTCTTCTCTATTTTGTTTGTGACCTCCAAGGAGTCGTTCCTTCTGAGGATGCTCGGAGAGGATCAGGTCCCTTGTAGGTTGTGTTTCCGTTTTGACTTTCCTTGGTTATTGGGATCTTTTCCATCTTCTAAGTGGTTTTGGATCTTTTCAGCTAGGTGGTTAGACCTTGTGACCCAGTTGTGAGGCTTTTTTCTGTAGGGCTAGGTTGAAGACCTAGAGACCCTTGGTTTTGACTTGAACCCTTGTAGGTCGATGTCTGTTCTGTTCTAGGGAAACCTGGGTGAAAATGGTTGACTGTGCTTGAATCCTGGTTAGGTTTTGGAAGGATGTTAGCATGGCTCGGAGGGAGATCGACGCGCCTTTAGTGAAATCTTAGTGTACTCTATTAAGAGACGATCATGCACTCTCTTGATTCATATTGAGTATGCTGGGAGAGCTTCGACCCTACATCAAGATCCTTTTTTCTTTCCTAATGTTCTTCCGTGTTGAGGATGGAACCTATTATGTTTGTGCTCTCGGAACGATGTAAGGAAAGCCATATGGTGGGGAGTGCACCATTGGCCCTTTTAGAGTGGTTTTCTTTGTGTTGGTTGAACTTCAGTGTTTTCCAGGAGCTTTTGAGCTCAGAGTTTTCTTTTAAGATGATGAAAGGGGTGTTCTTATGGTAGGGAGTGCCAGTTTGGTCATAGTTGAATATCTTCTATATAGAAGGTGGTTGTTAACACTATAAGGATAGTTGTTGGATGGTCCAGATAGATTGGTTGTGCAGATGCTTAGGTTGGGAGCATGGCTTCTTGTCCTTTCCCTGGGTTTCTTAGGGAAAAGAATGTTTATGGTGGGGAGTTTGTAAGAACCTGTGTTTTTCCGGACTATCATTTTGAGCAGAAATTTGAATTTTTGCAGTTGGATGCTCGTGAGGGGTAAAATGGTCATTTTCCTCTACCATCTGATCTCTAATAATTTTTTTGACAACTCATTTGTTCCTAGAATAGATAGATTACCCTAGGACATGAGTTTGGTGGAAATCTGAGTTGTTTGAATTTTAGCAGAATATTTAATATTTAATATTATTAAATTAAATATTAAATTATTTGTGCATGTTCGTTTGTCAATAACTTCTAAATGGAGTGTCGAATTGAGATTCAGTCTGCGTCGTTGAGTCCAAAATAGGGAGTTTACCTGAAGACAAGATTTTGGTGGAAATCTAAGTTATTCGAAATTTAGCGGAATATTTAATATTTAATATTATTAAATTAAATATTAAATTATTCATGCAAGTTCATTTGTCAATAAATATAAACAGAGAATTGGATTGATATTTCTTCTATGTCGTTGAGTCCAAAATGGGGAGTTTATCCTAGGGAAGTCATAAACTCATGTCGGGTACCGGGGCCGGCCCGAGCCCCTTTTTCTTCTTTTCCTATTCTTTTCTTTTCTTCCTTGTCTTCTATCCTCCTACTCCATACACATGTCTCCTATTCCAACCCTATGTCTGTGACCTATGTGAGATATGGATATTGAGAAATAGGGAGAGTTGGGAGCCAATGTGGGTACCGATTTAATGCTCTCGACGCGCTGAGTCGGCGTGCGGGAAACGTGAGTCGTGAAATCAACCGATGCTTCGGCGGTTTCTGCCCAAAGGTATTGTCATTTATGTTTTCTGAATAGATCCTATTTATCCATGTTTTTTAATTCATTAAAGACTTATATTGATTTCTTTTGGCCTCTTGTGGTTGGATCTATTTTTTCGGGGGTGAAAACGGGCGTTTCAGGCATTTTGAGGGATTTCCTGTCGGAAAACCCAGAACACACGGCGTGTGCTCTAGGGGTACACGACATGTGTTATTACTATTCAGGGAAGACTATTTTTTCTTAAGTACACCCCATTTACGTTGAGTACACGCTGTGTAGTTGGTGTCCGTGTGACTAGTCGTGTGAATTAGAACACGAAATAGTGTTTTTTTGGAGTACACGTCGTGTACAGTAAAGTACACGCCGTGTAGTGGTACTTGGGAACATGTTTTAGTGAAAACACACACGGGGTAACTTCTTTTGAACATTACATGCCATGTACAGTAAATTACACGCCGTGTACTATTATACAGGCAGGCCTAATGTGTTCTAGCCATGTGCTTTGGCCATGTACTTCCCCGTCTTAGTAATTTGGGAATATCTTAGGCCCTAGAAGTTAGAATTGGGCGTGTGAGTAGTCTATTCTGGGTGTTTTTCTGTGTAGATCACAATGGTGGAATACTTTTTAAATTTATAGGTCATATAAATGGGGTTTTGGGGGTTTCTATCTAAATAGAGAGGTTCTTCCTCTAGTTTTCAAGTTCAGTTGACACCTAAGAGTGAGACTTGTCGTGGATGATAGGTTGGGTGTTCAGACCAACTTAGTCGAGACCTTTAATAAGAGATGAGATATAAGATATCTCCCATAAACCATGATTTTCAAGAAATTACCCTTTTTAGACGTTCCCTTATGGCCTATGATTCTGTGAGACCGGATACTTCTAATAATCCCCTGAGGGATGCCTTTGCTTGTGTACTGACCTTGGGAGTTCCTTGAAAAATCCCTCTCCTATTTTTACTTTGATAGGAACCATTTTATGGAAAGATTATGTTGTCTTTCCTTTGAGGATCCCATGTAGAATTCCTCCCATTCTCTTCGCTAAGGATCCCATGTAGGATTCTTTTTCTCGTGTTTACCTGGATAATCTCGAGTATGATGCTTCCATAGTGTTTGACTTGAGGGACCTAGTGGGTGCTTGTTGTTTGAACGACCCTGAGTTGTTGTGTCAGGTTTGGGTAGAGATTTTGATCAGGTGTCACCTAGAACCCATACCAAACTGGTGATCCTTTTGGGGTTATGGATGTATTTTTGGGTTGGGCATTCAATCCACTCTCACTGTTTGTTTATATCTGACTTGGTTTGCTGATACTGTAGTGTTTTCCATAGGTGCTTCCTGGTTGGTGGTTGTTGAGCCTGGTGCGAGGTGACATTCTTGTTTTTTTGGATGCCTACTATTCCTTGTGTGCTTGAGTACATGGTTTGTTCCTTTCTATAGAAAGTCTTTGAGTATTATGTGCAAGTATGACCAATACCCTTGAACGGGGTATTGTGTGTTTACCGTTTTACCCCTGTTGTTTTCCTGCCATACTTGTATGCTTGGGTAGAGGTAAATTGGATATGAATAGTGTTGATTGCTATGCTTTGGATTTGTTTCCCATGCTTGTTTTGTTTACGATCGTTTGGTCCTGTTTAGCCAGTTTATCTACCTTTCCTGTTTTCCATGCCTGTTGTTGTAGGATGGAGAGTCTGTATTCTAACATGCTTGATTTTCTATAGACTATTTATCCAAGTAGTTCGGTAGGTTTTATTTTTCCATATCGCACTGCTATGCTCGTTGAACTACACAGGGCTGTGAGAACCTGGTGTAGTAGACTATAAGGGGAATTGACCGAGTGAGATTCCCTAGTGAGTCTTTGAGCACTTTAGGCTATAAGGGAGATTTACCGAGTGAGCATCCTCAGAGATCCTAGGACCACTTGGGGATATAGGGGGAATTGATCGAGTGAACTTCCTCAGAGAGTCCTTGATTTCTTTATACTATAAGGGGAATTGACCGTGTGAGATTCCTCAGAGAATCTTTGTTTTAATTGAACGACTTGGGCTATAAGGGGAATTGACTGTGTGATATTACTCAAAGAGTCTGTGACCTTGGGGATATAAAGGGAATTGACTGTGTGGGATTCCTCATAGATTCCTTGACTAAATTTTAATATAAGGGGAATTTACTGTGTGAGCTTCCTCAGAGAGTCTTATTTTACCTTTGACAATAAGGGGAATTGACTGTGTGAGCTTCCTCAGAGAGTCTTTATATATCCTTATATCCGAACCAGAGGGGTTAGACTGTGAGTACTTCCCAGAGGGTTTCTTGTGTTTGACTGGTTGAACTAGAGGGTTACTTGTTTTTATTTAGCTTGTTTAGAGGCATACTTCCGGCATTGGCCGAGGTAGGTACATGTCGATGGGATTAGAGACCCATATATTGACTTCTTGATACACGGATTGAGTAGCATGACTTCTAGCTCAATTTCATTGAATAATATGTCTAGGAGATCCGGTTTTTGGTCCCAAGGATTGACTGCTGATGTTTTTTCTTGTTATTTTAATCACTTAATCATGAATATTCATATTTATGTACATGTTTATAGTTATGGGACTATACATGTGTACGTATATAGATATGGACATCCATGGTGGCACTTGCCCAGTTGACAGGGATTACATACCCTAGGTTTGACTGTGGTTTCACATTTGGTTTACTTCCTTTGTTGTGTTCCATCTAGGCTAAGCACGTTGTGGTTTTATACACATAGCATCACAGTTATAGGTTGCTTGTTGGGGTTCTCTAATGATATTATTTCTCACCCCTGCACGTGTATCTTGGTGTATGTGTAGACCTTATGTATGCTTTTATGGTTGAGCACAAGTTTCATGGTGGATAGGGTTGAGGCCCAGTGTTCCATGATTGAGTGGAGTTGCTTGAGTGGTTCTACTGATCGGGCTGTTGCAGTTCGACAGTGTATGGAGATCAGGTACGTGGATTGGATCGGAGTTAGTAGTAGAGCCTTGTACTGTTACTTTTAGTTTCTTTTTAACTTGTATTTGCATGGTCGGCTAGGTGGGTGACCTACATTGGGTTTATAGATAAAAATATGATCTAATTAAACTTTTAAACCAATTTAAGGACTTTACCAAAAATTATATAATTCCATTTTACATGTTATAACATTAATATAATTACTTTCATGATATTTGAAGATTCATGTAATTTAAATTTCTTACATGGAGAGTATGATCCCAAGTTACCAAGTGATAAGAGTTTATTGAAACAATCTCATTGCTTTTCAATATTGTTTATGATTATGTGTCAATTAAGGAAATATCATGATCCATCTCTCAATAACACTCATTAATTTTTTTATCCTCCGGTTATTCAATATATACTCATGTATTAGAACCATTTTCCCACTCTTAGGAACTTATGATAATGTTTTTACGTAAAATTTGATCATCCCTCTCTTCATTTGAAAATCTATTGTATTCAAAACCATGTTTTCAAAAATGTTTTCAAAAATGTTTTCAAAAATGTTTTCAAAAAAATCTTTGAAGACCATTTTAAATGAAAAAGGATTTTGAAAACGTTTTATTATTTTTTATGATTCCTTTATAAGTTTACAAATCTATTTTCAAATAAAAATGTTTTCAAATAGTTTTATGTTTTTAAAAGCATTTTTTCAATTCAGAAAGGATATTTTCCTCAAGAAAATTTTTTAAAAGATATTTCAAAATTATTTCCCATATAAGATAACATCCATTGGAGTTACTAATTGATTTTTAGGGATATTATTCAATGTTTCCATTCATATTAATTCTCTAAATGTATTATGTTTTGATGGCATAATGTTTATGAAACCCATTTCTCTTTCATGGGTTATATGATTTTGAAACCCGCATCTTTTCATGGGTTATGTTTATGATGAAATGATTATGAAACCTATATTTTTTCACATATTATGATATGATTACATTTTTATAATACCCATTTCATTTAATTGTTTATGAGATGATTATTTATGATATTTTGGGATATATATGTATGATTTCATTATGATATGGGGGGACCTATATCTCCATCCAATGCATTAGGTAAATATTTATATCTCACGAGATAAAATAAAATGGTTTTGGGATTAAATATTGACTACTAAGATGGAAACGAGAGTGAACTATGACTACCATGATGGTATGAGGATGAACCCATACTACCAAGATGGTGTTGGTAGGTATAATTTGGATACTATGGAAATAATATTATATTTTATGTGTTTTCCACAATTCCATGTTTTAATCCTACGTTATGATTTCATGGATTATGTTCTTTATTTACTTATGATTCATATATGAAGAACTTCCAAGATTTATTCTAGGATTCATGTTTATGAACTTTGATATGCAGGGTACAATCTTATATTTTCACGATCATGTTCTCATACCCTTATGCTCATGATTTTTCTTACATATCTCTCTTATTTAGCCTTAATGATCATTTTAGATCACCCCTTTTTATGTTTAATTACCATAGTTTTGGTGATATTTATTATGTTTTATGAGTCTGAGAATGGTGATTGTCAAGAAGAACCCAGTGGGAGATAATATAGCTCATTTATGTACCAGTGTTTATGTTTCCTTGTTTCCAAAGGCACAAAACTAATACCATCTTTGGGAATCTATTTGTATGATTTTTTATGTATTCCACAAATGTTATGTAATGTTAATGTATGAAAATCAAGGTTTTTTATATGTACCAATTCCTCTATCAACCCAAAGCTCACCCAATGAAATTTTGGGTGATTTCCTCCCTTATAGATCACTTCGTTCAGTGACTGATCATTAGGTTTATTGTAGAAAGCCTTCCCAAGTAAGTGTTCCTTCGGGTTCCTCTTTCCTTTTACCTCAAATTGTGTTGGATGTGGTTTGGTTTCAGATTCATGATCTTGTACTATTTTTCTATTGATCCTTTCTAGTTTCTTGTTGTGCCTTGTCTTTCAAATGCGGATCTCATGGTTTCCAATCTCTATTGTTGAAGGTGGCTAGGTTTATACCATTTTGAGGTATATGTTTTTATAAAATGGGTTAATTCGATGAATTCATTATTTTCCTGATAAATTATGTTGGGTTGTTCTTTGAATTGAAATTTATATGTGGTTATAATGTATTTATTATAAAATAAAATGTTTTTAAAGGGGTTTTCATTTGAAAATATATTTGATGGATTTGGAAATGAGGATTCAAACACCGAAGACGATTATATTAGGTTTGAAAATGTTTTATAAAAAATGAGAGCTTGGTTTTGAAATCTATTTTGACAATTATTTCATTGGGAACCATGGCTATGTTAGGAAATAGACATGGGTATCCTTAGTGTGTGTGAAACCACTAAGAGGTAACCTTTAGGATATCGCTGGACTGTGGTGGGAAATGATTTTTGTTGGATCCAATGTTATGTAATTTTATGATATTTAGTGTCTATTACATATTTTCCTCTAGTCCAAGGACCAATATGAGGTACTTTTTCATTTATGGTTATTTATGGAATGGTTTTTTCATCATGTATTGTTGATAAAAGGTTTTCATATAAGGATTTATCACAAAGCCTTCCATGATAAGTAATTTAATGGATATGTGTTTACTTGCTTACCTATTGATTTATGGATTTTCATTCTTATTTTTATCACTTCTACTTTTCATATTTTTGGTTTGGTAATATGAAACTGTTTTATGAAAATCAAAGGGAAAATGATTTATAAATTAAATGGATGTATAAAAATGATTTGTAAAACAATTTTTTCTAATCTAGAATTGTCACATTCTTTATATTTGACCTTGTATAGACTCTATAGTGGTATCCTACTTGGATTTTTGTTCACACCATACTTTTTACCTTGGGTGGTTTTAGATTTTTTATTTTAGGATATAGTTAAAGGGAAGGGAATCTTGTAGCCTATTGAATTCTCAGTTGGTATTTTCTTTTATAATGGAGTGGTTTGGAGGTTATTAATGGTCTCAAGTAGACTTATTTGTATTACTTTATTCATAATTTATAGTTTATCTAGTTTGGATTTGATTGTATAGACCTAGTTTTATCATTTTATTTTTCTAGTACTTGGGTTGTATGCCTTTTTTTGTTATATACAAGGCATGTTCTTTTTTCTTGCTTCACCTCACTATTTCATGATCAGATCGGGTGAATGGTTTGGTTGAACTGGGTTGGTCTACTACAATTTGGCATCATAGGTAAGGATCATCCTAAATGTGTTTATTACTTTTTTAATTGTTGTCTTTTGATCTTCAAAAACCATAATTGCTTTAAATTTTTATGGTTTTAAATCATTGGTTTGAATTACGGAAGTGGTCTTAAGATTTTGGAATGTTCTCATGATCTAATTGGTTATTTTATTTTGATTATTAGAAAATTCCTCTAATAATAGATCTTCCAAATTTTTGATAGGAAGCTATGATACATGATCTTTAGGATAATCCTCCACTGGAGACTTCTTTGGTAGAAGAAGTATTCCACACCATTCAGACTTTAGGTCAAGTGGGTGTTAGGAACCTAGGATGTGTAGTGGATTATTCCTCTAATTTTATTTAGAATCATCCATCCATATTCCGTGGTGAAAAAGTACTATAGGAATATGAGGAGTTTTTTGATCATATTGAGAGGATCTCCAATTTCTTGAAGAATCCTAAAGACTCGAAGGTGGGGTTTTCTATATACATGCTCGAGGGACTAGGAAAGAGATGGTGAGACTCTATTGTGAAAGATAATTTGTACAAGGACCTTACCTGTTATTCTTTTAAGAAAATGTTTAATCAGTAGTTTTACCCTGAGATGTTACATAATACAAATACCCAAGTGTTTTTGACATTGGTGTAGGGGAGAATACTATTCTAGAGTATTGTACCCATTTTTTTGAGTAGATGTATCTTACACTAGAGCTTGTCACTAATTAATACCTAAAGGATAGAAATATTGAGTTAGCAATGGGGCCTAATATTAGGTAAATATTGATTCTCACGTGCCTTCCAACCTTTGTGGAGGTAGTTGAAAAAGAATCCTTGGCGGAGGCAAACATTGCTGGGAAGACAAATTTTTTTGGAGATTTATATGGTGCAGTTTTTAGACAGAGTGTATCTTCTAGCAAGAAAATAAAACATAAGGGTGGTCAGTTCTCTTCAGTGAAAGTTTTTGGGGCTTCATAAAGATAGTATCAGGTTATTTTCTATCAATTTGTGTGATCTAGTCATACCATGCCTAACTTCATGAAGGCACCCATGACTTTTCATCATTATGGATTATTGGGTCATTTGAGGAATTTTTGTGAAAGGATGTCCCTAGGTATTAAGGCTGGATCCACTCTCACCAAGTGTTCAGAAGTTTATAATGATGATTACAAAGCTGGTGGGTCAAATCCCAAGGCCAAGGGGGATGTTCATGTGGATATTACTGGATTTTTTTATGTGATTGAGTATGCATAAGAGAAATCTAAAGTGAATCCAATTATTGTTATAGGAATGGTGTTTATTTCATCTTCTATAGTGACAGGTTTATTTGATATAGGTGATAATCATGTTTTTATATCATCAATGTTAGTTGACATGTTAATATTATGTTAAAAACTTATACCATTATTGTTAGATATTTCCATGTATTTGGGAAGGAGGTCCTAATAAGGTTTCAATTGAATCACATGTCGGGTGATGATAGTGGACTTCTAGGCGGAGTGGGACTTCATAGTTCGTGATCTTGAATTCTTCTACATAATTATTGGAATTTATTGGATGATCAAAATTAAGTCCTAGATAGACTATTATCATCATAGAGTATAGTTATTATCTTCTGATGGGGTCACTCATGTTTTTCAGGATGAGTGAGACTCTAGATCGGTAAGGATAGGGTTTGTCGTTTCTTATGTCAGGGTGATCTCATGTCAATTATTAGAGATTTTTGTTGATGTGGTTGACCCTTGTTTGGGTGTTCTACTTCCTATAGTGGTCTGTTAATACCTCAAGGTCTTTTGAGATTATTTTTAGATTTTACCACTATAGATAGAGATTGAATTTACTATTTACCTACTCCCTGGTATGATGCCCATTTATATTCCATCTTATCCATTGATGCTTGATGATTTGGTGGAACTTAAGGTCCAACATGAGGATATAGAAGCTAAAGGATTTATTATTTCTTGTGTTCCACTGTAGGATTCACCTATCCTCTTTTTTTAAGAAATCAGATGGGTGCCTCAAACTTTTTATAAACTATCAAAAGGTAAATCAGGTGATCGTTAAGAAAAAATATCATTTACCATGGATTGATGAACTTTTTGACAATCTTAGAGGGGCATGTTGGTTTCAAATGACTGACCTATGATTAGGGTACTACTAGTTGAGTTTATAAGAAGATGAAATACCTAATACTTCATTTAGGAGCCAGTTTAGACATTTTGAGTTTATAGTTATGCCATTTGTTCTTACTAACGGTCCTGTAGTGTTTATGGTCATGATGAACCAGATATTACATCAGTTCTTGTGCTCTATTGTGATTCTGTTAATGGGTTATATTTTGGTGTACACCAAGTTAGAGTAGAATTATAGGGGATATTTGGATATCATTCTTAAAACCTTGAAGGAATATCATCTTTATGGTAATCTTTCTAAATTTGAGTTTTGGATCCATAAAGTAAAATTTATAAGTCTTGTGATATCTGAGAGGGGTTTATTATTTGATCCTGAAAAGATACATAGTATTATTTCTTAGGAACACCACATAAAAATGTTTTATATTAGTATGTTATTGGGTTTTTCTAGTTACTATAGATTATTTTTCTAATATTTCTTCAGGATCACAACTTTGATGACTACTTTAACCCATAAGGGTGTAAATTTTGAGTGGAACAACAAGTGTGACAGATATTTTGAGGATCTGAATATGTGGTTGACTTTAGTACTAGTTTTTATTCTTCCAGAATAGGGTTCAGGTTATGATATTTTCTTCTATTCTTCTATTATAGGTTTGGTATGTGTCTTGATGTGTAGAAAATAGGTGGGGCCCTATGGATCATGCTGGTTACACCCTCATAAGAAGAACTACCCTACCCACGATCTTGATTTAGTGGTGATTATGCATACACTCAAAATGTGGTGTCACTATCTACTTGGGGAGAAGTTTACTATGTATTATGATCATAAAATCTTGAAATATATTTTTACTCAGATGGATCTAAAATTTCAATAGATACATTGGGTATATTATCTTTATAATTATTATTTTGATATTTCATACACTCTTGGGAAAGGAAATGTAATTGAAGATGCGTTTAGAAGAAATTTACCAAAAACATGTAAAGTAATTAGTTGATTAGTGGTATCTAATGAGTTTATTTGTAGATATGAGATTGAGAGTTGAAGAGGTTAGTGGATATGTGTTCATAGATTTGATAAAATATGACTTATATTTTGATGAGAAATTTAAGATCGAGCAGGTGATATAAACTATGTTCCAATGCTTGGGTAAAATCCTTTATGGTGGGGAGACCTCAGGTGAATGGTCTAAATCTCTTAGTGGCGGTTTGTAATTTTATAGTAGGTTGGTTGTTATGTTATTCCTGAGGCAGGAGTTGATGGATAGTGGAAACTTTTCTAGTAGGTCCATGCACCCTAGGGATATCAAGATGTATCATGACTTGAGATGTCAGTATTTGTGGTGGGGATGAGGCGGTCGATTATGGATTTTTTATCATGGTGTCTTACTTGTCAAGTAATTAAGGTAGAACACAAGAGAACTGTTGGTTTATTATAGAAATTACCCATTCTGGTATAGAAGTGGGATGATATTTCTAGGGATTTCATAATTGGTTTTCCATAGAATCCTTGTGGAAAGGATGTGATATGGGTGATCATTGATCAACTCATGAAATCAGAACATTTTATCATTACTAAGGATATGGAAGAGGTGAAATAGCTTAGGGACTTGTATTTCCATGATATTTTGAGTCTTTATGGGGTTCCTTATGTGGTTGTATCTAACAGGGGCCCAAGGTTCACATCTATGTTCTATAAATGGTTGCCAGAGGTGATGTGTTTCTATATTATATTGAGAATGGATTATAATCCATATATGTATGGGAAAATAGAGAGGACTATCTAGGTTCTTGAGGATATTCTCTGAGATTGTGTAATTGATTTTGGAGGATATTGGAAAAATAATTTTATTATGGTTGAGTTTTCCTGTAAAAATATTTATCAATACTCGATTAAGATGAAATCCTTGGAGGATTTGTATAGGTGTCTATATAGATCACCATTGTCTTGGTAAGAGTTGGGAGAAAATTCCATGGTTGGTCCTAGTGTCTTTTAGGAGATGACGAAGATGGTGCAGTTAATCTAGAGGATATTGATCATGGAAGAGAGTCATTATAAATATTATGTGGACCATATTTAGTGGATTATAGATTTTGAGGTTGGTGATTGGGATTTTCTTAGAGTTTCACCACACTTAGTACATCATTGGTTGGGTAATTAGGGTATGTTGGCACTGAGGTTTCTCATCCCCTTTGAGATTATTGGATGACTGGAAAAGGTTTCATATTAGTTGGACTTTCCATTTGGTTTTAATTATTTCCATGATTTTTTTCATGTTTTACAACTAAGAAGATATGAACCGGATCCATCCCATGTGATTGGATGGTAGGATTTTTATCTTCAGACAAACATCACTATGGTTGAGAAGCTAGTTTAGATTATGGATTGCTTAGAGAAGGTACTTATGGTAAAAATGATTCCTCTAGTCTGAGTAATGTGCCAGTGCAGATGGGATATCCATGATACATGGGAGAGGGAATTGTTGACGAGGTAGTAGTGGCCTTAAATTTTTGTGAGTCTAGTAATCTAAGGTATTTATGATTATAGAAATTCGTTATGGTGGGGAGATTGTAACACCCTGTTACACTTTTTAGGTACTCCCTAATTGTTTACTTGTTTATTATCCTTGTTTGGGTGAGTTTTTGGGATTCTCAGGGATGAAGAACCTTTTATAGGGGGAAATGGACTAAAGTTTAGGAATTTTTAATGGAGTCTGGGTATAAATGTCTTAATGGATTTGAGGGGTTCTCCCCACATTCAGTGGACGTCCTAGGTGATTCAGTGTTTTTCTACTGGAAACTAGGTTGTTTTTTATCTATTGGGAGATTACACACTGTGTAATGATTTGTAAGATTATTTTATGAAACAAGTTCAGGGTGTAAAATTTTTACACAACATTTACTGCGATCACATTATATAAATGAAAAAATATGTTTTTTAATAAAAAAGTGATGTGTTTTTAGAGATTTTAGCCTTCATGGAATACATGACGTGTAAAGGGATTACTTGTGGTGTAAATGTTATGGGCTATATGTTTTAGGTGTTTTTCGGCTAATTTATTTTTCCATTCCATGTACATCATTTCCTCTGTCGACCCAATTCTCAGCCTAGGTGATTTTGGGAAATTCCCTCCCTCCATATCACTTCATTATGTGCTCAATCATTAGGGTTTTTTCAATGCACCTCTCCAGGTAAGCATTCCTTCATGTTTCTATCTCATTTGAACAAGTATTGTTTTGTATATTTTTAGGTATTAGATTCATGATTGGATAGTGTTTTCTAATGATCCTTTGTAGTTTCTTGTCGTGCCTTGTCTTTCAAAGGCTGATCTCATGGTTTCCAATCACCATTATTGAAGTCAGTTAGGTTTATACCATTTTGAGGTAGGTGTTTCTATTTAGATGAATTTTTTTATTTTTCTTGATAAATTTATTTAGGTTGTTCTATTAATTAAAGTGATATGTGTTAATAAATGATTTATTGGGAAGGAAAATGTTTTTGAAGGGGTTTTATTTTAAAACAGATTTGATTGATTTGGAAATGGGGTTTTAAACACCGAAGTATACTATATTAGATTTTAAAATGTTTTATAAAAATTGTGATCATGGTTCTACAATTTATTTTGAAAATTGGAACAATGGGAACCTTGGGTGCATTAGGAAATGGACATGGGTATCCTTAGTGTATGTGGAACCACTAGGAGGAAACCTTTGTGATATTAATGGACTGTGGAAGGACTCGATATTGGTTGGATCTAATGTTATTCCTATTAATCTATTTAGTGTCTAGTACACATTATCTCATAGGCTAGGGCCCAATATGAGGTACTTTTTCATTTATGGTTATTTATCACATTATTATTTTCATTATGAATTTTTGCTCACATGTTTTTCTATGTGGTTGTATCACATAGCTTTGTATGATAGGTTATTTCATGTATATGTGTTTAATTTCTTATCTCTTGCTGTATGGATTGGTATTTCTATTTTTATCACTTCTACATTTCATATTTTTGGTTTGTGAATATAAAATGATTTTATGAAAACCGTAGGGAAAATGAATTTAAAATGAATTGGTTTTATAAAAATTCTTTTTAAAACTGATTTTGTTTTAAAATATAGAACTATTTCATTCTTATTATTATACCTTGTATAGACTATGTGGTGTTATCCTACTAGGATTTGTGATCACACCTTATTTTTTCCTTGGGTGATTATGTATGTTGTATTTTAGGATACAAGTAAAGGGAATGGTATCTTGTAGTATGTAGGATTCTCATTTGTCCTTGCCTTCATCGTGAGGTGGTTTGGAGGTGAAAGATGGTCACATGGAGACTTGTTGGTTATTTATTCATACTTTCTATTTTATCTAGTTTGGATTGTATTGTATAGACCTAGTAGTATTTTTTATTCCAGCGATACTCTTGGTTTTATGTCATGTTTAGTTATATACAAGACATGTTTTGTATTCTTGCTTCACTTCACTGTGTGATGGAAAGATTAGGGGAATGGATTGGTTTAACTAGGTCAGTCTATTATAGTAACTCTATTCAATATGGTATAGTCTCCCCATTATATCCCTTACACCCTTTCTATTAATCGTTAGTCTCTGGAATACGAGGAGGTGTGCCAGAGGTCTCCAAACTACCCATATCAGTCAGGTGAGGGAGTACCGAGTTAGGGACATTGCAAAGTGGCATCAAAGAATATATATTTTATATTGATTTAATATATGAAGAAGGTAGATATGAGAATAGGATGTATCGAGGCTTGGAAATGAGTGTGTACATGGGAGTATCTAACCCATGTGTAGGGGACCACCCAAGTGCCTAAGGATGGGATTGTTGTTCATGATATTTTCTTCTTATAGTTATGATGTTATTACACTTTTGGTTATTCACTTGTTGTGTGATGTTACTATTTTATGATATTTTGATCATGGGTTGGTATGGTACAAGGGTATTATGCATGCATCATGGAAGGAGTGTAGGGATATATATTGACCTGAATTGTTCATGATAGGTACACATTTATTTCATGTGATATATTTTCCTATTTTATTTCTAAGATGTGATCCCAAGTTACATTTGGTAAAAAAATGATTCAATGGAACTGTTATGACATGAAAAATCAATTGTTAAGCCATGTTTTGGAGTAACCTCATGTCATTGGACCTATATTGATATCTTGACCTTTTGAGGTTAATCTTGTTATATATCCTACGATTTAAGTATTTTTTGAACTTTATATAGGAAATTTCTCCATTTCATCTTCGAGCTACGTGTTAGGAGAGTGGTAACCAGCACACATCTGATACACTTAAACTAGAAATCCTTGTATCTTCGGGGAATCAGTTGGATGACCAGATTCATGATAGTTTCCTAAGGGTCATGTGGTCCATGTAAAGGGATATTTATTATACTTTACCTTTTATTTTTAAAGTCATAATAAGGTTTTAGTTTTATCACCCACCTACCTTCATCAGGGAGGGAGGCCCTAGGACAGTTGAGTTCTGGATCGAGTCAGCCTAAATAGTCTTTAAGTACCCTGAAACACCCATAGGAAGGAAGTTTAATCTTGCTTATTAGATTATATGAGGCACATCCAAGAGATAGTGAGATGTAAAGAACCCAACCCCAGTATCTTGGATTCTGTAGTTACTTTATTACATTGGCATAAGTTACATGTTATCGCATCCTGAAGGACCAAATAGTTTAGAATTATTGGAAAAATTTATACATATTTATGTCTCTAATTAGAATTGAAAATATAAATTACAATAAATTTATTCTAAATATTATACATCATTGAACTCATTTAAAGATTCTTTCTTCATATACTGTGGAAAGGAAACAAAATATGAGTGAGCTCAAGTTCTCAGTAAAATTTTATGTAAAGAATAATCTTCCATGAATCAATAAGTCATAATGAATATGGAAGGGTAAATAACTGAAAATGAAAGACATTTAATCAATAACATTACTATCATTATTAGATAAGGCATAATCAACATGGGAAGTTAAAGAACAAAAATCACATTCCATTAAATAAATAACTTGATAAAAAAATTCATCCATTTATAATATCAATTAAATAATATCATGGATAATAATAAATAAATTCTTAATGAATTAAATGATTAATATTGGATTCCATAATCTCATACATCACGTTATCAATACTATGATGACCTTTCTGAATACAGTTTTAACCCTGGGTAAAACCCATTTAATGCTAGCTTATTTATTTTAATCATTAGAATATTGATTCATCGAGGGGTTATATAATTTTACACCCCATCTATCACTTCATTTCCAATGCATTACTCATATATATAATGATCTATTTAATTTATGAATTAATATTCCTTATCAATAAATATCTGTATTGAGTAAAAGATACAAATTAATCAATATATCCCAAGTTAATCAAATAATTTTCAAAGTAAACACTATATGTAAATATGCTATATAGTTTAGAAAATAATTATATCCATCATATAGGAATATGAATATTTAAGAGAAATATGATATACAATGAAAAATTATCACAAGAAAGTTATTTTCTCAATAGAAAGTTAATAATCACAAAACTAATCAATAGATGAGAGGAGACCATAGGTTCATTTATAATATAGTTTTTTGAAATAAAAAAATTTCCTTTGGAAGAATAAAGTGAATGAAAGTGAAATATTAAAAATAACCTTTCATAAAACTATTTCCTTTGTAAAACCTTTAAAAACTTGTATAATTATCAATATCTCATAAAATGGTTATGGTGGAGGGGATATTTGTTATCTCCATAGATGTTAAAAAAAATTCCTTTCAAGTTTTTATAAAAAACATACCCTTTGAAAAATAGTAGAAAAATTCCTTTAAAATTATTTTTAAAAGTCAAGGATAAATTAAAATTTCATAAATAAATAATCTGAGTAAATAAAATGAATTTTTAAAAACAATTTTGAAAAACATGGATATGGAGGAAAAAGATGTCAGTTTAAAAGGGAAATATAATCGTGTTTTATTTTAAACCTGTATTTTATCGATTCAAGAATAAAATATAAGAATATTTGGAATAAAATAGGGAAAATCTAAAAATATCTATTAGATAAGAAAATTATTTGATCCTATTATGGATAAATGATAAGAATCCTATAATAAGAGGAAAAGCAATCCCAAATGAAAGAGAGATTGTAAAATAGATTCTTACCTCCTTAGAAACTTTCAAATTATATCCCTTTGATTAAATAAACATGAATTAAAAATTTAACTATAATTATAAATAGTTATTCATGTTAAATACATCATATGGAAATTATTCACACTGCATAAAAGTGAATAGGTTCATATTAACAAATATGTCTCAATGGAATGGAAATTGCAGTTAAATATCTTAACAATTGGTAACATTTAAGTCAAATCCACTAGGATGAAATAATTAAAATTGAAACTTAAAATACCATGAATTATGAAGGATTAATGATATAATATTTATAAGGGGATATAAAAATTAGGATCACAACAATAAAATATTCCTCAATGAAGGGAAATTGAGATGAAGTCCCTTAACTCACAATTCTTTTTAGTTGAATGTGATTTAAACACCTGTATAATGGTTTTAAGCATGTTATTAATTTATAAAAGAACCAAATTTATGTTTACAAAATCATATATTAATCTCTTATAACATCTTACCACCCATTCATTAACAATATTTTATTATTATTTTGGGTGTTAATTGCCTTGTTTTATCATGCATGTTTTATCATTAAATTTATGGTTATTATGTATTGGATATAGTTCCATCATATAAATAATGATATTAATGTTATAAATATTATATTTAATTATTGGATTTATTTTAAAACCATTATTTAAAGTTTGAGATGAGAAATGAGTCGCATCACTTCATGGAGGTGGTAGTTCGTACATATGCATGAGCAACAATATCATTCCCTTAATGGGTGAAAGTGTAAATAAGTGTATGGTATATTAATTTTATAAAATTAATATACTATTATATGTATTATATATATTCATTATTTTCATTATTATTATTATCCATGCAAGTTTGTGATGTAAAATAAACTACATTGGTTCGTAAGGTGGTAGTCTGTCATACACACGAGTGATGATTTTTTTACCTTTTGATCGAGAAAGAGATAGATAAATATTATTATATAAGTATAATAATATAGCAGTATATTTTATATAAATTTTTATTATATTTTATGTTTTAATACATAATTGAAGGTGGAAAAAATAGAATTAAAAAGAAATATCTTAGTGAAGACAATTAACTTTACTTAGAATAACCTTTTTTGGATCTCTTATTAAGAACCATATTTTTGGGCATTTTGGAAGAAAATAACCTCTAGAATTTGTATAATGATTTTTTTGATATATTTTTGTAGGTTTTGGATGATCCAAATTCCTTTATGGGTGTGAATAAGTGAGGGGATAAAGTTACTTTTTATAATTGAGGAGAAGTGATATTTTTGTAAATACCCAAAAGTATTCTATAATAGGAGGTCACTCTCACCCCATGTGTAATGCGCCAACCCCAGTTACCTAGAGTCAGTGCATTATTACATAACATTGGCATGATCAAAAAAGACCAAGTCTCGAAAGGCCGATTAGTTTAGTAGCCTTGGAATCGCTAGAAACATTCATAAAGTTTACATTACATCATAAAGTGAAAAACTACAACAAAATATTGCCTTCATAGACTACACTCATATCCCCTAATACTATCCCTACAGGTCATTCATAAAATACTTCTTCACATTCTGAGAAAAATGAAACATATAAAGGGGTGAGATTAGATGCCCAATAAGGATAACAATATAGCGGAAACATTCATAAATAAGCATAAACATTTAAGGCAATGTATAACTAAAACAAAATCCTTTTAAACTTGAACTTCAGCATAACATGACAGAAATAAAATGAAATAATTCCATTTACTTATTCACATGGATATTCTACTAATCTAATAATCACATACAATATCCATAACCACTTTTATAATGATGGAATGCATAATGCCAGACTATCATAACCACATAGTCAAGGCCTTGTGCCAAGACTACAAATAAGATTTTGTGAAGGCCTTGTGCCAAGACACTAGTTTGTCTCATGAGACCTAAAGATGTATCGAGAAGCTATAGCGGGATCCACCCGTCTCTTATTAAGTCCAATGCATTCCTCATATGAACATGCTTAAACATAACATAAACATTCGTATTAAAACTAGCATACGAAATGTCAATACTTTTTCCATAAACCATGAATGGTATAAAAATAACACATTCACATTAAAACATATCACAAAACTATAAATACAATATGGAAGTTTTGTATCATAATAAATCAACTTTAAATAAGCTTAAAATCCATCAAAGGATGTTGACATAGATGAAAACAAAACTATTTGAGAGAAATATATATTTTTTTAAAAATCATTTAAAAGTCACATAATTATAAAAGGAAACTTTTACTTTGAAAATATTCTTATAAACTTGTAAGTTAAGCTTCGACTATTTTATAATGGCAGAAAATTGCTACACCCGCTGTATAAGTTAAAAAAAAGACATTCTTACCTTAATTCTGTCGAAAATGTTAAAAAGGACCTTGTTTGGAAAATGATGGAAGGATTCCTTTATAAACATCTTATAAAAATTCAAAAAAGGGTATAAATGAATTTAAACCATAGTCTGTAAAATAGTAAGAATTATTTGAAATACATTTTTAATAAACATGGATGTGGATAATAAATATATCCCAATATATAATTACGTATAAACAACCTCGGATAATGAAGAGATTGTGAAATAAATCCTTACCTTGTACTTTTACTTGGTCGAGGGTAGTTTAACCTATTGTATAATGGTTAAATAATTGATATTAAATTATACAAGAATTATATACATTAATATGATATCATATATGATCTTTTAACATTGCTTTGTTAATAATATTTTAGTATTATCGTTGTTTTGGGTGTTAACTTACTCATTTTCTTTTATATGTTTTGTTACATAAGTCATGTTTGTTATGGATAGGTTGTATCTTATTCATATATATAACGATATGAAGTCCTTAAACATTATTTTTAATCATCAAATGAGAATTATACTTGAATGGATATGATGGGGAATGAATCTCATCGCGTTCGTGGAGAGGGTAGTCCATACGTACACACAAGCGACAATCTCCTTATTTTGATATTAAAATAATATATAATTTGATGTTATATCATATATACAGAATAATTATAATGTTATATTTATTATTTACTTCAATTACACATCATTATCATACCCATCCAAATAATAATGTTTTGAATAACAATTACACCACGACGTGGAGACGGTAAGTCGTATGTACGCACGCATGGTGACATGTCATTCAAAGGATGGATAGAATACTGAATATGGTTGTACCATATTTATAATAACATCACAGTATATAGAAGATACTAGATTTATTATTTTATAATGTAAATATCAAAGAAAAGAGAAGTGGAAGAAGAAAGGAACTTGAAAGAGGGTGGTGAAAACATTACATCTTCTTCGGGTTCTTCCTTTTGATTTGATAAAAATGGTTCCTTAGGTTGGCTTTCTGATCAAACTAAGGCCTCTAGGTTGAAGTGAGGGAAGTTGAGAGAATATTTGGGCAGGGTTTGGCTGATCCAAAAGGCTTTGAAGGTGTGAATTAGAGAGAAGGGGGAGTTCCCTACTACAAGAGGGGTGAGGGCAACCTTTGGAAAAGCTAGAAATATTATTTTATAATAAATTCATTTTCAGTTTTTAATGGATCCAAAGTGGATTATTTAAATTTTAACATGGGGATAAATCTAAAACCACTCAAAAAATAGGTTTTATATAGGTTTGGGTCACTATATTAACTTTATAGTTTTGATTTAACTCTTAGTTAAATAGTTTTATATATACCATGTCTCTTTGTATTTTTATATTATATAGTTAATCAAATTACTATATACTTCCAAGAAACCCCAAAGTGGTCCATTAATGATACAAATATCATTATATAAGTCCTTTTACTGAACCTTATATTTTTAGGAATAGAATATCAATTACTAATATAATATTTGTTTTAAAAACTCCTTTATGTCAATTTTGACACTATTTAATAATTGATTTTTGTTAAAGTCTTAACAAATTTATTAATTCGAAAAAAATTCATTTAATTAATCCTAACATGTCATATTAACAAATAACATTTGTTTATATCATAAAAAATTTCAAATTTTATTTATTTTAACATTTATAATACCAATTATTTGATTCTTTCATTAATAAGGAAAATACTGCATCATTATTGTGTCATAAATAATTTTAATTATTCAATGTCTAAAAATTATAAATAAAATACCATTATGTAGGAAATATTTTTTATCTTTTTAATTAATATTTATAGTAGAAAATATAACATATATAACCCTATGTAAAAATTGTTTTTCTAAAAGATATATGCTTATGTCATTTTGGTATTTACTTTAACTTAATTAATATAAAGTGTCATTATCACTTACAAGTGGCTCCATGGGGTCACAAAATCGACCCAAAGATGCCCATGGTCGGACATGTATCAACCAAAAGGTTCAGGACTCGTTTTAGGGTAATTTAATATTATTATAATATTATTTTTTTACCCTTATTTACCAGATTTACCCTTTAACCATGGTAAATAAAATATTTACCGAAGTAATTATTCAAAATGTATAAAAATAAAAGTTACCTATTTAAAAATTTTGAATCTACTGATTCTAAATATGGAATCCATTTTTCTAAATTCAAAACACAGAAGTGGCAGAAATTAATTTAAAATTAATTCCCGTTGTCAAAACAAAAAACGTGTTTTTAAGAAATAATAACAATCAAAAGATTGGCACTTGATTATGTCAAGTTTAAATGTGAAATTATGTCCAATGACCAAAATTGGATTAAATGGTAAAAATATAATCTAATTATACATTAAAATCACTCAAATTCATAATTTATCACTATTAATTATTTCGATTAAAAAAGTTGTTTTTTAATTAAAATTTAGTAATTTTCACTATTCATCAAAAATTGAATGTTTTCAGAAAAAAACAAAAAATTCACCCTAAGATAATTTAGATATTCCAAATACCAAAATGAAGTTAATTTTTAAAGATAAAATTTATAAAATTTCAAAAAGTGGGTATTACTATTCATAACGGCTAGTTTGATTGGTTGTGGTGTGTGTTAGAACTTGAAGTTGCGTACAACACACGCTACTGTATTATTCAAAGAAAAGCGTACCGTGGAATCTTAGGGTGTTACATTCTACCCTCCTTAAAATAATTTCATCCTAGAAATTTCTATAATACTGCCGCATGAAAAGACTCGGGTTGTTCTTCATTATAAGTTCCTCGAGTTCCCACGTTGCCTCTTTCATCTTATGGTTTCTCTATAGAAATTTTACCTGACGAGTCATCTGGTTTCCCAACACTTGTTCTCTAGTATCAAGAATCCTGATGGGCTCTTCGTAATAAGACAGATCGGGTTCCAGTTCTACTTCTTCATAGGTGAGTACATGCGTTGGGTCAGGCATGTATTTTCTCAACAGTGATACGTGGAACACATCGTGAACTTTAGAGAGACTTGGCGACATTGCTAAATGGTAAGCTACAACCCCAATTTGTTCTATAATTTAGAAAGGTCCTATGTACCTGGGACTCAATTTACCCTTCTTACTGAAACTTATAACACCCTTCCATGGAGATACCTTCAAGAAAACATGATCTCCTACCTGAAATTACAAATTCTTCCTTTGCTTATTATTATAGATATTCTACCTACTTTGAGCTTCTTTGATGTGGGTTTGTATTACCTTCACCTTTTCTATTGTTTCGTCAACAAGTTCTGGGCCTACAAGTTTTCTTTCACCAACATCATCCCAACAGGTTGGTTTGCGACATCTCTTTCCGTATAACGCTTCATATGGTGTCATCTCAATACTTGAATGGAAGCTATTGTTATAGAAAAATTCCACCATAGGTAAATATTGATCCCACATACCCAGAAAGTCAAGTGAGAAAGATCTCAACATGTCTTCTAAGGTTTGAATAGTCTATTCTGATTGTCCATCAGTTTGGGGGTGGTAGGCAGTGCTCAAATGAAGTTCAGTATCCAGGGCTTTCTGAAGAATTTTCTAGAATCTTTAAGTAAAACGGGGATCAGGATCAGAAAAAATCGATAGAGGTACTCCATGAAGTCTCACAACTTAATTAATATATAGTCTTTCTAGACTTTCAAGTGGTAGATCTTCTCTTATAGCAAGAAAATGTGCTGACTTGGTAAGACAATCAACAATGAATCATATTGCATCGTTCCTTCTAGGAGTCTTTGGTATCCGCATGGAAAAGTCTATCATAATATTATCCCATTTCCACTCAGGTATGGGAAGAGGTTGCATGAATCCTTCAGGCTATTTCCTTCCTACTTTTACTTGCTGAAAAACTATACATCTTAACACAAAATCAGAAATCTCCCTCTTCATGTTGTCCCACCAAAAATGTTCCTTCAAATCTCTATACATTTTGGTGCTCCCAGGGTGTATAGAGAAATTGGAACTATGATAATCATCCAAAAATTCCCTTTTTAGATAAGGTATATCGGGAACACAAATTCTCTTCCCAAATTTCAAAATTTCTTCTTCATACACAATTTCACTCAATCTCCCATCATTCACAGCTTTAATCTTCTTTTGAAATTCTTTATCATCGGTCTGAGAACTCTTAATCCTTTCTAGTAAAGATTATATATCAAACATTTGAAAAAGTATCGATGTTTCACCTTCCATGGTTATTCCCACATCCAACTTTACTAGATCCATGAAAATTGGATCCCTTTCAACTCTCATTTTGTTCAAAACTCCATGATACTTTCTGCTCAATGCATCTGGCACCTTATTTTCCTTTCCCGGGTGGTAGTGTATCATGCAATCATAATCCTTGAGTGGTTAGAGCCATCTCCTTTGCCTCATGTTGAGTTCTTTCTGTGAGAAAATATACTTCAAACTCTTGTGATCGGTATATATCTCACATTTTCACCAAAAAGATAATTTCTCCATATCTTCAAAGAAATGATTACAGTAGCTAACTCAAGATCATGAGTAGTATAGTTTTTCTCCTGAATTTTCAGCTATCATGATGCATAGGCAATAACCCTGTCAGTCTGTATAAGGACACAAACAAGTCCTTTCTTGGAAGCATCATTATAAATAACAAACCCATCATTCCCTAATGGTAGAGTCAATATAGGAGCATTGACTAATCTTCTCTTCAGTTTTTCAAAAGATTCTTCACACTCTTTTTTCTAAATAAATTTAACCCCTTTATGTGTGAGCTTCGTTAATGGGTTATCCAATCAGGAAGATTTTTGGATGAAACACTGATAATAACCTGCTAAACCAATAAAACTGCGTACCTCAGTTATACTCGTCGGTTCTGGATATTCTTGGATTTCCTTGGTCTTAGAAGGATCAATGGAAATTCCATCCTTAGAGACAATATGGCCAAGAAAAGTAATATCCTAAAGCCAGAATTCACACTTTTTAAACTTCCCATATAATTCATGTCTTCTAAGAGTCTTCAGGATAATGTGCAAGTGATTTTCATGATCTTCGTAGCTTTTGGAGTATACCAAGATATCATCAATAAATACCACTACAAAATCATTGAGATATTTTTTGAAAACTATGTTCATTATATCCATGAATACAGAGGGTGCATTAGTTAATTCAAAAGGAGTTACTGTAAACTCATAAAGTCTGTACCTGGTTCGAAATGTTGTCTTCAGAATGTCTTCCTTCTTCACACACAACTGATGGTATCCAGATCGAAGTTCAATCTTTGAAAATTATTGAGCTCCATGCAGTTGGTCAAATAAATCATCAATGCGAGGTAGGGGATACTTGTTATTTATTGTTATAGCATTGATTTCCCTATAGTCGATACATATCCTCATAGATCCTTCTTTCTTCTTAACAAAAAGGATAGGGGCTCCCCATGGAGAAACACTAGGGTGAATAAATCCCTTATTACTCAATTCCTCTAGTTGTTTATTTAGTTCAACTAATTCCACAGTGGCCATTCTATAAGGGGTCTTCGATATAGGCCTTGAACCAGGAATTAAATCAATAGAAAACTCAATTTCTCATTTTGGAGGATGTCCAGGTAAATCTTCCGGAAACACATCAACATATTCTTTCACAATAGGTACATCCTCTATTTGAACATTCCTTTCCTCACACATAGTTATTTCATTCTCTTCCTCCCCAATAATTGAATTTAGTTGAGCTACTGGGGGTGGATCTAGATAAGAATCAGGTGGTGACGATTCTGCTCTAAAGATAAGGTGTTCTTTATCATCATCATTAAAAATCGTAACCTCCTTAATCTTACAATAAATCTTGGCATCATGGTCCCAAAGACAATCCATACCGATGATTATATCAAATTCAATCATTGGTATGATGATGAGATCAGTAGATAAAGAACATTTATGTGCTCTAATGGGGATAGATTCACAAAACTTTGTTGCAATGATACTTCCCTTAGGAGTTTTGACTGACAACTCCCTTGTTAAATCAAATTGGAAATATATAATTTTCTTAGAAAACTAGGAAGATATGAAACAATGTGATGATCCCGAATCAAATAAAGAATTTTCTAAACTTGAGGAAACCATTAAATTACCTTCAACTACGTCCTTCGGAGCTTCTACCTCAGCAGTAGTGATAGCATAAGCTTGGCCTTGATCCCTTGGCCTTTTCTAAGGTAAGCTCCCCTGATGCTTAGGACATTCATTTTCATAATATACCATCTCCCTGCAATTGTAGCATTGAACATTGGTAGCATCTTTCTTCCCCTTGCAATCACGAGCTTGGTGGCCTTTTTTACCACACTTGTAATAGACTCCCATTCCCTTCAAGAAAGTACCAGGGTGTTTCTTCCCACATTTACTACAGGATGGATATTCAACTTTTCCCTTCTTCCCCTTATTTCCATTCCCAGAGTGATCAACAGATCTATTCTTCTCTTACTTTTCTTTAAATTCATAAGACATAGAGAATTATTTTTCTGTCTTGATAGCACATGAGACAATATCTTCGTATGATGAGAAGGATTGTGATACTAATGCTCGACGGAGAAATGGTTTTAACCCATAAAATAAATGATCAATCTTAATCCTTGGGTTACATATATCATCTGATGCATGCCTCGCTAACCTTGTAAAGTTAGCCTTATACTTTGCGACATTGTCATCCTCCTTTTGTATTAGACTCAGAAATTTCCTTTCCATACCTGCTCGATGGTCATGAGGAAAGTATTTTTTAAGAAAATATCTTTAAACTCCCTCCATTACATATTTGATACTTCATCATCCTCCTTTGTGTTTTGAATCAATTACCACCATTGGTCAGCATCTTCAGTGAGGCGGTAAACTGCCATGATAACTTTTTCCCATTCACTACTCCCTAAGGCATGGAATATTTTCTCTAAGGAATTTATCCATTTATCATCTACTAATGAATCTATACTCCCATTGAATTTTGGTGTTTGTTTCCTCATAAAGAGATCTAACATTGATCCTCCACACTGTGGATATGGGTGCTCCATACGGGTAAGGTTATTATTTATAACCTGAGTGAGTTGTCCCAGTATGGTGATTAATTGATCATCACCAGTTGCATCACCAGCACCACTATAATTATCTTGAGCAGGAGGGAAATACCTACATGGAGTGCGTTCATTGATACGGTTTCCATTTCTTCCACTAGGTGCCATTTCTAAACAATGACATACACTATATTAGTTTATTAATCACAATACATAAATCCAAACTTAAAACCACATAACATGAATTGCACAATTTATGGATATAATCCATAATAATAAAAATGTTTTCTTTAGGGAATTATATACTCATAAACCCTTCATAATGGTTTGTAAATAAAATGAGAATTATCCTAATAATATCCCCTGTGAGTTTCGTAACCAAGAGTGTAGCAAGGGCCGTTGTCGTGCACCAGTTTCTGTTGGAGTCTAGCTCAAAGCGGTGTTTTCAGGTTTTACCCCTAGGTACATCTGTGCCAGAGCTGCCTCTACCTGCTCATATACAGAAAGGGATGTATTGCTTGAAAAACTCACAAAATCTCTACAATACCAGAATTCTAGGAATTTCTTCTATACTAATCTTCAAAGTCCATCTTAGGTCTATGTTCTCTAATCAGAGTTTATCTAAATATAGCTTCCAAGGTTTGTACTAAACTTTATCTGATACTAATTGTAACGCCCTAAACCCAATTAACCAGATTCGGTGCATTATTACATAACATTGGCATGATCACAAAAGATCAAGTCTCGAAAGACCGATTAGTTTAGTAGCCTTGGAATCAATAGATACATTCATAATTTTTACATTACACCATAAAGTGAAAAACAACAACAATATATTGTCTCCATAGACCACACTCATATCCCCTCAAACTATCCTTGCAGGTCATTCATAAAATACTTCCTCACATCCTAGGAAAAATAAAACATAGAAAGGGGTGATCTCAGATGCCCAGTAAGGATAACAATATAACGGAAACTTTCATAAATAAGCATAAACATTTAAGGCAATGTATAACTAAAAAAAATCCTTTTAAACTTGAACTTCAGCATAATATGGTAGAAATAAAATGAAATAATTCCATTTACTTATTCATATGAATATTATACTAATCAAATAATTACATGCAATATCAATAACCACTTTCATAATGATGGAATGCATAATGCCAGACCATCATTACCACATAGTCAAGGCTTTGTTCCAAGACTACAAATAAGATAATGTCAAGGCCTTGTGCCAAACACTAGTTTGTCTCATGATACCTACTGATGCATCAAGGAGATATAGCGGGCTCCACCCGTCACTTATTTAGTCCAATGCATTCCTCATATGAACAGGATTAAACATAACATAAACATTCGTATTAAAACTAGCATACGAAATGTCAATAGTTTCTCCATAAAACATGAATGGTGTAAAAATAATACATCCACAGTCAAACATATCACAAAACCTTCAATACAATATGGAAGTTTTTTATCATAATAAATCAACTTCAAATAAGCTTAAAATCCCTCAAAGGATGTTGACATAGATGAAAACAAAACTATTTGAGAGAAATATCTCTTTTTTTAAATCATTTAAAAGTCACATAATTAAAAACGGAAACATTTACTTTGAAAATATTATTATAAACTTGTAAGGGAAGAATCGACAATTTTATAATGGTGGAAAATAGCCACACCCACCTAATAAGTTAAAAAAATACATTCTTACCTTAATTCTGTCGAAAAGGTTAAAAAGGACCTTGTTTGGAAAATGATAGAAATATTCCTTTATAAACATCTTATAAAAAGTAAAACAAGGGTATAGATGACTTTAACCCATAGTCTTTAAAATAGTAAGAATTATTTGAAATACATTTTTATGAAACATAGATGTGGATGATAAAGAGGTCCTAGTAGATAATTACGTATAAACAACCTCGGATAATGAAGAGATTGTGAAATAAACCCTTACCTTGTACTTTTCTTTGGTTTAGGGTAGTTTAACCTCTTTTATAATGGTGAAATAATTGTTATTAAATTATAAAAGAATTATATACATTAATATGATATCATATATGATCTTTTAACATTTCTTTGTTATCAATATCTTAGTATTATCGTCGTTTCGGGTGTTAACTTACTCATTTTATTTTATATGTTTTGTTACATAATCCATGTTAGTTATGGATAGATTGTATCTTATTCATATCCATAATGATATCAAGTCCTTAAAAATTATTTTTAATCATCAAATGATAATTATACTTGAATGGATACGATGGGGAATGAATCTCATCGCATTCATGGAGACGGTAGTCCGTACATACGCACGAGTGACAATATCATTCTTTTGATATTAAAATAATATATAATTGGATTTTATATCATATATAAAAAATAATTATAATGTTATATTTATTATTTACTTGAATTACACATCATTATCATACCCATCCAAATAATAATGTTTTTAATAACAATTACACCACGACCTGGAGTCAGTAAGTCGTACGTACACACGTATGGTGACATGTCCTTCAAAGGATGGATACAATACTAAATAAGGTTGTACCATATTTATAATAACATAAAATTATATAGAAGATACTGGATTTATTATTTTAGAATGGAAATATCAAAGAAAGAAGAAGTGGAAGAAGAAAGGAACTTGAAAGAGGGTGGTGAAAACATTACCTCTTCTTTGGGTTCTTACTTTTGATTTGATCAAAATGGATCCTTAGGTTGGATTTTTGATAGAACTAAGGCATCTAGGTTGAATTGAGGGAATTTGAGAGAATATTTGGGCAGGTTTTGGCTGATCCAAAAGGTTTTGAAGGTGTGAATTAGAGATAATGGGGAGTTCCCTTTTATAAGAGGGGTGAGGGGTACCTTTGGAAAAGCTAGAAATATTATTTTATAATAAATTAATATTCAGTTTATAATGGCTCCAAGGTGGATTATTTAGAGGTTAAGGTGGGGATATGTAGAAAACCACTAAACCAATAGGTTTTAGACAGGTTTGGGTCACTATATTAACTTTATCTTTTTGATTTAACTCTTAGTTAAATAGGTTGACATTTACCATGTCTCTTTGTATTTTTATATTATATAGTTAATAAACATACTATATACTTCTAAGAGACACCCAAGTGGTCCAATAATGATACACCTATCATTATATAAGTCCTTTGGATAAACCTTATATTTTTAGGAATAGAATATCAATTAATAATATAATATTTGTTTTAAAAAGTTTTTTATGTCAATTTTGACACTATTTAATAATTTATTTTTGTTAAAGTCTTAAATAATTCATTAATTAGAAACAAATTAATTTAAGTAATCCTAACATGTCATAATAACCAATAAAATTTGTGTATGTCATCAAAAATTTCAAATTATATTTATTTTAACATTTATAATACCAGTTATTTGATTCTTTCATTAATAAGGAAAATACTACATCATTATTGTGTCATAAATAAATTTAATTATTAAATGTCTAAAAATTATAAATAAAATTCCATTATGTAGGAAATCGTTTTATATTTATAATTAATATTTATAGTTAAAAATATAACATATATAACCCTATGTAAAAATTGTTTTTCTAAAAGATATATGCTTATGTCATTTTTGTATTTACTTTAACTTAATTAATATAGTGTCATTATCTCTTACAAGTGGCTTCATGGGGTCCCAAAATTGACCCAAAGATGCCCATGGTCGGACATGAATCAACCAATAGGGTTATGACACGTTTTAGTGTAATTTAATATTATTATAATATTATTATTTTACCCTTATTTACCAGATTTACCCTTTAACCATGGTAAATAAAATATTTACCGAACTAATTATTCAAAATGTATAAATATTAAATTTAACTATTTACACAATTTGGAAATCCTGATTATAAATATAGAATTCATTTTTCGAAATTCAAAACATAGAAGTGGCAAAAATTAATTTAAAATTAATTCCCATTGTCACAATAATAAACTTGTTTTTAAGAAATAATAACTATCAAAAGATTGGCACTTGCTTATGTCCAGTTTAAATGTGAAATTATGTCCAATGACTAACATTGGATTAAATGGTAAAAATATAATCTAATTATACTTTAAAATCACTCAAATTCATAATTTATCACTATTAATTATTTCGATTTAAAAAGTTGTTTTTTAATTAAAATTTCAAAAAGTGGGTATTACTATTCATAACGGCTAGTTTGATTGGTTGTGGTGTGTGTTAGAACTCGAAGTTTCATAAAACACACGCTACTTTATTATTTAAAGAGAATCATATCGTGGAAGCTTGGGGTGTTACACCATGTGCATCCAAAATAAAATAATAATTGATTGGTGGGAAGTTAAATTCAATAAACACCTCTATAAAATAAAAATAAACATTTTTTTAACATGTTCTTCCCTTATCCTTTAAGTTTACTTACTTTTACTATTTTAGTTTTCACCACAATAACTAGTTGTTTAACATATGAAAATTATTCATTAAGACTAAAATAAAATGATCCTTATTTGACAATTTAGACTCAATAATTTTAAATATTAAGTCTAATTTATCAGTAAAAATTATTTTTTTTGAAAATTAATTTTAACACAAGCGCATGTAATGTGAAAACCCCTGTTTTAACCTTAACTGCAGTAAATAAATTTTACAGTCTTCAATAATCATTATGAATAAAAATTATGTTTACTATATTATATAATATTAATTATTATGATTCCAAATATTTAATAAATTTTATAAAATCCAACTTAAATAAGATTAAAATTTTAATTTAAAGTAAAACCCATAAATGTGTTGAGATATGAGGTTTCAGTAAATTCATTTTAAAGCATAAGATGATCTTATATTAACTATATAACCAGTAATTATCCTGATAAGGATTTAAATTCTAAAATTTAGACAAATAATATATAAATTTAATTTAAATCTTTCTTTATTAGTGGTTATTTTAATTAATTAAAATAGAGGAACATTAGGCATTTAAAAACAATTTTCAGAAAAATGTGTTTTAAGACTAAAAATAAACTTATACTAAAATTAGATAAAAATATGATTAAAATGTAATTAATTATTTTATATATAATTAAATAATTATTTTGTAACATTGTAATTAAATTAAATTAATAACGTTACTTTTAAATTAATTAAAATATTGAGATGAAATGATAATTTTACAAAAATAAGTATTTCTCACCATTCACTAAAAAATCATCCTTTTTAGAAAAAATCAAAAATTTCACCCTAATGTAAATTTTATATGATGATTAAAAAAAATTATATTATTTTTATAAAATAAAATTTCTAAAAGTGTTATAAACTACCTATAATTTCCATGAATAAAATGAAAAATGAAAACATTTTTGAAGAAAATGTAATTCGAACCATAAAATTACTTTACTATAAATTTGAGTGATTATTTACTAATAATTTATCTATAAATTTTTTATTAATTATTACATCTTTATATATATTTGAAAATTTGGTTAATCCTATTCATAACCTCTAATTCACTAACTAGATTATAATAATCATATTTAAATAATATATTTTATGGGTCATTAAAGTTCAGTGTTGCATGTTGTATATGCTAACAAACAGAATATTACTGTTTTAAAATATTGGGGTTTCATATACCAAAATCTATCTAAAATATTAAATTTATTTAAAATAAATATAATGTTAAATATTTGGGTGTTACATTCTCCCCACCTTCAATAAATTTCATCCTCACAATTTGAACTTGCACTCAGAACTCAAGGGTTTGATATTTGAAAATTCCATTGTTGAAAACCCACATCACAAAGGGTTAATAAAACTTCCTACTAAAAGAGGTAAAGGGTTTTATAAATTTCATATGGCCTAAATTGACTTAAAGCTTTCTTGTTTTTATTGATTTTTAATAACCCCCTTTAAAGGGATGAGGGGGAACCCTTACAAGGCCCGTAAGTGAAAATTAGTGGGAAGTGAAAATATGGACATGAAAGAAAAACAGAAATAATTATAAATAGTGATAGAGATCACTGATTACAATAAAGTGAATGACAAAAAGGTAGTTAAAAACCACAAAACTATAAATTTGTGATGAGTTAAAAGACCATTTGATTTATTGGATATAAAGGTTAAAGGAATTTCTTTCATGATACTTTTTTAAAAGTTGAGTAATTATTTGACTGTCATTGAATATAAGAAAATATACTTAATTGATATCTTTATATTTCATAAAAACAACATTATCATTTGGTTTTTCTTTACTCAATTTCCACTTTATCTATTACTCCAGGAAATGAATATCCAAAATTAATTTTTATTCCCAAATCACTAAAATTAACTTTTGAATGGATCATAAGATCCATAAAAGAGTGACAAGTATTTTCACTTATCTTTAAATATTTTCCAAAAACCAATTTGGTAATCACAAGTTATCCAATATAATACATTAATATCTAAACATCAATAGTAATATAACTAGTTTAAAATTAATATTTATCCATCTAATATTTTTCGATAAAAACAAGGACATTTTAACCAAAACATCACATAGTCCAGTGGTTGGCGCTAAAACCTTACCACCTGTTGTTTTTGGGTTTAAGCCTCATAACCATACCAAATTTGACGGGGTATCACTCGGCATGTGGGTTTTATTTTTTGCAAAAAATATATTGATATAATTTCTATAATGTTCAAAAATTGTGATGAGCCATAATTACTAAAACTTTTAAGATAATATAACCTCAAATGTTACCACAAAATGTAAAATAATTCTTCCTTAAAATAATTTATTAATATACTAAACCAATAGGTTTTATTGAAATAATTTCTCTAAAAATATCCTTATTCTTGATAAACTCCCATCACATAAAACCTCAAAAATGGTAGTTTAAGACATTGAACTTATGATCAGCCTTAAACTCATAAACTCATAATGGTATCCATAATTTTAGAGTTAATATTAAATTAATAAATATGTGATTCCAAAATTAACATGATCCTTAGAAGTTTCATGATTCATAAAACCAAAATACCATTGATAAAAACACTCTTAAAATTTAATGCTTGAATACCAACACATAAATACTTCAACCCTTTAACTTTAATATTAGTCCTTTATTGGTCTAAAAGTTTACATTTAAAAGAGGTAATTGAATCAGATAATTCCTTGGTTCCCCAAATTCAAGACAACGAAATGTAAATGGATTCCTAGGATGAAATATATTTCACTTCACTGAACTCCTCACTTTTCCTTATAAATTTATCACTATATTCCCTTATTTTTCACACATAAAACATTTTACTATTCCTTTCAAAAATTATATTGGGTGTCTCTTTATATATTTCTGACATGAATTAAATCAATCACTTTTTCCTCTATAATCTCCACCGCTTGAGCACTAAGAAGACTTCATCCTTCTCTTCTTTGGAGAGTCTGAAATTTGGTTAAGGTATAGATCTTTAATCATATATCCTTATTAATGATTAGGAAAAATCATGATATATTTCACTCAAGTCATTATTTCAGTTGGTTTCTCATAATCACCACATTTTCCATCGTATTAATTTTTAACATGATTCTTTTGAGTTCTAGTCATTGAGTAAAACAAAAAAATCATATTGTGAGAAATAATAATTGAAGTGGGAAAACCATATAATCATTTATAGGGTTTCTAAAACATAACACATTATTTTAAATATAATAAAACCTAGGTTTAACCTAGGTCATTCATTATCATCATCTATTCAAGTCATTTATAACGTTTTGTAAAGAAAATGAAAACTATCAAAATAATATCCCAAGGAGTGTCAAACCTGGTGTGCAGTAAGGCCTGTTATCATGCACTGAGTGATAATCAGGTCAAATCCCAATGTGCTATTTTTAGAGTTATTCCCCTAGTTACAACGGTTCTATAATGACTTCCACTAGTAGTATCCAAATAGGGATGCATTTTTAGGAAAACCACATAGTCTCTCCCCCACCAAAACTTTAGTATATTATTCTATACATATCCTCAAAGTATATCATAGGGTTATATTTCCTAATCTATGTCTTCTTAAATCTTGTTCCCAAGGTCTATACTAAAATTAATCTTATACCAACTATAAAGGACCTGACCCCAGTATCCCAGAGTCTATGATTACTTTATTACATTGGCATAAGATACAAGTAATTTCATCTTGAAGGTCTAAATTTTTTTTTAGACTTTTTAAACTAGATACTTACTTGAGTCACTTATTACAATTGAAAACATAAATTAAAAACAAATATTGTAAATATTTTGTATCCTTGAACTCATTTAAATATTCCTTCTTTATATACTAGGGAAAGGAAACAAAATAAGGGTGATCTCAAATTCTCAATAAGAGTTATGTAAAGTGGAAACTATCATGAATCAATAATTCATCTTCAATATATAAATATAAATAACTAAACATTCACATCATTTAATAAATAACTTTACTATAATTTTTAGATAATTCATAATCAATATGGAAAGACAAATAACTGAACACACACCCCATTTAATCAATTACTTGAGAAAAAAATTTATACATTGATAATATCAATTCAATAATCTCATGGATAATAATTACTGAATTCTTAGTGAAGGAAATAGTTAATATTGGAATCCATGATCTCATAGATCTTGGTATCTATATCATCAAGACCTTTCTTAATATGATTTAAAACTATGTGTAAAACCCTATCTGATGCTAGATTATAGATTCACCTCATGCGACTATCGATGCATCAAGGGGAAATATAATTCTAATACCCACCCGTCACTACATGTACTATTCATTACTCACATATTGAATGATCAATTTAATTCATGAATAAATATTCCTTATCTAAATATATATATATTGATTGAAGGATGTTTATTTATCAATATTTACCCATTAAATCATATAACTATTAAACTAAACACCATATGAAAATATGTTATATGGTTTAGGAAATAATCATATATATTGTAACGACCCAAACTTTTTAATAATATTTGTTTTCTAAATTTTTGTGTTATTTTATTTTATACTCCACAAAACTATATCCTTTAATTAATGAAGTGATACCATTGGGTTTCGACTGTTATATGAAAATTGTTCAATATGACCGTTGGAAACTAAACTTTTAACGTTACAATTATTGTTTATAAATAAAAGTTATCTTTGTTAATTAATATAGAAAAAAGAGTCGATGGCCTCATCCAGTAGACTCGGGCAGTATGAAGCCCATTAGCCAAAGCTTGGAAAGGGGGTGGTGTAACGACCCGAATCCGAAGCCCCCCCACTGGTGCCCCGTACCCGGTTCACCACATGACTTCAAGCGCATTTCCCCAAACGTCAGAGGCTACCGACTAGCAGCGAGGGCCTTGGTATGTTATTGGGGAAACTATGCCCTCATTCGGTAAGGTATACAAGGTAAGAAAAACAACAATAAACAGCGGAAGCAGTAAACAATACGCAACAACTGAAACCAAACAGCGGAAGTAATTAATATATATATATAGAAATGATGATAATGATAAAGCAGGTACAAGTATCTATGGAAAACAGAAAACACAACAACGTGTTGGAATAAAACTGAAAACAAAGTGAAAAGGAAAAACAAAATAAACTCTTCATCATCGCGAGCCACGGCTCGGTCCCATGCTCCCCAGCTCCAGCGCAATCAAGAACATGAATTAGAAGGGAGCTTGCTCTTATCTATACCTGCAGAAACATAGTCTTCTTGGGCCCAAAAGTATGGCCCAAACAGGGTGTGAGATACAATCCTAGTAGGAAACCACCCAAAGATTTGTACCTAACAGTCAATGAATACATGGCAGTAATATAACAAGAAGCAGTAAACAGGAAAACACAAGTAGCTACAATCCACAGTTCTAAAAAATAAAGTTCACAAGTAAACATCCCACAACAAGAAGGTAATAGGTAACCCTATGGGTAGCTCTCACATCCTAACCCCTATGGTTCAACCTATAAGTACTAGCAACCCTCTAGGAGGAACACACAGTCTCACCCTGCTGGTTCAGCTATGAAATTAATAGACTCTCTGGGGAAGCACTCACCGTCAATTCCCCCTATAGTCTGGTATCGTGCTAAAGGCTCTCTGGGGAAGCACTCAACATCTATTCCCCCTATGGCCCACATCGAGGAACTATAGACTCTTTGAGGAAGCACTCAACGTCAATTCCCCCTGTGGTCTCACATCGTAATTAAAAGACACTATGGAGAATCCTTTCCGTCAATTCTCACTTTGGTCTAATACTCTAGGTTCTCACAGTCCTGAGTGAAAAGTAAAACATGCTCACCACATGTATACATCGTACAAGTAACCCTCAATAACTACTTGGCCATCAACTAAGGCTCAGCCGAATAATAAGGTAGCAGTTCCACTGTCCTATGACTAAGCATGGAAACTGGAAAAACACCAAACAGGCAGAACAAGCATAGAAAACATCCAAGGTATAGTAAGGCTACCATAATCATAGGAAAAACATCTACTATAGCAATCAAGCAAAGTTGGCAATACAAAAAGGGAAAAATAGGAAATGCAATACCCCGTTCAAGGGTATTGGTGAAATTTGTACAAAATATTCATCAACTATCTATGGAAAGGCACAAACCACCTACCTTGATCCTATGAGATCGATATACGTGAACGACGAGGACGGATTCCCCATAGAACGACGTAGATCTGAGAAAAGAACAAAATGATCAACCTATGATAACTTGAAAACCAGAAGGAATCAAGAAACAAGACTCAAGCACAAGGGATATCTCACCGGTGCGATTCCAACGCAATAGACCGTGCTCAAATCGGAGAACGGATGAAGAGGCGGGAGTTTGTCGAAGATCCGGCCGTACGGTCACTCTCGGGTGGACGGAATCTGGAGAGGAAGATGAAATTGGGGGTTAGGTGCGACCCCAGTCTGTTTAATGAAAAAAAATAAAAGTACACAGCATGTATTTTTAAAGTACACGGCGTGTAGTGGGTTTTTCCGTACTCCGCTAAAATCGGCCTCCACATCACCCCTACACACTGTGTGTGTGGCCCGGGCACGGCCAACACACGTCTTTGAGCTGGAGATGAGTACACGGCGTGTACTCAGAAAGTACACAGCATGTACATCGAAAATTTCCAAAAAATTCAATTTTCTTAAAAACTACAGAAAAAGGAAAACCGTACATGAAAAGAAGATCCAGGTTCTTACAAACATCCCCCATTAAATAAATTCATCCCCGAATTTCCCTAATGAGACGGAGAAGAAGAAACCGCGAACAAATCTGGCCATTGCTATCATACATCGGCATCCCTCTCCCATGTCTCATCCTGTACTCACCTGTGCTGACATAGAACCCGTAACAGAGGAACAGACCGCCCGCGGAGGACCTTCGCACTGCGATCGACAATCCGGATAGGATGCTCCTCGAACAATGCATCTGCTTCAAGCTCGACTTCCTCGGGCTGAAAGACATGAGATGGGTCTGAAAAGCAATGTCGGAGTTGAGAGACGTGGAAGATGTCGTGCATGGTCCGATACCTCTGAGGTAGCTGCAACCGATAGGTGACCAGCCCAACTCTCTCTAAGACCTCAAACGGCCCGACGTGCCGCGGTGAAAGCTTACCCTGTCTCTGAATCCTCTTGTGTCCCAACCTCGGTGTGACACGTAGGAAAACCTGATCACCGACCTTGAACTCCAGAGGTTGTCTCCGCTGATCAGCATAAGACTTCTGTCGAGACTGCGTTGTAGCCATCCTCTTCTGAATCATCTCTATCTGTTCTAAGGTCTTCTGAACAAGACGCGGTCCCAGCAAAGATGCCTCTCCTGCCTCCAGCCAGCATAAGGGTGATCGGCATGGCCTACCGTACAAAGCCTCGTATGGCGCCATCTGAATGGTTGTCTGGAAACTGTTGTTGTAGGCGAACTCCAACAGAGGGATATGCTTCTCCCAAGAACCTCCAAAGTCTAGGATGCAAGCTCAGAGCATATTCTCAAGCACCTGGATCGCACGCTCGGACTGGCCATCAGTCTGGGGATGGTATGATGTACTCAAAAGTACCTGTGTACCTAAGGCCTTCTGAATTCCTTGCCAGAACCGAGAGGTAAAACGCGCATCCCTATCTGAAACGATGGAGTGTGGGACTCCATGCAGACAAACGATCTCCTGGATGTAAAGTCGTCCCAAATCATCAACACTGAAGGTCTCCTTGATCGGCAAGAAGTGAGAAACCTTCGTAATCCTGTCGATGACAACCCAAACAGCATCGTTCCCTCGAGGAGACCTCGGAAACCCAGTCACAAAGTCCATCGCGACGTCATTCCACTTACACTCCGGAATGGGTAACTGCTGTAAAAGGCCTGCTGGTCACTGATGCTCTACCTTCACCTGCTGACAAGTAGAATAGATCATGACAAAACCGGCAACATCCTTCTTCGTACCTGGCCACCAGTACTGGCGATGAAGATCCCGATACATCTTGGTGATTCCAATATGAACTTCCCAAATAGAGGAATGAAAATCCCGCATCAGCTCCTCGCGTATGTCTTCTGGCACCCATACGCATCCCTGGAAACGTAAGATCTCATCCTCTCCCACTATCCATTCGGGAAGAGGGTCTTATCCTGATACACTCTCCCGTAGGACTAGGCCTTCTGAGTCTGATAGTTGCCTCATCCGTACCCGATCAAGAAGTGTAGAGGTAACAGATACAGAAGAAAGGTAAGTCTATCCTTGTCTGTTATGCACCTCCAGATGCATCTCAGAGAATAGAGAAATCAGCTGCCACTCACTGTTGGCCACATGAACTGCCTGAACCTGAGTTCTCCTACTCAACGCATCTGCCACTACATTGCCCTTTCCCGGCATATAGGCAAGATAGAAATTGAAAGACTTAAGATACTTGACCCACCTGCACTGCCTCAGATTCAGATCACGCTGAGTGAAGATATACTTGAGACTCTTGTGGTCGGTGAAGACCACAAAGTGCTCCCCCAGCAGATAGTGTCTCCAACATCATAAGGCATGAACAACAGCTTCCAACTCCAGATTGTGCTTCGAGTAGTTCCTCTCATGTGGCCTCAACTGGAGAGACCCGTACGCAAGGACTCCATCCCCCTGAATAAGCACAGCTCCCAGCCCGATACCTGAAGCATCACAGTAAACAGTGTAGTTCTTTCCTGGCTCCGGCAAGACTAGTATTGATGCTGACATCAACCTCCATTTCAGCCCTTGAAAGGATGAATCACAAGAATCTGACCATAAGAACTTCACCCCCTTCTTGGTCAGACTTTTCAAAGGTGCTACTCGATGATAAAAGTCCGGAATGAAGCGTCTTTAGTATCCAGCCAGCCCTAGGAAGCTCTGTACCTCAAAGACGTTATTCGGATACTCCCAGGAAACTACATCTCTCACTTTCTCTGGGTCTACAGATACTTCTTCCTTTGAGATGACGTGACCTAAGAAGTGAATATGATCCATCCATAAGTGTCCCTTCGAGAGTTTAGCGTAAAGCTGATGCTCTCTGTGTACTCAGAAAGATCTCAAGATGTGTGGCATGGTCATGTCGAGTGTGATAGTACACCAATATATCGTCCACAAATACCACGACAAAGGAGTCCAAGTAAGGATGGAACACTCATTTCATCAGTGCCATGAAAACTGCAGGTGCATTCGTGAGACCAAACGACATGACTGTATACTCGTAAAGACCATACCTGCTCCTGAAGGCTGTCAGAGGTATATCTGATGGTCTAACGCACAACTGATGGTAAACGGACCTCAAGTCGATCTTCGAGAACACCCGGGCTCATTGTAGCTGATCGAAAAGGTCATAGATCCTCGTCCAGGGATATCAGTTCTTGACCGTCAACTGGTTCAGCTTCTGATAATCCACACAAATCCGAAGGGTACCGTCTTCCTTCTTCGCAAATAGGATAGGTGAACCCCAAGGATAAGTATTGGGTTGGATGAAACCCTTAGCCTCTAGCTCATCCAACTGCTTCTTGATCTCCTACAAATCAGGTGTGTACATCCTATAGGGATGAATGGACACAGGTGCCGCTCCTGGAACGAGATCAATAGAGAATTCTACCTCACGCTCTGAAGGCAAACCTGAAAAGTCCTCTGGGAAGATGTCCCTAAAGCGATCCACCACTGGAGTAAAGTCCAACTGTGGAGTCCCCTGGTCATCTAGATAAAGACTAGAAATCTGGGTTGTCACCCTTCCTAGCCCATTATGCTCGAGTCCCGCTCGACTCGCCTGAACATCCCATTCGTCTCTATGAAGAAAAGATTCACCCTCTAGTGAGATGAAACTCACTCTGCGGCGATAGAAGTTGATGACTTCCTTGAAGGGAATCAACCAGTCCATGTCTAGGATGACATCATAGCCTGTCATCTCCAGGACATAGGGATCCCATAAGAAGCGATACCCTGCAACCTCGAGAGGGAACTCTCTACACTGGCGTACACTAGATGTCCTCGTCCCCAAGGGTGTGTCTAGTGTCAACGAGTTGGCAGAAGAAAAGATGCAGAGTCCCAAGCTCTCCACAATAGCAACAGAGATAAATATATGTGTAGCACCAGTATCGAAAAGGGATGAAGATAAAACTAAGGCTACTAAAATCATACCTCGAACCGTAGAAGGGTCAGGATCCTGATCCTGATAAGTCTGCTCCACGGAAAAGGATTGTCCTGCATCGCAGCCCTGCATCCCTGGCTGACCACTCTGAGCTAAACCTCTCTACTAGTGCTGATGAACTGGTGGATGACTGCCATGACCTCGACCTCTAACTCGGCCCGAATGGCTAGAAGAACTCCAGTTCCCCGACTGGTGAGAAACTGGCGGTGCTGCTCCTAAACGAGGAGTCATGGAAGAACCCCGGTCACCAGCTGCTGGTGAGAAAACCTGACAGAAATGGTGAAGGTGACCCATCTTGCCACAAGATTGGCACTCCATGGGGTCCCTCTGGCACTACAGTCTCTTGTGCCCTGACCGGCCACATTGGTAGCATATCACCTGGCTGCCTGACGATGCATCTCGCTTCCTCGGATCACCGCGTGTAGGCTCTCTACAGCGCTTCTTGCTATCATCTGGAGGAAAACTAGCTCTGGAAGCAGAACAACCCTAGCTCGCAGCTCCAGAGTCTCTCAGATTGCGCTCCTCAATCAGTGCCTGGTTGACGATGGATGTAATGGAAGTCGGCTGGAAGATGTTCACCTGTGAGCGGATCTCCTGCCTGAGACCATCCTCAAACTTCCTTGCTAAGAACACCCCACTCCCATCCCGAAGGGGTCTGAAGTGCTGCAGCTTAGTGAAATGAGCGGAATACTCCATGACTGAAAGAGTACCCTTCTCTAAGCTCATGAACTCTCGGGATCAGTCAGCCCTCAGGGTCTCCGAGTAGTCTTAGAACATGCGCTAGAACTCCTCCCAAGCCATAGCCTTCTACTGACCTGCCTGTGAGATCACATCCCACCACCTCTTGGCGGAGTCTCAGAGCATGTAGGTAGTGAGCTTGACCCGCCTCTCTGGAGGTGTCTCCAGATGCTTGAAGATAGTCAGCATGGCTTCCAGCCATGACTCTGAAGCCTGAGGTCCTCCTTCCCCCGAGAACGTGGGAGGATGCTGCTGCTAAAAAACCCATGTCAAGTCTGCGATAGACGTGGTAGGATGCGGTGCTCCATGGAAGGCCTGCATCATCCTCATGAAACCTTCCCTGAACTGCGCATCCACGCCCGCAACTGGTATGATAGCCGGTGCCAAGGCTGGCACGACTGGAGGATCGGCAAAAAGTCCCTGATCAGCCCTGTCTGGTGTCTGATCACTGCCTGAAGACAGACGTACGACCGGAGGATGTCTCGGAGGCATAGCTCTGAAAGATCAAAAGCACACCTTAGATCAGGAAAACAAGGACAGAGAACACAAGAGTATAAAACGGGAACAGGGGAAGAAAAACACACAAGATTGCAAAACACGACTACACGGTGTGTATAAAAACTACATGAGATTTCTTCTTAAACCACTGACATGGGTCTGTACTCTTGACCTACAATTCGTGTAACACCTCAACTACATGGCATGTTGACCCCAACACACGGTGTGTACTTGAAACTATTCCCCTGCCCGAGTCTCTTTACATGGCTAGCCCACACGGTCTGACTCAACCTGAGACTACACGGCGTGTTCGAAACAAACACGGAGTGTACTAGACAAGGCTTAGGCGACCTGTGTTGTTAATCACACGGCCATCTACACGGATGAACCTTACACGGCATGCTCCAAAAAAACATGGCGTGTATAGGCTAAGGTGAAATTGTCCCGTGTTGTTCATGACACGGCCGGGTACCTAGACAAGACTACACAGCGTGTTCCGAACAAACACGGTGTGTTGAAAAGAAGGTAAAGTCGGCCCATGTTGTTAGTGACATGGTCGGGTACACGGCTCCGACTTACACGGCGAGTACCTACCGTACACGGCGTATTCCCGAGGTTACTTTCACGACACCGTGTTCTTCTCACATGGTCAGTGACACGGCCTGAAAACTATACGGCATGTATAAAAAAAGTACACACCGTGTATTCTGGGTTTTTCTGGGCAGTAGCTCAGAAACTGCACAGAATTACAGAAACACTAAAAACAAGGGAAATAGGTGCCAAATTCCGATCCATGAGGGCCCATACTCCCCACGAATCATAGCCTGGAATCTCCCACAGCCATATACAAGAGAAAACAGGATCATGATCCACCAAGTTTCGATTAATGAGGGCCCATAACACCTCAAGAACCAAAATTTGGTGTTCATTTTAAGCAAGGAACAAAACAAATAGTTTTCTAACATGACAGTAGAGAATCTATCAAGAATCTATCACAATAGCATGCATAATCTACATAGAGTCTATCACAACAACATGCAATTGCTAATGAACCCTAGATGGCATATCAAGAATACATGACATGTGATTTCTACAAGTGCCTATATGATGCATGAGATGGCATACCTTCATCTCATAGGGTTGCGACAGAAATAGAACCGAAATATCAAAACAATAATAGCACAAGTCAAGTGAATCACTCTAAGTGAAATCAAATCAACCATAAAATCTCAAAACCAGTAAAAACTGCAATTAATGAGGTAGTATGGATTTTACCTGTACACGGGTTAGCTACTCCCGAGCATAGCTTAATGCCAAGTACCGAATCCATCTTATCCCTAGGTAAAGTCTCCAAATAGCAAGCAAGAGAAAAGAACTCCTATGATACCACTTTGTAACGACCCGAGTCTGGAGCCCCTCCACTGGTGCCTCATACCCGGTTCACCACATGACCTCAAGCGTGTTTCCCCAAATGCCAGAGGCTGTCGACTAGCAGCGAGGGCCTTTGTGAGTTGGTGGGGAAACTATGCCCTCATTAGATAAAGTATGCAGCGGAAAAACAACCAGACACAATAGAGGAAAAAAATAAACAGCATACAACAACTGAACCGAACAGCAGAAGCAATGGATAAAATAATGATGATGCAACATGGTACATATGTCTATGGAAAACAGTAAACAAACCAATGTGCTGAAGTACAACTGAAAACAAAGTGCAAAAGAAAACAAAGTAACTCCTCGGCATCACAATCCATGACTCGGTCCCATGCTCTCCAACTCCAGTGCAATCAAGAACCTGAAGTAGAAGGGCGCTTTCCCTTATCTATACCTGCAGCAACATAGTCTGCTTGGGCCCAAAGGCATGGCCCAAACAGGGTGTGAGATACAATCCCATTAGGCAACCACCCAAAGATTTGTGCCTAACAGTCAATGAATACACGGCAGTAATATAACAAGAAGCAGTAAACAGGAAAGCACAAGCAGCTCCAATCCACAGTTCTAACAAATAAAGTACACAAGTAAATAGCCAGCAACAAGAAGAAAACAGGTAACCCTCTGGGTAGCTCTCATAGCCTAACCCCTATGGTTAAACCTATATGTACTAGAAACCCTCTATGAGGCACACATAGTCTCACCCCTCTGGTTCAGCTATGAAATTAATAGACTCTCTGGGGAAGCACTCACCGTCAATTCCCCCTATAGTCTCGTATCGTGCTAAAGGATCTCTGGGGAAGAACTCAACGTATATTCCCCCTGTGGCCCGTGTCGAGGAACTATAGACTCTCTGAGGAATCACTCAACGTCAATTCTCCCCGTGGTCTCGCATCATAATTAAAATACACTCTGGAGAAGCCCTTCTGTCAATTCTCCCTTTGGTCTACTACTCTAGATTCTCACAGTCCTGAGTGAAACTAAACATGCTCAGCGCATGTGCATCGTTCAAGTAAACCTCAAGAACTACTTGGATATCAACTAAGTATCAGCATCAATACAAGGCAATAGTCCACAATCCTACAACTAGGCATGGAGATTGGCGAAACGCCTAATATGAAAAACAAGCATGGAGAAGCAAACTGAGCACAAAATAAATTACTCTACTCACAAGCATCAACCTCTACTAAAGAAATCAAGAAAAGTAGGAAAAACTCAGGGCAAAAACAGGAAACACTCAATTCCCCGTTCAAAGGAATTGGTGGAATTTGCACAAAATATCCATCAAATTTCTACATAAAGGCACAATCCACCTACCTCGATCCTAGGAGATCGATATACGTGAATGACGACGATGTATTCCCCTTATAACTATGTGGATCTAAGAAAACGCACAAAACGATCAACCTATGATAACTTGAAAACCAGGAAGAATCAAGAAACAAGACTCAATCAGAAGGGAGAGCTCACCGATGTGATTCCAATGCAATCAACCACGCTCGAATCGGATAATGGACGAAGAGGCTGGAGCTCGTCGAAGATATGGTCATACGGTTTCTCTCGGGTGGACGGAATATGGAGAAGAAGATGAATTCGGGGGTTAGGCATGACCCCAGTCCTTTTAAAGAAAAAAAATAAAAATACACGGCGTGTACTTCTTGAGTACACGGTGTGTACTTCAGTTTTTCGTACTCCGCTTTAACCGGCCTCCACCTCAGCCTTACACACTTTGTGTATGGCCCGGACACGGCCAGTACACGACTTCGAGCCGGAAAAGAGTACACGGCGTGTACTTCCAAAATTTCCAGAAAGTTCAGTTTTCTTAAAAACTCCAGAAAAAGGAAAAGCGTACCTGAAAAGAAGATCCAGGTTCTTACAACTTAACCCATAAAACCTATTAAATTTCATTACCTTATCATCTCTTAGTAAATAGTCATTAATTTAAAAATAGGAATTCAAGTGGGAGACACAACATTTACATGGTTTGGCCTCAATGTGAGAAATTATATCCTTCTCATAGCAACTTCCATGGGTCTATGTAAATTCAATATTATAAATAAGTAAATACAAATTGTGTCAAATACCATTAAAAACCTTCTATATCCAAATAGAAAATATTATATTGACTATAGTTTATTTACAAAACTTTTTCTTAGAAAAATTATCCATAACAAAAGTATAAAAACATTGTTCAAAATACTCCACAAAAGTCCCCGGGTCTGATGACCCTAATTCTGATGTCCTTCATTCTGTTGAACCCAATCCAATTGACTCACTCCAATTTTTATCCTCTCAATTAGTACCTGCCACACTTCGTATCAAAATTATTCCTATCTTATTCAGTCTGATTTTCTCAGTATGATAATATGAATGAACTCCAGTCTGATCTTTTGATGAGATATTTGTATGAAAAACACTTTCGAAAAAAAATCTACAGTACTTATACATTTTCACACATGAAAAAAGTGTTTACCACCCATGTACTTTCCACCACTATTTATAGGTGGTCCAAATAAAGTAAAGGCGGGAAACTGAAATTTTTTTCCCACTCACCCAAATCCCAAAAACTCTGAATTTCACTAACATTTGAATTACATATTTGACTACTTCAAACCTTATCATCTATTCTGGTGTCTTCTTGAAACTTCTTGAATTATCTATTATATCTTCTCAAATTATCAACAAAATATAAAAAATTATAGTCTTTAAAACTCTGTAAATTAGAACATTCTTAGCTCAGTCTGTTAGAACTTCTTCATCTTAGTTTGATTAACTTTCTTCCTCAGTCCAATCTGATTGAATTTATTCCTTAGATCAGTCCAATGGAACTTACTCATATCATTATAATTGAATGTATTCATCAACTCAGTCTAATTGAATTTCTTCCTCATCTTAGTTATATGTAACTTCCTTAGCTCAGTCTGATTTACTTTCTTCCTTATCTCATTTCAATTTGACTTCTTCAGTTCTGTCTGATCTGAATTCCTCAGCTCGGTCTGATCTAACTTCCTCAGCTCATTAAGGTCTTACTTCCTTAGATCAATATAATTGAAATTATTTCTAATCTCAGTTCTATGGAACTTACCCAGCTCAGTCTGATTGGCTTTCATCCTCTACTCAGTTGGATATGACATCCTCATCTCAGTCTAATCTGACTTCCTTAACTCAGTCTGATTTGACTACCTTAGTTCAATAATTAAATTCAATGTATCAACTTCTAAAAATCCTTCTACTAACTTTTTTATGAATGATTAATTATTCATCATATTTTAGAAACTTTAAATAAAAATAAAGGATGATCATATTTATTTTGAAAAGTTTAAAACTTCCCAACTTTCTTAACTCTAAAACACTAAAAAAAATTATTTCTTAGAAAATCAACAACTTATGATTTTATAAAAAAATATTTTCCAAAGATCTTCAACTTCATACTGATGGATCGTATAAAAAACACTTTTGAAAAACATCACCCTCTCATCTTTTAAGAAAAAATGAGTCTGGTAGTCTGATTCTGAAACTCTGTGTCCGATCACTGAAACTTTTCAATGAACTCTCCTCATTTGTATTCACATATACATATCATAAAAACAAGTTATAAACTTTTAGAAACACATATTTCAGATAATGTAAAAAATTAATTGTTTTAAAAAAAATATTAGTTCTTAACAAATACAAAACATTGTAAAAACAAAAACATCAAAAATGATCTTCACTTCCATTATAAAACCTCCACCGAGCTCAACTCCTTAATCGATATAATGTTGGATGATTTTTTAAAACAATCCACTGTCACCCATAGAGAATAAAAGCCTCCATGATATCAATGTAAACTAGTAATGAAGACCATCGAGATATACTCAGACTTATATTGGTGAACATATAATGGACGGAACAACCACCAGGAACACGATGCTCGACCTTCACCTTTGGGTAGACCAAACATCAAGAAACAAACTCTAAAACTGCACACTTCAACCCAGACCACCAAAACTACCCTCTCAGAGCTTGGTACATCTTTTTCACACCAAAATATACTTCTAGGGGTGAGCTATGGAACTCATGAATAACCATATCATGCATTCTTAAAGGTATGAAAATACTTCCCCATAATAACATTTATTTTTTATCATACTCATATCAACCATCAATGGCATAAACAAAAACAACTTGGTCTCTTTGAACCTCTACCTAACAATCCCCTATCTAGGAATGCTCCACCTTTTGCTCCAAATACGATAGCACTATCATTTTGAAAAGAAAACTTCAACCAACAGCCTACCCCATATCAATATTCATCACCAAAATCTCTTCCATCACTTTCTAGTATTCTCACAATTTATACATGGAATCACTAAACAACATCCTTCTTAGTGAATCAACCACAAAATTTAAATTTCATGGTTTTTATTAAATCTTAAAGTCATAATAATATAATAATTCCACCCAAAATAACTAATTCAATTTTAATTCATGTTGGGATAAGACATACATCAGAATCTTATGATTGGTAAAAACCAGAAAATGCTCGCCAATGAGGTAATGTTGATAAAACTTTAAGAAAAACAAAATTTCTAACAACTCGAGATAATGGGTGACATAGATACACTCATTGGGATGTAACTTTCAAGACCCATAAGAAAAAATTTATCTCTACTACATCTGAACATATCCCAACCTAAGATGTGAATCATAAAAAACCTCAAACTAAACTCCCTCTATTGGAAAACAAAGAACTATAGTGCTAACCAATTTCCACTTAAGTTACTCAAAATATACCCAACATTGGTCAATTCACAATATTTCATGATTCTTCCTTTTCAAGGCTATAATAGTTGTTACAACTTGAGAGAAATTAGTTACAAACATCCTATAATATCCTGTAAGACTAAGAAAGATTCACACATCCACGAATGTCATCAGGGATACCCAATAAATGATTGACTCTATCTTAAAAGTATCCACAACTACTCCCTAATGGGATGTGATATTCTTTAAGAAAATAACTTTATGATCCCAGAACTCACACTCTGACAAATTTTTTAATAGCTTTTAATGATATAGAACTTCTAAAATGGTATGTATATGATCCACGTGCTCCTCCTCAGATTCAAAGTATAGAAGGATGTCTTTGATGGAAACCACCATGAACTTACCAGAAACTCTTTGAACATTGTATTCATCAAGCCCTTGAACATGGAAGGAGTTTTCATGACATTAAAAATATCACAAAAAACTCGTAATGCCCATGATGATATTAGAAAATTGTTTGCAGAATATTCTCATCCTTCACCAGCATATGATGATATCGTGACCTCAAATATATCTTTGAGAACCAACTTTCTCCTTTCATATGATTGAATCAATCATATATCTACATAAGAGGATATTGTTTATTAACCATCACCTGGTTCAAGTCATGATAATCGATATATATATATATATATATATATATATATATGAAAACTACCATCATCCTTATTCCTGATCAAAACTGGTGCAACCCAAGGTGATACCCTCTGATGAACAAAACATCACTATAATAGATCATTGATTTGTACTCACAACTCTATAAACTCATAAGGTTCCATCATATACAAATACAATGATATTGAGGAAGCACATAGTTGTATCTCTATCCCAAACTTGATCTATCGTCGAGGGGATAACTCCACAACTTCCTCATGAAAAACATCAGGGTACTCTTCCACAACCCTAGGAGACATTTTCAGCTGAACCTCTATTGAAACAAGCATCATCCTGGACAATAAGGAAGGCTAGGACAGAACATGCCTCCAACCCATCCAAGGGTTTCTCTCTCAAAAAACATGGTAGAATCTCTATCAGCATCATAGAAAATAATAGGCCTCCTAAATCAATCCATAATATCCTTCATTTAATACATTCAATCTATATTAAGTATGATGTTTTATATCTATATCCATAAATATAGGAAGTATCCCTAAGAGTGGTGTTATCCCATCACTAGCTCACAGTCTATATACTTCACACAGATAATCTCAAACTCTAAATGGAATATCCAATGCCAATAGAAATGGGGGTATCTATAACTTAATCCCTAAATCATAGGCTACAGTATGTGCTATAAAGGCATGTGTAACCCCAAAAATCAAATAAATCATGTACCAAAGTAAAAAAAATCAAAGTGAACCTCACAAAAACTCTATATCACTGAGTGCTAGAAATTCCAGAGTATGAAGCTATCCATGACCTATTCCACGACCTTTATGACCTTGATAAAGATCACCTCCATGGACATGCTATACTATTTTAGTATGACAAAAATTTTAGGTCTATTCACTAACTAACCCATATTTTTTATGATAATTTCAAAACAGGTCATCCTATTGTAGCTACCTTAGCTAAAACTGCCTCAATAGAGGAACCTGAAGTGGAACACCTTCATATGGTTGCCTTCTCTAAAATAATGGTCACTCCCACCACGGATGACCTCAACCTATACATGAAAAATACATGTCTAATCCCTTTTAAAAGTATTGAGATCTAGAACCCCTATAGAAAAGAGATGATGAGGGATATGAACTACCCCTAGATGTTTGAAAGATATTTTTTGAGGAAACTATGAACCATGAACCATAGATCTGCTTCATGAGGAATCCTAAAAACTTCTCTCTCATAACGATTCGGCTCTGTAAAGGATCCTCTCAATAACCTATGTGCTCTCTTTCACCTCGAGATATGTTAACAACATTAATGGGGTGACCTAACACTAGATATCTAGACACAAGGATTCTTATAAATTCATCATTCTATCCTCTTTATTTAGAAAAAGGTCTAAATCACATGAGAGAAGGGTCCTAAAATGGACCATGAACTCCCACACACTAGAACTCCCTTCTTGAAGGGTAAGAAGCTTCTAAAGACATGCCTTTTTCACGATCAAAGAAAGAATATATTATCAGAACTGGTCCGTGAACTTCTCCCACGAGACCACTGAATCGTCATGATCCCCAAGGAACAAGATCCACCACTACCTCACTGTGCTATGGAACATTTAAACTACCAACAAAACCTAGTTCTCCATCCAAGCATGGATCGTACTAAAATATATATCAACTTATTCCAATTATTATTATATCATTGACTCTAAAATTAATCCCTCACACTTCTATAGAATCTAGAATACAAGCTCTTAGAGTTTCCTCCTCCAAGTTTCTTTTTTATCGTTCTCTACTCTATGGTGATCTACTTCCACAACCTGCTAAACATCTTCGACACAAACCTAACGAGGATGTCAACTTGGATCCATACCCACAAAGAAACAAATAGTTAGAGACTCCTAAACATATAATATGGAATATTTAACATCAATTAATTAATTAATTTATTTATTTAACGTTTAACCTCATCCTAAGGTATACCCATTTTAAACAAATTCCCAAAGAAGAATGGTTCATGATCCTTTACTAGGTATTTACCCCAAAACTAGTATCACTTAATTTAGTAGACTTAGTAATCCTAAAGGTCCTTGTATCAAGTCACATGGGACCCTAAATACCTATGTATCAGCCGATATTTCTTGTTTATATCACTCACTAGACTTAGTTAAAACCATTTTCCTACCAACACATACAATCTTCACCTATACCTAACTCTAAACTCCATCATATCCCTCAACTTGAACCTTTAAAACCACTCTGTAAAGTCCCCTCTTCCAAAAGGGTACCCCTCCCATACCTATAATGATAGAAGGATGATAGGGATCCCCTGAAGCCCAACTCTAATTGACCATAGGTTAGCGATAAACACTAGGGGTATAATGAACATACAAAGGGGAGGAATTACCCTCTAAGATAACAAAAAAAATAGAGAGACAATACAAGTCCACAAATAAAATCCTACTCAAATATTGTAAATTTAAAACCCAATTACATATATTTAATTTCATATATACTAAAACAACTGTAATTGAAAACTAAAAGTACCTAAAGGAAAACTCTATAGAAACCATGAAGCCTAAATAGATCCTGTAAAACTATGAGCTAGTTTTATCCAAGTTGATCTCAAACCTACTCCCCAAAACCTGAAAATAGTTTATATATATGTAGGGTGAACATAACAAGTATACTCAGTAGGGTCGTCCCTAGAACATATTGGGAAAAAGATAAAGAAATCACACTAAATCTTAGTGAACAACAAGTGAAGCTAACTTGTCACCTAAATATGTATACTAAGTTCCTAACCCCACCATGTAATGAATATAATAGATCATATAATATAATATAAAATGATGGAACCCCTCTAACACTTCCCCACTGGGTTTCCACTCTCCCCCAACATTGTACATCCTGATCCATCTCTCTATAAAAGCAACCCATTCTAAAGACACCTAGGCTAAAGTATCACAACATTCATCTCATAAATCAAATCATATCAAAATACCATTCCTCATCTTCATATAGTAACCATATAGTTTTTTGGCTGCCACTATAGCCCGTATGATGCTTATCATACATCGAGTATTATACCTCAAGCCATCAAAACCCATACACTAAGCAAGGTACCTCAAGCCATCACAACCAATGCATGTAATATCAATAATAATCCTTTGGATACTATATCCCTAGATACATGTGTGTAAAATAACCACAATCTATTAAAACCCACTGCACACATATATGGAAAAGCTAACCACTATGCATACCAACACATAAAACTACCAAGAGAATATAGAAGGACCAGAGGGGGTAGTCATTCATCCATTCCTATCTAACCTAGATGTTGGAAAAAACACCCTCCCACAGTCCACTAGGTGCCCATATCCTTATAGACATAGGTGGGGTAGTGTATGAAATAAAAAAAATACAGGATATAATATATTTCTCAACCATACTATAGGAATCATCCTGGTATTTTTCTCAATTATAATTATTGTTGTTCCAAAACCTAGCTACAACTATTAGTAACTATATATCCTATAAGAACACAATCATTTAAAGGAGTAAAATTAAATTACTTTTGTCCTTTTATATTTATCCTTTCATTAATTACTTCAATAAATATAAATTAACATTATTCCAAACTCTATTTCATTAACCATTAATTAACATAGATTAAACCACCCTTTTTTATCCTCAATAAGATTACATGCCCTCCAGGAATAATCCAACGGAGTCTAAGGTTTCTCGAAATTAACATTAACATTTTCATTCTAGTAAGAACCAATCCCATGGGTTAATAAATTTATTAATTATTTACCATTCCATAATTCTCGGTAATCTAGGAAACATCCTAAGTTAACAATAAGATAGATGCATAATGAAGCACATTCAACTACCTCAAGTAGTGGGGAATGGAATGCAGATAAACAAACAACTCGACCATTCGATCCTTTAAACAAATTCAACAATAAACCAACCCATATTTTAGAATCATAATAATAGTTAAGCCCAGATTTAACCAATTTTATCAACTATGGTTTCATCCCCAATACACTCATGCATATCACCAAGCATCTCACCATCAAATAAATCAATTTTTTCCATAACCGCAGACCTCCCCGCCCATATCTCATCAGTCATACCAAAATTATATCACATTGTATAGGAAGGTTCAAATACAAAGAAATAGGAAATGTCGAAAATAACTAACATGTTAAATAAGTAAACTTAGCCCAAAAATATGGCATTTAGACATTATATGAAAATGTTCTAACTCATCCCTAAACACAAGGAATTCGACCTTAATGATAATATAGGAACTATCTGCCCCCAAAAAATTATCTTTATCAAACAAATGGTTTTTATTCTATCTTGAATTATATGATTAAGTTATCACAAGTTCAAAAAATGGGTAGCATAAGACATTAGTTATTACAAGCAATTAAATTATTTAAACATTCTCTCTAGTGTAAGATTCTACTTTCAACAAACTTAAGGAAGAACAATTCTCATTATCATTCCTTTAATCCCTTTTCCCATCAATAAGAATTTTGACATCAAGTTCTTTATCCAATTCCATTAACACATGGAATAACATATTTAGACAAATATTCAATAAGAATAAATTTGATTTAAATAAAATTACAAGAAAAAGATTATTTCATTCAATATTCCACTTTAATTAATTATCCAATCAATACAAATTACTGGTTTTTTACCAATCTCATCAATTAACATGATAAACCAAGAAAAAAACATGATAACATGCAAAACATAGATAACACACACTCTAGAAAATAAATAGGAAAATCGTTATCACAATGGAATACAACAACATGTAATTGATAATCATAAAACAAGTTCATTATTTAATCCAATTTAATATTTAATTAACTTAATTACACCACTATATGAAGGGATAAATCATAATAATTTTATGATTTCACGTAAATAAAAAGAGAAACAATGAATCTACTACCTCAAAGATTCAATGTTATTTGCATGAGAATGGAACAAGAATGTGGATCTCTGATCACCTCACCCAGGAGAAAAACAACATCCCTCCAAGGACACCACACTAAAAAAACCCAAAAAACAAGAGAAAATCCATTACGAATATAGAGATAAACATCCATATAATGGAAAGAGTAAATGGGAAGAAACAAGATCAAATGGATAATAAATCTCAATAAAGTAAGATAAACACACCTTGGATCACCATAGATTGGTCATGTAAAGATTGGGATTAATCTCAACTTAAAGGGTCTTAAAAAACATCAAAAACCACTCTTTTATTCCTCGATTTTGAGAATTAGGATTGGGAGAAAAGTGGGTTTGTATGGGGGGTTTTGGTAGTATAGGTCAACATAAAAACTGAAGATCACAATGCATCCTTCTGGACCACTATGCATAACTGCTTGACATAGGGAACACTATAGTGCAAGGTAGGACACTATATTGTAGACTCCCCTAGTCAATGGTATATCTGAGAACCACATTATAGATAAAAAATGGATCTTATTTTCCTACGGATAGGCTATGATGTAGCCTAAACCAACACATTTAAAAACCTAATAACCCTGAGTGGAGGCTATGAAACAACGCGATTCTATGCTATAAGTGTTTAAAATTTGTCAGTTCAGACCAAATTCTACCCCAGGACCTTGTGCCATAACTATTTTCTCCATGAAAAAACAAACCATTCAGGCCATTCCAAAATGTACCTCCACTGAACAACCATGAAATATTTGGATGTGGCTCAAAAAACTCTTCTCCCAAGATCTTACACCACAACCAAACCTTTTATGCTGCATCCACTGATCATACGACATAACCCATTTATATACAACACAAAAACCTATTCAACTCCCTATTTACCCTCTAAAATCCTTGGAACCTTATCTTAGCACCATCAATTCCCAAAACTCACAATGTAATCATTACTGGTATATGATCTCTTACACTATGTAAGATAATGGAATTGATGACATACTTTTACCCGAAGGTGGTGTAAATAATGCACAATATAGAAGTTTCTAGGGTCAATTTCGCATCCAAGTTGGTGGAGTATGTGAAATCAAGGAAAAAATATGATAAGGATTTCAAAAATATAAGGGGAAACATAAATGGTGGGGAGAGAATCATGAGACTCTAGAAACAAAAAAATCTATTTTATAATTTACATTTATATGGTTGATTTCTACATTGATTTCAGGGTATCCTAGAGTAGAATATTGAAATTTTTGTAACTTTTACTAGGATACATGGTTAGGAACACAATTTAGGAACCATGAATTGGAAACCGTGTGACCTAGGAATTTTTAGACAGTGACGATTTCATGGTCACCACATGGTTTGGTAAACCATGAGAGTAAACCATACAAACTACTAAATTTTGGATTTTTTTATCATTTAAAGTTGTTTTTATTTGGGAATTCCTATTTTATATTTCCTATTTATTCTGAATTAGGTCCCTCCCAAGTTCTTCCCTTCTCCTTATAATCCATTCAATATTATATTATTACCAGTTTCATGGAGGTTCTTAATAGAATTGAAAAGGATAGGGCTTCTCCTTCATTCTCTTCTTACTTTCTTCTAATTTTTCCCATATCCTTTATCCTTATGGAAAATGGTTTGAAGATTTTCATGTATACGGTTATTTAAATTGGGTAATTTTATTTATCAGGGGTTTCTATTGAAGGAAACATGGTTTCATCTCTTTAGTTACGTGTTTCTATTCCATTTTCTACGTCATTATTTTAATTATTAATGATTTTAAAGTGTTTTAAACAGAATTAAATATTTATATGATATCTATTTTGTTTTTACAAATGTTTTTTATTCTTGTCATGGTTTTTACTTTGGAAAAATGGGAAAATTTCTTAGTTCAATGACACTTTTTTAAATGGTATTTAATATATCCTAAGTGTTTGATAAAATTACATTGATGGTTTTCTTCAATAAAAATGATTTTTTTATGGTTATTTGATCCCATATGGATTTATAAAAGTGGAGTGTTACCTTTCTTGAAATGGTTTAATTATTTTAAAATTATCATTGCGTTACATTAAAGGGGGTTGTTTTATTTGAAATAGGTATTTCTTGTCCTTTAAGGGGACGTATTCGATTGATGTGGTCATTTAGTTATTTTCTTGATTTTTTAGACTATTATTTGGTATCATTGTGTGTTCCCTTATATTTGAACTTTTCTTTTCAAAAGTGTTTTTAAAAAGTGATTTCAAAATGTGTAGTTCATATTTTCAAGGAGAATTCCTATGTGGAAACTTCTATATAAGGTAAATTTTATTGGATAATGTTTACACCCTATTTGAGCCCCAATGTTATCCCTTTTTTATACTTGTATGAATCGGTTAATGATTCACTGAATTGTTATTCATGTTTCATGGTTCAGTTTTTGGGATCGTTATTGAGGGGAGGTGTTAGATGTGGAAATGATTATTGTGTTTTACTACCACTGGTATATGTGATATTCATTCAATTGACAATGTCTTGATGGTAGTATACCTCAATTAGCTATGACATGAGGGACCCTAGGGTACTAAGTGGGGTTTCAAGGGATGTTGGTTATGCTAGTTTATATTTAAGCACTAGATATTATCCCCAAGTTAAATGTTTTGACATGGTTAGGGGGTGTCACTGATGATACTAAGTTGGGGTGTTTTGGGTGATAAGATGTGTGGTCGTTCACCTGTCGGTAATTGGTTCCACTTTTGCACATCTAGTATATGACACATTATTCATTGTGGTGTTGCCTCATGATATGTATTGTATGTTGGGACACTTTTTTTGTATTGACATGTAGGTTTATTATCTCTTATTTGAGCCTAATTTCATGTAGTAATTATTTATGTTTGAACATTGATGTTACAAGGATTTTTTTGTGTTATTATTTATATTTTTTTATGAATCTCCATGGATTTTATTTTTTTATTCATTCCATTTATTATTTACTAATATTTGATAATTATGTGTGTTAAGTATTTTTAAGGAAAAATATGGTGTTTTTCTAAATTAAATCCATTGTGATAAAATTTTTAAAACATTTTAATACTTTGAGAATGGTTTATTTCAAAAATAAATTTTTTAAATAAAAATATAAGTTTTAACTATTTTCTTTTTGAAATGAAAGTTGTTTTAAAATGTAATGGTTGGTTTTGGAAATTAAATTTCTATATAAAGAACTCTTCGAGGAATTTTTTATGAATGATGTGTTTTAAGAAATGATATAAAAAAATTATGTTTATTTCTGTTTTATTTAAAATAAATTAAAACTTATTTTTCTATAACATTCAAAATAGTGAACTTGATTTCTTTATAAAAGGAATGTAGTGGACTCATGGTGGTATCCTACTGGATTTTGGTTCACACCCTACATACTCTCATTGGTGGGTATGTAATATTCATGTTTTATATAGATTCTCGGGTTATAAATTTCAGGTTGGATTTCAATCTCTATCCATTGGGAAGGATACTAGTCTAGTTATGGTAGAGACTTGAGAGTCAAATGGAGATCTTGGGTTTAGTCTCTTGAGTTTGATTGAACCATTTGGGTTGTGTTATGTATCGACCTTTTCAACCTCTTATTTTGTTTAAGCGTTGTTTCTATTTTTTGGATTGTTAAATATTTGTATAAAAATGGTTTCATTTTTGTGAGAAAAATATTTGGAAAAATATTGGGGTCTCATTCATTTTTATTATGCCATGTTTAGATGTTCTTATTTTAAAATTGATTATTTACTTTGGAATGGTTATCCAATGCATTGATACCTCATGTATGGATTTTGATTGTAACTTGTTACTGATACTAGTTTTATTGAGGATGAAATCATTCCCACATGTTCACTTGTGACACCCTACCACTTGACACAAAATTTATGAGATCAGGAACACACCTTGTGACTTGTGTCGAAATAGCTTGGGTGATGGGTTAGGTCAACCCAAGTAGTTTCACTTCAAAATGGTATCAAATCCCTCTTGTTATTTGGGTTTTGATGGTATAAATGAGTTAGGACCTTCAAAGCATGAGTGGTGAGTGTAGAGAAGTGTTTATCCAGATCTTCCTCATGATTGACTTTGATTTTACATGGGTGGTTGGAAGTTTTCTTTTGAATTTAGGTTTTATGGTTATTTATTTATCATATATTTTGTTGTGTTTTTTTATTACTCTAATTTATAGGAGGAAATAGAGATACATATCAAGAAATTTATAGTTCCAGATTTAAACTAGAAGCAATCCAAGTGGTCCATAATTAAGGCACATCGTCTGTCAAACTGTGTAATAACTTGGATTTTGTTGAATTAGTCCTTTGATCATTTATCTATATATCATTGGATTATTTATGGATTCGACACTGTGTTTGGGTGTCTTAGAAACTTGAAATAAATATATTAAAAACATTAATATATATTAAATTTCATTCCCAGAATAGTTCAGTTTAAATGGTTTTCTAATTGTTAGGGAACTCAAATAGGAAGTTTGAGATCATTATTGATTCTGAAATGTGGGGTCTACCCTAGGCACAACCTAAAGTTGGTGAGCACTAGATGTTTGGTTGAGGTAGTTGTTGTTGGTTGCATTAATTTAATTGATTAATTTATTTTAATTTATTTTTTTAATAACCATAAACCTAACCCCCTCTCTATAAATACCCAATTATGGAAAATATCAAGGGTTAGCCGCATAACTCTGAGAGAATCTTATAAGAGGAGGAGTTTTCTTCATTCTCATTGAAAAACTCAAAGACAAAGATCGATGACTGGATCTAGGTGGACTGAGATAAGGATGGATAACATAGTAAATCATCTTCTTCATTGCTAGTGTATACATTCTTCACTAATTATTGATCCATAATCGATGCAGGGATAGTTATTTATGATTTTACACCCTTAGATTAATTGATAAGTATGCATTTCTATTATCTATTTTATTGATCCATTATTACCTATTATTTTCAGGATCCTGATCATAAATTTTGTTTTTGAACTAGATCTATTATCATTATGACTTTCAATTAACCCTTATTCTTTTTTATATTATCATTGTCCGAGATCACATCGGCTAACAGTGGATTCACCTCATTCTTGTACTTCACACCACCGTTCTTCGCATTCTTCACTATTGGTCCATGTGGTCATGGTTTAAACTTTTTGGGGTGTTTAGAGTTTAGTCAAACCCATAGATACATATAGATTTCATGAATGATGCATAAATCAATGGTTTCCGGATTGATCGAGGTCTATGTGGGTTATGGATCATGGATTCAGGTATTAAGGATCTAGAGCAGTGATTAGAGGCATGAAAACTTTAGTTTCAGGTGATTAGATTTCTAATTTTTTTCCATTAGAGGATGGATATCAATTTTTGGCAATGTAATTTCAATTTTGGGTGGTCAAATGCAGAGATTTTCAATGGAAATTGTTGATCAGAAAGCTATGTGAAGAAAAAGTTTTACTACCTATGAAAAATCTGACTACATAGCATGTAGTCTGAAAGATCACATGCCATGTAGTCCCTTGGCTGTAGTGAATAGGGTTTCAAATTAATATAAATATAACATTCCATGTATGGGGTTATAGAAATCATGTGTCCTAGTTCTAGTGTCTTAGTGTGTGCTCTGGAAGTACACAGTCATGAACAAGACCAAGTGCACGATCCTGACCAGAGTACATGAGCAGGACCATGTACTCAGACAAGGCCAAGGAACACAGGCATGAATAGTGTACATAATAATGGTATGGAAGGAAACATGAAGTCCCCATATGGAAAATACATGTAATGTGACTCTTACAAATGTTTAGTAGTCCCACATGTCTATCCAAGTTGTGTTCAGGCAAGGACATGGTCAGTTGTCCAAGAGAGGTTACACGCAGTGTGACCCGAGGTAAACACCATGTACCTCCTTTAGAGTATTATACACTTTTATCTACTTTTTAGGACTCATATTTTGGATATTGAGTAGTCTATCATGATTGATTTTCCATATAGTATGTAAATTCATCCTTAATATTGTATTTTGAGATACAAAATTAGGTGTTTCGAATGTGACTCTTCTTCAAGAAATGCTTGAGTGATGTCAGTGACCAGATATGATCACCAAAAATATTTTGGAGTTGGAAACACCCCTATTATAGAAGACATAAGTCCCCCCATACTCTTCACATAGGTGGAGTAGTACCCCCTCATGCTATAGAGGTTTTAGGTCCTCTATCTTTCAAGTTTCACCCTCATACATGCTAGGGTGTGGTTCTTCTATCTACCAAGTAGCACCCCCTGACGAACTTGGGAACATGTCCTCTATCAAATGAGTTTCACCCCTATAACACACTAGATAATATTTATTATATATATTTAGTAACATCCCCCTGATTTACTGGGACATGATTCCTCTATTTTATATTTGTACCCTCTACTATGGAGCATAGGGGTGAGTTGCGGGCCATCCACACAGTTTCTTATAAAATTGCACATGATGATAGATATCAGAGATGGACATTTGGATATACAATAAAAATCATTATCTTTAATTGTTCGATGGATATGGATATCCCCTTTATCTCTCACCTAGTTTACATTATGAGAATATATGTTTATTGGGTTGAGCTAACTTCTATTATATCCTTCTATTTCTTCCTTTGTAACTTTTGGGGTGTCCTACTAGGTTTGTATATACTCACCCCTTCATGGAATTTTCCTACATGTGTTATGTCTTATACAAATGAGAGGTATATGGAAGGTGACTTTAGTGGATCATAGTGGTACATGGATGCATTGATATAGTTTGGTGTTAGGACATGGAGATTAGGATTCAATATCTCTCACTTTCCCCCTTTTCTAGTAGTTTCTTGGTTGGGATTTAACTTCTAGTTGGGTGTGTATTTTCTCCTTTTTCCAGTTATGGATGAGAATGGTGTTTCATTCCTCAATGGATGGGCAGACTGAGTAGACTATTTAGGTGTTCGAGGATATTGTGAGATCTCGTGTGTTGGACTTTGGCTAGAGTTGGGAGGATCACTTGCCATTGGTGGAGTTTTCTTATAATAACCATTATCACTCCACTATCCACATGGAACCTTTCAAGGCCTTTTATGAGAGAACCTGTTGGCCACCCTTATGTTGGGATGAGATTAGCGAGAAAACTCTTGTTGGGAAAAATATGTTTTAGGTAAAAATGGGGAAAGTAATGGTGATCTGTGGGCATATGAGGACAGCCCAGAGCTGATAGAAATCTTATGCAGATCAATGTTGTAAACCTTTGGAGTTCAAGTATAGAGACCATATTTTATTGATATTCCCCCTATGACGGGGGTTACAGAGATTTGGTTAGGTGATAAAGATATCCCTAAGGTTTATTGGGCTATTTTAGATCATACAAAGGATTAATGAGGTTGTATACCACTGGGCCTTTCCCCATAGTTGGACCAAGTGCAAGACATTTTCCATGTGGCATAGATGAGGAGATATATGCATGATCCTATCTAGCATGAATGGCCTAAAGGCCTTCTTTTTATTTTTTTATGGATAATACCCCTCTTTAAGGGCTGAAGGGGAACCTATAAATGACTCGTAGGCCTAAGGCAGAAGGCCCAACTGACCCACAATACATGACCTGAAGGCCCCGAGGCATACCATGCCCATTACATGACCCGTAGGCCCAACCCACTAGAACTGACCCTCCCCATATTCTGCATCATTGACCACCTAGCTCCCCACCTTGCATTGATAATTGACTAGAATTTCCCCATACAAAGATACACGGTTCCTAGTCCCAATTGTGGCTGCCATACCCTCTCATTCTTCCAATCCAGTTAGTTCTACTTCTGGTGGATGCTACTCTTATTGCTCTAATCCTCTTCTGGGGCCTATTCTGTGTGAACTGGGCTACTCCATGGTCTCTATGGCCCGAAGTCCTTGTGTCCTGAAGGCCTTTGATGACCTAAAGGACTTTGAGACCTGTATGCCCAAACTGCTATCGTGAAGTCCAAAATTGGGTGAATAGTTCTGGCTGCTATAGTACCGAACAGTAACTGCTACAGTACCCTCTGAAAATTCACCTCCACCTGGTTTTGAACCTAGGTCTCTTAGATGCCAAGTAGGATCCCTTAACACTCAGGTACGAGCTCGTTGGCATATGGACATAAAGTATTAGTAAACCTTCACAAAGTATCTAGTGGCGATTGAGGATCAATAGGAACTGATCATTTGTGGATTGATGATCCCTTGGGTTTATGTGCTTTGGAATAATGGGAGTGTACAAGAGAGATCCTGGTAGCATGGGAGTTAGATGTGAACTCGATACTTCCACCTTTTTGTTTAGATTGTGATTTTTGGGAAAAAAATACTTGATGTTTGGGAGAATGTAATGATTCTTATTTTTTCCAATTAGTTATTTGAATATTTATTTATATATCTATTTATTTTTTGAAAGAGTTGGTGCTATTTTTGGGTGTCTCAGGATCCCAAAATCAATATATGAAAATATTAATATATATTAAATCATGTGTACATTATTTCAGTTTAAATTGTTTTTTCATTATTAGGGACCTCATATTGGAAATCTGAGATCACAATTGATTTTGAAATGTGTGGTTTACCATAAGCCTGACCTAAAGTTGGTCGGTGTCATACATTTAGTTATGGAATCTATTTTTGGGTGCATTAGGTGAATTAATAAATTTTTATTTATTTATTTATTTAATAAACCTAAGAATAACCCTCTCCTTATACATACCCAATTATGTAAAATCACCAAGTTTAGCCATATAACCCGAGGAGGATTTGAGAGGAGGAGGAGCATTCTTCCTTAGCATTGGAAATCTTGAGGATGCAGATCGATGAATGGATAGAAGGTGGCCTGTGATATGGATAGTGAACACATAATATCTTCTTCTTCATTATTGGTGGACATGTTATTCACCAATGATACGTCCCTGATCAATTTAGGGTTTGTTATTTGTGTTTTTTCACCTTTGGATTAATTGATAAGCATGGATTTTTATTATTTAATTTATCAATCTATGATTACCCATTCTTTGCATAATCCCAATCATAATTTATTTTTTAATCCTAATTTATTATAATTATGACTTTTACTTCACCCTTATTATATTTTGTATGATCATTGGATGATAACGCATCATCTAATGATGGATTCACCTTGTTCATGTGCTTTTCTCTCATCATTCTTTGTGTTCTTCACCGTTGTCCCATGGGGTCATGGTTCAACAATACTAAGGCAGGTTCAAGAATGATTGAATTAATTTATTCATGGATGGTTCATGATTTATGTATGGATTTATGGTTTTTGGATGGATCGAGGTTTGAAGTGGGATGTGGGTGATGGATTTTTGGATTTGGGATCCTGATCGATGAAAGGAGGCACGACACCTTTGATTATGGGTGAGCATATTTCAGATTTCTAGCCACCGAAGGCTGGATATCAATGTTTAGAAATGGACCCATTAATTTTAGATGGTCAAGAACTAAGTTTTTCATCAAAAATAGTATATTGGAAAACCTCATGAAGACTAGGATTTACAATTTACAGAAAACCAGATTACAGAGTGTGCAGTATGGAAGAATACAGGTCATGTAGTACCTTGGATATAACAACGAGGGTTTCAGGTAGAGATAAATATCCCACATCGTGTATGTATCTACATACACCATTTTTTCCGATGATGGAATCTTGGTGTGTACTCTGGGAGTAAACATGCATCGACACAGCCAGGAACACAAGCATGAGTAGAGTACATGGGCAAGATTGTGTACTCAGTCATAGACAGGATCTACGAGCATGGCCAATATATATAGAAACATTATATAAGGATATTATAATTACCCCAGGGTTCAATACACTCTATGTACCTTCTTTACAAGACATTTAGACCCACATGTCCAACCAATCCATGTGATTATAAGGGCATGACTAGGTGTCCAAGAGAGGTCACATGCCATGTGACCTTAGGTACATTCCATTCACCTCCTTTATATTCTTATAACATTCATATATCCTTATTCAAGACATGGATTTTGGTCAACTAGTAGCCTATCCTAAGAGTTTTTCCACACAAAATGTGATGAAATGCATCATAGTGGATTTTGATATATTATGTGAGGTGTTATGAGTTTGATGCTTCTTCTAGGGATTTTTGAGTTATGGAACTAATTAGGAAGGTTCACTAGAGATATAATGGGGTTAGAAAACCCCCTATCATGGAAGGTCATGAGTCCCCCATACTCTTCACTCAGGTGGAGTATTATTCCCTCATTCAATAGAGGGTATGAGTCCTTCTATCTATTGAGTTTCACCCTTTAATTCACTAGGATGCAGGTCCCATATCTACTAAGTTTCACCCACTCCCCCTAATGCACTAGGGAACAAATCCTCTATACACCAAGTTTCACCCCCTGCTGTACTAGCATGTGGGTCTTATATCTACTAAGTGGAATCCCCCTGACACACTAGGGTATGGGTCCTCTACTAGAGATATTTCCACCATGACTGTGGAGAACATTGGTGAGGTGTGGCTTCTACACATGGTTTCTTGTATGGTTACACGTGACATTGGACATTAGAGATTGGCCTTTGGAGTTATAAGTAGACTCATTATCCTTAGATAGGTTGTGGAGATGGATATCCCCTTTCTCCCACAATTGGGATTATTTATGAGAATATATGTGTATTGGGTTGAGATAAATTATTTTATATCCTTATATTTCTCCCTTTGTATATTTCATGTCATCCTACTAGATATGCATACTCACCCCTATATGGGATTTTATTAAACGTTTCATGTCTTATACAGATAAAAGGAAGATCAATGGTAACTTCATTATAGCATAGTGGTACTTAGGTGAAATAACTATGTTCAGTGGATAGAGACGGAGATCAGGGGCCAAGATCTCTTAGTTTCCCCCTTTTTCTAATTATTTTCATTTTGGGACTTAATTTTTCATTGGATATGTATTTTACTCCTTTATGATTTGGTTTTATATTTTCATGCTTGGATGTATTTCCTAGAGTTTCTTTATGCATGGTTATACCCTAGACATTTAAATCTTTTATCATTCCTCTATACTTTTTCATGGAGACATATTTGTTCATGTGTACAAGTACATTAGGATAATGGTGCCCATTTTATCTTACTCCCTTTCAGTGCTTGTCTCCTACCCCTAGCCTATTAGAGGCAGACTTGGGTTGTAACACTTGGCTTCACACTAACCAGGAGAGCCCTAGTGGTTTAGGTTGTGACAAACTATTCATAGACCATGCAGACCATTCTTGAAAACTTTCAATGGCACTCATATGGTTGGTGCATGATTTGAAAAAACTTATTGATATGTTTTGTGTAGTAGATTTTTTTTTTGATATTTATATCCCTTATTATGATTGAAGATGCTTTTTGTGAGTGATAAAGTGAATATTTTGGGGTTTCAAAGCTTGTTTGATTAAAATTTTAAGCAATTTTTTACACTATGTATTTAAGATTATTTTGAAAATCATGTTTTGGGTGTTTAAAGTTGATTTTGTGAAACTTATTTTATGTTTATCATAAATTATTTAAGCAGATGAACTGATATTTGGGTTTTAATGGTTTAAAGGAAATAATTTCATGGATTTTTAGTATGATGGAACTCTCGAAAGGATTTTGGGTGTGTGTGCTTCAATGGGGAACTTGTTTTCAAGAAGTAGGTTCCTTTTGTTTTTTAGTTTTAAATTTTTTAAGGTTTTTGAAATGGAACCTTTAAGGGGATTTTCAAAAACCCATTTGGTCTTTTGAAATGGAATTAAGGCCTTGTTAGGCTCTTTAGAAATGGGTTTATAAAGGGTTCATTAGGATACAATTTTGTTTGATTTATGATTTTTATCACTTATGTTTAGATTTGTAGTGGCTTTATTTTTTCTTTGTTTTGGTTATGTTTTAGAATTTGACCCCTATAAACCAATCAAGAAGGCAATCTCTTGAGTAGTTGTTCTGGTTATCCAAATTTTTCCTTCCTAGTTTTTTACTCTGCCTAGAAGATTGATGGAGTAGCAGGGTCATGTTTCTCTCAACTTTTGGATCATGTACAAGTGTTTTTAAATAGGTATATTTTGGTGTTTTGTGGCGATAAATGATATCATGATGACATGAAGGATATATCTAAGGTCGAATATATTTTTGAGTCAATATGAACTCTAAGAACCTATAAGGTGAGTATAACAACCCTATTATTTTTATTACATTCATACATGATTTAGTGACATGAATTTATAGTTAATTCAACCTAAAATATAAATAAATATATTGTATTTGGAAATTAGTAACATTACATAACAACTTAAAACATTAAATACAACATCATTACTAAAAATTTCCTTTACATGACCATAATATTTCGTCATACTTAACATTGAATGGGATAACATGAAGACATACATAAGAAAGGGTTGAGATATAAAAACCAATAAGGGAATAAACATGGAATAACATGATGAATAAAAAAATTAGAAAATAGGAATATCAATGAAGAATAAAAGAAACATGAACATAAAGGCATGATATAGCATGATAATCATAACATGAAAATGTGGGAATAACTTAAAACATTGCATCATAGGTCAATGCTAAAATTCCAAGAAATCATAGTGGAAAAATTCCCATAAATTAATTAGGTAAACCCATAACCCAACATGTCATATCATGATACTAAACATTACCCAATGCATTAGAGTGCTATATAATTCCGGGTGTACCCATCACTTTCATTTCATTCTCATGCTTAAGTGTGCCACATAGATCATAAAGCATGGATTCAATCATCATCATAATTTATTCCAAGATCAAGTGGTGTGGAATAAATACATGTAAGTCCTAAATAAAAATTAATATTTTTATAAAAGTGAACACCCTTGATAAATAATGGGTATAATATTCACTACACAATTGTTTTTGGAATAGAGATTCACGGTGAAATTTCGGCAACCTAATGACATGACATAAAAATTCATAAAAAAGGTTGATGAAAGAGAAATAGGTCTCTCATAACATTTAAATTAAATGGACAGTAATGGGGTCATTAAATACATGTCCCAACATAAGTAATTTTGAAATAGAAGATATAACATAATAAATAAACTTAAAGAAAGAGGAGAAATGAAATAACTCTTATGAAATTTCGGTATGGTAACAGGTGTATGTGGGAGGGACTAATGAGAGATAAAGGGGTATATAAACATTAAAACATAATAAGGTAAGTATGGGGGAGTTTTGAAAACATAACCCATCATTTTTAAATTAAAATAAAAGGGTGTAACAATAAAAGGAAACTTAGATAAAAATGAGAATAGAAGGAACCCTTACTTGAGTGTGTGACTTCAAAATCTTGAAGAGGGGATTATTGTGATATTGGGGTGACTATGGAGGATTATATAGGGGTTAGGACAGATTAAGGACTTTATCCAAGTATTTTTAGTGAATATAAGTTTGATCTTGTGTGGGTTTATATAAGAAATGAGAGCGGAATTCTTTAATATTTTACAAACTTAGGTTTTAGAATCTATATAAATAAATATTCAAAACCAAAAACCTTACCATGGTTTTTGACCATGGTTTTTTCTAAATATGATCATAAAATATTATTTTATAAGGTCATGGGATGAATATATTAAAATATTTTTTCCTTGATTATGTAGAGGTGAGTCACATTATTAAATAAATAATCCTAAAATCACAAAATATATTATTCATTTTGGAGGAATCACTAAGGATTTATAAAATAAGTCAAAAAAACTAAAATTAAAATTTTTTTAAAGTTAAAAGTTATATTTGGCCTAATATTCCATTTATAGTGTTTATTACATCACTATTGGGCAATTATGATGTCATAAAACACACTATATATTTATATGGTACTTAATTTTTACCAAAAAAATCGACTATCTCAGAAAATTATAAAACAAATCACCATTGGATAATTTTGAAATCTTGATTCCAAAAAAAATATTCATTTTTTCCAAATAATTTTATAAATACGACATTTTTTACTTTTAAAATAAAAACGGGTATTTATTTATAATTGGTAGGTTTTGAAAAAAAAATAGTTTTTAAACCTTAATAAAAATTACATTTGGCCACATAAAAATTATATGATCATTTATATTTAATAAAAGTAATTTAATATTAATATTTTGTTAAAATATTATTTATTAATTCATTAAAATATATTTATTAATTCAATTTGAATATTAACCAAAAATACTATTTGTGTTTTATAAATAATAATAAAATAATATTATATTCATTATCCTATAAAAATATAATATACATAATCATAATGATATGATCTTGATACATATCCATTTATTACACCAGCATACGCCCTAAGAGCAAGGTGTGCGATGGTGGGGCTTTCATGGGGTCATTTGGTGAACATGGTTTGGACCATGATCTCGATGAGCTTGAACTTCTCCTATAAATGGTTTCACTTATGTTTAAGTTTTTGGATCTTGGATTGGGATTGGTCTAGGGAAAATCACGTAAATGCTATCTCCCTTAGAAACTTTGATAAATGGGATTCATAAGGAATGATCCTACTAGTGGAGGCCATCACCTCCATTGTCTATGTCAAAAGGATTTGTTAAAACCCTATATTTATACTAGTCATATGATCAATATTAAATGACTATATTATCAACAGTAATGATTCTTAATGGTCATTAAAATCCAATTGGATATAATAAAACAAATGGAGTTCATGTGTTTTCTATATCCATTTTACAAAACAATACAATTAATTAAATCAAAAGGGAAATTTCTATTATAATATTTTGGGTCCTTACAATCTTCCCCAATTAATAAATTTTACCCTCAAAATTTTCATTTCCCACATTAAAACAGATGAGGGTAGCTTTGTTTCATCACCTCATCTTGTTCCCATATTTATTCTTCAAACTTGCTGTTTCTCCACAACACTTTGACCAGGTGAACTGTCTTATTCCGCAGAATGTTATCTCTATGATATAATATCTTCATTAGATTCTCCTCATAAGAGAGGTCATTCTCCAATGGTACCACATATATATTGAGTACATGAGAGGGTTCTGGTATGTACTTTCTCCAGAGGGATTCATGGAATATATCATGTACTTGAGATAGGTTTGGTGGGATTGCTAGTCGGTAGGCCACCTCTCTGATGTGATCAAGGATCTCAAAATGGCCGATGTACCTTGGACTAAGCTTTACCTTATTCCCAAATCTAATTACTCTTTTCCATGGAGATATAAAGAGGAATACCATGTCTCCAACATCAAACTCTAGGTCTTGTCAATGATTGTCAGCATATATTTTCTATCGGCTCTGAGCAGCCTTGATGTGCTTCTGAATGGTCTTAACCTTCTCCACCATTTACTCAACCATTTTAGAATCTAGTATTTTTCATTCCCTAAATGTATCCCAATATTTAGGTGTTATTAACCTCTTCCCATAAATGTCTTCATATGGATACATTTGGATTATTGAGTGGAAACTGTTGTTGTAATATAAATTAACCAAAGAAAGTTGTTTATCTCATACTCCTTTGAAGTCCATTGAGAATTATCTCAACATGTCCTCAAGTGTCTAGATAGTTCACTCATATTGGCTATGAGTTTGAGGGTGATAGGACATGCTTAAGTTTAACTCAGTATCCAGAGCATGTTGGAGACTCTTCCAGAACATAGAGGTGAATCTTGGACCTCGATCGGATACTATTGGACTCCTCATGTATTAATCATGTTTTAATGATCAAAAATCCTATTCAACCTGGTTTAATTATGTAAATTATATCAAATCATGTGTATTATTGTTTAAGTACTCGCATGCTTTAAGAAGATTTGTTCAAGTTATTAATTTCTATACATTAAGTTTAATTACTTTATACAATCTTTGATTTATTCTCATACTACCTTCTTTGACAAATGATTAAGTCTAATTCATTCTAAAATCGTTATTGATTAAGTCTTAATATAGTTATTTTTGTAAAGTCTGAGACACTGTGAGTATACCACTGGCTATGTATTTCTGGCAAAGTAAACAGGACACCGTGAAGCAGACATCGTAAACATTGAGACACTATGACCTCAAAACACTGTAAAGCAGACACCGTGAAGCAGACGCCATGAAAAACAGACACCGTGAAAAAGCAGACACCGTGACCATGATACACCATGAAGGATGAGACACCATGAAAGAACAAGACACCATGAACATCAAGACACCATGAACTAGACACCACAACCACGAGACACCATTACCAATCCAGACACCGTGTGAAGGAGACACCGTCTCCATGACATATTGTGACACTGTTTCCTAATATGTTATTTTTTTGTTTTCGATTTTAATCTATAACGGCCATATTTGAATATTTTAAATTCACTAACATAATTATTGTTTCTTGGTAGACATATCAACTGACAGTCTGAGGTAAGAGGTGTGGTATCCATGAAACATGTCGTCTCTAACACATACACTCCAAAACAAAAGAAGAGTGCGGCCCATAAAAAAACAACGCGCGATACTAAACGTAAAACAAGTATGTGAACACGAAAATGAAGAACATTGAGAGAATTTCTAAAGGAAGGATTATCACATGCATGTAATCCGACTCTACTGAAGAACACATGATGTACACTAGAATCCAGAGAACATCTTCGCATTGTCGAACCTCCCGAAGAACACCAGCTGAATCGCGACACACTGTCTTACTGATGAGGACTCGAGATCTGCATCTGCTTCATCTCAGAAGTCTATAGTTGCAAAGACTAACACTCAGAGAAATTATAAACCCATCTCTATATTTCTTCTCTGTTGTGTATTTGTTTCTAACCTTTCGAGCATAGTGTGTACCTGTTGAACAACACACTCTGTCTCTTACATTAAACTGAAGGATACAAGATATCCTTACTCAAACACTCTATTTACTCTTGTATATACCCACAGATAAGTGTGGAAGAGGTCCCTGTGTGGCCTGGTAGTTTGTACCCATGAACATCTGTGGAAGAGGTCCCTATGTGGCCTGGACAGTCCTGCGTACTGTTGTTAACCCCGATCCAGGGTGTGGATCAAAGTTTATTTATATAAACTACTTGGTGTTAGCTGATCACCAAGTGAAGTGGATTAGGTCTTAGCTTGATACTGAACCACTTTTTTCATATCCGTTGTGCTGCTTAATTTATTTTTCTCTGTTTTACTGCTTTTCTTCATAACTCAAAAATCACTAAATTCACTTTGATAGTTATTCTTGTAAAGAATTTATAACTCTCTTGTCTTAGTATAATAACTTCAAAAGTAGTTTTAATAATTAATATTATTAATAATGAGAACTAATCAATCTTCTAAGAAGTTATTTAAACATTCAAACTCTTATAACAATATAACATTAATTAACTGGTATGTATCTAATATTTTGGGGGAATCCCTTTTAGAAATAATTTTTAATAGAAATTATTATAGTTACTCAATTAACCCCTCCCCTCTTGAGTAATCTAATCCGAACAATATTTGGTATCAAAGGTTGTTTATTAGGATTCTGTTTAACCTTATTCAACTGTGATTGTAGTTGTACTTTAAAGATATCTAAATTTCTATTAGTTCTAAATTTATAGCTCTTTTTAATGTAATATTTTATTATGGATAATAGAGTGGAAGGTGTTGCTACCAATGTACCACCATTCTTTAATAGAACCAATTATGCTTAATGGAAAATTAAAATGAAAATGCATTTATAAAGTATGAGTTTTGAAATTTGTTCATCCATTATAGATGAATATAAGATTCCTACTACTGATAGAATCACATGGGAAGAACCTACCAAAACTGCCTATAATAATAACTACAAAGCTATGAATGCTTTATACTACTCCTTAGGAGATGAGGAATTCAAAATATTTTTTTCTTGTAAAACTTCCCATGAAATTTGGGATACCCTATCTGTCTCACATGAAGGAAAAATATAGTGTAAAAGAAATAAGAATTAATACTTATACTATTAAATATGATAATTTTACGATGAAACCTGATGAACCTATCTCTGACATGTATCTTAGGATCAATGATATTGTCAACATAATGATTTCTCTTGGAAGAGAAGTCACTGCCAAGGAAAAAATCATGAGAATTCTTAGATGTTTGCCTGACAGATGGAGGGGAACCTCTATCTCTATTAGAGATTCATGTGACATCAGAAACCTACCTATAAAAGAACTCATTGGGAAACTGATGATGTATGAGGAAGAGTTGAAAGTCAATAAGGAGGAGGAATATGAGCCAAATAAGAAATCTATTGCATTCAAGACCACCACCTCTAAGCACAAAGACAAAGGGAAACTGGAATCTTCTATAGAAAGTTCCAGTGATGAACAATCATCACCTGACAGTGATGAGGAAATGGCTCAATTATCCATAAGATTCAAGAGATTTTACAAAAAGAAGAACTTTTTTAGAAAGCCTAACTTCAAGGGAAAATATGACCAAAAAGGAAATTGGAAGAAGGACTGAAAAATAAGTGACAAGACTGATGAAATTTCTTGATATGAGTGTAAGTGCAAAGGACATATCAAGGATGACTTTCCAAAGATAAAATACAAAAATAAATATGAGGACAAGGACAGGAAGTATAAAAAGTCAATGAAAGAAACTTGGAGTGATTATGAGGATAGTTCAAGCGACTCAGAGACATCACATGATAAACAGGCTAACAAAGCCAATATGTGTTTTATGACAAACACATTTGAGGTAACACTAGACTCCTCTGTACATAATTTATACTATTCTGGAGATGAGAGTTACCATATGACTAATGAATAAATGTTTGAATACTATAACATGATTTAGGAAATATTCAATGAACTAAAAGACAAATATAAATCATTGAAGAAAAATCATGCTCTTACAGTAACTCTTAAATCTAAACTCACAACTGAAAAAGAGAAAAATGATCAACTTCTCAAAGAAAAAAATTAATTAAAAATGTCTAATGAGTAATTAAAGGGTGACCTAGAAAAGTTTACCAATGGTAAAAATACCCATACTCAAATTCTAGGAAAACAAATGGATCCTAAATATAACACTGGCATTAGATATCAACCTGGAAAAAGAAATCTTGGTAGAACAAATTTTTCTTCAAAATCTAGGACATACAGTTTTACTCCCAGTTCTGGACACAAATCATCTAGTTCAAGTCATGATCCATATTCTACTGTTTCAAATTTTTGTGGACCAAATAGAGTATATTTTTCAAATACTCTACGTAATGCTTATAGGAAACATATGAGGAAAATATGGGTTCCTAATGCACTTATCACTAATATTACCGGACCCAAACAAGTATGGGTACCAAAATATATTTTTTCTTGATCTTTTTGATGCAAATCTTCTTAAATATCTCTTGTAAAAGTCTATGGTACTTGGACAGTGGATGTTCAAGGCACATGAAAGGAGACTACTCATGCTTCAAGAATCTGATAAAATTAGATGGAGGACATGTCACATTTGGTGACAATGCCAAAGGAAAGATTAATGGCCTCTGCAAAATTGGTAACTCTAACTCAGTTTTAATTTCTAAAGTACTTTTTATTGATGGATTAAAATATAATATTCTTAGTATCTCACAATTATGTGATGATGTATTTCATGTTAGATTTGAAAATGATGCTTTCAATGCCTTTAATTCTAAATAAGAATTAGTATTTTCTGCATTAAGAACTGAAAATGTTTACTCTGTTAACTTAGAATCCTTAGCTTCTCAAAATGCTTCATTCTTAAGTGTAATTCATAAAGAGTCTTGGTTATGGCATAAGAGACTAGGACACTAAAATGTTTAATCCCTTAGAAAGCTAACTAGAAAAGGCTTAGTTAAAGACTTACCCGAACTTGAGTTTCCAAATGAAAAAGTGTGTAATCCTTGTCAAAAGGGAAAATAACACAAGGTTTCCTTCAAAACAAAGAAAGAAGTGTCAACTTCTCAACATCTCAAACTTGTTCACATGGATTTATTTGGACCAACTAGGGTTTCTAGTTTAAATCTGAAGCACTGTGTTTATGTTCTTGTAGATGACTTCTCTAGATATACCTGGACCTTCTTTATAGATCACAAAAGTGAAGCTTGTTCTTATTTTACGAAATATTCCAATTCTGTAGAAAATATGAGTAGACATAGAATTAAATCCTTAAGAATTGACCATGGTCGTGAGTTTGAAAATCAAGAGTTTGAATCCTTTTTCTCACAAAATGGTTATAGTCGCAATTTCTTTTCCCCTAGAACACCTCAACAAAATGGAGTTGTAGAGAGAAGAAATAGAACCCTGCAAGAAATTTCTAGAACAATGCTCAGGGAATATGACCTACCTATTTATTTTTGGGATGAAGGTGTCAATACTGCATGCTACAAAATCAATAGAGTGTTGATCCAATCTATTCTAAAAAATACTTCTTATGATTTATGGAATAATAGAAAATTCAAGGTTAACTTTTTCAAAGTTTTTGGTTGTAAAGTCTATATCCTTAATACTAAGGACAATCTTGAAAATTTTGCATCAAAAAGTGATGAAGGTATCTTTTTAGGATATTCCATGTCTAGTAAAGCCTATAGAGTGTTAAATAAAATAACTAAATGTGAGGAAGAATCTGTTCATTTCAAATTTGATGAAACAAATCCACATGAGCCTAAAACATTTCTAGAAACCCTGGAGGATGATGTGTCAAATCTGAACATTAATCCAAAATCCTCAAGCTAGTTTGTGAAAGAATCAGTCAAAACTTCCAGTTCTGAAAATTCCTTAGAACCTGAACCTTTTGATGAACCTGAAATCACTAGTCCTTCCTTTACTAGAGCTATTAGAACTCTTAAGAACCATCCCTTATATGCTGTTGTAGGAGACCTAGACAAAGGAACTCAAACTAGAGCTTCTCTTAGAAATCCGATTGAACATCATGTCTTCTTATCACAAATTGAACCTAAAAACATTAATTATGCTATCAATGATGTATTTTGGGTGATGGATATGCAAGAAGAACTTAATCAGTTTGAAAGGAAGAAAGTTTGGAAACTTGTAGAAAGACCAAAGGACACATTCATCATAGGCACTAAATGTGTGTTTTGAAATAAGGTAGGTGAAGCTGGTAACATATTTAGAAACAAGGCTAGATTGGTTGCACAAGGATATAGTCAAGAAGAAGGATTTGACTATGAAGAGACCTTTTCACTAGTAGCTAGACTTGAAGCCATCAGAATTCTTCTTGCTTATGCCGCACATCTGAATTTCAAACTATATCAAATGGATGATAAAAGTGAATTATTAAATGGTTATACTTTTGAGGATGTGTCTGTTGAATAACCCCCTAGTTTTACAAACCATCAGTTTCTGAATCATATTTTTAAATTATCAAAATATTTATATGGTTTAAAGAAAGCTCCAAGAGCTTGGTATGATAGATTGAGTACTTTTCTTATTTCCAAAGGTTTTACAAAAGGAATAGATGATCCTACCCTTTTTATAAAACGAATTTCTAATGATTTTTTAGTTGTTCAAATCTATGTAGATGACATTATTTTTGGATCTTCAAAAAATTCATTATGTATTGTTTTTTATAAAATGATGCAAAATGAATTTGAAATGAGTCTAATGGGTGAATGAAAATTCTTTCTTCGATTTAAAATGTTTCAAAATAATGATGGTATTATTTTAACACAAAGTAAATATACTATAGATCTTCTAAAATGTTTTGGGTTGGATAGCACTAAAAGTAGTGAAACTCCCACGAGTACCACTTGTCTATTGAATCTTGATGAGGATGGAAAAGTTGTTGATCAAAACACTAATAGAGGAATGATTGGAAGTTTACTCTATATGACTTCTAGTTGACTTGACATTATGTTTAGTGTGTGTATGTGTTCTTGTTTTCAAGAAAATCCTAAAGAATCTCATTTAAATTCTGTAAAGATAATTTTCAAATACCTCAAGCATACACTCATTCTAGTACTGTTGTATCCTAGAGGATAATAATTTGAATTAGTTAGTTATTATGATGCTGAATTTGGTGGTTGTAATTTAGATATAAAAAGAACCTCTATAACATGCCACTTTTTAGGCAAGTCACTAGTGTCATGGTGTAGTAAGAAACAAAATTCTGTTGCATTATCTATTGCAGAAGCTGAATACATAGCTCCTGGCAGTTGTTGTTCACAAATTTTTTGGATGAAACACACATTACTAGATTATGGATATCAATTTAGGAATGTACCTATAAATTGTGACAATACAAGTTCTATTAACATCTCTAAAAATAATGTTTCACATTCGAGGACAAAGCATATTGATGTAAGACACCACTTTTTGAGAGATCATTATCAAAAAGGTGATATCACTTTGGAATTCATTGGTACTGAGTATCTGCTTGCTGATATATTCACCAAACAACTAAATTATGAGAGAATAGACTACATCATACATGAACTAGACATGATAAACCTCAAATAGATATCTTACTGTTTCATATCTTACTGTTCGATATCTTACTATTTCATGTCTCACTATTTTATATCTCACTGTTTCATGTTTATTGTTTCTAAGTTAGTGTTTTTTGATTTCAGTCTGACAGTTACTGTCTCACCATAATGCTCAGTTACTGCCTCACCGTATTACTATCTCACTTTGAAGTCCATTTACTGTCTCACCATGAAGTCCATTTACTGTCTCACCATAAAATTATGAAACTGTCTCACCGTAAAAATTCTTTATAATTTTCTTTTCCAAATAAAAACTCGTATCGTGGTAATTACTTTTTTACCCTCTTTACATTCCCACGTTTTTACTTTTATGATGTTTGGTATTCCTAAATGATAAAATAAAGAAAGTATCACTCGATTCTTCACTCGATATTTCTTTTATTCACTATTTTCAAACCCTACTTCAACCTTGCAATAGTTTCTCTCTCTTGAACCTTCGGTAGATGCCCAAGATTAAACGACCTTCATCATCGACTCCTGAGAAGCGCAACTCAAAGAAGAAGAAGACTGCACATAAGCTTGCACCTAAAGGAACTTTAAATCTGAATCTAGTAAACCGCGTTGTAGTACCTGATAAGGAGGTTTTCCTCAAATGGCTTATATCTAGTAAGTCTCTGGTGTTGAAAGTTTTAGAACAACAAGGCTGGTTAGAGTGGTTTTCAAAGGCAGATAGACCTATCTATCCTAATTTAGTGGCTCAGTTTTACCATTACGTACAGTTCTCTTTTGATTATGGTGATAGTTATGTTGTAAGAAGTTGGGTCAATGGACAGAGATTCTAATTCTATTCGAGGTTATGGGATGCATGCCTAGGGATACCTCATGAAGGAATATGTTAAGATTATCAAAGAGGACCTCCTCCTTTTATGAATTCTTTGATTTGGAAGATGATTTGAAAGCATTAACTGGAAATGGCACTAAGAGGAGAGCCATTGCTGCTGAACTTGATGGAGAATCAAGGCTTTTGTTTAAGTTTATTCAGAATCTGGTTAGCCCCAAAAAATGTGATTTTTCTATTTTGAAATATCAAGATGTGTTTCTGATCCACCTTAGGAAAATGGTCATAAGATCAACCTCTGAAAGTATATCATTCACCATATGTGTGAACTATTCAAATCTACATCCAATTCAATATCCTTGTTTTACTCTCGGCTTATATCAGTCGTGCTTCATTCCAAAGGTTTGGTTGGACCTAATGAGGAAGTTATAAAGGACTGTGAGTACTGCTTTACAAAATTAACCATCGAGAGGATGAAAATAAACTGGAATCCTTGAAAAAAGGAATGGGTGGAAGACAACGATAGAGTTTATGAGAAATTCAATCATGTGGATTATCCCTCAAGACCAAGAGATATTTATGATCCTGGTTTGGAACCATATAAGTTTGTTGAGTATCCTAAAGAAGAGGAAGGAGAGGATGAAGTTCCACCTTGGGAAGATGTTTCTATTGTGGAAGATAGTAATCGTGTTCCTCATTAATTTCTTAAAGAAGAAGTCCATACTCCTACAGATGGTGTTAATATTGAAGCTCAACCTGAGGCTGAAATAGAATCAGTTTCCAAAGAATTTGAAAAGAATGCCATGGATGAACCTATGGTGGAAGAGAAACCTGTTATGTAAGAAGTTAATCTAGAGGAACTTCCTATAGAACAATCTGTTCTTGAAATCGTCCCTTCGACTGAAGAAAGGATGGAGCTAGCTTTTCAGCTGGCTAGATAGGAAATGGGTGAGGAACTTAGAGCTGAGTCTGTGGAATTAGAACAATATCCTATGCTTCTTAGTCCTGAGAAGGAGGCACCTCTTGAGGGGGAGAAAACCCCAAATCTCAAGTCTATTAAAGCTTCACATCATATTGAGTCAATCCCAGTAGCCACTCAATATCAGTTTCCCAGTTTCTATGATGTGGATAACTCTCAAAAAGTTTTAGTAAAATGCCTTGACCTTTCCACTATGTTAAAGCTAGAATTTGTTTCTGATTTTGTTCCTGAAAATGAATCTGAGTCTGTTTCAGTCCCTGTTTCTGAACCCTCTCCAGCACAACCTTCCTTTGTAAGGATGATCAGAAGAATTTTGGTGCTACTCTCTTATCTGGAATTGAAAAACTCATGAATACCCAACCCTAACCAATAACAAATTTAAGTGAGAGAGATGCCTAACTGTTAGTGGAAAAAGTTATTTTGAACATCCAACCAAAAATGGTTCATGATATTCAAGAAGTCTGAGTTGAAAATAAATAGCTCAATGATGAAGTGAAGATTCTGAGAGGTATGGTTGAAGACATGCAGAGAAAGTTTCATTCGAGATCAAAGACTGTTTCTCCCCTTATAGAACCTGTTGTTACTCAAACCCCACAGGATGTTGTGTCTCAGATTCAACCTCTCTTAGCTTCCTTGGATGAAAAGGTGTCTGAAAGGAACAAAACAATTGTGAAGGAAATGAGAGAGCTTGTTGTTAATCTTAACAAACTCAATGATGAATATATCGGGTGTCTTTAAAAGGTTCTAAATCAACTAAAATCTCTAACCACAGCTGCCAATGCCTCTAAGGAATATAGAAAATCCTCTCAATATTATCTGAATAGTAACATTCTTCGATCAGTGGTTAAAGAAGAACTTCAATCTGTGCTTAGTGGTTTTAACACAGATTCTCTATCTGTAGTAATCAGAAACAGTGATAGAGTGCTTGATCTGGTCCAAATTCACTTAAAGATTGCTAATGATTCTTATCTAGAGATTAACAAGAAAGTGGGTTTCTACTTAAACTGAATCTTCTCCAAGACTGATATGACAAATCATTTCAAGTATCTTATGGAAAATCTGTGGATTCCTCCTATAACTCAGGCCTTCAAGACTCAAGTCCAGAACCTCACAGAGTTCACTCAACTGTTGTACAAGTTTATGGAAAACATGGATGACTTTGAAAAATCCATGCAGTATGGTGGAGAGATCATTGCAGATCTCATTAAGCTTCTGAGGCCTTACCTTCATGTATAGAGTACAACCATTGTTGCTCCAGCGGCTGCACCTCTAAGACCTAGGTTTCCTACTTTCACCTCTGCCCTAGCCTCCACCACTATGCCTGTTGGTCATTCCCTGAGTTAGATCAGGCATGTGATCCTTGATCAACAACTACCTAGATCTTCTAATGCTCCTACTTTGTCTCCATTAGTTTTTAAAGGCCTTCCTTTACCTTCTCTATCCAACTCCTCACTCCCTTCTTCGACTTCAACTTCTGCTCCTATGGCTTCCTCTTCTGCCACTACTACTAAAGGAAAAGAGAAGGCTAGTCCCTGAAGAAGACCAGTGATTACTCCTTTTTTGATAGGAATGATATTGCTTCTGTATTTCTCTTTTTTTTGTTTTGGACCCTATTTTCTTTAATGGAATGTTAACTTTTGTCTTATCTTCTTCCATCTTTTTGATAATCCCAAAAGGGGGAGAAAAATCTACAAGATTTGTGATCATCAAAAAGGGGGAGATTGTTGGACTCCTCATGTATTAATCATGTTTTAATGATCACAAATCCTCTTCAACCTATTTTAATCATGTAAATTATATCAAATCATGTGTATTATTGTTTAATTACTCTCATGCATTAAGAAGATATGTTCAAGTTCTTAATTTTTCTATATTCAGTTTAATTACTTTATACTATCTTTGATTTATTCTCATAATACCTTATTTGAAAAATTATTAAGTCTAATTTATTCTATAATCGTCATTGCTTAAGTCTGAATAAAGTTATTTTTGTAAAGTCTGAGACACAGTGAGTCTGCTACTGGCTATGTCTTTCTAGAAAAGTAAACAAGACACCGTGAAGCAGACACCATAAACATTGAGACACCGTAACATCCAAACACCATGAAGCAGACATCGTGAAGTAGACACCGTGACAAGAAGACATCGTGAACAAGCAGACACCATGACCATGAGACACCGTGAAGGATGAGACACCGTGAAAGAACAAGACATCGTGAACGTCAAGACACCGTGAACCGGACACCGAAACCATGAGACACTGTGACCAATTCAAACACCGTGTGAAGGAGACACCGTTACCATGACATATTGTGACACCGTTTCCTAATATGTTATTTTTTAGTTTTTGATTTTAATCTTTAACGGTTATATTTGAAGATTTTAAATGCACTGACATAGTTAATGTTTCTTGGTAGACATATCAACTGACAGTACGAGGTACGAGGTGCGGTATCCATGCAACATGTCGGCTCCAACACATGCACTCCAAGATAAAAGAGGAGTGTGGACCAGAAAAAAAACAGCGCATGATACTGAACGTAAAACAAAGCTGTGAACACAACAACGAAGAACACTAAGAGAATTTCTAAAGGAAGGATTGTCACATGCATAAAATCTAACTCTATTGAAGAACACATGAAGTACACTAGAATCCAGAGAACATCTTCGAATTGTCAAACCTCACGAAGAACACAAGCTGAATCGTAACACTCTATTTTACTAACAAGGACTCGATATCTACATCTTCTTCATCTCAGAAGTCCAAAGCTTAAAATACTAACACTCAAAGCACTTATAAAACCATCTCTATATTTCTTCTCTGTTGTGTATTTGTTTCTTATATTTCTAGTAGAGTGTGTACCTATAGAACAACACACTATGTCTCCTGCATTAAACTGAAGGATACAAGATATCCTTACTCAAACAATCTATTTACTCTTGTGTATACCCACAGATAAGTGTGTAAGAGGTCCCTATGTGGCCTGGTATTTTTTACCCACGAAGAACTATGGAAGAGGTCCCTGTGTGTCCTGGACAGTCCTACATACTATTGTTAACCCCGATCCAGGGTGTCGATAAAAGTTTATTTATATAAACTACTTGGTGGTAGGTGATCTCCAAGTAAAGTGGATTAGGTCTCGGCTTGAGATTGAACCACTTGTTTCATATCTGCTATGCTGTTTAATTTAGTTTTCTCTGTTTTACTTATTTTCTTCGTAACTCAGAAATTAGTAAATTCACTTTGATAGTTAGTCTTTGAAAGAAGTTATAACTGTCTTGTCTCAGTAGAATAACTTCAAAAGTAGTTTTAATAATTAATATTAATAATACTGATAACTAATCAATCTTCTATGAAGTTATTTAAACAGCCAAACTCTAATAATAGTATAACCTTGATTAACTGGGTTGTATCTAATATTTTGGGGAAAACCCTTTTAGAAATAATTTTTAACATAAATTTTTATAGTTAATCAATTCACCCCTCCCCCTCTTGAGTAATCTACTCCGACCAACAGATAAAATTTATATTGGTACACCATGCATCCTCACTATTTCTCTGATGAATATCCATGAAAATTGAGCCAATGAGAAATCCTCTCAAATCTAAATTAAGTGTACAGACTTTGTAAGATGATCCACCACAACCTAGATAGCATTATTTCCTCTAGATGTCTTAGGAAACATGGTGACAATGTCCATGGTAATGTTTTCCCATTTCTATATAGGTATATATAATGGTTGCATCATCCCCTTAGATTTGTTTCTTTCCACCTTTACTTGATAACATACAAGGAATATTGATGTATATTATGTGATCTCCTTCTTAATATTTTCCCACAAATAGTGTTTCTGGAGATCTCTATATATTTTTGTGCTTCTAGGGTGGATAGAGAAGGTTGATCTATGTGCATCATCGAAAAATTCCTTCTTTAAATTAGGATTTAATGGTAGACATAGTCTTGACTCAAATCTTACAACACCTTCTTCATTAACATTTAACACTAAGGATTTACATTTTCTAATAGTTTTCACTTTCTTTGGAATTACCACATTATCTCTTTGAGCATCCTTTAACCTCCCCCGAAGAGACAGTTGAGAAATAATTTGTGAAAGTATCGATGATGTTTCTTCCTTTATGATTCCCATGTCCATACTCTTCAAGTCTAAGAAGATCAGATCCTTCTAAATTCTCATCAATGAAATACTCTATATTCCATTATACTTAGAGAATCTTCCACTTTAATCTCTTTCCTCATATAGTAGTGAATTGATTAGTCATAGTCTTTGATCAGCTCTAACCATATTCATTGGTACATATTCAACTCTTTCTATGTGAATATATACTTGAGGATTTTGTGATCTGTATATACTTCACACTTCTCCCCAAAGAGGCAATTTCACCAAATTTTAAAAGTGAATATCACTAAAACTAACTCTATATCTTGTGTTAGATAGTTATTCTCATGAAATTTCAACTTCCTTGAAGCATGGGCAATGAATTTGTCATTTTTCATCAACACACATATCAGTCCCTTCTTCGAGGAATCACTGAATACGATGAAAATATCTCTACTTGTGGGTAGTGTGAGCATGTGTAATGTCCCAAAATTTCCATATTTTCTTAATTATATGGGAATATTTCGAGACTGCGAAATCTGAAGGCGAGTGATTCTAAGGCCCGGAGTGCCCGGAATGATCCGTCAAAGTTTTATTAAGATTTAATTAGCATGCGTAAGTAGTTTTCCTGAAAAAATTGGAATAACTCTTAAACGGTTTTCCAATTTAGAAATTTGTGGGCACCGTTATGTTTAGGATGGAGGTTTTACCCTAGGCGCGACTTTATTTTAGTCAGCACGAGCCTCCTGTGAGAAAACCTGAAAATGGCATAACCGTAAATAAAATAATTAAATAAAATTATTTTATTTTTCAAATGCATATAACTCACGAACGGTAAATCAGATTGAAAATATGATACCACCATTAAACTCATGAGGTTATGATTTTCTTTGGCTGATACTAACATTGGTCGGTGCAGTCCACCAATGAAAGTTAGTTTTTGTCTATAAATAAAATAATTACGTGACAATTATTTTATTGTAAAATACATAACTCCTAAACGGTAACTCAGATTAAAAATCTGAGGGTACCATTGAGTTCTTTGGGGCGTTTTCTCCTTAGGCATAGCCTAACCTCAACCATTGCGCGAGGGTGAATGTTATTAATTTATTGAACTTTTTTCAGGTACTTTCAGTAAACGCGCGATGGACGTTTTCTAACTTTTGATCCTTTGCTCGGATTAAAAAAATGAGGGAACCGTTGAATCCAAAACACCAGGGGTCATGCTGTGAATACCCCAAGCCTACCTTCCATAGTTTAGGGGCTAGCGACTAGTAAAAAGTAGTGTAGAAAGTAAAAGAGGCTGGAATACAAGCCCAACTGAAAGTACTAGTACAACTGAAAGTACAAATACAACTGAAAGGAACAATACAACTAGAAAAGGGAAAACGACTATTAAGTCATCCTCCGAGGATCCTACATGAAGGGTAGGTAAATATCGACTCCTAATCACTCCACTTCCACCTGTATCCTATGAGTACCACCTAGTCTTGGCTCCCTCAAGCCTCATCCCAATTGCGCGTTGTCTGCACAAGACACAACAAGGTGTAGGCGAAGCCCGTGTAGGGGTGAGTATAACGATACTCAGTAGCAACCCCCGAAGGACTCTTAGAATTACACAAGGAAAACTACAAGGCTTGATCTCAATCAGAAAGCACAAAGAAATAGACACAACTCAATTATAGACTCAACTCAAACTAGGTATACAACTCAAAGAAACAAGATATGATGCTGACCCACACATGAACACTATGAATGTTGATAGCCATCCACAAATTCTCTGGGCCTAGGAACAAGTAACATTCTCAGTCACATCATCAAACACCTCGGCTGCTAGATAACTCCTCCTCTATCGAGTACAGTGGGTCTACCGCATCAGACAAAGGTTCTTCCCACTAATCTTGAACTGCTGAGGTACTTCTCCCCATCACATATCGTGAGTCTTACGGATCACACAGAGCCGCTCCCCCACCGTGGCCTGCTAAGTTACTCCTCCCCATCGTGCACTGAGGCCTCTACCCACCTTGTCCTTCTAAGGTACTCCTCCCCATTATGTATCGTGGCCATCGAGTCACTCCGAGTCGAAAAATCAGCAATCATCAGGTCTCATCCAGTCGTAGTGTTTCGTACGTAGTGTGCTTGGGAGAACTGCTCCCCAAGACAACGGTCGTATTTCAACCAACATGAAGTCTCACAAAGAAGTAACTTGATGATTTGTTGGGTCACAAGGGATCCAACGCAATAGACGGTGCGTCAACAGGATGCCCGGTCTGTGCGTTATTGGCATTTCAGTGCCGAGGGCCCGGTTGGATTCGGGTGCGATCCAACCCGACCATACTCCAAGTTTCCCCAAAACTCTCATGGATTAAGTCAAAAGGATAGTCTTGATCCAAGGATCCCAACACCATAGAAGTTTCTTCAAATGGATGTCTGGTTCTCAAGATAAGGCCCTTTAAGTGTTTCTAGGCCCGGGTCCAGTCCGACCCGGTCAGACCGACCAGGTCCGACCCGGTCTGGGTTAGGCTACAGTGGGCACGACCCGCTAGGCCGAGGTCTGGCCTGGCCTGCAAAGGGGCGGCCCGGCCCGCAAAGGGCGACACACAAGGGGCGACCCACGAAGGGGAGGCACGTCCCGTATGGGGCATGACCCGCGAGAGGGGCGGCACAATAGAGCGGTAATTTGGTAAGGGGTCCGCCCTAACCGGCATAGGGGGTGTGACCCCCTGGTCTCACGAACTCCCGAACGGCCCGAAGCCTGTTCGTTTTGCGAAGTGGTGGCGCCACGTGGGTGCCTCTCAGTCATCATAGAACCTACCATAGGCATGGGTTTGGCCTCCACTTTGGATTCTTGTCTGCTTATGGCGCATTGGTTGTACCATCCCTCCTTCTACGGCAGGTCAAAGTGTTGTCTTCCTCCTCCATTCGCCACAGCTGACGAGCCACAACCCTCTTCTCACTGGCGGCGTGCGACGGTGTGCCACGCCTCCTCCGCAGCCAGCTGGTGTCATCCACTCCGATGACCGCCGCGACTTTGTGTCGCGGCCTCCTCTTGTGGCGTGCATCGATGCGCTATTCCCAAAAATGATACCCCACAACAACCTCCCGCAAAAATGAATAAATCACGGATCAACCCATTAGTCAGTTGGTTTGCACTCTTCATATTATTCAAGAATGGGGAAGATAAAATCATTCAAAAAATGTAAACAAATAATCCCCTACCTTGTAAACCTGTTGGAAAATTTCCACGATTGAAGGTGAGTCATGTTCTTTGATCCCGTGACTGATTCCCAATGAAGTTGCTTGTACATCACTCTTTGGTTCATGGTTCGGTGTCACCTGTCACCTCCTATTGGGATTGGCTCAATCCTCTAATGTTCTAGCATCATGGTGCTCCTTCAGCACTTCATTTCTTGGAGAAGCTGTGCCGGTACCTCCCCCCAAGCTCCATATATAAAGGAGAGGGGGAGGGTAAGTAACGATGTGGATAATTAATGGGGGATCATAAATTAAGAACCTTCCTAATTCTCCAATGACGTCGTTACATAGGGTTGGCAGGTCAAGACATTTATTGGCTTGACCCATCACTGGCCCCACACACCTCTTGTCCGTTGAAGGATATGGAAGAAAATAAAAGATTAAAATTATTTTATTTCATTTCTTTTAAAAAGTCACAAAAATTAACTTTTTCTCTAGACCTACTACAGTCAAAGTAAATTATCCCTTAAGTGAATCTCAGTGCTGCAGATTCAACAGTACCCTCAAATTTTTAATCCGAGCAATGATTCAAAAGTTAGAAAACGCCACTCATGCGTTTACTGAACGTACCTGAAAAAAGATCAATAAATTAATAACGTTCACCCTTGACCCGCACCGGTCAAGGTTAGGCTAAGCTTAAGGATAACACACCCCAACGAACTCAACAATACCCTCTTATTTTTAATCCAAGTTACCATGGATATGTTATAGATTTTACAATAAAATAATTCTCACTTAATTATTTTATTTACGGCCAAAAACAAATTTTCACTAGTGGCCCACACTGACCAATGTTAGTATCAGCCAAATGAAAGAATAAACTCCCAAAATCGATGATGGTATTGTATTTTCAATCCGAGTTACTGTTCGTGATTTATATGCATTTGAAAAATAAAATTATTTTATTTTATTATTTTATTTACTATTATGCCATTTTCGGTTTTTCTCATAGGAGGCTCGTGCTGACTAAACTTAAGTCGCGCCTAGGGTAAACCCACTATTCTTAATGCAACAGTGCCCTCAGATTTCTAATCCAGGTAACCATTTATGAGTTATTCTACTTTTTCATGAAAGCATCTTACACGTGCTAATTAAAGCTTAACAAAATTTTGATGGATCATTTTGGGCACTCTGAGCCTCGGAATCACGCGACGTTATATTTTTCAGTCTTAAAATAATTCTATATAATTAAAAAACATTATACAAAATTTCTAGGACTTTAAATTATCCCCAACTTAGGTCTTTACATCCTAAAAATCTAAAACAAAGGAAAATCAAAAAAAATGATGGTACTGAGCACGAATGTGAGCCTCTCGCTCCCACGTGCTCTCCTTGAGGTTCCCATGCTTCCAGCATACGTGCACTATAGGTATCGATTTCCCATGAAGGACTCACTACCGTTGATCCGAAATCTCCACTAGAACCTCTGTAAACGTCGCCCCATCATCAAAGTCCAGCTCGCCATGTTCAATGACGCGAGATGGGTCATGCACGTATCTCCTCAGTTGGGATACGTGGAAGACGTCGTGCACCTTCTCCAACTGTGATGGAAGTTACAACCGGTATGCCACCTCGCCTATCTTCCAAAGTATCAGAAATGGCCCGATAAACCTTGGTAATAACTTGCTGCCCTGGCCAAATCTTCATAGTCCCCACCGAGGAGTGACTCAAAGGAAAACATGGTCCCCCTCCTAGAAATCCCGAGGTCTCTGTCTCCTATTGGCATATGACTTCTGTCTTCTCTGTGTAGTCTTTATCCTCTCTTGGATGGTCTGCACCTTCTCAGTGGTAGCTCGTACCAACTCTGGACCCATAAGTGCTGACTCCCCTAGGTCTGTCCAGCATAGAGGTGATCTGCAAGGTCGACCGTATAGGGCCTCTAATGGTGACATACCAATGTTGGAGTGATAACTCTTGTTGTATGTGAACCCTACCAAGGGCAAGTGATCCTCCCAACTACGACCAAAATATAGGACGCATGCATGTAACATGTCCTTGTGTGACTTCATGGGGTGCCATCGACGATCATCTCTGACCGTGATTCACGTGCCACTCATCGCATCTTGATATCCATGGAAGTCACCAAAAAATATTCCAAAAGATATATCTCCTCAAGAGAGCCCCAGAGCTGTAAACGGCTCGTCAATCAGATGTTCGATTTGCAAGATACAAGTGTTTTAGTACTGAGGGCCTGGTTGGATTCATGTTTGATCCAACCTAGACGTACCCCAGATTTCTCCAAAACTCAAGTGAAGTATCTCAAATGGAATACCTTGTCCTAAAGTGATACCTGGTGTGAGATGATTCCTTTATCTTTTTTGTGATAATTGTGTGGTGCTTTTACCTTCCTGGTGATATTTTTGTGGTGATTCCTGTGTGGTACTTTTACCTTCATGGTATTAATATTAAGATATTCTTCCCTCATTTATGAGACGAGTATATCTTGATAACTTAGGTATATTTATGGGCATATACCTAAGTAGATTTGTTGACTATTTATTGCTTTGTTTTTGAGGTATTTCTTTTTAGTATTTTCTTTGTGGAACTCTGGGAGACCTTTGGGGTCTTGGGGTCCCTACTGAGTATTTTTATACTCACCCATGCACGGACTTCGCCCACACCTTATTGTGTCTTGTGCAGACGACGAGCGGCTGGGCTGAGACTTGAGGGAGCATGGACCAGGAGGTACACAGAGGAGATGGGCTGATGCAGAGTGGTGTGGAGATTATCTATACCTACCCTTCAGGTAGGATCCTCAATAGATGATCCAAGAGCTGTTTTTTACTTTTTAGTTGTATTTATACCTTTCAGTTGTACTTGTACCTTAATGTTAGGATTGTATTTCCGGCCCCTTTACATTCATCATTCTTTTCACTACATAAGTTACTTTGTGGTCACATCCTTGTTGTGTTTTAGTCTTTGTGGATGCTTTATGTTGTTCTCTTGGACTGTGTGTCTGTATAGGTTAAAAAGGCAATGCCTTATAGTTTTAGGGATATGCATTTCCGATGCTAGTCACTAGCCCCTGGCCTATGGAAGGCGATCTTTGGGTAGTCATGAAACAGGCCCTGAGGGACAGGTCGTGACAACATGGGTGATGTGATAAGCCTCATTTTCAAATCCTTTAATCTTTCTTCACATTCATCATTCCAAGAAAACCTGACTCCCTTATGATTTAGCTTGGTTAAAGGGTTTGAAAATCATAATAAATTTCTCACAAATCGACGATAATACCCAGCCAATCCAAGGAAAATATGGATATATGTCATAGATGTTGTTCTTAACCATACTCAAATTGCCTCATTATTTGTAGGGTCCACAAATATCCCATTTCATGTGATGATATTCCCCAAGAAAGATACTTCCTTCAACCATAACTCACATTTTCTATACTTGGCATAAATCTTTTCTTTTTTCAAGGTCTTTAGAAAAGTAATTAAATGATCCCCATTCTCCTTATTACTTTTGGAGTATATTAAAATATCATCAACAAAGACTACCACAAATTGTTTGAGGTAATCTCTAAAGAATTTATTCATGAAGTCTAGGAATATTTATGGAGCATTACTGGGTCTGAATGGCATCACTATAAACTCATAATGATTGTACCTTGTACGAAAAGTAGTCTTGGGGATATCCTCCTTATTCACTCTTAATTTGTAATATCTAGACCATAGATCCACCTTGGATAAGTATTGTTCTCCACATAGCTGATCAAACAAGTCATCAATTCGTGGAAAAGGATACATTTTTTTTCACCACGTTTTTTTAAGTTCATGATAATAAATGCAAATGCACATTGACCCATCCTCCTTCTTAATGAAGATGACTGGTGAACCCCATGGTGAAGCACTTAGGCGTATAAACCCTTTATCCAGATTATATTGTAGTTATTTCTGTATCTCTTCAAGTTTCACAATAGCTATTTTATATAGAGTCTTGGATATTGGGAATGCCCTTGGTATAAGATCAATCGACAATTCAACATCTTAGCCAGGTGGAAGACCAAGAAATTCCTCAAGAAACATATTAGTGAATTCCCTTAGAATAGGTATGTCTTTGAGGATGGTTCATTCCTTCTACTTGATCATATGATAAAAATATACATGCTCATATCACAATAATATCCATGCTTGGGATGATGTTTCTAAAGAAGATTCATCTTCCTCCTTGCACTTGTATAGAATCAAGGGTCGATTTTCCATATGAAGAGAGATTTCCATCTAATGGAAATTTATGTTGGCTGTATATAGGGAAATCCAATCCATTCCAATCATTGCATCAAATTACACCACGGGAAGTATGATAAGGTTCATCAGGAAGTTTAATCCACAAATTTTGACAGAGGAGGAGTTATATACATGGGATGCTATAATTTCCCCATTTTCTGTTTTCACTGACATATATACTTCCATGCTTTGTGGTGGTGTTTGTGTTGTTATACTAAACTTTTGAGATATAAAAGAATGGGTAGAACCAGAATAAAAAAGGTATGTTTTCTATTCTTGTATGAATAACTAGCATACCTATCAACACATCATTGTTAGGATTCATTTTGGTAGTAGTGATGAAAAAATATCACCCTTGTTTCCTTGGAGGTTGTTATTTGCCTCAAAAATCCCATGGCTTAGTGCATTGGTTTGAGAAATACCTTGGTTCCTTGTAGTTATAGAAATGAAAAATGTGTTGATGTTTTACTAGATCATTCCTTTCCTCAGCTGTAGTAGCATGTTTTTCATGCTAGAAATCGTTGGTTGGGTACCCTTCCTTCCCACACAAAAATAATTTTCTCATTCCCTTTAAGAAATTTATAGGGTACTTCTTTCCATACCATTGGTAAGTGGGGTGTTGAAATTTCATGGCACTATTAGATATATCTATCAAACTATCAGAATTTGACTCCACCTTCCACTTCCTATCCCTGTGAGACCCATAGAATTTTCCAATCTCCATTTTAACTTTGAGGGAACATCTAAAAAGTTTCTCATAGCTATCAAAGTCACAGATCTCCAGGGATTTCCGTAATCTAGGTTTTATCCCACAAAAGAATCAGTCAAACATGAATTTGAGGGTAACAAAAAATCTAGATGCATATCATGAAAGACTTGTGAATTTTTCCTCATATGATCTAATGTATTTTTCACCTTTTTTCCTAATGGTAAGGAATCCCCTTTCCATCTTAGGTAAGAGTGTGTGAGGAAAATATTTATCAAAAAATATTTTTTAGAAATACTTCCATCCCATCACCTCGATATCTTCCTCAGACTTCAAATTTTTGATCAATGTCCACAATTGATCAGCTTTACCCTCCATATGATAAGCAATAAAAATAACCTTATCTTTTTCAGATCATTTTAGGATGGAGAAGATCTTCTCAATGCATTTGATCCATTGTTTGGTGGTTGAGAGATAAAATGATCCATTGAAAGTAGGAAGACTTTGTCTCATGAAGCTCTTGATTGTGACTTATTATTTCTTATGAGGGTTTTAATTTTCTCTTGATTTAGGTTTCTATTAAAAACATGAGTTAACTGAGAGAGTATCATGAAAAAAAATTCAATTCTTACTCCCATCAGATTGGGCATCTCATTAGGGTAGTCATTACTTTGATATTCACATCAATTGTTAGCTCGATTCCTCTAATTATCGGCTATTGGATAGAATAAAAGGAAAATTATGGGTAAGTATTTTAAACTATTAAACTCATAAATGTTAATCCAATGAAATTAAAGGGATAACTTATAAATTACATTTATTTCCATAACTGATGAATTTCTAGGACTAAATTTAAGTTATACATGATTTATTTTATAATGAATATTATTATGGGATTTTTTGATCCATTAATAATGTTTCATACTAAGATTATGAATTTATCAAATAATATCCCCCGGGAGTGTCAAAATATGAGTGCAGCAAGGCCCATTTTTGTGCACTAGTTCCCATTCGAGTCTAGCTCAAAGAGGTGCTTTTGGTTTTTACCCTTAGATACATCTGTGCTAGAGCCACATCCACATGTTCATATCCAAACAGGGATGTATTTTCTTGAAAAAATTGTTACTTCATACTAACCAAGATTTTGGTATTTTTTTCTTATAGTTAGTCTTATCCCTAATACTTTCACTATAGTTTTCTAATACTAATCCCAAAAATAACTAAACTTTTCTTTGATACGATCTATAAAAAACTTGTTATTTTTATTACATTGATACATGATTTAGTGACATAAAATTACACTTAATAAAACCTGAAATATTGAGTAGTCTAGTTCCTTGGTAAATTAAAAACATTAAATAACAACTTAAAACATGAAATACAACATCATTGTTTAAAATTTCCTTTAAATGACCACAACATACATTCATACTTAACATTTAATGGGATAAACTAAGGACATACATAAGAAATGGGTGAGATATAAAGTCCAGTAAGGGAATAAACATGTAATAACATGAAGAAGAAAACACATGTTTGAAAATAGGCATATCAATGGAGAATAAAAGAAGCATGAACATAAAGGAATGATATAACATGATAATTATAACATGGAAATGTGGAAACAACTTAAAACATTACATCCTAGGTCAAGGCTAAACTTCCAAGGAATTAGAGTAGAAAAATATCATAATGGAATCAGTTAAACCCATATCACAACATTCCATATCATTATACTAAACAATACCCAATTCATTGCAGCACTATATAATTCTGGGCGCACCCGTCACTTTCATTTCAATCTCATACCAAAGTGTGCCACACAGATCATAAATCATAGATTAATTCATCATCATAATTTATTCAATGATCAAAGGGTGTGTAATAAATAAATTTAATTCCTAAAAATTTTTCATGTGTATAAAATTTAACTCCCTTGTTAGGGAATTGGTACGGTATTCACTACACAATTGTTTTGGAATAGAGATTCATGGTGCAATTTCGATAGTCTAATGACGTGACATAAAAATTCATAAAAAGGGTTTATGAGAGAGAAAGAGGTATCTCATCATATGAAAATGAAATAGAAAGTAAAAGGGTAATAGAAATACATTTTACAACATAGGTAATTTTTAAATATAAGTCATAACATAATAAAGAAACTTGAAGAAAGAGAATAAATGGAATAATTCTTATGAAATTTCAGAATGGTAACGGGTGTACGTGGGAGGGATTAATGAGAGGTAAATGGGTCTATCATCATTAAAACATAATAAGTGAAGTATGGTGGAGGTGATAAAACATAATCCATCATTATTAAATGAAAATAAAAGGGTGTAACAATATAAGGAAACTTGGATAAAAATGAGAATATAAGAAACTCTTACTTGAGTGTGTGACTTCAAAAGCTTGAAGAGGGGATTTTTGAGAGATTGGGGTGCCTTGGGAGGATTATAGAGATGTTAGAACATATTACATATGTGATAAAAGTTTTTTTAGTGAATATAAGTGGGATTTTGGGTGGATTTATATAGGAAATGTGAGGGGAATTCTTTAATATTTCAAAAACATAGGTTTTGGATACTATATAATTAAATATTAAAAACCAAAAACCTTCACATGGTTTTCTCATATGGTTTTTTCCAATTATGAGTGAAAAATTTATTTTATAAGTCCATGGGCCGAATATATAAAAATATTATCCTTTCTTATGTGGAGGTGAGTCATGTTATTAAAGAAGTGAACTTAAAATCATAAAATATATTATACATTTAGGAGGACTCACTAAGCTTTATAAATTAAGTAAAAAAAATATAAAATCACATTATTTTAAATTTAAAACTTATATTTGGACGAATATCCATTTTATAGTGTTTATTACATCACTATTGGGCCATTATTATGTCATAAAACACGCTAAATATTTATATGGTATTTAATTTTTACCAAAAAATTTGATTGTCTCAAAAAATTATGAAAAATTCACCATTAGATAATTTTTAAGTCTTAATTCCAAAAATTATATTCATTTTATCCAAATAATTTTCTAAATATTTCAATTTTCACTTTTAAAATAAAAAACAGCATTTATTGAAAATTTACAGGTTTTGACAAAAACAGTTGTTAAAACTTAATAAAAATTACAGTTGGCCTTATAAAAATTATATGATCCTTTATATTTAATAAAAGTAATATAATAATAATATTTTTTTTAAATATTATTTATTAATTCTTCAAAATATATTTCTTAATTCAATTTTAATATTAACCAAAAATACAATTTGTTCTTTAAAAAAATAATAAATTAAAATCATATTCAATATCGTATACAAAAATAATGTACATAATCATAATTCTAAGGTCTTGATACATATCCCTTTATTAAACCAAAAATTCTCTTAGAGTAAGGTGTGCTATTTTGGGGCTTTCGTGGGGCTGTTTGGTGAACATGGTTTGGGTCGTGATCTCGATGTGCTTGACCTTCCCCCATAAACAGTTTTTCTCATGCTTAAGTTGTTGGATCTCGACTTGGGCTTGGTCTAGGGAAAATCTTGGAAGTGTTATCTCCCTTATAATCTCTAATAAATGGGCTTCATAGGGAATAATCCTATTGGTTGAGGCCATCACCTCCCTTTTCTATATCGAAATGATTTGTTAAAACCCTATACTAGTCATGTGATCACTGTTAACCAGATATATTATTAATGATAATGATACTTAATGGTAATTTAAATCTAATTGGATATAATAAAACAAATGGAGTGCATGTTTTTTCTATATTCATTTTAAAAAATAAGAAATTTAATTAAATCAAAAGGAAAGTTTTACTTATAATAGTTCGGGTCGTTAAAGTGAGGGGAACCACTCATTTGTTTGATGGATTGGTTTTGGATTTGTGGAAGCACATTATCCATGATCAACCATTTTAGGCATTGTATTTTTAGTATTTAAAATAGGTATGAATCCATTAATTTTATCCCAAACAAGTAATAATTTCTAAGGTTATGGAATTATTGGGTGTTCATCAGGGTGATTAGTCTATGAAATAATATATTGAGTGTTCCACTAGACTAGATCCTTCTCTCTTGAGATGGATACTGATGATTCAAATAAGGCTCGGTTCTTTTCTAAATGCTTTTATCTGGATAATAGTTCGATTGTGTTTTAGTCTGGCCTGACTACCTTTGGGGAAGTGATGTATACAACCATCATCATTAAGGATTTTTTTGAAAAGAAAGTTGCTGCTTGTAATGCAAAATAAACGAGTCGAGGTGATGCGGTCCAATACCACATGGGCATGATCTCATGTAGTCTTCAAATTTTAAAAGATAACATGTTAAATAACAGGATTTATCCAGCTAGCCCCACAACATAGTGAATATGGGTGGGCCCATTGGAAACCTTCTATACTTATTTTTTTAGTAATTTTTAATTTTTGGGTAAGAACATGAATAAATATTATGATTTCTTAACCAAAAATCATAAAATTGAATAGATATGTTCTAAGAAATAAAAATGGTAAACAAAATGATAATTTATTTAAAAAAATTATAATGAATATTGAGATAAATGTGAAAATAATTTAATTAAAATATGGGAAAAATTACTAGATGAAGTGAATGGGTATGTTGTGGGAGTCGGGATATTAGTGAAGGTAGCTGAAACCATTTTATGTTAAGGTATTCCATATATATAAGGTTTAAATGGTGATAAGTAGGTGGCTAGGGTGATGTAGAGTCACGTAATGAGGCTAGGTAATTTAGGATTTTATGTAGTTGGGAAATGGTGGGAAATGGAAAAGGTGGTTGTTCTTGGGGTAGGTGGTGAGGTGGAGTTGTGGTTTGGTTATAGAGGGTGGGAGGTGAAGTGAGATAGAACAGAAGGAATTCATGAAGCTTCTCATAGGAGGGATGAAAATGTGGGAGGATGAAAGGTAGGCATGTGGTGTGTTTAGACTGGAGGTGTGAGGTTGGGGACTGTGCTAGTAAGGCTTGGTAGTATGGTTGTCAACCAGACATGTAGGGTGGTCGTCGGTTGTGAATTTATGGTGGTTGTCAGTTAAATATTTTGAGTCTGGGGATAAATGGAGGTAGGGTATTGGGGATATCCAGGAAGATTTTGAAGAGGGTGGTGTGGGTCTTGAAGGAGATGAAAAATTAGGGGATGATGTGGATGACGTCGACAAGGCTAGGGACATGATGGAAAGAGGAGAGGTTGATGGATGACTTGGACATTAGATAGGACTGGAGTGAGAATTTTTTCATCTTATCATCTCATGAGTGATGTAGGAGTGATCGATTTATGAAATAAATATTAATTAAAATTAAAGTAAATATATTATTGTGAATCAAAAGGGAGTCTTTCTAGGCAGTGGTTGGAGGGCGCACACATGGGGCACATTGTATGTGACATCATAACTTGAATCAAGTTGTGAATGTTGGGTGAAAATAAGGCCTTGTTTTTAATTAAAATTTAAGTTAATATCACGTGAGTCATTTCGTATCCATGTTGGTAAACCTACAGGAGTCAGTTTCCCATGTAAGCTATCCAAATAAGCTAGTTTAAAATGAGTTATTTTAATAAACCCGCACCGCCCAATATATCCTGATGCCCTATTGGACCCTAGGATCACATCCCATTTTACACTACTATATATGGAAAGTAATTCTTTGACCCTATCTAGTTACGTTAAAGATGAATCGACTAGTGTAAAGTAGAATCTTGTAGTATGCTACCAGTGTGGGAAATATGGGCATGTAAGACTCTCTTATCCAATAACTCCAAGCAATTATTATTTATTTAGCTATTCCAATCATCTTCATTGGGTTTTATATAATGATAAACATTAATATAAGTCTTAGAACCTACTTTGATCCAAGCTATTTCATGTTTCATTACTTCTATCAGAGAGTCAGAAGTTGTTTTGTGCTTTTGGGAGTGCCCTGTTTCATAACCTCTACTTTGGTTGGACATTGTTCCATCTCTTGTGCACACCACTTTTTTTAATTAATTAAATATATGTTTTATTTAATTCTTTTATTTTTAGATGATGATGCCTCATTGATTTTAATTCTTTTCATTTGTTTTTGGTGTTGACCTTGGTTTGGGTTTTTCTTCCTGGATGACATGGGAATGGATTGGGTGTAGTCTGGGGTAATAAGGATAATTTTTTTCTAGGAATACTGTGGGATCCCTAGAGTTTATTTTTTCTATCTATATCATCAAGTTTTAGTGTTCAATGATTTTTTTCCTGAGTAACCTTTTTATAGTTTCATGACTTGAATTTTAAACTGTATTGTTCCGTGTGGAGGCATGTTCAGTTTAGGGTGTTTATCCTTTTTTCATGGAGTAAATTATATTTCTTTCTTGGTGATTTTTGAGATGTATTCTTATGGTTGGTGGTTTGTGTATGCACTAGGTATGATTTTTCTTTTGGTAGTGCTTATATATGGTTACAACATTTAAGATATATTCTAAATTGTGGGGATACTAAAGGTCGATCTCATTCTACTTAAATTGTTTATAGATATTCCTTATATGATGATTTATATTGAGACATTTAATTTCATTAATCCCTCATGAACTAGGATATTTTGGAGGTGTCGAAATCATTTTTTTCCTTTGATCAAGTTTGGGACTTGGAAAGAACTTTTGGGTTATGATACATGTGTTAATTGGAGTTCTGGAATTCAAGGAAGACCGGAAGAGTGGATTTCCCAATATTGTGTTGTGTGAGGAATCTACTTTTAGGATTCAGTTACATATTGAATTATGTACCATTTTATAATAGTTATATTAGGGAATATGATTTTCATGTATTATGTTCTTGGTTTTAGGCTTGGGAAGTGGCTATCTATTTGGGTCCTTTCTTTTAGTGATTTGGTCTTGACCATTCCTTTGAATCTTGTTACTGATGAATTTGTAGGGGAACAAAGAGGAATGGAGGGGATAATTTTTAGACCTCTATATTCAACTTTCTTATTTATATTTATATGGTTGATTTATCTCTGGATTTTGATGTGTCTTGGGGTAAATTTTTTAAATTTTCAGAGCTTTTACAGGGCTGTATGGTTAGGGACATGGTTTAGGAAACTGTTAACAAAGACAATATTTTCAATAATTTTACTCTAAATTTTAATTTTTTTAATCCCAATAAAGTATTATTTTAAGGTAAATTATTAATTTTATGGTTTTAAAATTATTTTTATCTTAATTAAAAAAATGACATAATTTTGGATTTTAAATTCATTTAATTTAATTTCACAATTCAGCGAGAACTTTTTATAAAATAATCTAAATTGAAAATCTATTTTTAGGATTTTATATTTATTGGTATAAATTCAACTAAAATGAAACAAGTGATGAATATAAACATTTGAAGCCCAAAATAATCACTTAACCAAGCCTTGTAATATGTTCTTAAATCTTTTAAATTTTGATTATGGGACTATATCTCACAAAGTAAAGGTGTAATTGAGCTCAAATTTTACATGTAGTGGGAGGAAAACTGTAGAAAAAAATTTCATAAATATTTTCCTATGTGATTATACTGATATCATGTCCATAACTTCATGGTAAAATGGAGATGAGAAATATGAAATTTCAATCAGACCATAATAATTTTCCAGAGTAAATCTGTATTAACTTTTTCTACACATTATCAATATAGTTGAAATTAGTTAGGTACATGAAAAAGGCATAGGGGAAAAATTATTAGAATATAAAATTTTCAAATTATTCAAATTATTGTTTCTAAAATATAAAATAGTTAGAAGGAAAATTATAAATAAAAAATGAACCACTCTTTTACCTATAAAAATGTATCTTCTTTCCATTTCAATGAGTTGAAATTCTAGTTGTATTGTTTTGTATTTTCATATTTTATTTGATTTTATAATAGTATTATTCATTTTTAATATATATTATTTTTATTATTCCTCTTATTCTATCTTTTTTTTCATTTGTGTTTCCACCCGTTCTACTCTACTATGATCTCAAATACTCATGATCATGGGCAATTAACCCAAATAAATCTCTTAGGGGATAAATTATTAATAAACCCAAATATTTTTTCATTTATTCGTACTATTTTTTATTTTCTTATAGTTAGGTTGAGGGGGTATTAGTGATAAAGTTTCATTTGTGTCTCTACTTTCCACCCGAGATTTAGCTTTCTCTTTTATAACATTCTCCCTCGATCAAGGAGGTGGATGTGCGGTGTACTTGGTGATTGTTAAGTGACAACATATTCAAAACATGGGTAGAAGAGTATTTTCACACATATTATGGAGTGTGTTCATTATATATATTTGAAAATATTAATTAGACATTGAAGGTTCACTTTGTATTACTCTGTTGGGAGTATTTCCTTTCTTTCTAGCATCATTCATTCTATCCACATTATACATTTCATGTTTACATTCTTATCTTGCATAGATTTATTTTTCTTTAAAAAATATAAAACCCCCATGTTTAAATTATTTCATAAAAAATAGATAAAACCCAAAAATAAAACAAGTGAATTGAGAATAGTACATGAATGACTATAAAAGATCCTTGAATGAGTTGACCATGGTTATCCACTATTCAAAACAAGGAAATAAATTAAAATATTTTTCACCACCGTATGATGGGTGTGTCAAAACAAAATATAATTTTTGGGAATCGAAGAGTACATTTATTCAATAATTTCTTTTTCAATGTTTTTAAATAATTCTCATTTTTATATAAAAAAGTAATAAAAAATATTTTCCTTTATATATTCAAATTACGATTATTATGAATAGATAGATTCATATCATGTGTAGTATCACGAACAAAAATAAATTTATTATAACTTGTCCCAGGTGAAAGAAATTAAATAAGATAGAAAAATTATTTATCTAAGTAGAAAGGGTAACTAAATATGGTCATGAATTACTGGAGAAACATGAACTTGAACTAGAGTCAGAACCCAATCTAGTGGTAGAAGAAATTTCCCCATCATCTGCAAAGTTGAAGAACCTAAAATAGTAAAAGAGTAGATAATTGAAGATCCATTATACCTTTATCAACCATTTCTCAAGGAGGATTTTTAAAAATACATTCCATTTGATCAATATGTAGGGAGATCAAGATTATTTGGATGAGTATTGGTAAAATTTTATAGATATTGAAAAAATTAAGTGATTCTACCATCTTCACCAATGAAAAATCAGAACCTCCCTAGCTCTCTCTTGTTTTGGAAGATGATGATGAAGATGAACCTATTAAGAATGAGTTTCCAATGGACCTACCATAAGTGATCAATTTCCAAGATAAATTACATTTAAGGAAATATTTTTGTATTGATTCTTTATATTTTATTCTCATTCAAGATGAACTTTTTTCTAAATTCTCATTTTCTAAAATTTCTAACACAACACACATGAATAAGTCCCTATATATTAATGAAGAATAAAAAACATGGTATAAGAATAATATCTCAATGTTCATTTGGGGATGTGACTAAATTCTATAAAACACACACATTCTTTATGAAGTAGGACACCACTAAAGTCAACAGGGAGTACCCTTATCCACTAGAACTACTTGATTGGGGTAACTAAAAACCTAGCACCTACTTGGGGGTGTAAGATAAGTTTTATCCATTTTAATTTGTCGTTATATTAATTTTTCTTTAATTTTATTTTGTTTCATTTTGTTCTCTCTTTTTATATTTCCATGTGTTAGAATCTAGGATCTTAACTCAAGGATTCACTTTAAAATAAATCCGGTTGTGTCTCTCCTTTTTTTATTTTATTTTATGCCCAATTAACACACTATATACAAATATTTCTCGACCTTATTTGAACTAAAAAGTTGTTTTTAAATATAATATGTTTAGAATATAGATATAAACCTATTTTTTGTAATTTTTTGTGTGTTTTAATTTTTTCATGTTTTATGTCAATTTTTCATTTTTTTTATTTTTTATTTTCATTTTTTATGGATTATTGAGATTAAATAAAATAATTTGTAAAATTTAAACCATATTAGTATTTTTGGAACATAACTTGATTTTAATATTTGAGGATTTAAATTATTTCTGAACAGATTGTGTTTCCTGATTTCCAATTTTTCATTTGATGATGTTATATTGATTGTGAAACTCATGTTCACTTAGTACTATCCAAATTGAAAATCTTTCTTATCCAAAAAGGTTTATAAACCCTTTTTTATTCTTATTTACATTTCAATTTTTCTTAAGAGTATCGAAACATGTTTTGTGATTTATAATTTTCTATTTTTATCGTTTTAAATGTTTTTAGAGAGTATAGAATGTGTCAAATATCATTGAGGTGCCAATTTGAAATCCATTTTTATATTTTATTCTAATTTTGGACTACCTTAACATCTGAAATTTATTAATCCCCTAGTATAAATTAAATTATTTGTTATTAATTCACATTAAAATCTATTTAAATCTTTTCAACCTTCTCTAGAATTTAAATTCATGATTATTGTTGAACTCAAGTGAGTGGGGGGTGGACTTTGGTTTTGTTGTGGTGATTTGAATTTTTTTTGACCTGGATTGAAAGTGATATCCTAGTTATTTATACTTTTCTGGAATAAATTTCATGATATAAGGATGTATTGGTGGACAAGATATAATATAATTGATGGTATGAGAGTATATGAGAACTTTATGATCAAAATCAACCTATCATTTCCTTAAAAATAATATTTTAAAGAGAAATTCCATATCTAAATTCAAGCTGAAACAATGCTAAAAATGGGGGTAAAGGGAGAGGAAATTTATCATTGATTCTGAAAATATAAGTTTCAATTATCCAAGTAAATAATGATGTTTTTTGGGTGATTAATTTTAAATCTTATTGAGAATCACATCATTCTTGAGAAAACCCATTTTCATGTATTTACTTCACTCAAGAACTTAACCCACTTTATCCAACCTCTGATTTTATTACATTTAAAACCCACTAAACCTAAACCTAAAAAACATATATAAAATACCTCATTACTGACACATTTTTGACTCTATTAGGTGGATATTGTAGGAGTATAAAAAACATTTTATGATCAAACATTCTCTTAAGAATGAGAAAAACACCACATTTAAAAAAATATTGAGTGAAGTGATGAATAGGGAGGTAGGTACAACATGCATATGAATATAAACATGATATTTAATGTAATTTTATTATTTTTGAGTATTTAGGTAATTTTGATTGATGTAAGAGGTATGAAATTTCCTTATATGTGACAATTGAGTAGTGTTGGCCTTTATGATTTGGAAAGTTTGTTATGATATTAGTATTATATGATTGCTTATGAGTGCAATGTTTATGCGTCGGGGGATTGATAGGAATAATACTTTCAATAATTTTAATTTTAATTTAAATGTTTTTAATCCCACCAATGTGTTATTTTAAATTAAATTTTTTAATTTTATGATTTATAAGTATTTTGATCATAATTATAAAAATTAACTTATTTGGATTTTCAACTGATTTAATTTAATTTTATAATTCAGATATAATTTTTGATAAAATGATCAAAATTTAATTTTTTTTTGTAGGATTATATGTTTGTTGGGATATATTTCATTAAAGTGGGTGAAGTTATGAATCCAAATATTTGAGGCTCAAAAGAAACTCACAAGTCAGGCCTTGGAATCTATTTCCATATATGAAGAATGTTTAATATGGTACTATATCCCACAAAGAACATTCCCAATTATAATGATTTTTTCTTATAGAAAGAGGAAATTAGGAGAAACAGTTTAAATAATCATGGATTCATGTGATTCTATAGATATCAAGGTCATAAATATATGAGAAATAGGAGATGGGGAATATAAAGATTCAACCATGCTATAATAATTTTATAGATTAAATTTAATGTAAAATTTTCTACACCTGTAAATATAAGGTTAAATTTTTTAGGTAAACATTAAATACATATGGGAATAACTTTATATAATAAAACATTTTCCAATTATGCCATTTTTTGTCTAACATGTGAAATTTTTTAAGGAAAATTCGGAAGAGAAAATGAGCCAATATTTTTCCTATAAAAATATATCTCCACTGCATTTTAAAATTTTGGAATTATATTTTTCCATTTTTCTTTTTTTTATAGTTTATTATATATTATAATATTATTATGAATATTTAATATATATTATTTTTCTTTTTCTTCTCACTCTCTCATTTTTATCATTTATATTTTCACCTCATTCTTCTATATTGTGATCTCTAATACCCATGATCATGAGTAACTAACCCAAATAATCTACCCAAGGTATGAATTAGATTTTAAACCAAGTATTCATACATTAAATGTTATTTTTTATTATTTTTTTAGAGTTGGTCTGAGGTGGTCATAGTGGGTGAGACTCCTTTGTATCTCCACTTTTCACCCCAAGGTTTATCTTTCTCTTCTAGAATAGGAGATAGATGTGTAGTTTACTTGGAAATAATTAAGCGCACACATATTCACAACATGGAAAGAAGATTATTTTCACACATAATATAGAGTGTGTTCATTAGGAAAATGTTAAACTATTAATCAAACAATTAAGGTTCACTTTGGGTTATTCTTTCGGGAGTATTTTCTTTCTTACTAACATCATTAATTTTGTTTGCATTTTTCATTGCATATTTACTTTCTTATCATTCATAGATTTAATTTTATTTCCAAAATATATGACCTATATGTATACATCATTTGATAAAATATAGATAATAAAATAAGTGAATTTAAAATAGTAAGTGAATCACTACTAAATCTCCTCAAGTGAAACAACCCTAGTCATCCACTATGCTACATGAGGAAATAAAGTAAATTCTTTTTCACCACTGTATAATGGGAATGTAAACCATTTGGTGGAAAAAGTGTAACCTGGGATATTCTAGATAAGGACGATGAAACAGTTTGGTAAACCGTGTGAGTAAACCATGTTACCTTCTTGTTTTTTTTATTTTTACCATTTCAAGTTTCATTTATTTGGGGGTTCATCCTCTAGTATCCCCATTACATATCCTCTAAACTAGGAACGTACTTATGGATTTTCTCCACCTACCAATCCCTTAAAATAAGGATTCTTAGTGGTTTCTTGGTAGTTCTTTATCAGATAAAAAAATTTAGGGATTCTCTTTCCTTATATTCTAATTTTCTTCTAATTTCTCCTATATCTTATAACTATAGTGGAAATAGTTGGTTGAGTTTGATATCTATAGTTGTTTTAATTGTGGTTTTTGGTTTTTAAAGTTTTTGATCTAACTTAATAGACCTAACTCGATGGTTGTTGTAAATGGAAACATGGTTTATTCTCTTGAGGTAGGTGTTTCCATTCCAATACCTTTTATAAAAGAGTTCCTTGAATGTTTGATAATTTAAATGTGTTTTTAAACTAAATTAATATGTAAATGATATCTAGTTTTTTTTAATAGTTTTTTCATTCATGGGTGGGTTTTTTCTTTGGAAAAAATTAACAATTTGCTTAGTTTAATGAAACTTTGTTTTTAAATGGCATTTTATGCATCCTAAGTGTTTGATAAAATGCCATTTCTAGTTTTATTCGGGAAAAATGATTTTTTCATGGTGATTTGGGCCAATTTGGATTTATAAAATGGGGTGTTTATTTGTTTGAAAGGGTTTAATTATTTTTAAAGGGGTGTATCCTTGATTTATATGGGGTTGTTTTGTTTTAAATAGGTTCTTCTTGTTTTTTTAAGGGGATTTATTAATAATGTGATCGTTTAGTGATTTTCTTAATTTGGTTGAGACTATGATTTAGTATTATTATGTTCTTCCTTATATTTAAAAGTTTTTTTTTTCAAAAGTGGTTTTAAAAAAGGATTTCAAAACTTATAGTTATTTTTTAAAATGAAAATTTCTATTTGGAATCTTGTGTGAAAGGTTAATTTTATTTTATAATGTTTACTCCCTAGTTGAGACCCAATGTTATCCCTTGATTTTTCTTGTATTCATGTGTTAATGATTAAATGAATTTTGATTCATGTTATACAGTTTGGGTTTGGATATCATTATTGAGGGGGTTTTAGATGTGGATATTATATGTTTTTTATGTTTTATTTCCATTGGACTATGTGATTGTCATGCGATTAACATTGGCTTGATGGTGCTCTACCTCTATTAGTTATGACATGAGGAACCTGATGCTACTAAGTGGGAAGTCAAGGGATATTGGATATTATAGTTGAGATTTATGCACTGTATAGTATCCCCAAGTTGAATTTTATGGACTAGATATGGGGTGCCATTGATGAGACTAGTTGAGAGTGATTTAGGTGACAATATGTGTGACTGTTAACCTGCCAATAGTTAGTTCCAGTTTTGCACATCTACTAATTTTAACATTAGTCTCTATGGTGTTTTATCATGATATTTATCCTATTTTATTCCTATTTATTATGTATTTTCATTCTAATTGTTTATCTCTTGTTGGAACCTACATTGATTTATGGGTTATTTATGTTCGATAATTTATGTTGTAAGACTTTCCTTGTGTTATTACTTTCATTTTTAATAACTCACCATAAGTTGTATTTTGTTATGATTCCCCTTTATTCTTTAATAATATTTGATATGATCATGTAAGAATTATTTTAAAGGGAAAATAGGGGGATATTTTAAATGTAATACATTTTTAAACTTTTTGAAAACATTTTAAACTTATAAGAATGGTTTATTTTAGAAAAAAAATTAACTAAAAACAGAAGGTTTAACTTGTTTCTTTTAGAAATGAATGTTTTTTTAAAAGGTAATTATTATTTTTTTAATTGAAATTACCTTGGAAAATCCACTTTAATACATGTTTTATAAATGGTTTATTTTAAGAAATGATATTATATATTGTATGTTTATTTCTATTATGTGTAATAGAAGTTAAAATTTATTTTACTATTACTTTAAAACTAGCAGACTTAGAGTATTTATAGAAAGGTTATAATTTAATCATGGTGATATCCTACATGAATTTGAATCAATCCTTTCACACTCAAATTAGTGGTTATATTGTCTTCATGTTTTTTATATGTTCTTAGGTTATGAATTACCGGTTGGTGTGCTACCAGTCTCCATTGGGAACAAAGAAATTTTGGTAATGATGGAAACTTGAGTGTCACATGGTGACATTGGGGGTTTTCTCCCAATTTTTATGGGATGATTTAAGTTGTTTAGTGAATAAGCTTTTCCGGCCTTTTTTATTTTATTTTTTACCTTGTAGTTTCTTATAAAATCTTTACATAAAAAATAGTTTCTTTTATTTTTGAAAAAACCGTTAGAGAAAGATTTTGGTATCTTTAATTTTTATTATTCAATGTTTGGATGTTATTATTTTATAACTGAATATTTACTTTGGCATGGTTGTCCATTTAATATAGACATAATTCTAGTTATCTTTTTGGAACCCATTGTTGATCATAGTTTTATTGAGGGTGAAATCATTTCCATGTGTTAATTTCTGATACCCTGGTGCTTGTTGCCATCTCCAGGGAATGTGGAATGCACCTCAGTCCTTGTGGTGAAATATATTGGGTGAATGGTTGGGTCAACCCAAGCTAGTTAGTTATATGTATAGTTAGTCTCAGTATATTCAAATATTTATCTTCGATAGTGGATATTGGTTCTTACTATTCTCAGGAAATATGTGTTGGGATAATTTCACAATTCAAGTTTGGTGGAATATCCTAGAGTATCTGATATATATCATAATATTGTGTATCGGTTATGCTGGTTGATAATGAAGAGAGAAATTTCTGATTTTATTTATAATTTTTGTCATATCAAAGGTTGAATATGGATCATCAATGACTGATATGTTTGTTGTAGGCTTTTCTAGTTTTGATATGTAAATGGGGGGATATCCCTATTGAATTCAGGATCAGGATGTTGTGGACACCATGGAAAATGATGGTGTTTGGGTTATATTGGATTGAATCATGAATTTAGAACATTTATTTCCTATATGAGAATCATTTTTAATGGATGATACTATGAATCTTTATATAAAATAATTTTTTGACTTTATGGAGTCTCAATATTGATCATCTCAGGTAGAGATCGTCAATTTATCTTGATATTATAGAGAGGTCTCAATAATGATAAAATGACTTAGTTTAAGATGATAATGACATATCATCCATATATGTATGGGTATAAAAAATATATTATATAGATTCTAGAGGATATGTTTTGAGATTATGTTCTAGATTTGAGAATATCTTGGGGGGATGATCTTTTATTGGTGAATTTTGTGTATAATAATAGTTATAAGTAATATATAAATATGGAACCATTCAAGGTTTCATATGGATAACCACTCCATTTACCAATGAATTGGGTCGAGACTGGTGACATGTCACTTCTAGGACTAAATTTGGTGAAAAAGATAACCGAGAAAGTTAAGTTAATTTAGAAGAATAATATTACAACATAGAGTTGGAAAAATTATTATGTTTATCATCGATGCTAGCCCTTAATATTTAAAGTATAAGCTTCTATATTAATTAAATTTACTCATATATTAGGGAACATATGGCTGGTAAAACTATGGAAGTTGATTCCATGATATGTGTGGTCATTTGAAAACATTTAGAGGATTAGTGAGATGATTTATATATTTTCCTTTATACAATATTTCTCAATGATACATAACATTTTCAATGTCTATAAATTTAATAATTATTAACTAGAACCTTATATTATATTGATATGGGAATTTTTTTAGTTTGAATATGTTGATTCATATGATGAGGGGCCTTTTCGGGTGGTGGATCATGGAGAGAATATCATTAAAGGGCAGAGTATTCCATTAGTACAGGTGTTGCAGAAGAACGAGATAATCTATAAGGATTCATGGGAGAGAGATATATAAAGATGACTATAGTGGCTGAAACTATTCATTAATGATATTACTCAATATATTTTCAAGGATAATAAAGTCATACAGTGGGGATAATTTTAACGTCTAGTTTTTGTAAATCCTTTGTTTTTGGATGTGGAATAAAGTATTGATGGTTGAAGAAGGTTTCATGATATATTAATAATTAATCATGAGAAATTGATGCATAAATGATATTAAAAATGTATTTTGACTACACCATTAGATTCAAAATTAGGTGTTTACTCTATGGGTTGAGTTTCATGTAAATCTGAGTTTTACGTAGAATTTGGTAAATGATTTTTAGTGATGCACATTCCCTCCATGGTATTGGGGGATTATGCATGGTCAAAATTTTGGGTAGAGATATACACACATTATTTTCATGGTATTGACACTGTCTCAAAGACTATGCACTCTATTTTTAGGGAATAGAAGCGTATACTGTCATTTTAGTTTCCCAAGAACTGTGCATGGTGACTATGAAATCAAGTTTTAATGATTTGTATTAACCATTTAACACCCATAACTCTTCCAAAATGATCATTTATTTCCCTAAAAATCCTTAAATAATTTATATAGAGATTAATGGAGGATTTAGTCATATTTAAACCTCTTATAAAATAATAAAAGGAGTGATTGTTGGTTTAGATGATATATCTTAGGTAAAACTTAGATCAATCTTCTGTATTTCTTATTTCCTCTGGCTATCTATTTCGAATATGGACACTAGGATATAAAATATTCAAGTATATGGTTATAGATATAGGGTTTGTGTTCTTATTGATAGATAATTTTGGAATTCATCCTTTGGTGTGATATTTGGAATATGAAATTAGGAAATTTAGATAAAAAACATGACTATGAAGGTGCCCTTGTTCCCTTATATGATTTGGACAATTTTATTTTAATTTTTGATCAATTTTGACTTATTGAGGGTTACTTCGATGGTATTTTTTATGGAATTTTTATATTATAAAAATGTTGATTTTCTTAAAAATGGTTTTGATGGAAATTATGGGTCTCTAATTTACCATGTTTGTGTGGAAGGAATTTAAGAAATCAAATATTATTATTTTCAATTTAAATGGATTGGATGAGTATTGAAATTGAAAATTTTTATTTTCAATTTATGTGAACCTATTTCTCCTTGAATTTAGATTTTTTTTCAAAATGGTTGATGTGTTTATGTTAGAATTGAAATGGAGTTTTTAAATAGATATGTATTGATTTCAAAGTGATTTAATTATAATATAAATTATATAAATTTTTTGTTAAATCAATTTTAATTATTTATCCTTGAAAAATGGTTGGAATAAAATATGTGAGTCGGATGTTGATTTAGAATCTAGCGCGCTAGGGGTTTGTGTTAGTTAGAAATGTTTTGGTGATACCTATTTTTGAAAACCCTTATTCTTCCACTATGGTAAAACAATGACTTAGGAAGAAATTATTCATGTGGGAAATGTTTGGGATGACTAGGTCCAGAAGGTGAAACCTCTATGCTTATCATATTAAAGTAAATGGTTAGAGGTTATGTGAATAAGTAATGAGTTGTATTACACACATGATTGAGTGATTAAGGATTCAATGCTGATAGAAAAATGATAATTCATACAATATATCTAGCTAACAAAAAATAATGATGATAATATTCTTAATAAAACATAGTACAATGTATTATTTTATAGGAAAATGGTATTTTTAATGGATTTTGAGGAAACTGTTTTCAAATATAATTGGAGGAAATAGTGATTTTCAAATAAAATTAGAAAAAATGAATTTTTTATATGATTTTAGAAGCATAGGTTTTATATCATATTTGAGGAAAATGGCGTGTTATTCAAAATTCTTGTTTTTAGGGAGAAAAAATTGGATTTATGAATTTTTTTAAAGTAATATTAATAAAATGTTTCATAATTTTTGTATTCTTTATTAATAATTGTATACTATTTCTCAAGGACCAAAAATCACTTAGATAATGACTAAAGTGTGGTTCTTCTCAATACAATAAAGATGAATCTGGTCCTATAAAAGTTTCATGGTACTTTAAAATCATTCCAAGGTTTAGGCACTTATATGGAAGTGAGGAGAATGTAGGTAAATTAACTTAGAACGCTGATGGAAGAAATAAATATGGAAAACTATGGCACCCAGCAGACTCTCCTTAGTGGAAGAGAATTGATCATGAGTATCCTGACTTTGAAAATGAGCTGAGAAACCTTTGTCTTGCATTATCTATAGGTGGAGTGAATTATTTTGGTTTTCAAAGCATCACTCATAGTACATGTCCAGTTATGTTGGTAAATTATAACTTACCATCGTGTTTATGCATGAAACTAAAACATGTCATGTTATCTATGATTATATTGGGACCAAAACAACCAGGTAATAATATTTATGTTTATTTGGATCTATTTATCAAGGACTTGAAATTATTGTGGTATTTGTGTGTTACAATGTATGATGCTTACAGAAATAAAGATTTCACATTGAGAGCCATGTTATATGGGATGATAAATGACTTTCCTTCTTATGGAAATTTTTCAAGATATATCATTAAAGGAACTCTTGGGTGTCCTGTGTGCGAACAAGGTACACAATCAATTAGGTTGAAACATTCATTGAAAACTGTATTTCTAGGACATCGTAGATTTCTACCCCAATGACGTAAGTACCAATCTTGGAAAAAATTATTCGATGGAAGTTCATAAGAACGTACACCACCATCTCCATTAATAGGTGATCAACTATTTGAGAAAGTTAAATATGTGGAAACTGCTTTTGGTAAACCATTTTCAAAAAACCTTATGAAAACTAGTTGGAAAAAGAAATCCGTTTTTTTTAATTACCATACTGGAATTGTCTGTACGTTATACATTTTATTAATGTTATGCATGTTGAAAAAAATGTATGTGATAGTGTCATATGAACATTTCTAAATGCACCTGGCAAAACAAATGATGGAATTAAGGCTAGGTTGGACATAGTTGAAAAAAGGAATATGAGAAGAGTTAGCACCAGTGAAGGGTAAAAAATGAACATTTCTTCCTCCTATTACTTACACTCATTTCAGGCCAGAGAGATATTGGTTTTTCAAATTCTTGAATAACATGAAGGTTCTAGATGGGTATTCATGAAATATCAAGAACATTGTGTCAATGAATGATTTAAAGTTAAAAGGTCTAAAATCACATGACTTCCATGTTTTGATGAAAGATTTAATTTCTATAGCTTTACGTTGCATTTTTTCTAAGAATGTCCATCATACATTATTAAAGATCTATTTCTTCTTCAAATATATATGTATAAAAGTTATATACCCAGTTAAATTGTTGACTATGAAAAGAGAAATTATCATCATATTATGTGAATTAGAAAAAAAAATCCTACTGACATTCTTTGATATGATGGTTTATTTGATGGTTCACTTATTGATATAGATTCTGCTATGTGGTAATATTCACTATAGATGAATGTACCCCATTGAATGGTATATTAAGATTTTGAAAGGGTATGTCAAAAATCAAAGTCGTCCATAGGGTTGTATTGTGGAGTGATATATTGTTGAGGAAGCCGTTGAATTCTGTACTGAATACCTGTCCGGTGTGCAAAGAATTGGTCTAAAAAAATAATTTCACATTGGGAGAATTGCAGGTAAAAAAATTTCTGGAAACAAGGTTGTTTCAATCAATATTATAGATCAGGAGCAGACCCACATTTACATTTTTCATAACAGTTTGGACATTGAACCATATGTTAAAACCCAAAAAAAAGACTTAGGCATTAAAATCCATCAAGGGCTGAAAAATGGACATCAAATAAATATAATAAAGAGTTTATAGGATGGTTTCAGGACCATATTTTTATGGAGTCAAATGAAAATTCAAATTCAATTTCAAAATGACTTTGATGGCTAGCCAGAGGACCAAGTTTTTACATGTTATCTTACAATGCTTATGTAATTAATGGTTATACATTCTATACTAATTAACATTATGAAGATAGTAACAAATATAATAGTGGAGTTACACTTGTGGCTAAATAGATGCATGTTTTTTGTGTTAAGGACATAAATCCAATTTACATGAATATGTCATATTTTGGAATCATTAAAAAATATGGGAGTTGAATTATACGAAATTTCGAGTGCCAATTTTTCAATACTAGTGGGTTGATAACAAAAGTGATGTTAAAATAGATGAGTTGGGATTTTTGAAAGTTTATTTTAGTAAGGAATAGTACGAAGAAGAACCATTTTTAATGGCATCATGGGCAGTACAAGTATTTTATGTTCCATATCCCTAAAACCAAAACTATTCAATTGTTCTGTTATCGACCAAAACCACTGAAGAGTCAGATGAAATTTCAATGAAGGATGACCCTTTAATTGGGATGTCACAATCATTTCATAGTGGTTATAGTGTAGGCGGTGTTTTTTATATAAAAGGAGACCACAATGGAGGGATTTGGATAGTTGATAGAGGGTTCAAATCCCTTCAACCTTTTAAAAACAAGAGAGTTCAATAATCAAAAAATATTTTTTTCTAATATACATCATGTTACTTTATGTTAATATATGTTCACTACTGCTTTTATATTATATAAATTAAATATTAAACCACTTTTTCAGATAATGACTTATGTATGTGATGATGCTCCCAATCCCCAAGCACAACAGGTTTCTCAACCTATTGCTGCTCGCAGTGCAGACAAATAACAGGTTTCTCAACTTGTTGCCTTATGTTAATATATGTTTGTTGCTACTTTTATGTTATCTAAATTAAATGTTAAACCAATTTTGTAGATAATTACTTCTACACGTGATGATTCTTCTAATCCCCAGGCACAACAGGTTTCTCAACCTGCTGTTGCTCGTAGTGTAGACGAACAATATGTTTCTCAAACTTTTGTTTCTCTCAGTGCAGATGTACAACCACCATCTTTACATGTTGATGATATCCCTATAGATCTGAAGGAACATATTGATGATGGTGGATCTGATGAAATTCAAGGTGACGAAACACCTTCGATGGTTATGGAAGTGTGGTTCACCACCACCAAATCCATTTTTTATTTTCTAAAAAGTCGCTTTAAGGGTTAGTGGTAATTGTACATTCGAAAAATAAAAATAGTAGATCCAGATTTCACAATACAATTTTAAATTCAAAATTCAAAATTCAAAATTAGATCTCAACCAAACCATGGAGGTGCATGAAATCCAAAACAATTCAAAATTCAAACTTCTACTAGACCTAGCCTCGACAGCCTCGAGCCACCCGCCTACTGTATATGTCATCACATTGCCTGCCTACTAAATATGAGCATCATAGTTTGATGGTATTATCAAAAATCATTAAGGATAAAGAGAAAGGTATCAAATATGAGATTGGATGGAATAAGAAGGGTCAATATGTTAACCCCAATAAGGCCATGGTTAGTAGTTACATTGGAATCGTCACTCAGAAATGTGTGGCAATTTATGTAACTTCATGGCACCATGTTGTGGCTGATATTAAGACACTGATGTAGGGAGATATTATGGTAACATTATGATATCATTTTTTTAATTTTCTAAAAATTAAATAATGAAACATTGACTTACACTTCATCATCTCTTGCGGAGTGTATTTATAGTAGATGAATCACACAAAGACTATGTCTTAAGAGTTTATGGAAGTATTCATAGGGTTTTTTGCACACTTTTAATGAAATATCATATTAAATATGATGAATGGAAAATAAAATCACACCCACCTATTATTTATTCACACCTGATAATCCAAGCATCGTGGGATGCATTTACTGGCCGTCGTGTGAAGCAGTATTTTCAGGTACATTGTGTCTGGTAATACATTGTTTGACGGTACTTGTATTCATCACTTTTATTGACAATGTTTTATTTATTAGATATCAACTGAGTGGTGAAAATAAACAACGAGCATCAAAACTAGTGTACCCTGATCATAGAGCAAGGATGGGGTACGCATCACTTGAAAAAAAATTGGTACATATTTTAAATCTACCATAATACTTTTATGTGACATAAAACAACACAATAACTATGTTCATTTGTTTATATTCATATTAAAGAGTCTAAATCCATATCCACTTCCATCCCACGCTATGTGCTATGGAAGGAGGTGCATATAACTAAAGATGTAAAACTAATAGATGAAAACACACAAAAAGTGTGGGAAACATGTGTAAGTATGACATAATAAAAATTTGTTTTTCTTATAATTGCTATTACATAAAAATGATTACTTATTTTACTATATTTTATATATGAAATATTCACAAGAATCAATAATACCCACACCAGATACAGACATACATTCAGTGTCCTTAAAGCATCCATAAAAGTATGGTCACGTTAGAGGTGCGGGTTTTGGTGTGAAACCCCAAACATATTTTGATAAAAGAAACAAGTGGGGGATCAAACTGAGGAAATAAAAAAGATGAGAGAAACATTAGATATGCTTCAATAATAATTAAAATATCAGAGAGATATGATAGAAAGTTTGATAGGGTGATGAAAAGAGAAGAAACAACTCAAGAACAACCCATGTATGAAGATCCCACCCCACCCCCACTAGTTTTGAGGAGATACATTCCCTTCAAAAACAATTATTAACTGAGGTAGTCAATTTTCTAATGATTATTTTTTTGAAATGTGAATCATATAGACACTAGACACTGATACCTTTCCTGTATTGATATTATACAGGGTGAAATTGACTATGATTTATATCTATCAACACCTACCCAACACCTTGTAGTGAGGGTTATAGTTTTCAATATCTAGAATGACATGCTACACAAGAGATCACTTCTGACAAGCCATGTTAGAGTGTCAGTTACTATATCCCTAGATATGAGCTCTGAGCTACCTATTCTAATTGATGATGTAGATATTCATGCGATCGAAAAATCTCTTGGAACATTCATTGCATGGCAGTAACATATTGTAAAAAAACATGTTGAAAATGAGGTATTCATTTCCAATTTAATTTTCAAGCTAAACCTTAAAAATTTAATGAAAAAAGGTCTGAACCAATGCATGTTATTACAGATGGAAAAAGGGAAGGGGGTGAAATGAAATAATGATTCAAAACCATATCAAAAAATCAACCAACCGATCAAAATTATCTACCCAAAGCACCTTAACCCCCCCCCCATTCTATATCCACATTTATTATCATTGAAGGCTCATGTGGATACAAAGTTGAAATATGGTGGTACTCACATAATTTATTTTGAAGAAAATAGGTACGGAGGGGAAGATCCAGACTTCATTGTTGTTGAGAGTAAAACTGAAATCATCGACTATGAATGGTTAGTTGGATCAGTTGTAAATGTTTACATGAGGTACGTTTTCATGATTTTATTTTCCAAAAGATAATATACAATGATAATTGTGACTAAATACATTTCATATTTTTCGTAGGTGTATATATGAAAAAACAATTAAGGGATTTCCTCATGAACATAAATTTGGACTTGTTATTCCTCACGTCACCTCTACAAAACTAAAATATATAAATTTTGAGAAAGAGGGTTAAATAGTGGGAGGACTTCTCAAATCGTTTAACAAAAAAATTATGGATGAAAGACTCTTCTTAATACCAATGATACAGGGATAAAACTGTACAATTTAATCATATCAAATATATTTTAATTTCTTTCATTACTTATTCCTTTTTTTTGTTTTTAGACAGCATTGGATGATCATTACGGTCAATTTGGATACTCTAAAGATTTATTTCTTGGATTAAATGCATGGATATCCAAAAAATCGACCACAAATGATGGTATTTTTTAATTTTTAATACAATACATCCATCATTTTAGAACTAAACATCTAGTCATATAATTTATATTATCTTTTAATGAGGATTCTGTTATGATAGGGCAGTCTGTAACTATAATCTACATCATAGAATGAGGTCAGGGGAAAAGGAAAAGAAACATGACAAGTACCATGACTGGATAAAAATAAGGGTATATATAATAAGATTTCAGTATCCAAACACATATAAAAAATTAATTATTTTCTCAATATTTCTATAGTTCTCGAAACAAAAAAAATGATAAAGACTATGGTTATTATGGTTGTAAATTTATAAAATATATTGTATTCCAGGAACAAACCAGCATCCCTGAAGAGGCATTTTCGAAGATAGTTACTATTTCATTTAAAATACTTATTAATCCTTTGTGTATTTATATTTTTTCAGTACTAACATGACTGTCAAAAATAGTTATATTCACAAGATGATATAGATATTCTTAGAAACGAATGGGAAGTATACCTGATGAAATAATGTACAAAAATAGATTGAATATGGAAAACTTCTCAAATAATTTCTACATTAATAATATTTTCTGCCTTATCTTTCTCTTTGTTTGATAGACCACAAAAGATAACGAGTATACAAAAGGGTTTTCCCCATACCCTAAGTTTTTTGTGATGTCTTGAGACATAATGGGCACAAGAGCTTACTCCACTCTTCTCGTTTTCAACAACAATAAGTGTAACGACCCATAAATTCATTAATGAAAATTCCTCTTGGTCTATTCAAATTTCTTCTTATGGTTATGTAAAACTTATGCACTTATTTGGTTCTATGTTTTTTTATTTTAAAATACCATTAGGAATTGTGATCATTTCTAATATAGTCATTGAACAATGATCATATGATTAATATAAATATAGGTCTTTAACAAATCCAATTTACTCAGAAAAAGGAAGATATGGCCTCATCCATTTGACTTTCCCCATACGAATCCTATTTGTTGGATCTCATAAAGGAGGTGGCATCATTGGGATTCACTCTTGACCAATCCTAATCTGAGTTTGAATACGTTAATCTTGAGCGGAACCCCCTATGGGAGAAGTGGAAGTTGACAGAGATTACCACTCGAGCGATGTTATCCGAGCCACCCCAAGAGTCTGTCACCATTGCACACCTTACCCTAAGGTCTTATGCAGGTGTTTTAAGGGTTTATTTAACAAGACCCTAGCATTATTATTATGTACATTATTTTTTCGTATATAATAAATAATATACATTCATTTTATTATTGTTACATCGTAAATATTTTTTAAAACACAAATAGTATTTTTAGATAATATTAAACTAAGAAATATATTTTGATAAATTAATGGATTTTTGAATTGAATAATATTTTAATAAAATATTATTATTAAATTACTTTTTATTAAATGTATGAAAGCAGTTGTAATTTTTATTAAGGTTTGAAAGTTGTTTTTGTCAAAACCCAGGATTTTTCAATAAATTTCGGTTTTTATTTTAAAATTGAAAATTCAGATATTTAAAAAAATATTTGGATAAAATGAATATTATTTTTGGAATCAAGACGTCAAAAATATCCAATGGTGGATTTTTCATAATTTTCTGAGATAGTCGAATTGTTGGGTAAAAATTAAATACCATTTAAATATATAGTGTGTGTTTTGACATCATAATGACCCCATAGTGATGTAATAAAATACTATAAACATTATGTTCAGAAAATATATGTTTTTCCATTAAAACAATATAATTTTAGGATTGTTTTATTTATTTTACAAAGCTTCTGTGGACCCTTCAAGACTTATAAAACATTTTAGCTTTTTAAATTGACTTTCTTGAGAGTGTGACTCACCTTCATAGAAGAAACCCTATTATTTTAAGAATTTAGGACATTGGACTTATAAAATATTGTTTTCCACTCCCCTTTGAAAAAAACCATGGGCAAAAACCATGGGTTGGTTTTTGGTTTTGATTAGTTTAATGTGTGGTTTTCTAAACCTAAACAATTAAGAAATCCCTCTCCTTTCCTATATAAACCCAACAAAGATCCCACTTCCTCTGCACTCAAAGCCTTTGTATTTTATCCAACCTATGCCCTCTTATCTCTATAATCCTACCAAGGTTCCTCAATCTCCCAAGAAGCCTCTCTCAATCCCCTCTCAAGCCTTTGGGATCACACTTCCAAGTAATGGATTTCTTTGTTTTGATTTTTGTCTCAATTTCATTATGTTGTTATACCATTTTACTTTCAATTAAAAATTTTGGGGTATGATTTCACACCTCCCCCATACTTCCCTCTTTATTTTTTATTGATGGGAGACCCATTTTTCTCTCATTAATGCCTTCCGTGTACACCTGTTACTATGGAAAAATTCCGTAAGGAATTTCCCTCTCCTCATTTACATTCAAGAAATTATTTTGTATTATGAATCTAAATTCCATTAAATATGTTGGGACATGTATCTATATGACCCATTATTGTCCATTTACTTTAAAATATTACGAGACACCCATTTCTCTCTCATCAACCATTTTTATGAATTCTTACGTCATGCCGTTATGCTACCAAAATTGCACCAATTTTCTAAGACAATGTCATTGTGTAGTGAATACCATGCTCATTTATCTATAAAGGATATTCAACTTTATGAACATTTACTTATTGATTATAAAGTTTCATTTATGTATTCCACATCCCTTTATCTTGGAATAAATGATGATGATTAATTATATGTTTTATGATCCATGTGTCACACTTATGCATGATATGAAATGTTTAAGAAGGGTGTTCCCTAATAGTGCTCCAATGCATTGGGTAAAGTATAGTATCATGATACATCATGTGAAATGGGTTTTTAATCATTATAATTCAATTGAAACATGGGTTTACTCATGATTCATGTGAAATGAGGGTTTACTCATTCTCCATGTGCAATGAGATTTGGCTCATGCTAATTCCATGTTAAGTGTTGTTGCCACATTTCCATGTTATGATTATCATCATTTATCATGCCTTTTTGTTTATGATTCTCTTTCACTCCATTTATATGCCTATATTCTAACATGTATTGTATTCCTCATGTTATTCCATGTTTATTCCCTTACTGGGATTTATAGCTCATCCTTTTTTATGCATGTCTTTAGGTTATCTCATACAATGATAAGTATGAGGGAATGTAGTGGTCATGTAAAGGAAGTTTTCAATAAAGATGTCGTGTTTCATGTTTTAAGTTATTATATAATGTTCTTAACCCCCAAAGACACTATACCTATCAATATTATATGTTTTATCAAGTGAAGGTTTTATGTAATAAATCATGTCTAAGTGTGAAATAAAAAGCAGGGTTGTCATAGTTGGTATTAGAGGATAGGTTTAGTTATTTTTTGGGATTAGGATTAGAAAACCATAATGAAGCCTTAGAGACAAGACTAAGTATAATAAAAACATCTCTAAGTTTTGGTGAGTATTGAGTAAGTTGTTTATCAAGAAAATACATCCTTTTCTGGATACGATCAGGTAGATGTGGCTCTGGCACAGATGTACCTAGGAGTGAAAACTCCGACAAGGAGTTTTGGTCTTGACCAGGGGTATCCAGGTACATAAAAATAGGCCTTGTTGTACTCTTGGTTATGACACTCCTGGGATATATGCTTTGGTAAATTAACAAGATTAGTATGAACCATTATTAAGGTAATAAAAAAATGTCCCTAAGAATATATGTTAAAAAGTAAATCATGGACAACATAGATTGAAGATTATAGAGTCATAAGTTAAGGAAATAAAAGTAATTTTTAAGTCATCTATTTTTGTCTTTGGATTACCCTTTATGTGTTACCCCTAACTTTCCTTTTATTCCAGCCAATGGTCGGTAATAGGAGGACTCGGGCTAAAAACCGATGTGAAGATCAATACGATAACTATTCTAATGAGACCCCCAATCTGATGAGAGCGGGAATCGCAAACTTTATCTTGATACTCTCTCTTTTAACTAAAGCATTGAATATATTCATGGGTCAAGAGTAATGTTTGACCCCCCCCCCCCCCCAAGAAAGAACAAGTTGTTATCGAGAGCTTCATGAGACAAAGGCCTCAAACTTTTAATCAATCATTTGATCCCTCAATCACCGAACAATGGATCAACTCCATTGAAAAGATCTTCTTCATACTTCAATGTTACGAACAAGAGAAGGTTATCTTGGATGATTATCATATGGAGGGTGAAGCTGATCAATGGTGGACATTGATCAAAAATATGAAGCCTGAGGAGGAGATGGATGCATTGGAATGGAAGTATTTCTGGAAGATGTTTTTTGATAAATATTTTTTGTGCACCCACCAGCTTAAGATGAAAAGGGACTTCCTTTCCCTTAATAAAAAAGACGACGAATCCATCAGAGTGTATGAGGAAAAAATCACAAGGCTTGCACGATATTCCTCTAACTTTGTCGTTACCCCCAAATACAAGGTTGACCGCTTCTTTGGTGGGCTGAAACCTAGCATACGGAAAGCCCTGGAAATCTGCGACTTCGACAGCTATGACAAAATTTTCCGATGTGGCCTCAAGGTCGAAATGGAGATCGAAGAATCTAAGGGGTATCATAGGGATAAGAAGCATAATGTTTATTTCAATTTTGGTGGTCTGATGGATAAATCCAATAGTTCTAAGAAGATCTAGCACCCCACTTTCCAAAGGTGCAGAAAGAAGCACCCCGGAAATTGCTTGAAGGGGACAAGGAAATGGTTTAGGTGTGGAAGAGAAGGACACTTAGCTGTTAACTTCCCACAAGAAAAACCCATGACTGCAACAGAGGATAGGAACGCTCCAATAAACTCTCAACTCAGTGTTCATTTATTCAACTATAAATAACTATGGGATCTTTCAAATCAGTTCTCTAAGACAAGGATTTTTGAAGGCAACCAACAACCTACAAGGCAGTAGGGATGAGATTTTTCCATCACTACCGCCGAATTGAACCCCAAAAACAAATTGGTGATAGGTACGCTAGTTATTCATTCAATAAAAGTGGACGTACTTTTTTATTCTAGTTCTACACATTCTTTTATATCCCAAAAGTTTAGTAGAACAATCCCAACACCACCAAAAATCATGGAAGTAAATATTTCAGTGAGTATGGAAAATGGGGAAATCATTGCATCCCATTAATATAAATCCCCCCTATCATAATTTGTGGATTGAACTTCCAGGTGAACCTTATCATACTCCCTCTAGTATAATTTGATGCAATTATTGGCATGGATTGGCTTTCCTTATATAAGGTTAACATAAATTATCGTGAGAGGGAAATCACTCCCCATATGAAGAATCGACCCCCAATTCTATACAGGTACAAGGAGGAAGATAAATATTTTTTAGCTCCATCATCTCAAGTGTGGATATTACTTCCCTATGAGCATGTTTATTTGGCTCAGATGATTGAGTCTAAGGAGGCAACCATCCTTGAAGACATGCCTATTGTGAGGGAATTCGCAGAAGTGTTTCTGGAGGAATTGTCTGGTCTTCCTCCTAGAAGATATATTGAATTCTAAATTCATCTTATACCTAGGGTGTTTCCAATATCCAAGACTCTGTATAAAATTAATATTGTGGAGCTTGAGGAGATGAAGAAACAACTATAGGATAATATGGATAAAGGTTTTATACGCCCAAGTGATTCACCTTGCTGTGCACCAGTCCTCTTCATCAAGAATAAGGATGGGTCAATGCGCCTTTGCATTGATTGTCATGAGCTTAACAAAATCTTGATAAATAACAAGTATCTTATTCTACAAATTGATGACTTGTTTGATTAGCTGCGTGGAGAATTATACTTCTCCAAGGTAGATTTGCATTCAGGATATTATCAAGTAAGGGTGAAGAAGGTAGATATCCCCAAGACTGCTTTTCGTACAAGATACAGGCACTATGAATTCATAGTAATGCCTTTCAAACTCACTAATTATCTATAAATATTCATGGACTTGATGAATAAATTCTTAAAGATTACCTCGACAAATTTGTGGTAGTCTTTATAGATGATATTATAATATACTACAAAACCAAGGAGGATCATGATAAGCATCTAAGAACTTTACTAGAGACCTTGTGAAAGGAGAAGCTCTATGTAAAGTATAACAAGTGTGAGTTTTGGTTGAAGGAGGTCTCATTCTTGGGCCATATCATCACAAGCAATGGTATATCTGTGGATCTCTCCAAGACAACTACAATCGAGGGATGGTCGAGGCCAACATCGGTAACGGATATTCGTAGCTTCTTGGGGTTAGCTGGATATTATTGTCGATTTGTGAGAAATTTCTCACGATTTTCCAACCTCTTACTAAGAAAACTCAGAAGGGAGTAAAGTTTTCTTGGATTGATGAATGCAAAGAGAGATTTAAGGAGTTGAAAAGGAGGCTTATCACTACGCCCGTTCTCACTTTACCCACAAGTGGATAACTTTTTGTGCTATTCAGTGATGCTTCGAAGAAGGTCTTGGGCTATGTGTTGATGGAAAATGACAAAGTCATTACCTATGATTCAAGGTAATTGAAAGTTCATGAGAAGAATTATACAACACATGATCTGGAGTTGGATGTGGTGATCTTCACTTTAAAAATTTGGCGACATTATCTCTTTGGGTAGAAGTGTGAAATATATACGGACCACAAAAGCCTCAAGTATATATTCACACAGAAAGAGTTGAACATGCACCAACAAAGACGGTTAGATTTGATCAAATACTATGATTGCTCAATCCATTACCACCCTGAGAAAGTGAACAAGGTGGAAGATGCTCTAAGTAGAAAAGACCCAGAAATTATATCATTGATGAGAATTAATAAGGATCCAATCTTCTTAGATTTGATGAAGATGGACATGGTAATCATAAATAAGGGAACTTCATCAATACTTTCACTAATGATTACTCAACCATCTCTTTTGGAAGGGTTAAAGGATGCTCAAAATGATGATGTGGGAATTCAAAAGAAATTGGAAGATATCAAAAAAGGGAAATCCTCAGAGTTCAATGTTAATGAAGAAGTAATTGTGAGATTTGGTAAAAGACTATGTGTTCCATCAATTCTGGAGCTGAAGAAGGAAATTTTGGATGATTCACATAGTTCAAATTTCTCTACTCACCCAGGAAACACAAAGATGTATCGAGATCTCTGAGATCATTATTGGTGGGATAATATGAAGAAGAAGATCACTGATTATACATAAAAGTGTCTGATGTGTCAGTAAGTGAAGGCAAAGAGGCAGAATTCTAAGGGGATGATGCAATCATTGCCTATACCAGCATGGAAATGGGAGAACATCACCATGGACTTTGTCACCAGAATTCTGAATAAATCCAAAGGAAACAATTCAATATGGGTTATTGTGCATCGCCTTTCAAAGTCTGAACACTTCATTACAATTTGGGAGGATTTCTCATTGGATCAATTAGCACGGATATATATCAGGGAATTGGTAAGGATGCATAGAGTACCACTATCTATTATATCCGATTGAGATCCAAGATTCACCTCTAAGTTTTGGAAGAGTCTTCAATATGCTCTGGATACTGAACTGAACTTTAATACGACCTATCATCCTCAAACTGATGTCCAATATGATCGAACTATTCAGACACTAGAAGATATGTTAAGATCATGTTCAATGGACTTTAAAGGAGTATGGGATCAACATATTCCTCTAATTTAATTCTCCTATAATAACAGTTTCCACTCAAGCATCTGAATGGGACCATATGAAGCCTTGTATGGGAAGAGGTGTAGAACACTGGCATGTTGGGATAAAGTCGGTGAGTGTAAGCTTCTAGAACTATAAATGGTCGAAGAAATGGTGGAGAAGGTGAAAACCATTCAGTAGTATATTAAGGAATCCCAGAGTCGACATAAGAGTTATGTCGATGAGACCTTGAGTTTAAAGTTGGAGACATAGTATTTCTACACATATCTTCATGGAATAAGGTCATGAGGTTTGGAAAGAAGGTAAAGTTAATTCCAAGGTACATCGGCCCCTTATATATTCTTGATCGTGTTAGAGTTGTGGATTATCGACTAGCACCTCCACCTACCATGGCCAAAGTACATGATGTCTTTAATGTATCCCTCTTAAGAAAGTACATACCAGAACCTTCACATTTACTCTCTTCAAAGATAGTACAGTTATAGGATGATCTTTCTTACAAGGAGAAACCAGTGAAGATCTTATATCATAGAGAAAAATTCCTATGAAATAAGACAATTCCCCTCGTTAAGTTGTTGTGGAGAAACCACAAGTTTGAATAATTGATGTGGGAATCGGAGGAAGTGATGAAGCAAAGTTACCCAAATCTATTTTAGTGTGGGAAAAGGAAATTTTGAGGGTGAAATTTCTTAAGGGGGGAATATTGTAACAACCCAAAAATTTATTTACGAAAATTCCTCTAGGTCTATTTAAATGTCTTTTTATGGTTATGTAAAACATATTCACTTATTTGGTTATACGTTTTGGATTTTAAAATACTTTTAGGAAATATGACCATTGCTAATATATCCATTGAACAGTGATCGCATGATTAGTATAAATATAGGGCTTTAAAAAATCCAATTTACTTAAACAAAGGAAGCAATGGCCTCATCCAGTAGACTTTCCCCATACGAAGCCCATTTGTCAGAGCTCAAAAAGGAGGCAGCATCATTGGTCTTCAGTCTTGACCAAGCCCAAGCTGAGCTTGAATATGTTAAGCTTGAGTGGAACTGTCTACGAGATAAGTGGAAGTTGACAGAGATTACCACTCGAACGATGTTATCCAATCCACCCCAAGAGTCTGTCACCATCACACACCTTACCCTAAGGTATTATGTGGGTGTTTTAAGGGGTTATTTAACAAGTCCCTAGAATTATGATTATGTGCATTATTTTTGTATATAATAAATAATATACATTCATTTTATTATTGTTACTTTGTAAATAGTTTTTAAAGCACAAATAGTATTTTTAGTTAATATTCAACTAAGAAATCTATTTTGATAATTTAATGGATTTTTTAATTAAATAATATTTTAATAAAATATTATTATTAAATTACTTTTTATTAAATATATGAATGTAATTGTAATTTTTATTAAGGTTTGAAAGCTGTTTTTTTCAAAACCCATGATTTTTTGATAAATGTCAGTTTTTAATTTAAAAGTAAAAATTCAGATATTTAGAAAATTATTTGGATAAAATGAATATTATTTTTGTAATCAGGATGTCAAAATTATCCAATGGTGAATTTTTCATAATTTTCTGAGATAGTTGAATTTTTGGGTAAAAATTAAATACCGTTTAAATATATAGTGTGTTTTATGACATCATAATGACCCAATAGTGATGTATTAAAATACTATAAACGTTATTTTCGGAAAATATATGTTTTACCATTAAAATAATTTAATTTTAGGTTTGTTTGATTTATTTTACAAAGCTTTAGTGGACCCTTCAAGACTTATAAAACATTTTAGCTTTTTAAAATGATATCCTTGAGAGTGTGACTCACCTCCACATAATCAAACCTATTATTTTAATAATTTAGGTCATTGGACATATAAAATATTATTATCCACTACCCATTGGAAAAACTCATGGGCAAAAACCATGGACTAGTTTGTGGTTTTGATTAGTTTAATGTGTGGTGTCCCAAACCTAAATAATAAAGAATTCCCTCTCCTTTCCTATGTAAACTCACTCAATATCCCACTTCCTATTCAATCAAAGCCTTTTGAGTTCATCCAACCTCTGACCTCCTCTCTCTAGAATCCTCCCAAGGAGGCCCAAGCTCCCAATAAGTCTCTCTCAAGCCCCTCCCAAGCCTTTGGGATCACACTTCCAGGTAAGGGATTTCTTCCTTTTCATTTTTGTCTCAATTTCATTATGTTGTTATACCCTTTTACTTTCAATTAAAAAAATTTGGGTATTATTTCTCACCTCCCCCATACTTACCTCTTTATGTTTGACTGATGGGAGACCCCTTTCTCACTCATTAATTCCTTCCATAGACACCCGTTACTATGCCAAAATTCCATAAGGAATTTCCCTATCCATGTTTACATTCAAGCAATTATTTTGTATTATGAATATAAATTTTATTACATATGTTTAGACATGTATCTATATGACCCCTTACTTTCCATTTAGTTTAAATATGATTAGACACCCATTTCTCTCTCCTCAACCATTTTTTTGAATTCTTATTTCACATTGTTACGCTGCTGAAATTGCACCAATTTTCCAAGCCAATGTCATTGTGTAGCGAATACCATTCCCATTTCCATATTAAGAGTATTCACCTTTATGCACATTTATTTATTGATTATAAAGCTTCATGTATGTATTCTATATCCCTTTATCATGGAATAAATGATAATGATTGATTCCATGTTGTACGATCCATGTGTCACACTTATGCATGAGATTAAATGTTTAAGAAGGGTGCACCCTAATAGCGCTCCAATGCATTGGGTAAAGTATAGTTTCATGACACATCATGTGAAATGGGTGTTTAATCATGCTAATTCAAGTGCAATGAGGGTTTACTCGTTCTTCAGGTGTAATGAGGGTTTGCTCATGCTCCATGTGCAGTTAGCCTTGGCTCATGCTAATTCAATGTTAAGTGTTGTTGATGAATTTCCATGTTATGATTATTATGCTTTATCATGCCTTTTTGTTTATGTTTCTATTGCGCTCCATCGATATGCCTATTGTCTAACATGTATTTTATTCCTCATGTTATTCCATGTTCATTCACTTACTGGGATTTATATCTCACCCTTTTTTATGTATGTCCTTAGGTTATCTCATACAATGCTAAATATGAGGGAATATAGTGGTCATGTAAAGTAAGTTTTCAATAAAGATGTCATGTTTCATTTTTTAAGCTATTATGTAATGTTACTGAGCCCCAAAGACACTAGACCTCTCAATCTTCGATGTTGTATCAAGTGAAGTTTTTATTTAATAAATCATGTCTAAGTATGAAATAAAAAGAAAGGTTGTCATAAGAAGTGTTTTTCTCTAAAAAAACATTGATTCAATCTACAGCATTGGTTGTTCCCCTATTTAATCGACCCAGTGAATAACCAACTATCATATATTCATTCAAAGGTCCTGAATATATGACAGTTGGTTCTTCATTGTGCCGACTAAATCTATGTTATATAAGGAGGATGTTATTCTGTTTTAACCGTACAGGGATCAAAGATTTTTCTATAATTCTTATAAACTAGGTAGATTGAGCATATTGAGCAGGCCGGGTCTCTTTTTTAGGTTTTAGAGGCAAGGGTTCATTGATTTTCAGGCAGAAAAATGTACTTAAATTTTTCTTTTGATACTTTAGGAAAATGATCCATGAGTCATTTGTGACTTATACAAATCAACTACACCTCAAACTGACACACAATGTCATCGGTATGACTCCAAATGTGTCTTTATTTAAAATTAACATTAATTCAAGTAAAAAACACAACTAACTTACTGAAAACCAAGTAAATGAATTCCAGTTTTTTTGATACTTTAGGAAAATGATCTATCAGTCATTTGTGACGTATAGGAGTCAATCACACCTCAATCTGATGCACGGTGTCACCGGTATGAATCCAAATGTGTCTTGTTAGTTAAAATTGACATTAATTCAAGTAAAAAACAAAACTGACATACTAAAACCCAAGAAAATGAATTTATGTTATTTTTACGCTTTAGTAAAATGATCCATGACTCAGTTGTGATGTTTAGGAATCAACACCACCTCTGTCCGATGAATAGTGTGATTGGTATGACTAAAAGTGTCTACTATCAGTTTAAAATTGACATTTTAGTTCAAAATGTGTCGCTCACTGAAACCAAAAAAAATGTGCTCCAATTTTCTTCCAAATTAATTAAATAAATTCATAAGTCCTTTGTGACATGTATGAAGAAGTATCAGGTCAAACTGATGCATGATGCGACCGATATGACTCAAATTGCATGTTTTCGTTTTGAAATGACATTTTAGTAAAAAACACAACTGACATACTGAAAACCAATGAAATGAATTCCAATTATTTTGATACTTTAGTAAAATGATCTATTAGTCATTTTTGACATGTAGGAACCAAATTAATCTCAATACGATGCAAGGTGTAACTAGTATAACTCCAAATTCATATTGTTATTTAAAATTGACATTAATTCAAGTAAAAAAACACAACTGACATACTGAAAACCAAGAAAATTCATTTGTGTTTTTTTGATACTTTAGAAAAATAATCTGTGAATCATTTTTGATGTGTAAGAATCAACCCCACCTCAATCTGACACACCATGTGATCAGTATAACTAAAAGTGTCTGTTACAAGTTTAAAATTTACATTTTAGTTCAAAACATGTCACTCACTGAAAACAAATCAAACATGCTCTGAATTTATTCCAAATTAAGGATGGAAATTTTTAATTCCTCGGTGATGTGTATCAAGAAATATCATGTCAAACTGGCACACAATGAGACCAGTATGACTCAAATTGTATTTTTTCAATTTTAAATGACATTTTAATAAAAAAACACAACTGACGTACTAAAAACTGAGGAAATTCATTTTGATTATATTTACACTTTAGGAAAGAAATATATCAGTCATTTTCGGAATGTAGGAATCAATCGTACCTCAATCTGACGCACGGTGTCACCGTAATGACTTCAAATGTGTCTTGTTATTTAAAATTGACATTAATTCAAGTAAAAAAACACAACTGACATACTGAAAACCAAGTAAACACATTCTTATTATTTTGATATTTTAGTACAACGATCCATGAGTCAGTTGTGATGTGTAGGAATAAATCCCACCTCAATCCGACAAACGGTGTGACCGATATGACTAAAAGTGTCCACTATCAGTTTAAAATTGACATTTTAACTCAAAATGTATCACTCACTAAAAACCAAGAAAACGCACTCTGATTGTCTTCCAAATTAAGTACAACAATTCATAAGTACTTTGTGATGTGTATGAAGTATTCTCGTGTCAAATTGGCGCATGATGTGACCAGTATGACTCAAATTTCATGTTTTCGGTTTGAAATGACGTTTTAGTAAAAAACACAACTAAAATACTGAAAACTAAGGAAATAAATTCTGATTGTTTTGATACTTTAGGGTGATGATCCATTAGTCAGTTTTGACATGCAAGAATCAACCCCACCTCAATAAGATGTACGGTGTGACCGGTATAACTCCAAATGTGTCATTTTATTAAAAAATGACATTTTTTTAATGTATTCTTCATATTAGTGTTTAATTTATTTATTTATAGTATTACTGATGTAATATTTGTTTTTTTATATAGGTGGAAACTTTTTATCAAGTTGGGATTATTTTTTCAGTCACTATTACCATCGGAGGACATTTTTTAGAGGGAACCAGAGACGTCAAAAGAGAAAACATTAATGTTTTTAACTATTTGTTGGATATTTGTAAATGAATTTTTATAAAACATTGTTCAAAATGTATATAGAAGTGTTTTTCTAGTATATACCATGAGTGAATATTATTGTATTCATTACTTCAATTAAATGTATGTAGCATTGTTTTCCAAACTTTTGTGTGCGCTGCTTATTTTTTTATCATTTTCATCGTGTATGTGGTTATTTTGTATATAGTATGAGTGGTTATTTTTTGAGAAGGTTTTTGCTAGTTTGTGCATGTTATTTTTGTTAGTTTGGTTATTTTGGTCTACTTTTTGGGTGCTATTTATTTTTTTCAGGTTGTTGGGTGTGCTGTTATATAAACAGCACGCCCAGACAGGGAAGCCTTTATCAGCACTTCAATTAGAGTTGATAAAGACCCACCTTTATCATCGCTAATTGAAGAAATGCTAAATGGGGACTTTATCAGTGCTTCAAATATCACCGATAAAGGGAAACCCCCCCCCCCTAATAGTGGTTCTATTAACAATACTTTTTTAGCACTGATAAAGGCATTTTTTAGCACTGATAAAAACATGTTTTGTGGTAGTGACCTTCTGATGTCCATGATCCTTTATATATTCCTGTACATAGACATGCTACCCTACTAAAAGTACAATATATTCTAAACACATAATATCCTTAGTGTCAATAGATGAAACTCTTCTATAAACATAATTTTAAATAATAAAAAAGGTAGATTTAACTCATTGTGAGTTGTAGTTGTCAATGTATAACAAAGACTCTTTTTTCGATGTAAAAGACTCAAAGCTAGAACAAACATATGATCTTTAGGTTTCTGAACCATATAGAAAATTTTTTTCATTGACACTAGTTAATTATTTTCTATTGGGGGATTTGGATTGTTAGAAACCCTAGGAGGCCTCTTCCACTAGAACTCATAAAGTATTATCAATCTATGAGTAGTCTCATTCAACTCAGTAAGGATTTGGATTGCTAGAAAACTTAGAAGGCCTTTTCCACTGAAACTCATAAAGTACAATCAATCTATGAGTAGTCTCATTCAACTTATTAGTGATAACATACACTCAATAGGTGGGTATGCTCTCTTTGAAACTGGGTGAAGATCTACCATAAATTCAGGGGTTGAGATACCTCCTTGTGAGGTCCATAAACTAATATATAACCATCTAACTATCCATCAACTGGATGTTGAAGCACTAGAATAGGATAATCATAATAGTAACTCTGTATATATGATGGTTATCTATAAGGTCACATCCTACATTTTGAAATGATGAACCTATGATTATTAAAGAATATCTAGTTGACATGACCCGTGAAGAAAATTGATAAAAATACAACTATCAATATATATGATGAATCTACTATTCAATTATGTCTCTCAAATGAAAAAATATATTCTTGTATCAAGTAAAAAATTATTAGAGTCCCAGTGAAAGAAATTATTAGCCTACCTTACTTATGCAGAGTTCTATGGTCTATTAATGAAGCTCAAAATAGTCCAAAAGTATCATAGAAAGAAAAAACTAATAATAAAAGAGAACATACCACAACACCAAATGACATGTTTAATGATCCATCATTCAAAAGAAGTTTGTGTTCAATCATCCAATTAATTTCTTGAAGTGTATCTTTATAGTCATCTCTAGATGACTCCCTAATCTACTTCAGAATTAGATGGAAATAAGATACAACATAAAAGAACAAGAGGTAAATTTAAAGTTTTATAAACATTTGACAGAATAAAAAAGGGTACAAAAATCATGATAAAGAAGGTATCAGAACAAATAAATGATATTAGAGTTAACTTTTGGATGCATAACAAAATTACTTTACTTGTTGATCAAATTTATATGGAACCATGCACTAATATCCCCATTATAAGATGAACCAAACACAAACCATATATTTTCAACCTTGGCATTGAATTTCATAAACATGGATTTTTAGAAGATGATTTTCAAAACGGATAGAACACATTAAAATAATAACACATATAAAATGAAATAAATGATTGGGACCACTTACCTTATAAAAATTTACATTTTTTCAATCTATTTCCAATTATCCTCGATGCACATGAGTTCTTGTATCATTAAAAAGGTATCATAATTAATTACTAAAAAAATAGAAACCAAAATATAAAATTAATATAATCAAGGTAAATATAATCAAGAAGCACTAAAATGATGTAATCCTTTGAATTGATGTATAGATGGATCATATATGACTCTGGGCCCCCTATGATAAAAAGCTCAAATTTCACACACATAACCCAAGGGTCACATGGGTTGGAAACTCACATGACACATACAGACACTTCTCCATATCTCATTTCCCTATGGATACTAAAATTTTAGACTTGTATTATGATTATCTCAAAAGTTAACACATCAAAAATAGTATATACTCTTAAATATATGAATAGTAATACTCTATAATAATGTGATGTTCTATTTTACAAATTTTTTAGTATTTTTGTTTCAAATTTTTATTGTTTATGAACAACACAACAGTGTAAAATAGAACAGAAATACTCCATAAAAATGTACAAGTGTATTTATTGTTGTTTCACATTTTTATAGACATGTAAGAGTATTGTTGTTTCAGATTTTCACAAAAATTGATGGAAATAATGTAATATATCACATCACACATTTCTACAGCCTAAAAAATAGTTTTTATGGAAACCAAACATTTAAAATCATCAAATATTCTTCCAATAGGTAGGGGATTAATTCAAAAATATGTAACAATATATAAAATAATTTCAATGTGATAACACCAATATCAATACATGCCAATAAATAGATAAGTAACATGAAAAAGGAAACATGATATGATCCTCTTCTTTAATTGCACAGAGTATAAAAACCCTAAACATGTGATACAAATAAAGAGGTAAAAACCATTCGTGGAAAAGAACATGAAGGGAAATCTTAGACATACATGGGGCCTCTTATTAATTCCATTTTCCAACCAGCTGCAGTAATTTTCTACATTCAGGTCATAGAAAGGAAGTGTTAAAGAGGTAAAATGATGAAAAACACATACGTACTAAAAAATATAAATCTTTATTGACACTAAAAACACTGTATATTCTCATCAATATACCTCGAGATAGTTTTATCCATCAATATTTTGTAGCTACAAAATGAGATCTCTTGAAGACTTTGTAAATCTCTTGAAACCATGAATAGAATAAAATAGGGTGATGTGAAATAATATGGAAAAGATAAACTAAAAATAACATATAATGTGGAATAAAAAACAAACAATGAGAACACACCACACCCTTCTCTTTGGATTTCTCAAGATCAAACCTCCATGCTTTCAAAAATCTATAGGAATGGAACTGCATGGAATTAAAAGACAATATTTCAAGCAAGATGTAGGTTGAAGTGGAGGAAATGTATGTATAAGATTAAGGGGAAAGTAATTTTGTTATTCTCTAATACATGGATGGACATATTCTTGATAGAATCCCTTTTAATGCAATGATTGTGGAGTAGATCTTCAAGGAAACCAAAGTCAAGTGCTTATGAAAGGTGAATGCATTGACTTATGAATATGTAAAATTACCTAAAGAATTCCCATTTAACACCCCCAATGAAAACATAATCCAAAATTAATTTCATTCCATAAATAAATCCACATCATACAAGAAGTACATCAGTCTAAAAAAAATAAACAACATCTCCAACACAAAACAAACCACACTACACCTTTAAATCAAATAAAACATACATGTATATCCTAATTCAAACAAATAGTCAATTCAAGTTCTTAAAGTACTTGTACACGTATATCTTCTAAGTAAAAATGGAGGGGATTAATATCCCACCTCCATTAACCATCATCTCTATCCCAATCCTCATGCCCATCATCATCATTATCAACAACATCATCACCAACTGCACCATCAGCATCATCATCGTCAGTCTCATCACCAACAGCAGCATTAGCAACCTCCTCACCACCAACAGCTCTATCACCACCACCATCATCGCCACTAGGACCCTCATGGGAATCACTCGAGGTATCATTTGAAGAGATAATTGATTCCATACATGAATTAAAAGTGGTAGCAACCTCTGATGGTAGTGACTAACTCAAAACTGACATAGCTTTCATGAAATGTTCGGTCATCAGCTTACTTCTTTTACACTCTTCTAAAGCTATTTTCTTTTCTTTAGCTTCTTCTTTATGTGTTCTTTCTAGCTCAGAGGTCTAAGAGTCTTGAGAGGAGAACAATGAGGACAAATACCTAGAGGGGACTATGTTTTTTCTTGGTCTACTTCAGACTCTCTCCAGGTGCTCCACACCTAACACCTGACTCAAATGATCATGTGGACCTAAGTTTTCATCTTCCTTATCATCGAGGGCCTCCAAGGAAGACTGTTGAAATTATAAACAACATATTAAATTATAAATTTTATATAAATATTTTAAATATAAATAAAAAAACTTACAATATTATCTTGTGTTTGTGTGTTTATTACACTTCTATCTTTTTTTCTACTGAAGCAAAATAATTTGGCATGAGGTACCAGACCCTCAATGCCCAATACAGCTTACTTAAAATGAGAAATGCACAAACCTATATTACAACCATATATGAGAAATGTAGAAAATATGGATTCAATTAAGCTGCATCACATACTTACAAAAATTGAGGTAAATGACACTCATAAATGATTGGTGGTTTTCTAAAGTGGGTTTTAGGGAATTTTGCTAATTTTTTAGAAATATAGACAATCCTTATCCTATTGATATAAGATTTCATTTCTAGGAAACAATGATTAACCAAGGGAAAGATGTTTTGAATTTATGCGGACATGTTATCAATGAAATACATTAGTGAATGTAAATTCATCACCAGTTCCAATGAAAAACATTTATGAATACATTTTGTGGTAGTTCTTTGTTGATGTCATTTCTTCTGGGTACTGAGGTTTGTGGTCTTGGGTTTGGACCAATTATCTATGAAAAGGTGACTAAGTAAAAATATAAATGAGGATATTATTTTAATTCAGATGAAATTACCTGATGATTCTCATGCTCAGGCATTGTATTGCACCCCAATGTGTGTAGATATGTCATTCCATTATTGTTCTTTTTTTATCTTACACTTCATAAAAAAACAAAAAATAAATACATTCAATAAGAATTAAATTTTATATAAAAACTATTAAAGATTGGTAGTACCTTAAACTATTTAATCTTCCAATGTGTGATCATTTTTTGATATTGACTTTTTGGACAGTCCAGGTATGCAGGTACACGCTCTAAATCAGTACCCACTCTTCTCCTCCAACCAATATGTAACTAATGCTTGTATGACTGCCAGATCTCTCCAAGATTACTCAACCAAGCAGCTTTGGCATCTTCACCATTAGTAAAGTTAAAATGAATCTACAACAAATATGTTAATTTGTATAAATACATTACTAATATAGATATAAATTTATAAAATTTTCTTACCCATATATGTGCCCATTCCCTATCCTTGATGTCATCACTGATATGTCTCTATGAGACTGGTTCCACCAGAACGATATCATGGTATTTGGATAAAGTGGACATGAAACTTCTACACTTACTAGAATTTTTACCTACCATTTTATTTTGAGGATTTTAATCCACCATAATCTGAGTTTCATGATTCCAGGATTCCCACATATGAGTGCACCCACATCACCTACTAAACGATCCCACTAAATAAGATAATGTGGGGAAAATAAGAGTTAAGTGATGATACAATAGGACAAAATGAAATGATATAATTTGAAACATTTATAATAAAAAACCTGATGCAAGCCCCTGAATAGGCTGTGAGGCATCCGTGGACTGTGCTGGATCAACAGCCTTCAAAGGAAGTATATGTTCCACTGCATAATTTGGATGATCTTTATGCACTGGAGTGGAAACCAAAGGAACATACTCAATATATGTAGGATGTATGGTAAGAAAATAAGGAAGCAATGACATATAAGAATATGGGTGGTAGGTTTGGGGATAAATTAATGGATATGGATATGGTAAAGGTGGGAACATCGGTCGAGTTGACATAGACAAGGAATGGGAAGAAGAGGATAAATGATATGATGAAGGGGGCATGGGTGGGAACACCCCAAGAGTCTCAAAATAAGGATGGACATGTGTGGTAAATAGGATTTCTACTGATTGGTCAATGTGGGTAGTGGTAAGACAAGTGCTCCATCTAGGTCTAAGAGGATCCCTGCTCAGACCCATGCTAGTCGAAGGAAACTATGGAGATGTATATCCCTATAAAAATTAAATAAAGGATTTGAAAAATAAATTATATGTAATTTATAATATAAATATTACAATTATTATACTCACTAAAGGAAACTCATGCTCACATCTATCAGGATCAACATCAAATAATCTCTTCTTGCAAGATTTTGTAGTATTCTTCATAATCTTCATAATAATAAAATGTAATTTTTTTAGAAACAATTTTTACAACTCATGCATACAACTTAGAAATAAAATAATAAAAACAATTTCATAACATCTTTCAGTAATGATAATTTAAAACCAAGTTATGCATTTTTTAAAAACCCATTTTAAACCCAGTTTTCCTAATTGAAATAAATATAATTAAATGAAATAAAACCAAACAAAGATTAAATAGACATATCATTCTAAAATAAAAATAAATAAGTAATTACATTAATACCTATAAAATAAAATCATGTTAAGGTAAAATAAATGAACTCCGAAAATATATGGTTTCTTTTATATATTACCCTCCACTACCTCGAGTTCAACATAAACTCTCATAATGGGATTATTTGTGTCATCAAATGCAATATTTTGGTCAACACTGATGGGAGTGTCAATGGTGGAAATTTCATCCCCAGCATCATGAAAAATATGTCTTGGTATTACTTCATTAATGAAATCATAATCAGGTATCAGATGATCTTTTATATAAAACACTTATTTTTCCATTAATTCCAAAAATATATGGTTCATCAGTATGCAGGAACCAACTCGTGTCAACAACTCTAAATCCACAATCATCAATAATTGTACCCTATCACATCATTGAATTAACCCATTTAAATTTCATCATAGTTGTAACGCCCCAACCCTAGAAGCCCGGATCCAGTGCATTATTTCAATACATTAGCATGATTACAAGGAATCAAGTCCTGAAGGACCGATCAGTTTATTATTCTTGGAAAATAGATTACATACAATAAAGTTACGTTACACATTCAAACATAAAACACAACATAAATAATACATTGAGAATTCCATTATTCCCCAAGATTAACCCTACATATCAAACATAATACACTTCTTGGAATCCTGGAAAAACAAAACATAGGAAAGGGGTGAGATCAGATGCTTAGTAAGGGTAAATAATTTAGCGGAAGCTATAAACTTTTAAGGAATGATGTGTAATAAAAACAACATCCTTATAAACATAAAATTGAACATAATATGGAGAAAATAAATCAAACATTTTCATATAACATGGATATTCTACTATTCAAATAATCACAGGTAATAATTAATTTCATAATGATGGAATTCCTAATGTCGAGCATCATTACCACATAGTCAAGGCCTCATGCCAAGACTACAAATAAATTTTTTTTCAAGGCCTTATTCCAAGAAACTATTTTGTCTCATGAGACCTACCGATGCATTGAGGGGCTATAGCTAGCCCCACCCATCACTTACTATGTCCACTGCATTCCTCATATGAAAATATTGAAACATAACATAAACATTCATATTAAAACTAGCATATGAAATGTCAATACTTCAACCATAAACCATGAAGGGTATAAAAACAGCACATCCACAGTCAGACATATGAAAACTCATTCGATACAATATGGAATATTGTATATAATTAATCAACATTAATCATGAATAATATCTAGTAAAAAATGTTGATATGGATGAAAATGATCAGTAAAACTTTTTGAGAGAAATATCCCTTTTTGTGAAATCATTTAAAAGTCAAACATTTATAAATGAAGTCATTTAAAATATATTTTTGAATAAAATTGTCCCATAAAACTTTGGAACTTTTTAAAGGAATTAATATTTTAAAACAATCAGGTCCATATAAATAAATTATTAAAACTATTTTGAAAACATGGACATTAATTAAAAATATTTAGAAAGATAAATCTTTAAAACATTTAAAATTATGATATAGTTAAATAAACCCTTCCATAAAACCTTAAAATATTCCTTTTTAAAACATTTTAATGAAACATGGACATAGATAATAAAAATTTCTTGGTAGATACTTATAGACAAACAATCTCGAATGATAATGAGATTGAGGAAATAATCCTTACCTTGCACTTTCCTTTGGTCAAGGGTATGTTTAACCTCCTGTATAATGACCATAGTATGTTATTAAATTATACCAAAACCATATTCATATTTATTATATCATAAATTATTCATTTATGACTTTATATTACCCATTTAATAATTATTTTCACATTAAATTAACATTTCGAGTAATAATTGCTTTCTTTATCGTACGTGTTTTGACTTGTTATTCTTGATCTTATCATTTAGATCATGATTTAAATACTTCCATAATATAAAACATGATTTATATATCATATATATTTATAATATAAATATGTATAATGTATATATATATATATATATATGAAATGGAAAACACCGTTTATAGAGATGGTAGGTCGTACGTACGCAAAAACGTCATTTCTGTTTTCATATCATATTGAACGGAAGTAAGTGAATAAGATATATGTAAGTACATACATACATACACACACACACACACACATATATATATATATATAGTAGAATTATTATGTCATATGTTACATACTTATTAATAAAATATATTTTTATAATCATCATTGAAAGGTGAACATGGAAATGAATCTCATCGTGGCGCGGAGACGTTAAGTCGTACGTACACATGAGCGATGATATCATTTAATTAATTATTAAAAGGTGTGTAATTTGATGGTATATTAATTGTAAAAAGAAATTAGCTTGTTATTTTCAATATTTATATACATATTACTCATCCTTATATTCATCCAAATAACATAGTGTTTAATAACAAATTACACCACGCTGTGGAGATGGTAAGTTGTAAGTACACACGCATGGTGACATTATCATTCATAGGATGGATAGAATAATGAGTATGGTTGTACCATATTTATAATAATATCAAAATATATAGAAGGTACTATAGTTATTATTTTGGTATGGAAATAACAAAGAAATAGAAAGTGGAAGAAGAAAATAACTATGAAAAAGGTGATAAAATAATGACCTCTTCTTTGGGTGTTTCCTTTTGATTTGAACAAAAGGAATCCCTAGGATGGTTTTATTCTCAATGTAAGGACTTTATTTTGAATTAAGAAAAGTTTTAAGGATATTTGGGTAGGGTTTTTCTAAGCCAAATGGATTTGGAGGTGTTATTTTGAGAATATGTGAAGTACCCTTTTATTAGAGAGGTGAGGGTTACTTTAGGAAAATTTTGAAATATTATTTTATTATAAAATAATTTTCGGTTTATAAGGGATAAAAATAGATTTATTTAAAAGATAAGGTTGGGATGGGTCTAAATACTCTCAACCAATAGTTTTTAGACAAGTTTAGGTCACCATATTAACCCTATCTTTTATATTTAACTCTTAGTTAAATAGTTTAACTTTTACCATGTCCTCTTGTATTATTATAATAAATGGTTAATAAACTTACTATAAAAATCTAACGGAGCCCCAAGTGGTTCATTAATGACATATATATTATTATATAAGTCTTTTGGATGAACCGTATATTTTTAGGACTATTATATCATTTAATAATATAGTATTTGTTTTAAAAACTCATTTATGTCAATTTTGACATTATTTAGTATTTGGTTTTTGTGAAAGTCATAAAAACTTTATTACTTAGAAAAAAATAAATTGAACCAATACTAACATCTCATATTAACCTATAAAATTAGTGGATGGCATAAAAACTTTCAAATTATATTTAATTTAATATTTATAATATCATTTATTTGATTCTTTCATTAATAAGTAAAATATTGCATCATTATTGTGTCATATATAAATATATTTATTTTATGTCTAAAAATTATAAATAAAATATCATGATGTATGAAATATTTTTATCTTTATAATGAATATTTATAGTTGAATAGATCAATTATATAACCACATATAAACAAATTACTAAAAGATACATGCATTTGTTATTTTTGTCTTTACTTTAGATTATTTAATATAAAATGTCATTATCACTCCCAAGTGGCTCCATGGGCTCCCAAAATTGACCCAAGGATTTCCATGTTCGAACATGTATCATAAAATAGTGTTAGGACATGTGTTAGGGTAATTTAATATTATTATAATATTATTTTTTACCCTTATTTACCGGATTTACCCTTTAACCATGGTAAATAAAATATTTACCGAAGTAATTACTCATAATGCCTAAAAATAAAAGTTATCTATTTACACAATTTGGACCTCTTTATTTCAAATATAAAATCCATTTTTCAAAATTCAAAACACAAAAGTTGGATAAATTAATTTAAAATTAGTTCTCGTTGTCGAAACCAAAAAGCGAGCTTTTAAGAAGTAAAAACTATCAAAAGATTGACATATGTTTATGTACTATTTAAATGTAAAATTACTTCCAATGACCTAAAATATATTAAATGGTAAAAATATAATCTAATTATACTTTAAAACAAATCAAATTTATAATTTAACAATATAAATTATTTCGATTAAAAATTTTGTTTTTAATTAAAATTTTGTATTTTTCACTATTCATAAAAATATGAAAGTTATTAGAAAAATACCAAAAAATCATCCAAAGATAATTTTAATTTTATGAATCCAAAAATGAAGTCTATTTTAAAAAAAGAAAATTTATAAAATTTCAAAAAGTGGGTATTACTATTCATAACGGCTAGTTTGATTAGTCGTGGTGTGTTAGAACTCGAAGTTGCGTACAGTGTAAGTTATTATATTATTCAAAGTGAAGCGTACCATGGAAGATTGGAATGTTACATTCTCCCCTCCTTCAATAAATTTCTTCCTCACAATTTGAAATTGTTTTTTGAAAATAAAAGGTTCAAAATAGAAAATACCTTCATGGAAAACCCACATCAGAAATAGGGTTAATAAAATTTAGTCTTAATAAGAGGGAAACAGAAATGAAAAATTCACCAAAAAAATAGGGTTTTAAATAGGAGAATATTTGTGGAAATTATAGACACATAATTGGAGGAAAACTTAAATATGTATAGGGAGTGATTGAGATCATCAATCACAAACAAGTGTCGAATTGAGGGCCTCAAAGCCATCAATCTAAGATGATTTCAAATATCACCGGTTCAACAAAACATAAGGTATTAGGATAACACATTTTTTGTTTTAATATCCCTTAACTAAATTTTAATAATTAATTTATTCATAGAATAAGATAAAAATATATATACTGGACAAGTAGATTTCCATCCTTTAACTGATTTCTACCATAAACTCATCTTTCACTCCAAAAGATAATATAACTCAAAAATATTCTATTTATCCTAATCGTATAGGGTTCAAAAAAAATTATAATTCATCTATCATAACATTTAAAAAAACTATATTATATAATCCAGGAAATCATGTAGGACAGTGGTAGGTGATGCACCCTTGTCGCCCTTCGGTTGCGGGTTCAAGTGTCGCGGCCTTGCCGGATGCGACAGGATGTCACCCGACCTCCAAGTTGTTCTTTTTATAATAGTAAAAAAATAATCTTAATAAATGATTTAACCTTAAAAATATTATCCAATGTCAAACTTAATCCATTCTATCCTTTAGAATTATCCAAAATAATTCTTTCCAAACTCACAGTCCAAAATTTATAAGGAAGGTAAACACAATGAAGATCTTTTTTTCGATGTAATAACATGTGAATACCTTCATCATGTATTCTTTTAAAACACGATAACACCCTGAATTACCGTAAAACCTTATTGATTACATTCATTCTCCCTTATTTCTTATAAAATATTGAATATACTCTTTATATCCAAAAAATTTGTAAACTCCAACAATAATATAATAAACAAACAATTAATTAGTTTCAAGAATATCAAATATTATTTATCCAAATCAATCATATCTTATTCCAAAATCACTACCTCAGTATCAGAACCATATTAAGGTTTATCTTTCCTTTAACCATGTATTTTCCAAAAAGTTTAACTTGTTGTTGAGTCACTTTTCTTGGTACCATACAATCTCAAATCCTTAATGAAATAGTACTGCAGTACAATCCTTATTTATTTATATAATTCATATAACCAGTACATTGTTTATAAAACACTCAAATGACATAATTCTTTAATATCAACATAATAACACTATTCATTCCTCTTCATCTATAGTAGTATCATAACTTTATTATTATCCAACAGCATCAATTGTAGTATACTCTGATGATTGGGAAATTGATTTATGTAGTGTCCCAACTCCTTGTAGATGAAGAATTATACATTTGAAACCTTTTTCTTACCCTTAAAATCACATAATTAGTGTCCTTTTTCTCCACACTTATAACAAACTCTCATTCCCTTCAATCGTTTACCAAGGTGATTCTTTTCATAGTTATCACATATGGGAAAATTATTCTATCCCTTCTTCCCTTTATCCATATTTCTCTCTACCATCCTTTTCATCTCTGGCTTCCCTTAAAATCCATAAGACTCAAATAATTATTTACTTATCTTATTAACACGTGATAATATTTCTTCATATGATACGGATACATGGGAGACTATTCCCTTTCTAAATTTTGTCTTAATATCATGAAATATATGATCCTTCTTACTCTTTGGATCATGCGTATTACGGAAGTTCGCATTCTTTTTACTGGGAACCATTTCTAAAAAATGGCATACACTAGGTTAGTTTATGAATCGCAATGCATAATTAAAAACTTGTAAAATACCTAATGTAAATTGAAAAGATTATGCATATAATCTATAATCATAAAAAATGTTTTCTTTTAGGAATTATTTACTCCTAAATCCTTCATAATAGCTTGTAAAGAAAATATGAATTATCCTAAGCATATCCCTCAGGAGTTTCATAACCAAGAGTGCATCAAGGCCTGTTTTCGTGTACCAGGACACCCCAGGTCAAGCCCAAAACTCCTTTTCAGAGTTTTCACTCCTAGGTACATCTGAGCCAGATCTTCCTCTACCTGCTCGTATCCAGACATGGATGTATTTCTTGTAAAATACACAAAATCTCTACATTACCAAAATTCTAGGAAGTTCTTTTATACTAATCCTCAAAGTCTATCTTAGGGTAATGTTCTCTAATAAGAGTTTTTCTAAATCTAGTTTCCAAGGTTTTTATTAAACTTCCTATGATACCAATTGTAATGCTCTAACCCCAGAATCCTGGATCTGGTGCATTATTTTAATACATTGGCATGATTGCAAGGAACCAAGTCCTGAAGTACCGATCTGTTTAGTAGTCTTGGAAAATAGATTACATGCATGAATGTTACATTACACATTAAAACATAAAACAAAACATAAATAATCCTTTTAGAATTCCATTATTCCCCTATCTTAACCCTGTATATCAAACATAATACACTTCTTGGAATCCTGGGAAAACAAAACATAAGAAAGGGTTGAGCTCAGATGCTCAGTAAGGGTAAATAATTTAGCAGAAGCTATAAAATTTTAATGAAATATGTGTAATAAAAACAACAGCCTTTTAAACATAAACTTGAACATAATATGAAGAAAATAAATAAAACATTTCCATATAAACATACACATGGATATTCTACTATTCTAATAATCACATGTAACAATTAATTTCATAATGAGGGAATGCCTAACGTTGGACATCATTACCACATAGTCAAGGCCTCGTGTCGAGACTAAAAATAAAATTTTGTCAAGGCCTTGTGCTAAGACACTAGTTTATCTCATGATACCTACTGATGCATCGATGGGATATAGCAGGCCCCACCCATCACTTACTATTTCCATTGCATTCCTCATATAAAAATGTTGAAACATAACATAAACATTTGTATTAAAACTAGCATACGAAATGTCAATACTTCAACCATAAACCATAAAGGGTATAAAAATAGAACATCCAAAGGTCAAACATATCATAACTCATTCAATACAATATATAATATTTTCTTATAATAAATCAACCTTAATCATGAAAAATATCTAGTAAATAATGTTGACATAGTTGAAAATGATTATTAAAACTTTTTGAGAGAAATATCCCTTTTTGTGAAATCATTTAAAAGTCACACATTTATAAAGGAATTCATTTAAAATATATTTTTGAATCAAAGTGTCCCATACCAATTTGAAACTTTTTAAAGGAATTAATATTTTAAAATAATCATGTTCATATAAATAAATACTTAAAACTATTTTAAAAGCATGGACATTAATTAAAAATATTTAGAAAGATAAATCTTTAAAACATTTAAAATCATGATCTAGTTAAATATACCCTTACATAAAACCTTAAAATATTCTTTTTTTAAAAAATTTAATTAAACATGTACATAAATGATAAATATTTCCCAGTATATACTTATAGATAAACAATCTCGGATAATAATGAGATTGAGGAAATAACCCTTACCTTGCACTTTCCTTTGGTCAAGGGTATGTTTAACCTCATGAATAATGAACATAGTATGTTATTAAATTATACCAGAACCATATTCATATTTATTATATCATACATGATTCATTTATAAATTTATACTACCCATTTAATAATTATTTCCATGTTAAATTAACATTTCGGGTAATAATTTCTTTCTTTATCGTACGTGTTTTAACTTGTTATTCTTGATCATATAATTTAGATCATGATTTAAATACTTTAAAAATATAAAACATGATTTATATATCATATATATTTATAATATAAATATGTATAATAGATATATATATATATATTAAATGGAAAACACCATTTATGGAGATGGTAGGGCGTACGTGCGCATAAACGTTGTTTCCGTTTTCAGGTCCTATTGAACGGAAGTAAGTGAATAAGATATATGTAAGTACATACATACATATATATATATATATATATATATATATATATCCAGTAACATTATTATTTCATATATTACATACTTATTAATAATATATATTTTTATAATCATCGTTGAATGGTGAACGTGGAAATGAATCTCATCGCGTTGTGGAGACGTTAAGTCGTACGTACACACGAGCGATGATATCATTTCATTGATGACTAAAAAGTGTGGAATTGGATGGTATATTAATTTTAAAGATAATTTAGAATGTTATTTTCATTATTTATATACATTTTACTCATCATTATATTCATCCAAATAACAGAGTGTTGAATAACAAATTACACCACAGTGTGGAGACGGTAAGTCGTACGTACGCACGAATGGTGACATTATCATTCATTGGATGGATAGAATAATGAATATGGTTGTACCATATTTATAATAACATCACAGAATGTGGAAGGTACTGGATTTATTATTTTGGTATGGAAATTACAAAGAAAGAGAAACTGGAATAAGAAAAGAACTATGAAAGAGGTGATAAAATAATGACCTCTTCTTTGGGTGTTTCCTTTTGATTTGAAAAAAAAGGCTCCTTAGGATGGCTTTCTGCTCAAGGTAAGGCCTATAGGTTTAATTGAGGAAATTTGGGAGGAGATTTTGGTAGGGTTTGGCCAAGACAAATGGCTTTGGAGGTGTGATATTAAGAGAAGATGAAGTACCCTTTTATAAGAGAGGTGAGGGTCACTTTAGAAAAGGTTTGAAATATTATTTTATTATAAAATCATTTTCAGTTACTAATGGCTCAAAATAGATTTATTTCTAAGATAAGGTGGTTATGGGTTGAAATCCTCTCAACCAATAGGTTTTAGGAAAGTTTAGTTCACCATATTAACCTTATCTTTTAGATTTAACTCTAAGTTAAATAGTTTAACTTTTACCATATCCTCTTGTATTATTATAATAAATGCTTAATAAACTGACAATAAAAAATCCAAAAGAACCCCAAGTGGTTAATTAATGACATATCTATTATTATATAAGTCTTTTGGCCGAACCTTATATTTTTAGGACTATTATATCATTTAATAATATAATATTTGTTTTAAAAACTCATTTATGTCAATTTTGACATTATTTAGTATTTTGTTTTTTTGAAAGTCATAAAAACTTTATTACTTCAAAAAAAATACATTAAATCAATAATAATATGTAATATTCACCTATAAAATTATTGTATAGTATCAAAACTTTCAAATTATATTTATTTTAATATTTATAATATCATTTATTTGATTCTTTCTTTAATAAGTAAAATATTGCATCATTATTGTGTCATATATAAATATATTTATTTTATGTCTAAAAATAATATATAAAATATCATGATGTAGGAAATATTTTTATATTTATAATGAATATTTATTGTCTGATATATCAATTATATAACTTCATATAAAAAAATTTTTACTAAAAGATACATGCTTTTGTTATTTTTGTCTTTACTTTAGATTATTTAATATAAAGTGTCATTATCACTCTCAAGTGGCTCCATGGGCTCCCAAAATCGACCCAAGGATTCCCATGGTCGGATTTCTATCATCCCATAAGGTTAGGAAACATGTTAGGATAATTTAATATTATTATAATATTATTTTTTACCCTTATTTACCGGATTTACCCTTTAACCATGGTAAATAAAATATTTACCGCAGTAATTATTCATAATGCCTAAAAATAAAATTTACCTATTTATAAAATTTAGACCTAATTATTCTAAATATGAAATACATTTTTTCAAATTCAAAACATATAAGATACAGAAATTAATTTAAAATTAATTCTTGTTTTCGAAACAAAAAAGCGGGTTTTTAAGAAGTAAAAAACTATCAAAAGATTGACATATGTTTATATACTATTTAAATGTAAAATTACTTCCAATTACCTACATTATTTTAAATGTTAAAAATATAATCTAATGATACTTTAAAACAACTCAAATTTATAATTTAACAATATAAATTATTTTGATTAAAAAAGTTGTTTTTAATTAAAATTTAGTATTTTTCACTATTCATAAAAATATAAAAGTTATCAAAAAATTACCAAAAATTCATCCTAAGATAATTTTGATATTATGAATACAAATATGAAGTCTATTTTGAAAAATAAAATTTATAAAATTTCAAAAATTAGGTATTACTATTCATAACGGCTAGTTTGATTAGTCATGGTGTGTTAGAACTCAAAGTTGCGTACAGTGCAAGCTATTGTATTATTCAAAGTGAAGCATACCATGGAATATTGGGGTATTATAATAGTGACTTGAACTTGAGATTAATAATCCAAAACAATATTTTCTCAACCATTCCATAATATTGCACATCTTCATATCGAGTTTAACTATCTGATGCACTGGCTTAACAATCTGTCGTAGTAGTTAACATAACTCTATCATGTTGTGTTCTCATTTTCACTGCTCTATCAGTTGTAAGAAATTTATATCCATTTATTATTAAATATTTTCAATCATGAACCAAATAATTTGGACCAAAATCCAATGCTCTTAATTCTTGTGAAACGGAGTCAGTAGGTAAACTCAATACCTGAAATATATATGAGTAATAAAATTAAATGGATATCTATATTTTAAGCTATTTAAAGTAATTGTCATAACTTTGATTTCAACCAAGATAGAAACTCTTGGCTATGAAAATCCTCTCTCCTTATCAAAGTAAAAGATCAATGAACTCTGCTTATAACTATTTTATGTTCCCTATATAAAATGATAATAAAATTCTATGTTATATGTGAAATGACATAGTATGAGATAAAATATAGATATCCAAATTACTTACTTGATATAGTCATTGAACAAACCACAATTAAAAAATATTGTGTGATGTGTCATATCCCACTCTTCAAAGATCAATGTAACCGATGTATATGACCCGACAATTCCTCCTATTTGGGGAAGAGATAGAAACAAGGGCTGAATTTCCTCATACTACTCATCTTCATTTATTATTGGACGATTATGTCATGTGATCACATCAGAAAAATACATTGAAAAAAAATCCATACATTCTTGGGATAGATAACCCCTCACAATGGAACCATCAGGATAATTCTTGTTTTGGACATATGATTTCATTGTACACATATTTCTTTCAGTGGGATACATCCACTGAAAAGAAACTGGTCCCCTAAGAATTATCTCAATTGGAAAATGAACTGTTAAATTTAGCATGCAGGTGAAAAAGGATGGAGGAAATTTTTTTCCAACTCACAGAGAATTAATGGCGCCTCTTGCTTCATTTTTATCAAGAATAACATGGATAATATATTAGCACAAATTTCTCTAAAAAATGGAACAATCGAATCAATTTCACCCTTACATTATTGGATAGAAAATTCTGAATTTCTATTGGAATCAATTCATGAAAAAGGATGTGATAATCAAAATTTTTTAGGTATTTTAGTTTCAAATATATTCTGTTGACTCGTTTAGATATGTTGTTGGAATAGCCATTAGGAACCTTGATATTCTACAATACTTCCAGAAATTGATCTTTCTCTACTGATGTCATCACATAAGAAGCACAATGAACTTTCCATTTGTTTCCATTGATACACACATGATGCAATTCTGGTCAAATACCCAAATCCAACAAGTCCTGATGAGATTAGAAGTAAAATTTGGTCTTCCCCTTGATATTCAGAAGAATTTCAATCAAAATTTAACATATATTTTTTTCAATATGAATTACATATAAACAATGACGTAAAAAATTGGTAGACCAATATGGAAACTCAAAAATAATACTTATATTTTTTCAATTTAAAGTTGCTTCAGTTCCAAAATTCTTCCTCTTTTTAGATTTCAACTGATCGTTCCATAATGAAAAACTGAAATCTTTCAATTAATTAGGAACATCACTTCCTGACATATGTTGAGGTGGTTGTTTAGTGTCAACATTATTATCAAACCTTTGATTATTCTTCTTATATTGATGATCCATTGGCAAGAATCATCGATACCCCATGAAATTGAAACTAAGATGATATTTAAGCCTTCATGAACATGTATTCTTCATATAAATGAGACACGATAGTTTTCTATTCATGATCCACCCAGACATCATTGTATAAGCAAGGAAATAATTTATAATCCATAGAAGGAAAGCATGCATATAAAACACATTCTTTGAAGAAGCATCAAATGTTCGCACACCCAAATCCCAAAGTTGTTTTAACTCTCTTATTAAAGGTTGTAAGTAGACATATATATCATTACTAGGATCATAAGGGCCAGATATCAGTGTACTCAATAAAGTGAAATGTTTTTTCATACACATCCATGGAGGAAGATTATAAACATGAATAAAAACTGGCCACATGCTGTGAGTAGTAATCATATGACCAAACGGATTAAAACCATCACAGGATAGACCCAACTTGACATTACACACCTGAGTTTCCAAATTAGGATGTTGTGAATCAAATGTCCTCAATGTTAATCCACCTACAGGATGAACCAACTCATCATTACCTTTAATTATCTTAGCATCATGCCATCTTATATTGGATAATATTTCTGCAGACATGAATAGATTTTGAAGTCTGGGAATCAATGGAAAGTTACACATGACTTTATGTGGTGCATGAGATGGTGTTCCATATGCATTTGTCTTCCATTGAGATATGCCCCATTCTTTAAATTCATTACAATCAGTTGTTTCCTACCTAAATAAACTATAATCTTTTGGACAAGCATGGACTTTATTAGTATCAAATCCAATATTCTTAATTAACTTCCATGCCTTGTAACGATTTGATGGAATATCTGAAACGTCAAAAAGAAATCCCTTTAAAAATGTAATAATATAATCAATGGAAGTATTATAAATTCCATACATGGTTTTCTAATTATATAACTACATTAAAAATTCTAACTTTTTCATTTTTTTACATTCCTGATATAATGGATTTCTAACATCATCTAATAAATTTTTTACTCTCTTAACATCATATTCAATATTTTCTTCATGTGTATTGATATAATTGCCTTATTGAACTTGCATACTATCTCTCTCGGGATGATGCACAAATGGAAATTAATCAAATATCAAATTCTCCATGTCACTTCTTTTATTTTGTTCATGAATAGTAAGAGATTGACTCGTCTCTCCATAGTGATACCAAACATAATAGTTTTCTTGAAATAAAATTTTTTTTAGATGGTAGCTAACTTCTTCCTATGTTAACTATGGTATTACAACACATTTATAGCATGTAAACTGCATACAACCTCCATCTAAAGTATTTTTAAATGAAAAATATAAAAAATTATCCATATTATTTTGAAACCTGTTTCAAATCTGATTGGTACAATACATCCAGCTTCTATCCATTCTATAACAAGGAAAAAAAGTTATCTTCCAATCAAAAATGTAAACCATAATTAAAAAATTCATTACAATCAATTTTATTATTAAATTAATCAAAGCATACTAGTAGCTAGAAAAACAAATAATAATAGAAATAACATATGTTATAATCGATGAACAATATCTATTTGTATCACTAGATTCAAAATTGTAAGACTGGGAAATAGTATTTAACAATTAAATGGATAGATTTACTTGAGTCTATATTTGTTTTTTCTTTTAATTATGTTTTTAGCATCAATCATAATCTCATTATGTAAATATCAACCTTCTCAATTAATTATTTTAAAAAAATACACAATACTTGTAAATTGTGTTGAGAATGTTATTTTTTAAAATAAAATATTAAAATATCATGGATTTGGTAAATAAAAAGTTTCAAACTCTTATAATCCCCTGGTATTATGTGTAATGTGTAATAATATACATAATTAATAAATTTTTTGGTCTCAAAAATATTTTATGTTTAATAGTGAAACACTAAGATCACTATTCTTCTATAATCCTTTGTGAAGAGTTGTTAATATAAAATAAATTAGAAAAATAAAATCAAAGAGGCAATCTTTGAAAGAAAATTTTCTTATTATAAATAACCAAACAACAGCATCAAGTGGGAGTGAATTGAAGATGAAATAAAACTCAGTTTTTATCCCACCAGATAATAAAAGTTTATTAGAGGACACAGTTTATAATCAAATAGAATATATCATAGCATAAAAATTTAAAAAAGGGATATGTGATATAAAAAATAAAACTATTAGAAAATAACAACTTAATAGTTAAATATAATTCAAATTTTTATTGAAAGTGCCTAATTTTTTATCACCAATTTCAACCCTTTCAGTATCAGAGATAAAATTATTACCTCTATCCTATAAAGGGGTGATCAATAAGGTAAACTATAATGGTCCAAGGAATGTTTCATGCCTATGATAGAGTGGTATGTGTAGTAATAGTTTAACTATACATTGATAATGTTATCATCCCATATCTATCTAGAATCTAACATACAATCCCTTTTTTTAGATCCTTTAAAACATAAAATTATTAATTTGTATAGTTGTTAATCTAATGGAGTTTATTTTTTAATGATCTATTATTGGTTCATGAATTCCTCCTACAGTCACATCCATAAATAAGATATGAACCAAGTGTCTTTTTATGAAGTGACCATATATAGTACCTCATACAGTCAGAAAATATAATTTATTTATAAGCATCAAAATCTATATACTAAACTCTAACCATGAATAGGAACACAATATTATTACATTCTTTAGTCACAAAACTAGAAAACTCATCAATATGATTGGTAATATGTTTCAATCATAGATTCTCTAATATAATCCCAATCAGTTACTTCATACAATCTTCTCTAGAATAGAGAAGATTATACTATTCTATAGTCCAAGATGAACTGAGTAGCATGTGAACTTCCAATGATTTATATCTACAAACACAACAATGATAAATATTTTTATGTTTTGAGAAAACCAAAATCAATCATATATCAAATATAAATGAAACGATATGAAATTATAAAAATTGAATCAACAATGATTTCATTTGGATTTAGAGAGATAGAATTTATTTTTAAAACCATGATGGAATTTCTTAGTACCCTTAACTTTGTTGTTGTTGAGGTATCCAACCCATGAAATTGTTTTGATGATTACAATATACATAATTATCATCTTTAAAATACATAACTTAGAGTTGGTTCATGGATATCATCACATCCATTTTCTTTTTTAAGGAATCCAATTTTTTAAAAACCCATCCATTATTTTCAACTGTCTGGACTCCTAAATTTTGTCTATATTCACCTTAAAATTGGAATATATTTCTCACCATGTCATCTAATAATGCAAAACTCTCTTCCAATTATTTTTTCATTAATTAAAATACAGTTCCAACATATAATATTGAATAATTACCCTGAAAATGATCCTTATAGAATGATTTTATTAGAAAAAACTGCTTTACACCATGATGGGGACACTTTTGAACCAAGTATTTAAACATATCCCATGAACTATAAAGATATTCATTATTTAATTAATTAAAACTTAATATATTATTGAACTAGATTGTATGAAAAAATTTGGGAAAACTACCAAGGTTATAGTTTGGTTATTCATGAGGTATTTTGGTGAACTATATCATGTTTTATACCATTTTTATTATCGCCAGCTTTATCTAAAAGTGGTTCATAGTGATCAGGTGTATATGAATGTTTGGATAAAACCCCATTAGTGAATATTAACCATAATATATTATATTTGTTATCCCCATATATCTTCTTTTCATCATTGGGTTAGATCCTTATTCCCTTTGTTCTCCTTCCATGGTATCTTCCTTGACCTTCCTCTAATTTTGTATGCTCCTCCCTATCTCAGGGTCATAGTAGAATATTTATTCTTCTTCATTTCCATGATTTGATTGTTATGAATCAATGATACAACTATAAAATATTATAACTATAATAAAAAGTGTAACATATAAATAAAAAAGTGAATTTTAGAATGAATTCTTAAATATACTAAAGAAATTGAGAAACTATCCCCAAAAACAACTCAAAAAACATGACTACTCCATAGGGCATAATTAATTACCATAGAAAATCTAGTTTAAAAAAATAAGAACTCAAACCAAACACTAACTACTAAAATGGTTTCATATGTATAATAATCAAATTATAATCAAATAGGATGGATTAAACACACATATAATGATTTGGAAATAATGAAAACGATAATGTTTTTCATTTGGAAACAATCAATATGGTAAAGAATACCATGCTTTGTAAATTAATGTTCATTCATTAGTGGAGTAATGATTGATGAGTTCAAATAGATTTTTTTTCAAAATAGATCTTAGTGATCCCCCTCCTAGGTAAAAATCTCTCTATTTTAATTATGCTCTTTTTTAATCTCATATACTCCATTTAATCAACTAGATAGGTAACACAATACCATGTTTAACTATAGAAACCCTGTCCCACCCAATTTTCATGGAATTAACATAAGGTTCTTGTTTATGTGTTTAATGGAAAACCTCACTCCACCCTCAATGGTCATGTGAGGAAGAAGAGGATAAGATGTATGAATAAAATAATTAAAGAAAAAATCCATACAAAATTAATAATAAAAACATACTAAACTAAATAAAATTTACCATAAATACATTGATTGGTAGTAAAATAGTTTTCCCTTCATGTTCTTCATGAGGAAATGTAAAAATTAAATAAAATAATAAATAACCTAGTAGTATAAATCTCCATTAAAACATTCCCTAGAAAATATTACAAAAATACCAATTGAAATTCCCCTCCATAGCTTCCTTTCTTCTCAATTTATAGAAAAAAATTACTTGATTATACCTCAATGAATTATCTTTTATCACATATATTTTTTATTATTAATTCTCCCAATCTTCCTCCTAATCTATATCCACTCAAGTTGTAATATATATCTCCATACATGATCCTATATTATCTCCTTTCAAATTATATATGAAGTTGTTTTTATAAGAGTGGTATGTTTATCTGAGATTGTGTCATCCATATCTATTTATATTTTTAGATTGTATATATACTTATAATCTCTTATTATCTCTTAATTTTTTTACCAAATTTTAATTAATTAAATATAATAAATTTCCTATGTTCGTGATCCCCTCATAAACTCCCAATAATATTTTCATGATTATCCAAGATATAAGATCATATATCTCTATATATTTTATGTAGATACAAATTATATAATGTAAGAGGTGTACTCCAATATATAAGAAATCACTTACCCTCAAATTCCATATGGTTTGGAAACTACAATATAGGATCATCCTCCATGAAAAACTCATGATCCTATTGATCTGATTCCCTCCATAGCAATGAATCATCATATTCTGAAAAATTCATTTCCAGTATTTTTCATTCTTCTTCATCTTTTCTCCATGGTGAAAGAATACTTATGTAGTGAAACACTCCATGAGACAGAAATAACTTCATATATATTGACTCTAGGGTCTCCATGACATAGTTGAATACCAAATTATACACCTCATCCTCACTATACATCATTCATAACTATTTTTATGTTCTAAGAAAACCAAAATCAATCATATATAAAAGATAAATGAAACAGTGTGAAATGATAAAAATTGAATCAAAAAAACTCAAACTAAACAATGAATCAATTATACATTACAAAATAATATTAGGGACTCACTATAAAATAATACCCGGATCAGAAAAATGTATAAGGGTATGCTCGAATAGAGGAGATCCTTGACCTAGGCAGGATGCTCGACCAGAGGGGATCCTCGACCTAGTCGAAGGGGAAGCTTGAACTAGGGGGGATTCACATAGGTTGAAGGAAATATCAACCTAAGAGGGGATGCTCAACTGAGTAGGGGATTATCTACTAGATGTGGAGGTGGTGTGGGATGCACATCGACTAGAGGAGGAGGAGAAGTGGGGGTCTTTGTTGACCGGAGGAGGAGAAGTGGCGTCAGGTGAGGGAAACACGGGGGAAAGGAAAGGGAGTGACAGGTAGGTTGCGAAATGACTACTGATGGGGGTGAGCATGAGTGGGGTGAAATTATCCACCCTTTTATACCAATAATTGAGTAAAAACTGTTGGTATATATTTTCTATACCCATGGTTTATTCAAAATTGTGGGTATAGAAAAACCTTAATCCGGTTATACCCACGGTATATAAAACCATTGGTATAGATCCATGGGGTCAGACCCTCTTTCTAGAAATTAAAGTTAATTAATAACATATAATTTTAGTTCTAAACAACTATCCTCATTCTACATAATTATCTACACACATATACAAGTAAACTAATCATGAAAACCAAGGAAACTCACACTTCTGAGTGATAAAATTGAATTTCATAACCCACCAAAAGGGACATAAATGAACTTAATAAAATTATAACAAATAAAATATATGTATAAATGGTTATTTACTTATTAATTAATTAATATAATTTTATTATTTAGTACATTAAGATTGAGTGCATAATCATTTCGGACATAAGGTAAGGGATTCTACCCGAACCTCCATTATTCTTTCGGGTTACTGTTCCTCTCTTCTTACCAAAATTAAATTCTATTTTATTTTTATGTACATATTAAAAATGTTTTTTAAATGTTCCAAACTCATGTATCAAGATCCATTTATCCATATTTTTGGTGATACACATGTTTTTAAAAGGTTTACTACTCAATTCTTCCTGATAAGCAAGCTCGATTTAAGGGAACATACTAAATTCTTAACCATCGTCAAGTGTACTACATAATTTATTTTAATCCAACATTATTATTCTAAAATACATTATTTTATCATTAAAAACTAAATTGGTTCAATTATAGTTTTATACAAACAATTATTCCTTTTCCATTTTAAATAATCTTGAAATTTTTCCTTTAAACCGTACTAAAATGTTTTATTTATAAAGTTTCTTAAACACTCTTTTCACTTCAATTTGAAATCACTTATCAATATATATTACTATATTTATTTATTAATGTACATGTATGATATAATTTCTTTCTTTCATGGACATGTTTATGATACTCTCATTTATTATATTTTTGACATGATTGAGATACCCAATTCATTCCATATGTAACCCTTATGTTTAAGTTTGATTACTTATGTATGATTATTTATGTGGAAATCATATTCATGAAAATTTTATGATGAGTTCACCCAGATAGTTCTCCAATGAATTGGGTAAAGTTTAGTCTCATGAGATGTTATGTGAAACGGTCTTGGTGGTAGCTTTGACTCGTGCCCTCTATATGAAACAAGCTTTGACTAGTGCTCCTCTATGTGCAATGAGCCTCAACTCATACTAAATTCATGTTTTATGTTGCTACCACATTACTATGAATACATGATTATATGATCCCATGTTATGATTCATTATTTTTAATCATGTTTCATGCCTTTTTATATCATTATGTTATGCCTTCTAACCCAAGTGCTAATCTTTATTTTAATGTTTATTCCCTTACTGGGATTTTTAACCCATCCCTTTGTTCATGTTATCCCCAGGTTATCCTATGAAGATTTAAGGGCTCAAAGGATGTTGAGAGCTCATAATGGATGTTAAATAAAGAAATGCTTTATTTAGTCCCATGTTTTCAGTTTTATGTACCTAGTCTTCCAAGACACTAGACTTTACAATCCTCACCTTGTAATTTTATGTTTAATTATGATTTAAATCATGTAATTATATGTGTAAAAGTATAGGGCCTCTATAGTTGGTATAAGAGGAAAAGTTTAGTTATTTTTGGAGACTAGGAATATATCACTTTAGTAAGAACCCTAGGGATAAGACTAAATATGAGAAAACATCCCTAAATTTTGGTTAGTATAGATAAAGTGGTATATTAATAAAATACATCCCTATCTAGATACTACAAGTGGATGTGGTTCTGGAACATATATACCTAGGAGTAACAAATCTAAAAAGGTGTTTTGGGCCTTACTCGGGGTAACCCGATATGGGAAAACAGGCCATACTACGCGATTGGTTTGACACTCCCAGGGGATATGCTTTGGTAAATTCATAAGCTAGTTATTAACCATTATTAAGGGAGTAAAAAAAATTCCCATATGAATATATGTTAGGAAATAGATCATGCATAACCTATATTTCAACCTAGGTAATCACAAGTTAGGATATACTTTTCCTTTAAGAGTTTATCCATTTATGTTTATAGTTTCCTTTTTATGATTATTATATAAGTATTCAAGCCACCTAATTGAACTTTCTTTTTCTTAGTTAATGGAAGGAAATAGAAGAACATGTTCTAATGATCAATGTGATCGGGAATGTGATGACTTCCATAATGAAATTCCAAATATGATGGGAATGGGTGCTCAAAACTTCATGATATTACTTTCTCAAGAGGCTCAAGTTATGAATAATAACTTGAATCATGTGGAACACCCTCATTCTCCAAGGAAATAGAAAGTTTCCATCGAATAATTCATATGTAAAATACCTCCCATGTTTAGTGGATCTTTTGATACCCTCCTCATTGAATAGTGGATTAACTCCATTGAAAAGATATTATCTATCCTCCAGTGCTCAGAAGAAGAGAAAGTTGTGTTAGAAGTCTATCATTTTGATGGTGAAGATAATTAGTGGTAAAAACTGATCAAAAATATGAAGTCCAAGAAGGAAATTAATTCCATGGAATATGAGGAATTCAAGAAAAAAATCAATAAATATTATCCTTAAACCCTCCATCTCAAGATGTAAAGAGAGTTCCTTAGGCTTAAGTAGAAGGAATATGATTTTATTGGGGAATATGAAGAAAATTTTAAAATGTGTGCAAGATATGCCTCTGGATTTTTCATGAACATTGAAATCAAGGTGGATCACTTATTTAGAAGACTAAAGCTGAGTCTATGAAAATAATTGGTGATTCAAGACTTCTATAATTATGAGGAGATAGTTTGTTGTGCCCCCAAGGTTGAAATGGAGCTCGAAGACTCACGATGGTGTCATGGGCCCGATGAAAAAAAAAGCAGAAAATGGAGTCTAATATGGGTGGATCAGCAAACAAATCACATGATGGAAAAAAGACCAAATATCCCATGTGTCAAAATTGTGGGAAGAAGCATCCTAGGAACTGTCTAAAGGGAACCATTAAATGATTCAAATGTAGAGTAATAGGGCATCTGGATAAGAACTGTCAAAGGGATATGAAGAATCCTAATAACGTGGCAGAATAAAGGAAGTTTCATATCAATTCTCAACCATTAGTGAAATGTTTCAACTATAAAGAACATGGTCATTTTACAAACCAATGCCCTAAGCCCGAGATTTTTAGAGGAAATAAACAACAAAATACAAGGAAAAAAGGAAGGGATTATGCTACCACTACTACTGATGTGGAGTCAGATAATGATGTGGTGACAGGTATACTGGTTATTCATTCAAGAATATATAATGTACTATTTTATTCTAGTTTGATTCATTCTTTCATATCTTGAAAGTTTAGTAGAACTATTCAAACACCACCTCGAAATTTGGATATTGATTTATCTATGAGAACAGCTAATGGAGAAATTATTGAATCAAAAGTACATAACTCCTCCCTTGTTAATGTTTTTGGATTGACCTCCCAAAAAATATTATCTTACTTCATTTGGTGGGGTTTTATGTTATTTTGGACATGGATTGGATATCTTTATACAAATACAACATCAACTTTTGATAAAGGGATATCACTATTTAAATCCCAAAGCATCCTCCAATTCTTTAAAAGTGTAAGGATGAAGATGAATATCCTTAAGAATCATTGTCTCAAGTATGGATATTAATGACTTATGAGAAATCATATCTCATTCAAATGATTGAGACAAAGGAGATGATCATGCTCGAAGATATTCCCATCATGAGGGATTACACTGATGTATTACCTAAATAATTGCATGGTCTTCCACCTAATCGGGAGGTTGATTTATCAATTAAACTTCTTCCTGGATCTCTTCCTATATCAAATACACCTTATAGAATGGGCACCATTGAGATGGAAGAGCTGAAGAGGCAGTTATAGGAGAATCTAGACAAGGGTTTTATATTCCCGAGTGCTTCACCATGGGGTGCACTAGTCCTCTTTGTTAAGAATAAGTATGAATCAATGTGACTCTACATTAATTATCATGAGCTCAATAAAATCATGATAAAGGACAAGTATCTCATACCATGGATAGATGACTTGTTCGATCAGCTATGTGGGTCCAGTTATTTCTCTATGGTGGACCTTCGATCAGGATATCACCAATTAAAGGTGAGTAATGAAGATGTTCCCAAGACTATCTTTTGAATGAGTTTTGGACACTATGAGTTCATAGTGATTCCCTTTAGACTCACTAATGATCTGTAAATTTTCATGGATTTATTGAATAGATTATTTAGATATTACCTCAACAAATTTGTGGTAGTATTTATCAATGATATTTTGATATACTCCAAGAGAAAGTTGAAACATAAGGAGAATTTTAATACAGTGTCGTAGAATTTGTGAAGGGATAAAATTTATGTAAATTACATTAAATGTGATTTATAGATAGAGGAAGTATCATTCTTGTGGCTTGTAATCACCAGAAAAGGAATATCGATGGACCCTTCCAAGACAAAGGCAATCGAAGAGTGGCCCAAGCCAACATCTATAATGGAGATACATATATTTCTTAGTCTATTTGAGTATTATCAATGATTTTTTAATAACTTATCATGATTATCAAACCTGATAACTAGTCTAACATAGAATGGAGTGAAGTTTTTATGGACTCAAGAATGTAAGGAAAGATTTAAGGAGCTCAAAAAGAGGCTTATCATTGCGCTAATAATCACACTCTTGAAAAGTGGAGAACTCTTTTTGGTATATAGTGATGCTTCAAAGAAAGCATTAGGCTGTGTACTGATGAAAAATGATAAAGTGATATCATTCACCTCAAGGAAGTTAAAAATTAATGAGAAAAAATATCTTACGCATGATCTATAGTTGGAAGCTGTGATCTTTTCATTGAAAATATGGTGGCATTATCTCTATGGGGAGAAGTGTGAGATATATATTGATTACAAGAGTATAAAAAATATATTCACACTGATGGAGCTTAATATGTTTCAGAGAATATGGTTATATCTCATCAAGTCTTATGACTACTCAATCCACTACCATCCTGGTAAGGAAAATAAGGTTGTGGATGCTTTAAGTAGAAAGGATCCTACATCTTTATCAATGATGATAATTGAGAAGGATCCAATATTCTTAGACTTAAAAATAATTGAAATGAAAATCATTAAGGGAGGAACATCATCAATCCTTTATCAAATTATTTCTCAACTATCCATTGTGGAGAAAATGAAGGATACTCAAAGAAATGACGTGGAAATTTAGAAAAAGGTGGAAGCTATCAAGAATGGGAAATCCCTTGAGTTCAAGATCGATGAGGATTGAGTCGTAAGATTTGGGTCACGACTATGTGTACCATCCAATTCAGAGATAAATAAATAGCTTCTTAATGATGCACATAGATCAAAATTCTCTATTCACCAAGTGAGAACAAAGATGTATCAAGATCTTCAGGATAACTTTTGATGGAAAAATATGAAAAAGGAGATCGTTGAATATACATCAAAGTGCTTAGTATGTTATCAAGTGAAGGATGAAATGAAAAAAAATTAAAGGGATGATGAAACCATTACCCATACCAACATGGAAATGGGAAAAAATCGCCATGGACTTTGTCACTGGACTTCCAAAGACACCCAGAAGGAACAATTCTATATGGGTTATTGTGGATCATCTTACAAAGATAGCTCACTTTATCACAATTTTAGATGACTTCTCACTGGACTAACTTGCACGAATATATATCAATGAAGTGGTAAGTCTACATAGAGTACCACTATCTATTATATTCAACTGAGATCTAATATTTACCTCCAAGTTCTAGAAATGTTTCCCACATGCTCTAAGTAATGAGATGAACTTCAATACATTCTATCATCCTCAAACTAATGGGTAATATGAGCTGACTATTCAGATACTAGAAGACATGTTGAGATCATTTTTTACGGACGTCAAAGGAGGATGGGACCAACATCCACGACTAGTCAAATTCTCTTACAACAATAGTTTACACTCAAGAATACAAATGGATCCATATGAATCCCTTTATGGGAAAAGGTGCAAAACACCGGCATGTTGAGATGAGGCCCCTGAACATAAGCTACTAGGACATAAAATGGTTGAAGAAATGGTGGAGAAGGTGAAGACCATTCAGTATCACATCAAGGCATACCAAAGTCGAAAGAAGAGTTATGCATACAATCATCAACGGGGCCTCATGTTTAAGTTCGAAGACATGGTATTCCTCCACATATCTCCATGGAAGAGGATCATGAGATCTAAGAAGAAAAGGAATTTGATTCTTGGGTACATCAACACCTTCGAGATCCTTGATTATATCGAAGTTGTGGCCTATCGAATAGCACTTACACCAACCATGTCTCAAGTAAACAATGTATTCCACATATCCCTCTTTAGGAAGTACATACTAGATCCTTCACATGTACTAACATCAGAGGTGGTATAGTTGGAGAATTATTTTTCTTATGAGGAGCATCCAGTGAAGATCTTGGATCGTAGAGATAAAGTTCTATGAAACAAGACCACTCACCCGGTCAAAGTACTTTGGAAGAACTATAAGTACAAAGAGGCAACATGGGAACCAGAGCAAGCAATGAAAGAGAAGTATCTGCACCTATTTTCAACTTAGAATGTAAAATAAAATTTCGAGGAAGAAATTTCATAAGGGGGGGAAGAATATAACGACCCAAAGTTTTATCAATATAAATTACCTTCTTATAATTATTTCATATGTTATAAACACATATAAAACACAATACAAGATTTATAAATGATGAATGAAATAAATAAGAAGCATTTCTAAAAGTTAAAGAACCTACACCGATGAGATAGTAACTTGACCTTTGGAATAGTAATGTGACCCTTATGAATAGTAAACTGGCCAATTGAATAGTAACTTCACCAATGGAAGTATAAATAAAATTTATCCATCTTATAACTGACAATGTGATACAATTATATCATACTATAAGAAAATAAATATTTAAAAAATTATTAATTAAGTGTTGGTATTTTTATAAGTCAAAAATATTTAATTAAAATTCTATGACTAATCTAATAATTTAATAGAAAATTTATTTTCATAAAATTTATTCATAAATTATTATTTTTATCTCTTATTATTATAGGATAATTTTATTATACCTTAATAAAATTTTCAATGTGTTAGAAAAGCTATTTTAATTTTAAAATTTGTATTTTCCAAGTAAATAATGATTTTAATTAAAAATTAAATTTATCATATTTAAATAAATATTTTCATAAAATGGATTTCATTTTTGAACTCTACACATTGAAAATTTTTTAGGGTGAATTTTTGGTATTTTTCTAAAATACTTGAATTTTTAGTGAATAGTGAAATATGGTAATTTACAGGGTATGAAAATAAATTAATTTTCGAGTCATGATTGAGTCATGAATGATTTAAGTGACAATTTTTTAGAATTTACATGCACAAATTACTTTATTTAGTCTCAATAATCAGTAATGTTTCTTATCTTGAGAAAATATAACAAAATATTGAATAAAATAATGAGAAAACACCCCCCTCCTCCACTATAAATACCACCCCTTTCCACCTATTCTACTCACACCTATAAAGCCTTGATCCTTGTATATATTCTACCTAATACTCTTCCCAAACCTATCCCCCACATCTAGGACCTTTTTGGTCTTAAAAAAAGACCAAAACCAATTCCCTACGGAGGTTCTCAAGAAGAATGAATCAAGAGGTAAAACCCTCTTCCTTTTTCTTTCAATTTCTTTTTCAAGTTCCTTTATTTTCTTCCCTTATCCTCACTTAACCTTGTAAAATTGGCATGAAAACTAAATTATCTCATATATACTGAAATTTTATTATGTTTATGGAATAATTATTCATCAAATATCTTCCCCTCTCTCTTTTATTTTAAGAATGAAAACATCATCTGTGAAGTGTCGATCTACCACCTTCGTGGACGACATACTTTCATATTTCAATTTCACCTTAAAATACAGTAATGAAACCATTTTTATGGTTGAACCAGGTTATAATATATTTATTATATATTATTTAATGTTCTGGTATCATTTTTTACACAATATAATAATTTATAAAACAAGATGAGTTCATTGTGATCAAAAAACGCTAAATTAATCTAAACAATTATCATTAATGATTTGTCTAATGAATAATTCTAAATTATGGAAAAAATGGTATTTTAATATTATATAAGTTAATTAATAACATATAATTTCATTTTTTGATAACTATCTTCATTATACATAATTTTCCATACACATATACAAGTAAATCGATCATAAAAACCAAGGAAACTCATGCTTCTGAGCGATGAAATTGAATTTCATAACCCACCAAATGGGAAATAAATGAACTTAATAAAATTATAAAAAATAAAATATATGTATGAATGGTTATTTACTTATTAATTAATTAATCTAATTTTATTATTCAAGATATTCAGATCGATTGCAGAATCGTTTTGGACATAAGGTAAGGGATTCTACCCAAACCTCCATTATTCTTTTAGGTTACTCTAACTCTCTTTTTAACCAAATTAAATTATATTTTATTATTATTTAAATATTATAAATTCAATTTATATGTTTTAAAATCATGTATCAATATCCATTCGTCCTTATTTTTGGGGATATACATGTTTTTAAAATGTTCCCTACTTAATTCTTCCTGATAAGCAAGCCTGATTTAAGATAACTTCCTAAAATCTTATCCATATTCAAATGTACTCCATAATATATTTTAATCTGACATTATTTTTATAAAATAAAAAATTTTACCATGAAAAACTAACTTGGTTCAATTCTAGTTTTATACAAATAATTACTCTTTTTCCATTTTAAAGAATCTTGAAGTTTTTACCTTAAACCGTACTAAAATGTTTTATTTCTAAAGTTTCTTAAAAACTATTTTCAATTTAGTTTGACATAAATTATCATGATATATTCCTATATTTATTTATTAATATCCATTTATTTTTTAATTCTTTTCTTTCATGGACACATTTATGGTACACTCATTTATTATTCTTTTAACATGATTACGATACCCAATTGTTTCCATGGGTAACCCTTGTATTTAGGTTTGATTACTTATGTATGATTCTTTATGTGTAAATAATATTCATGAACATTTTATGATAGTTGATTCCAGATATTTCTCCAATTCATTTTAAAAAGTTTAGTCTTATGAAATGTTATGTGCAACGATCTTGGTGGTAGCCTTGACTCGTGCTCATCTATGTGCAACAAGCTTTGACTCATGCTCCTTTATATTCAATGAGCCTCGACTCATGTTAAATTCGTATTTTATGTTTCTGACACATTACTATGAATCAATGATTATATGATCCCATGTTATGATTCCTTATGTTTAATCATGTTTCATTCCTTTTTATATCATTATGTTATGCATTTTAACCTATGTGCTAATATTTATTTTAATGTTTATTACCTACTATAATTTTTATCTCATCCCTTTATTCATATTATCCCTAGTTTATCCTATGTATATGTAAGGTCTCAAAGGATGTTAGTATCTCATAATGGATGTTAAATAAATAAATGCTTTATTTAGTCCCATGTTTTTAGTTTTATGTACCTAGTATTCCAAGACACTAGACTTTATGATCCTTGGATTATAATTTGATGTTTAATTATGCTTAAAATCATGTAATGATGTGTTTAAAAGTATAGGTTTTTTATATCCCTCATCCAATAATTTGGACAAATAATATGTCACACAACTAAGAATGGTTATGAATTTCCTCAGTCTAATCAATCAAGGGACCAAATATCATAACTAATCACATGAGTGGATAAATCTCATCTTGGTTGATCTCTAATTGATGACATGATCAATAACATACCCAACCACCCCCTGATTAGAAAAAACTTGAGTCTTGTTAAATAATGGTATCAAAGTATAGAGGTTATCATGCTAGGTATTTCACTAACCTCGGGTAAAAAGGATTGATAATAAGCATACACCCCTAAGTATATCGATGATTATATGAAATTATAAGAGATATACTTTGGTGGGTTAATACAAGTAATAAGTCTTTACTTATTACCTCATGAGTTTATTATTTGTATCTTATATACAATTTTTTTATATCAAGTACAAGATTCTAATCAAGATAACCTTAACATATCATCATGCCCTATAATACTCTATGATGATCATTGGTTAAGGATATCATAAATTCATATATCAAGGGGATATTATAATTTAAATTTTTATATAAAATAGTTTGTAGCACACATGAATAAATGATAAAAAATATTACCTTTATTTATAAAATCATGGTACATTTAAAACCATTACATTAATCTCTTATGTAATTTATACCATGTAACGGAACATTAACCTTGTGTTTTTGTTATGGTAATTTATTTATCAATTTATCTATTATATTATCTTCTATATCCACCCAATATATCTTAATATAATCCATATCAATGATATCTTGTATAATATAGTATTTTTAAAGGATTTGTTTGGACCTTTGGTGAGACTTGAGTTTCTTGTCCATATCAATGGATCCATTTTTATCACATTAAATCTAAATTTCTCCCTCAATGCTAGAAACCACCCCAAGTTTGGAAATGAACATATTAATCTAAACAACTTCCTTTATAGTATCTATTACAATGATGTACTATGCCTATGTAGTCGAGTTCTCCATGGTGTATTTTTTGGAACTCTCCCAAGTGATAGCTCATCCATTCAGGAAAAATAGAATATTATACTTGAATCTCATGTCCTATTTATCGGATTAGAAATAAGCATAATTGTAACTCTTTATATAGATATTATTCCCTCATAAAAAGAGTAAGGAAACATCCTTAGTCCTTTTCAAGTGCTTCTGGATGTTCTTTATAGCAATATAGGGGCTCTCACCATGATTGGATTAGTATCTACTAATTATTCTAAGATCATATGTGAAACTAGGTTTAGTACACAATATGTCATACATGATAGAGCCTATAGTAGATGATTAGGAAATTTTATTCATCCTTTATAATTCCTTATAACAATTTTTGATCTTACTAATATTCATACCATGAAACACTAGTAAAGACCCCTTCTTGGAGTTCTCTATACTAAACTGCTTTAGTACCTTACCAATGAGTGTGTACTGACTAAGTGAAAGTAGTCTTTTAGATCTATCTCTAGAGATATTCATACCCATTATATAGGTTGTTTCAACCATTTCTTTTATTGAAAATAATTTTCCCAAAAACATATTGATAGAATAAAGAGTAAAGATTTCATTTTTTATAGGAAGTTTTTCATCTACATAAAATTTTAGAAACAAACCTACACTCCCACTAATGCACTTATATACACAAGAATCATTCATGTTATTTATGAAATAGAATTCTTTGATTTCATCAAAAAACTTGATATTCCATCTCTAAGAAGCTTTCTTTAGTCTATAAATTTATTTTTGTAACTTGAAAACCTTATTATACTCATTTTTAAATTTAAAACCTTCAGGTTATATCATATATACATCCTTCACTAAATTTTCATTAAAAATAGTGGTTTTGATATCCATATGATATATCTCATAATAAAAATGATCTATTATGGAAATAAAAATCTAAATGGAGTTTATCATTACAACAAGTGAAAATATTTATTCATATTCAATATTATGAATGTTATTATAACCCTCTTCCACCAAGTGATATTTATAGGTAGAAACTTCACTATCCATGTCAATTTTCTTATAGAAAACCCATTTGAACCCTATGGTTCTCACCCCTTCAGGTGTATCGACCAAGTTATAAACCTGATTAGTTTGCATGGAATCCATTTTGGATTTCATGGATTTTAAGCATTTTTTAGAATTAAAATTTTCTATGGCCTCCTGGTAGGAAGTAGGTTAATCTTCAATTAATGTTACCCCATCATCATTTTCCATAAGAAATCCATATCTATTAGGATCTTAATTAATCTTACCAGACCTTCAAGGTTCTTATGTAACTTGAGTTTTTTATTCTATCATAACTCTTTATGGAACCCAACCAACTTATATCTAAGGAAAATTTCATGTTTATATATACTAAACTTATATAAGAAAAACTTTTCTCTCACCAACACCTCGAATCATGTGTTCCATATCAAGTAAAACAATATTCCAAACCACAAACACTTTGTGTTCAATAGGGTTATAAAAGTAATATCACATGGTTTCTTTGGGATGATCAAAAAATAATAATTTTTCTGATTTAGTGATGAGATCATCGAAATAAAAATGTCATACATATGCCTCACAACCCTAAATCCCAATAAAAGACATATTGGGAAGTTTCCCATGCCATATCTCATATATTGACTTTATGACTACTTTAAATGGAATGCATCAGTCTCTAGAGAATAACCCCAAAATGTAATATGAAGGTTATACTAACTCATTCAAACCATATCCAACATGGTATGATTTATCCTCTCAAACACACCATTACACTATAGTGTTCTAGTAGGAGTGATTTATGGAATAATTCTAAAATATCTTGCATGATAAGTGAATCATTATCTCAAGTATTCACCACCTAGATCTAATAAAATATTCATAATAATTTTTTCATATTTGAATATGTAACTCATTTTGAAACTATTTAAACTTTTAGAAGTTTTTATACTTGTTCCGCATCATAAATACATAACCAAACCAACTAAATCCATAAATAAAGGTAATTAAGTACCTAAAACAACCACTATCTTGTGTGCTCGTTTTTTCACATACATCACTACATATGAGATATAATAATCCACCAACCCCTTCACCTTTTCTACTAAAAGGTTCCTTGGTCATATTTCTTAAGAAACAAAATTTTCATGTGTCAAATGATTCATAATCAAATGGTTCCAATAATCCATCTCTATAAAGTCTTTGGATGTGTTTCTCATTTATATGTCTGAGGAGGAAATGCTAAAGATGGGTGGAATTAGAATCAACCCGATATTTATTATTATTAATGTTATAACTAGTATTATCCATATTTAGAATGTATAAAGCGTTAACCATATTCCCAATTCCATAAAATATTTCATTATTATATATAGGAAAACTCATGTTCTTAATAGTGAATGAAAATCACATATTTTCTGAATATGATACATAAATAAATTTTTTTATGGTGGGAAAAAATAATAATTCTCTAATTATAGGAATAATCCACTAGGTAAACTTATATCAAAAGTGTATACTTCCAATCTAGAAACACTTTCTCATTTACCAATGTCAAGTTTAACTTTTTCCTTCATCAATTCCCTCGTATATCTGAGTTTTTGTTTACCAAAAAAAATTGATGCACACCCAATATCTAATACCCATGATTCATATTCATAGAAATTGATTGTTATAACAGTTATAATCTGATGCTCATAATTATTCTCTTTGAGAGCACTTCTCAACCCTGGATACCAATCTGGAACTGTTTTATAAGTCATACCTATTAAATATCTCAAAATGGTTAATATGAAGTATTCCATAATATATATAAAAAATACACATCTATGGGTGATTATCATGTTTTATATATTTTCATTAAGTAATTTTAAAGAAAGTATTCCCACTAAAAATGATGTCCCCATACATATTAACTATTTAGTGAGACAAGAATCGTTTTTCATCATGACTTACACCAGGTATCACATAAATAGTCCATGAATATATCTAGAAGAAAACTATTATTAATAATATAATATTTGATTCTTGGATAGTTGATTGGATAACTATTTATCCAAATCCATGTTATAGATTTACTCAACTCTATTTCTATAGTATCCCAACAGTAAGTGTTTCTCATCAAAGTGTAACCCAAATAAAACAACATTAATGAGGTACCTAATGGTTAGGATTACCCTGTAACTTTCTTGCCTAACAGAAGATAATTCATGGTCACTTAATGTTTAAGGTCACCCATACAAAATGACTTAGGTATTGACAAGTTCCTCTTTAGAAGTAATCTCAAAATTTGTATTTTTATGGGTTTTCATTAAAAGTATTATCAATTTAATATACATCATTTTCATATTAAATTTCTGAATATTGAATTATATGAAATCTTTATACTTTAATGTTTTATTCATTTATGTATGCATTCTTATAATGATTTAGTTTTGGAATCCATATTTTATCCATCAAATTAATGTGTTCACACCACATTAATGTGTAACACTTTACACAATTCATAGATTTTTTACTCACCCAAAAATAGAAATTGAATATATTCATAGATATCCAAATGCATAATATGTATTTTTGGGATTTGAAGCCTTGTTCTTAGAGTTTAAAGTTTGGGACAATCAGAAATTCAGGGCATCGAAAGTTCATTCATCGGAAATTCAATCAGTGGCAGGTGGATGGGCTCAGTATTAAAGAATTAGTAGTCTATCTCTTCAGTGGAAGTTTGGATATCAAAATTTTATACTTCTGATGACATCAAGGGTAGTCCACAATGTTGGTAAACTCTCTATAAGGTTCTAGAAGTGTTTATTAGAGCAATTAGTTGAGGTAAAAAGTGTTTTATTCAATCAACAATAACATTCCATTTGGAGTCTTCTCCTTGGATTTATAAAGGAAACATGACTTGGACAACCAACCGAAGCTTTATATAAAAGGAAGTGGGGACCCAACTCCACATGTGTGTGGTAAATGTGTGAATAGTGAATCTTACACATGCATTATGCATCAAAAGTTTACAGAGTGTTAATCATTCTATAATGATATATTTCTTTTTGGTTTATCAGTTGATTATAATTATTTACAGTAATAATATATTAAATAATTTTTAGTGGTTTCTCTTGTGAATATAGAAAAATGTATAAAGTGTATTAAATATTACCAAGAAGGTCAATGACTGGTCAAAGATGATCCCAAAGAAATTTATTAATGAAAAATAAAAAAAAATAGAGTCAAGCATTGCACAGGGGATTACAAATATGGGAGAGAACTAATCCATGCATATCAGCATCCACAAGAGATGTACAATAACCAGGAGCCCTAAAAAGACCACATCATACTTGTCTCCATAATTTCCCTTTTGGAAAGAGTATTTGTCACCTAATTTTTTTCCTGGTACACATGATAAACATGAAAATTAATTTGGGTGACATTTTCAATACATTTAAACCAAAAAGGAAGAAGCTTCCACGGAACATCTCGGGCCCTCGCATTCAAAGTGTTGATAGCAGTTTCGGAGTCAGACTCAATCCATATATTGACCCATTTTAAATGGATAGCATGCTTAATGGAAAAAATAATTTCCCATAATTTAGCCTTATACACATTTCCAAGACCAATGTAATGGTGAAAATAGCCTTTGAAAAAACCATAATGTGTTTGGAAAATAGCTCCACAACCTGAGTGTCCAATCATGCCAGCTGTTGCACCATCCACATTTACTTTAATCCAAGAAGAAATTGTAGGAATCCATCGCATAGATTTAAGGACCAAGGACCACTTGGGTTTACCTACAACACCTAGAAGCGTAACTTTATTCTATTCATCAATATGAATTATTCATTGAAACTTTTTTAACTCTACCAATAGCTTTAACCTCCTTGTGCATGGAAAGAATTACAACATGAATGGAAGGATACTTCCCATAAAAATTAGCTTCATTCTGCACTTTTAATATTGAAGAAATAATGGAGGAGGTCACAGTGAGAAGTAACTAGAGAATCTGGTCACTAAGTGCAGCATGCGTGATGAACCACAGATGATCAACCAATTGCATATCTTTATCCAAATCCAATACAAAAATCAAGCCTGCATATCACCACAATTTTCATGCAAATACATAGTAAATGAAAAGTTGATGTGCATTTTCAGCTTCACAGAGACAAATATGACACGCTGACACCATGTAATTCCCAGATTTTTGTAGCTGATCATGCATTGGAAACTGGTTTTTTTATATATTCAAAATAATAATATACCTTGAGGGCTGTATAATGGGACTTTGAACTTGGACAGCCATGCAGAGATCATATTGGTGTTGTTATTCTCCATCTTGTAATAGTCTTTAACATTGTATCTCCCACTTCCACTTAGCTTCCAGAAAAGTATATCATTGTCCACAAAGTGTTAATGTTGTATTTAAATTATAATCTAAATGGGTACAAAGTCAAGGCTACTGTAAGTAGCCAAAAAATTATTAATTGTTATCTGAAAGCGAATAGGAGGTACGATAAACTACTCCCTAAGGGGCCTATCAAGCCACAAAGTGTTCCATCAATTCAGAACAGATTACCTAGATACCCACCATTTCATATGCTAAATTATTTCATGAAAGGAATGTCTTATTGAGGGACAAACCTAGGACCCAGTATGATTATAAAAACCATCCAGTAGCCACCTCTTGAACCTTATTGAAATAAAATCACAATATGGCTCATTAGAAGTTAATAGATTCCATGTAAATTTCCCAATGAGTCCATCACTGAGTATCTTGAGGTCCTTAATGTCAACCCCCCATATCGATTGGTTTAATATAGACCTTCCAAGAAATAGTGACTAAATTTCTCTCATTCACTGACCCAGTTCAAATGATATTCCTAATCATGCCTTCCAAATCCTTAAGTAGGCCTATTGGACATCTGTATATGGATAAATAGTAGAAAAACTTCGAGGTGATAACAGAATTTACAAGGCATACCCTTCCATCTTGGTACATCAACTTCCCCTTCTATATAGAAAGATAACTAACAATACCCAAGATAATTCCCCTAATAAACTAAATTTTTAACTTTCCCTAAAAAAGTGGCACACCAAGATAGTTAAATGGAATAGATCCCTTCCTCACCCCAAGCCTTCAAGCAATTCTATCCTTATTTTCCATAGTAAGACCATCCCTAAAGACAATGAAATATTTACCCCAAGATATAGCATGCCCATCCACTCCCTCATAGTGGGTAAAGATAGACTTGATATAGTCTTCTATGATGCCTGACCAAAAAGAAGAATATCATCAGTATATAAAAATGTGATGGATCAAATACATCCCTCCTAGATCTGGTTTGTTTTTAAAGGCCAAGTTTACAAAGGTCACTGATTCATCTTCTCAATTAATCCTTGATAATGGAAAACATAAGTCTTGACAAAGGATCTCTCTGGTGAGCACCCCTTGTACATTGAAAAAATCCTCTAGGGGACCCATTAATAAGGATGGACAGCCTTATAGAAGAGAGAATAACACTAATCAATTTTATAAAAGTATTAGAAAATCCATATATCTCATAAGAACATTTAAAAAAAATTATTTTAGGGTGTCCAAGGCCTTTCATATGTCAATATTCAAGAAAAAATTTCCTTATTTCACCTTCCTCCTCATAATGTTCACACCTTCCAAAGCTGTGAATAAAAAATTATGGATACATCTACCAGGAATAAATCCATACTAGTTTGGAGTGATATGATCTTGAATGAGTTTCCCCATTCTAGTCATGAGGATATTACTAATAACTTTAGGGAAAATATTCCCAATGGAAACTGGCCTAAAGTCTTTGATATCCACAGCATAATCCTTCTTGGTATTTAATTCAATGAAGTTTGAGTTCATCCCATACGACATGAAGGCATGAGTGAAGAAATCCTTAGGTGTATCCACCAGATAATTTTGTATAATGTACCAATAAATCATGAAGAATTTAGTTGATAAACCATCGGGTCCATCAACGTTGTCCTTATTAATAGAAAAGAGAGTTATCTTTACCTCCTACTTACCCGGGAGGACCAATAAGAGACCTATTCTGGTGTTCATCAATACAGGGAATAATGTTATCAACCATCATATTCGTGCTATCTACCCCATCATCTGCATAAATACCATTTAAATAATCAATCATTGCATTAGAGATATCATTTTTAGAGGTATACAGATGGCCATTAATGCTAATGACATTAAGCCCGAATTTGGTCCTCTTCTCTGTATGCAATTAGTGGAAAAAACCTGAGTTCTTGTCCCCTTCCCTCATCCATTTTACATTCAAATCACTCCTATCTAGCCTCTATTTAATGATAATGAGATCATCCATCCAAGAGTGAGCATACAACTCCTCTCTATAGGGGGTTTCCTAAGCCTGATCACTAGCCTGAATATCAATAATGTTCTGTACGACATCCTTTATGTCAGCATCAAGCCTAGAGAATGATTTTTTACTCCATTCCCTTAAGAACCTCTTAGTCTTCTTTAATATTTCTGTGTGCCTCTGAAGTGGAATTCCTATTGGAATAATTTTCCAAGCTACTAGAACCACCTCCCTACACCCTAGAGATACAGCCTGGCCATTATTGAAGTGAAAGGGAAGAGGCACACATCTCAATATTTGAAAAACATCCATGAGAACAGGGTTATAATCAGAATGGTGTCTGGGAAAAATGCAACCTGATAGTCCATCTGGAGTTCTCTTGTCAAAAAAATGGAAAAAACATCTATCAATTTTACTAGAATGTCTCCCATTTAAGGTATACCTCTTCCAAGTGTATTCAGACCCAATAATTCGAACCTCCACAAATCTAAAATGATCAATGTAGGAAGCAAAATCGGTCGCTTCTGTTTTGTTAAAACTTTATCCAATTTTCTCAACAGGTGAAAAACAGTGTTGAAATCACCCAAAATTATCCATTTTGGAACCTCATTCATGGATATTTTCTTAAGATCCTTCCAAAAATTTCTTCTCTTAATGTATGAAAAGGAATTATATACACACGATAACTAAATTTGTGCACCCTTTAATGTTAATAGAGATAGTAACACATTGTTCTCTCTTGATACATGCTGACACATTGATGTTATCATTTCTTATAACCCACAAGTGATCTATACTGAATTGATGAGAATTATGATAAATAAAATGATATCCCAAAGATTCCCATTTAAATTGATTCCAATTCTCAATCAACATTTTTAGTTATGCAATACCAATAAGAAAATGTTTTTTCCCACAATAAAGTGCCTAAAGGTTTTTTCCGTAAGGGAATTTCCCAACCCTTGGAAATTCCAAAAGAAGAGATTCATTGCTTGAGGGACATTCCCTTAGTGGTAGGACTTTCACCATGGTACATTGTAGGTTGTCCTTTCCCTTTACTCTTCTTTCCCTTATATTCTTATTTCCTTGTAGATTCTGATACCTTTGAGTCCTCCAAATAGACAGCTTCATCCAGAGGACACTGTCTATCTTCCTTTTCTACATTTCCATCAGGTGGAATAGGGGAGTGTCACTCCTTAGCATCATCACTCCAAATTATGCCACTTAACGGAGTAAAATTATTCTTATACAAGACAATCTCAAATGACTTGGTTGGTGGAATAGATCTTCTGGAAGTCTTAGAAATAGGAACCTCTAGAAAATTATCCCTTGAATCAACAGTCTGAGGAGTGGATGACCCTAATAGCTACTAATACACTAGAACCACAACCTCTGAAAGTCCCTTTATGACCTATTGGTTTCCCACCTTCTTTTTGGAGACTTCTAAACCAGCATTTAGGATCTACACAGTGCCACATGACTATGCTCTATGTACAGCACCATATAAAAAATTATGCTAAGATTTATATGAAGCCTGTAAAGCCTGCTAAGTGTCGCACAGAGGTTCTGTGCTATGTGTATAATCATATAAAGGGTCCTTATCATCCTCATAATATGAAACCTACAATTTCCTCACTAGTTGGGGGTCAATTGTTGCCTGAACATCCCCTGCATCACAATGAACATTCTCACAAGAAGTAGACAGGATGCCCCCATGGCCCTCAGGGCCCACTTTCTCCTCAGGAAGATCATGCTACTATAGAAATACAACCACATTGACTGCTCCCTCAGTAATGTAAATTTCACCATCAGGAAGAGGGGGTTCATTATGATTATAACCTACCTTTACAGAGCCAAAAATAACCACATGTTGTAATGTCACAACCTGTACACCCATATCACACGCATGTTTAGTGCCAGAGGATTCATAGAAATCCTATGGAGACTCCAAAATCAAATCACCCCCTGGACATAGTAGAGGGGCCAGAGATTTCATTCCCATCCAAATTGCATGCACAAAATTTCACCATTCCCCACTTCCTTTTACACATCTCAACATCATGACCCTTCATGTGAAAAAAATCACATTCTTTATCCCTCCTACATTCAGACATTTTATGAAAAAAATATGTATATAGTGAAAATTTTAGGCTTCCTTTCATATTGAATAAAAATATTAATGCTATTGTCCCTAGTAATTAGGAATACCTCCTCCACAAGGTTGTTATCCATGTACACCTTCATAATAATCCTAGCATAGTTCCAATAACTAGGGTTTTCAATCAGCCTATCCATATGAATAGGGTTCCCCACAGCAGAGGCTATATCCCATAGAATTCGTGGATTCCAGTATAAATAATTCAGCATGAAAATTTGGATCCATACTTGAGTATGGGAATTCCTTACCATATCTGGTTCAAAATTAATATCCCACTCTTAAATTAATAGAAATTCAGGCCACAAGGAGATGGACCCAAAGCTCCAGGCCCTTCGTTTAAGCTCATCCGAGGTGAAAACCACATGATAATAGCCACATACCACATTCTTCATCTTCTAGTCACTGAAACCCATAGCTCAGTAATTCACTTTGTAATATCATTGAATCTTCATAATATTTCCCCGTTCTGAACTAAAACCCTCATTATAATGGAGAACTAGCACATATGCACACGTTTCTCCATGGCTTCCTAATTCACAGCAATGTGTGCAATTCTCCCTTTCCTTATGATTCTTCTTAGAGGAGGAAGGTCAAAATCAGTGAAAGAGGGATTAGTAGCAGACTAAACCACATCTGTGAAATTTTTATTCAAACTTGTAGTGTAATCAGATATAGAATTATCCACAACCGTCTTTTTTGAAGCACGATGGAATAGAACTGCATGCCCAATGTGATATTTAATTGCTATGTCATCATGATTTACCACAGGATCAGATTTCTTATATCCATATAGGGTACCGGGATTGGGAGCTTCTTTGATCACCCTGTGCTCTTCCATCCCAATCACTTATTAAATCTTATTTATTCATTTACTATTTAATATAAATTTTTTGTTTGTATTTATATTGAATTTGTTGTTTTTTCTAAGGTGTGTGTACAAGATCAAATTTTTGTGGTAGGTAGGGTGTAGTGTCTTATTACTTCTGGTATACCCAATCAAGAGGCAATAGAGTTCCATGGTTTTAGTTTTCCATTATGTTGTTTTTCATTTGAACTTCTAGTGTATTTTTCAATCGTATTTCCAATGGTCCTCTAGTAGTACATGTGATCGATATTTTTGTACTACCATTACTCTCTCAAGAATTGGTACTAAAGGGTTGGTTTTGAAGCTCATAGTTCATCACACCAGTAGTAGTATAGTCATGGAATCAGATGAAGGAAATATTTGAATCAATAAATTTGATGGAACTGATTTTGAGTTCTATAGAAAGTATATTAATGAACTTCCAATCTATAAGGACCTATAAGTTACATTTTATAGGGTAAGGATAATACTAATAGAAAAAATGTGAATCCTAAAATATGTACATAAAGGATTTATAATTGATAATAATGTGTCTTTTAAGGAATGTGGCATTTAACATTAAGAAGAATAATACTACAATGGGATTTTTGAAGGATTTTGTGGACATATATGAAAACATGTTATCCTTGAACAAGGTTTTCATGCTATGATAGTTGTTTAATTTGAATTTATTAGAAGGAATATCAGTAGAATATCACATTAATGACTTCAACAATATTCATGGTCAGTTCTAATTAGTAAAGGTAACTTTTTATGATAATGTATGGGCATTTCTTCTTTTTTATTCACTTATATAGAGTTTGGATATAATGGTTATTGTAGTTAGTAACTCTAATGGAAAATTTGGTCTGGTATTTTATGATATGAGGAATCTGGTACTCAATAAAGATCATCGATGAAGGGAAGTTTAGGCACCTTTTGGGTAGTGCACTTAAGACTAATGGAATGGGTAGGTCACCCCATAAAAATCATGTTTATAGAAATAAAAAATTAGAATAAAATTTATGTGAAATGAGTTAAGGTAAGTCAGTCAGTCGGGGTCCTACCTGCTGGAAATGTGGGAAGAAATGAAATTTCAAGAAGGATTTAAAAAGTCATAAGGAGAACACATGAATTATATCCACTTCTAGAAGTTGAGATTCTATCAGTGTAACTAAATTTCAAGGTGACTATTTTTTGATCATGAACAGAATGATAAAAGGTTGGGTGGTTGACTCTAGAGCATCATTCCATTCATCTAGAGATCAAAGATTCATTCCAAACTAAGTATCTAGGAATTTTCAAAAAGTCCTTCTAGTGGATGGTGAATCCCTAGAAGTTTTTGGAAAAGTAGATGTTAGTATTTGAATGAATAATGGAGTATTCTTGAAGTTATCATAATTTCATCACATCTCTAGCCTTAGAAGGAATATAATTTTTTTTGGGAAATTAGATGATGGAGTTTATTAATACATATTTTTAAATTGGTTATGGAAGGTTACCTGAGGGTCCATGGTGATTTTAAAAGGTGAAATAATGGAACCCTTTACAAAACCGTAAATTCATATGGGAGTGTAGTGATAAGAAGTTCAACTTCTGATGATCCAAAATTATGGCACTACAGTTATGGTCACATTAGTGAGAATAAATTGAAATTTATAAAGGATAAGGTCATATTGAAGTTTGATCACATGGAAATTGGAAATTTTTAATTTTTTTTCTTGGATAATAGAATAAAATTTCCTTCAACCTGAATGTTCAAAATCCCAAGAATCAAAAGTTGGAGTTTGTACACTTAGATGTTTAGGGAACTACCCTTGTTTAATCCTATTGTGGTTATATTTTCAATATTACTTTCATTGATAATTATATAATTAAATTATGGATTTAATTATTAAAGAAAAAATATAGTTTATTTCATTTTTTTGTTCAATGGAAATCATTAGAAGAAATGGAATTTTCTCAAAAATTTAATTGCATAAAAACTAATAATGGTAGAGAGTACATTGGATGCAACTTTTGGAATTTCATCAAACAAAAAGGGGTAGGGAAGGAGAAGGAGGTACCTATAACTCCATATAATAATGGATTTTTTGAAAGGATGAATCATACTTTGATATATAAATATAAAATTATGGGGCTACACTTAGGAATTCCTAAGGTAGTCTGGGTAGTTTCACTCAACACGGAAGCTTATCTCACTAATAGAAGTCCAACATCAATAGTTGGATAGGAACTTATGGAGGATTTATGGTATGAAAAAATTCCATGAGTTCGTATATAGGTTCCCAAAGAACTAAAATTATAGAAAATTGATTACCTGAAGTATCATAATGTTCAATAGAAGATTAAGTTCATGTGTAAAAACTATAAGTTCATTCTCTAAATGTACTCATACCAAAATTTTAGGTATCTCAAGGAATATTATAGATAAAAAAATTTATTTAACCGATTAATTTAATGAGAACAACTAGAATCAGGAGACTAGTATAAAGGTTTGGGCATGATTTAAACTCTCTACTTCTAATGAATATAGGAGAACCCAAAAATATAGAGGAAACATCTTTGATCAGTGTCTCTAAGTAGTGAGAGTCATCCAAGAAAGGCGAAATGGATTCATTAAAGTTCAATAGAACTTGGGAGATGGTTGAAATACCAGAGGGTAAAAAGGCACTTGAGAATAAGTGGGTTTACCAGATAAAGGAAGAGGTTGATGGTAAGAATGTGTAAAAAGTGTGTCTGGTGTTTAAAGGATTTGAATTTGAAGAAGGAGTAGATTTATGATAAATCTTATTATTGATAGTTAAATATTATACCATCATAAAAGTTCTAATCATAGTTGTGTCGAAAAAATTACATCTAGAGAAGATAGATGATAGGACCTATTTTCTTCATGGTGAGTTGGAGGAGGATATTTAAATGAAACATCCAATAGGTGTACCATAAGTTTTTCATTGGAATTTTTTATGTAGACTAAAGAAAATATTATGTGGATTGAATCAAGCACCATGATAATGGAATCATAAATTTGATGGGTTTATGGAAAAATAAGGTTTCAACATATATAATACATATCATTATTGTTATAGGAATCAATGGGATGGTGGGACTTTCATCATTTTATTATTTTATGTCAATCACATGTTGTTAGTCAAATCATATTTTCAAAGGAAGATTGGAATTTTGATTTTATATCAAAAGGAGTATATTTTGAAACTCTTTGAAAGTTTTAACATGGTTTAATTAAAACCATTTTCTTCCCCTCTTGCTAGACACTTAAACTATACAAGTTAAAAGAGCCTCTAATGGAAAATGGGCATCAGTGCTTAGAGGAAGTTCCTTATTCTTTATCTTTCATAAGTATAATGTATGAAATAATTTATACTCAACAAAATATTTCATTTATAGTGGGAGTTATAATAATATTTATTTAAGACCATAGAAAGAAACATTGGGAATTCATCAAGTTGGTATTTTGGTATTTGAAAGGATTGGAAGATCATGCTCTTTTCTTTAGAGAGGATGATCTATCACAAGGTTTAGTTGATACTGAATTTTCTAGAGACTATGATAGTTGTAAGAGCACAATAAGATTCATATTTACTTATTTAGGAATAATAATAAATTGAATGTTTCAACTTCATAATATTTTCACACTAAGTACAGTTGAATCAAAGTGTGTAAGGAAATGGAAGCTTGGATGGAGATGGTTTGGTTGAAATAGTTTTTGAAGGAATTTAAAATAATTAAGGAAGGATAGATTCTTTATCAAGAGAGAAAAGGTGTAATCCACTTATCTAAAAATATTATATTCCATGAAATGACAAATAACGTCAACCTAAAGTGTCACTTAATCATAAAAATGCTGGAGTAGAAAGTGTTAGATATTCGAAAGATTTCTTGTAGCCAAAATCTAATAGAAATTTTCACCAAAACTGTAGTTTAGGAAAATCTGAAGCAACATTGTGCCATAGTGGGGATTGGTTGAACTGAAGAAGGAAAGGTGGAGTAACATTTTTAATATAAAATAATGGAGGATGTTATCTAAGGAGGATTTTCAGGGGGGTTTCCTTGAAAAAATTCTTTTTAAGTGGGAGATTTTTGGGATGTGAAGCCTTGTTCTAGGAATAGTAAGTTCAAGAACATAATAAGTTCGTAGCACTAGAATTTCATTCATCATAAATTTGATTAGTGGTAGGTGGTTAGGCTTGATGTTAAGGAAACAATGGTTTATCTATTTAGTGGAAGTTAGGTCATGGTAAGTTTGTACTTCCGATGGAAACAAGGTTAGTCCAAAATGTTGGTGAACTCTCAATACTATTTTAAAAGTATTTACCTAAGAATTTGGTTGAGTTCAACATTGTTACAGGTAATCAATAGTGAAATTCTATTTGGAGGCTTCTCCTTAAATTTAGGATGGCATAATGACCTAGAAAACTAACTGAATCTTTCTATAAAATGAAGTGGGGACATAACTCTACATTTATGTGGTAAGTGTGTTAATAGTAAATCTAACACATTCTCTATGCATCAGAATTTTAAAGAGTGTTAATCATTTGTTAATAATATATTTATAAATATTTTATCAATTGATTATAATTATTTGTACTTATGATATTTAAAATAATTCATAGTGGTTCATCCTATTCAAGTAGGAAAAAGTATAAAGCTTGTTAAATCTCATATATTCATTTATTTCTTAATGTACTTCAGTTGTACATTTTACTATTTCCTATATTTCTATTCTATTTTTTGTTTCTTCTAAGGTGTGTGTACGAGGTTGAATTTTTGTGGTGGGTAGGGTATAGTGTCTTTCTAATTATGGTACACTCAGTCAAGTGGGAACAGAGTTCCAATGCTTTAGTTTTCCACCATGTTGTTTTGTGCGTGAACTTCCAGTGGATATATTGATTGTACATCCAGTGGTCTGACAATAGTACATGTGATCATTTTTTCATTATATCATTGATCCCTCTATATGTATAAGGTACATGGACTCTTCATTTAAATGTTTTTAATTATATGAGATTGAAAATTTCCATATGATTAATCTTGGCGCCATATATAAACAACCCCCACCATTCTAAAACAAGTCATAAGCCTCAAGGCCAGTGGGAAGTCTGACCCAAATTCCCTCTACCCAGGGATAATTTACTCATGGGAGAATTAAATTTATAATAATTAAAAACCATAGTATTCATAAACTATTTATAACAATTAAATTCAAGATAATAAACTCAATTACAAATCTAGGTCAATGTAGATGAAAGATGAATCATATGAAGTCATGCCTAGTATGTAATACATGCCATATCAATTTACTTGAATCAATTTATCACGTAAATTTAGGATACAAAATATTTATAATATATAATCATTTTATAAACATGGATATTCTAAATTAAGTTAATAAATAAATAAATACTTTATTTATTTTACAAAACATGAGATATAAATATATACTTTTCATATTTAATTCAAAACTAAAAATATTCAATTTTTAATCCCTAGTAATTATCATTTATAAAAATTTATAAACTATAAGAAAAGATAGAAAAATATTAAATTTTAACATTTTTCCCTATATAGTATTTTATAACTGATAACCGGGGATTATCAATCATAAAATATAACTCATACATAAGTGAATATGCATAAAGCTTATGATATAAAACTAATCATAAACTATGAATGCAATCCTCGCTTATGACGGGATATATCATAAGTATCCTCTCATATTTTATGATATGTCCAATGTCATAATAATGATATGACACTTTTTTCAAGAAACTCAGGATCATGTCATATTTTATGATACCCTGCATCATATTTGATGTCACAGTTCAAATTTGGTGGTTTCACGCATATCATAACTTACAATATGGGATAGTTTTATGCTAAAACTTACCAAAATAGAATAAATAAAATGTGTTTTATATTATTATATAGATTCAAAACCTTATTATATACAAGTTGTTTGAAAAACACATAGAATTAACCATTGATCTATTGAAGTACAGGGCTTTGATACCACTATTGGGTTTTAGGCGATCATCTAATGACCTTGAAAATAAAATCAAGCCCATATAAATGTACAATATATATTTAACATTTAAAAAATATATAAATTGAAGAAAAAAACATCTTCATACCTCCATAGTTGTATAATTCATCTTTTACTGTTTGATAGGGCATGTCTGATGAAGAACACTGAAGCAGCAAACAAATTATTCATGCTTCCGAGGGGAGTAAACCAGCCTTGGATATGTGATTGTATCATGAGGAATATCAATCCATAAATGGGATCTAACATCTACTTTATGATACAAATGATGTTCGAGAAATAGGAGGATTTCAACTTTGATTATATGCAACATGTTTACATCCAACGAAGGGAACTCTTATCTTTTATAGGACATTCCAACATTGTTCATTAAATAAAGAGAATTGTTTATATTGGGTAGAATCACATGAACTCATATGTTACTTCTAATTAGTATATATACATTAAAATTTCAAGAGTAGAAATAAATCATATCATGTTTCATAGCTAATGAAAATCATGTATAGGGTGATTTTCATGCATGAAAAATCCATATCGTATGATCTAGAATACTCAATGATTTAGGAAAATAGATGTGTCCCACACATCTTTATGATATATATATATCATAACCTATGATATTAATTACATGAATATCATAGCTTAAGATTTGGGTATATCATAGAATATGATATACCCTTGTTTAAGTACATATCCAACATTATGATCTTTAAACACTTGATAGTAAAACATCATTTTTGTCTTATCAAATAGATGTATCTAGACCATAGGAGATATATTTAAAAATATTGTTAAATCATATCTAGGTTATCATTATAGTGGGGTGATTATATAACCCTTTAATGCAAAAAATATTCTAAATGCATTATCACATTAAGGTTACATAGAAGAGTAATCATTATGTGATAAAATGTTTATTTATATTTTGGTAATAAAAAGTACAAATTTAGTTAGTTCTAGGGAACCGACTCCAAAAATGTTATACCTATTCATGCCCAATTTAGTTATGATTACATTTTGTATAGGGTGTATTAGTTTAGGATTACACTCTACCTAGTTCCATTTTTTTCATTTTCACTAGTTTAAGATTAAACTCTGGTTAGTGTCTTTTCTACTATTTTAGGATAATGCTTTGGTTAGTGGATTTTCCACTAGTTTAGGTTTATACTCTAACTAATGACCTATTGGGTATAAGGATTCTAGATTCATTCCTTAGATCCATAAATAGTTATCCCATGATGCAAGATGATTCTAGATACTTGGTGATATTGGTTTACTTTTTTGGTTTTAATTAATATGGAATATTTTTTTATATGTTTGGATATCCTTATTATTTTAAATAAAGTTAAAAAAATTCATATCCTTTATTATTTTGTTGTGATAAAATAAAAAGGTAATTTTTTAGAAATGTATTTTTAAACTAGTATTATCTGGTTGTCTTATAAGAGGAAAAGTATATAATATTTAGAGGTATCATATTAGGTGTTATGTTAACCCCTGAATGTATACCTTTGGTTTTAAGTAAATTATCCCTATGGATTGTTTTTTCATCTATAAAAAGATCCTTTTCATTGATAGGTATTGGACCATGAACTTATATTTTAGGTTATGAAGGCAATGACATGCAGGGATAGTCTTGTATTCCATATGGTGATAGTAGAGTACTTCATTTAATTTATATTGGGTTTTTTGGGGTCGACCTTGAAATATTTGTATTTATATTCTTTATTTCTATCTTATACCATGTCATTATAATATATGTCTCGTTGTATGTTTAGATGTTGTTTACTAATTTTTATGTCATTTTTGGATTTAGTATATATTTTAGAAAATTATTTTACATATATCATGTCAAGTTTAAAACATAGACACACTGTGTATGATTTTCAAACAAAATCATTTATAAATTATGTACTATATTTAAAGGGTAAATTGTTTCCATATCTATATATGATACCCTCAGCACCTATTCTAGATGATGGTTATTAGGATCGTGCCTCAAGTTTTTGGCATGTTGATTTGGGTATAATGGAAAAATATTCAGGTTGGTATGTTACATAGTAGGTAGAGAGTTTATTGACTAACAGGATAACTCCAAATATTATGGAACTGACATTTGGTCCAAATACTATGTTATGTGAGTGAAAATAATTTATTTTTAAGGGTTATAATTTTATTATTAATATTCATTTGGTAAACATTAAAAATCAAAATGATAGTTTCATGTTAAGTATAGAATAAACCTATTATGCTATAGAAAGTGACAAGAAACCATGTTTTAGTAATGTATCATATTATAGAGTAGTGGTGAAAATAATTATTTTTAATTATTACACCAAAGTTCAAGTTGTAATAATTAAATAAAATTGGTTTGATACATTAACTCAGTAAGGGATTTATATTGATAAATATGTTTTTACGATGACTGACATGGGTTTTTATCTTAAAACTAAATAACTTTATATATTATCATCTCATAATAAATAAGTGTATTATGTTAATAAACCATTAAATCCTTATTTTTTTATAGTTGTCAAAATGATGCCTCAGTGTATTTTTTTTATAGTTAAAATTATATTACCCTATATAATATTCATATAGGTAATCACATTAGTCTTGGATATGATGATCAAACCAATTCAATCATTTAGGATGGTTGTGAATTGGATCTGTTGTCATGAAACTAACATCATTTATGGTAATGACAGTTTACTTTGAAAATAAATTGTATATTTATTTATTATCTACCATGTTATATTTATAATCATTGTAATCCCTTTTTTAATTAAATATTAAATTAATTACCTTCCAATTATTTTGTTTTTATTAATGTTATTATGAATTTGAAAATTATTTCAAAAATTGATCATCTTCATTTTCATTAGATTTATTTACTGAATTTGTTTTCATAAACTATTTTTGATTATAAATAATTTAGTATGGGGATTATTTTTAATAATTAACAATGTATATAGGAATATTGGATGATATCCATGATCACTTCTATTAGTATATATTTTTATATTAATAAAATAAATTGAGTGTATACATGTCTATATGTCATGATTTCTATTTTTTTAGAGATCTAAATCTTAGGGGGTTTTACATCATATATTATTCTCATTTTATTTATTCCTATGTAAATGGTGTACCTTCATCATTTGATTATATGAGCTCACCACTTTAATTATAGAAATCATGGATAAATCCTCATTTTTATCCCAGATGGTCTTTTCTTCCCCCGGACCCTTACAATGCACAACATATATATTCCATGATGTGTATACCCTAATATCCTATCCCTTGTACTACTAGATAATTCAAGTCTTTTCTATCTACTCATGATCACATGCCCTCTCTTCCTTCTATTTTTTTTTGTGGGTACAATGCCTCTTAGTGGAATAGAGGCTATCAGTGATATTGATTCTCCTACTACTACTGATGTTCCTATGAATCTTACCTTAGGTAAATGGTTATTATTGTATTTAATTTTTTTCATGTGTTTATATTAGTATTTATTTTCTTTACTAATATGTTTCTTTTATTATTTGGTTCAAATTAATCTTCCACTAATAAGAATCATAGTCCTGCATGGATGTGTTCTATCTAGAATTAATGACTATAGGTTATGGTTGAAAATAATGAAGAAAAAAAATTTTGTTAAGAATTATAATAAATGTATGGGTTTTATGGGAATGTTTTCTAGATACAGTGATATCATGTTGATATATATGGTAACATTCCACAAAGTTGATGTGGTAATCAGGTGTGGAGCGTGGGTGAATATTTGGGTAATAATGTTTATTTATTTTCTTGATCACATCATCATGTGATCAAATTAGACCTATATATGGGTCATGGGCCCACAGAACCTAATAAGACTTGATAAAAATTCCTTTTTGGGCATGGTTTGTTTGGAAAAATTATTAAACAAACCAAATTTTTAAGCTCGGTTAATAATAATTTCAGTGTTTGTATTTAATAAGTGACCTGGTACATGACCCTATCATCTGGATTAATCCATATTAAAGTGATATTTGTTAAAAAAACTATAATATTACGTATTTAATATTTCAAATTTATTATTATTATTAGGTCCACTAGGTTAAATACACTGAGAGGGGGGTGAATCAGGGTATAACATATTAAAACAATTGCCCCTTTTGATCTTGTTTCATTGTTAAACAAAACTATCTTATCTATTTTTCCCATAGTAGGGTATGAATAGAAATTAAATCAATTATAGGACACAAATATTTTACTTGGTTCACCCTCACTGGTCTATGTCTAAGGAGCATACAACAGTGATGTGTCGATGTACCAAATCCACAAAAAGTGTACTGCTGTTTACAATGTTCGAAGCGGACTCACTGTCACTCCTAGTTTACAACCAATAACAATTTGAAATCTCACTGCTATCTCAACTGAAGTGTGCTCACTGCTTCTTCATAAGATCCACTCACATTTTATAGACTTATAGGTCCTTTAATTATGTCTAATTATTGCATCATCTGTTGTATGTAGATTCTCTATTGATATCCCACTTTTATCCACTAATGATACCACTTTACCACAGATGTATTGGGAAACTCTAAATATTTTGAACAACATTTATTATGCCTTGCATGCAAGTTTTATTCCATGAATGAAAAACCTCATCTTATTTGAAACTTCAATCTTACGTGCAACTCCAATCTTACGTGCAACTCCAATCTTACGTGCAACTTCCTTAGCTTGCACGCAACTCCAATTCTTTTACGCAACTTCCTTTTCATGAAATTCTTACGCAATTTGGAGCTCAGATTCTCTCTAAGTATTGATATTATTTGAATGAGGGTGGTCACCTCTTATTTATAGGCATCACCGACCCCTTCACGGAAGATTCCCCATGTCGTGTAAGATACCCTCTGTGTATGAAAACCCCAATTTGACATTGCATTGGTTGCGTAAGTTTCTATCGTGCAACCTCATCTTTTGTGAAATTCATGACTTCGTCATATTTCAACATTCTAATCTTGAAAAATTCATTTCACACATGTTTTTGTACCATCGTCAATCTTGAACGCAACTTACTTTTCCAAAAACACCTTTCTCTATTTTCCCAATTTTGAGGCCCAAAAATTTGGCCAACCCTAGAAAATGGTTCCACATTATATATTTTCTTTTTTTACCACCTCTAGATAATCCATTCCTTTTTCATGATTATTTTTCAACATATTTTGTCAAAAATATCTCTAGAACACCACAACTAACCAAGGAAATCCTCTTTATCAACAAACACAATCAACCCAAAAATGCTTCAATGTTACCTTGAGGAATTTTTTCCCAATAATTATTATATATAAAATTTATTTAATTTAATAATATTTTAAGGAATGATTAATAAATAGTGAAAATTTTGAATGGTACTTTAATCAGATTTTGTTCATAGCCTGATTAACAAACGAGTCAGATTAGGTTCATTCTAACCAGACCTAATTAATAAATAGGTTAGTTTTTTCCAACCCAAATCTGATAGGCTCACCCATGTATAGACTGAACTAAAATATATATTTATCCATTTAATTTATGTGTTGTCATTAAAAAAATTTGGATGGTAAAAATTTGAGGGTAACTCACATAATAGAGGTTGGTAATATCTAGAGTTCATATAAATATGATTTTTATCATGGATGGATGGAAATAATTAGAACCCTACATGAGGGAATTACTTTATTTAATGATTGTACAATCAATTAATATTCTATGATAATTACATATTGGTTGAGTCTTGATTTTCAAGTATACCTTTAACATTTCTCAATGATCATATGACATTATTTTAGTTTTATATTATATATTTCTATAAATTAAATATTATTATAGGTTTTATCATAGAAGAATAATCAAAGAATATCGTGATGTAGTATTTACACACCCTTGGGTGCATTGGTATGCCTGGTCTTGAGAAAAAGCTAATAAATATTTATTTATTATGTTTTATTTACTTGTTTAAATCTTCATAACATTAAAACAAAATATTTATTTTTTTAACTCTTTGAATTTAATGTGGAAAAATTCATTGGATATTAAGGGTCGAGTCCCTCATGTACAAATTTTATGCTCGATACAATAGAAAAAATATGGTAATGAAATAAATGAAGCCACTTAAGAATGATTTAAAGGAACTTGATAGACAAGGAGAGAATAATTTAGGTCCTGATGATCATTTTAGTCAATTTTTTAGTCATGAATACCCTAACAGGGTTCGATGTAGCTTTGGAAAACATTATTGCAACAAATTATTGGTCAACACTAAGATACAATGCTTCTTTCATGTAATATATAAATCAATAGTCAATGGAGTCCATAGAGGGGGATAAATAATCCAAGGAAAATTCATGATAAATGTATGAATTATTGGATAATTTTAGTCAAAATATTGTGACTAGATTTAACTTTATGTGTTCAATTATTTTGGGAGATGTGACAACACAATTTGAAGTTTGTATGACATCCGTGTAGGTTTAATTTCCTCCTAGTGGTTAATAATCACCAACTGGACCATCATATGGAAATTAAAGTGGTTTTTCTACTTCAATTAAGCATGTTGTTGTTGAATGTGGGTGTAGAGAAGATGAATATGTTGATAGCGGTGATGGTGATGACCCGACTAGATATTTTTTATTGCATACTATGAGGAACCAACCTTAAAACATTATATAATCTTTTGTTTTAAATAAATAATTCATTTTATTGCAGTCTAGATAAACATTTTAGTTTTATAATTTTATATAATTCTTTCATAAATCTTACATAATAAACTCAAATATTATAAAGTGAACACTTCCACTCATTTTATATTTTCCACAAAATACAATACTTTTAAAATGAAACATATTTTCTTTTCTGGAAAAATATTCATGATTTTAAACTTGACTTCATCACTGTTCTTAATCATCCTTAAAACCATGTGAAAAAAATTTTAAAATGTGATAATAACACAAGAAAATAATTAAGGTTTATATACAAAGGAATAAAGAAACCTATTAGTCCATTTCAAAACCATGAGATCATATAAAAGGGTTTACCTTTAACAAAATAAACTTTGAGCTCAAATAATTATTTACTTACATGTGTAATCATATTTACTACCCAAAGTTTTTCATAAAACAATTTATAAGATATTATAATGTAAAAATCATAATCATGAGGGTTTATTGGAAAAAATTAGAACCCATGAAAAATATTTTCTTAAAAACATACATTTTACCCTTAAAGGGAATAATCATACCTTAAAACAAAATATCATTAGATTGCCTTATGAAATCAAAATATTTCCATGAAAAATAATTATCAGGAATATAAAATTAATGTAATTTCCTTTGGACGTCATCTTCATAGAACCCTTATAATAACCCTTATAAATATAATAACCTACTCAGTTAATTCCAATATAATTATTTGGATAACATAATCATAAACCAATGAATTAGAGAGAGAGATCGGTCTCGCATGTCTTCATAATAAATGTAAAAGGATCATAAAATAAATAAAATAAATATAATATTTCATTTAAATCATAAATTCTCATAAAATATTTTGTTTAACAAATATGCAGAAGCACTTTCGAGCTTTACGTAAAAATAAGGGAAAAATATTTTTTCTTCAAAAACTCTTTAAAAAATTCCTATAATAATGGGAAATGGGATATTATTTTGAAAATAAATATATATATAAGATTAATATTCTTAAAGATTAATATTTATAATTCTATTAAATTACACTCATGTTGTATATGTTAAAAAAACAATTTCACACTTTTGTAAAAATGTCAAAAATAACCCGTTTAGAAAGCCTTTAAAAAGTATTCTTTAAAACCTTTAGAAAGAAAGTAAAACATGGTTTAAATTTAATTTGAACACATATTTAATAATATTAATAACATAATTTGAAATATTTTAAGTAACATGGATATAAAGGAAAATAAAACCAAAACTTTTAAACTTTTAAAATATAGTTTTAAAGAAAATTTCATTATGAATTTATAACTTTTGAACCAATGGGTCATTGAAGAACATAACTTTAAATTCATATTTAAAAATTTTAATTTTTATATAATAATGATAAAATATATCTATAATTAATTTTATATAGCACAAAAAATAAAACATGTGGTGAAAATTGCTTAAGTCTCAAAGAAAGAGAATTGAGACTAGAAATCCCTTACCTCAAGTCTGACTTGTCATGTATATTATTTATATTAATGAATAATAAATTTATGTTAATTATTTATTTTATTAATAAAAATTTTCAAGTTTATTATTCCTTTTATTTCACTTATATTAATGTTATAATTAATTACTTAATCATTTAATTTCATGTCAAACATTTTGAGAACATTTGGCGTATAAGTCAGAAATGGATTTTGTAGGTTGACTATGGTAAAATATATCATGATTATATAATTTTAAAAATATTAATTATGATATAATTATAATTTTTATACATATTTTATACTTTAATAACCATCTATGTAACGTGGTTATGAAAAATGATTTACTTTGCAATCATAGAGGCGGTAGTTTGTACGTAAACATGAATAACGTTTCCATTTTTCAAAGAACGTGATAGAAAGAAGGAAGGTATTATTTTATACTTAACAATGATAATTATATAATATATATCATATTATTTTATTTTTAAACATCATTATTACCATCCATAATAGTCAGTGGTGAATAATTAAATACATCTTCTCGTGAGGCAATAGTTTGTATGTACACACGAGCAATTTTTTTATTTTCTATTGGATGTATAAGTAGAAAAAAGGGTTATTCCATAAAAATAATAACATTAAATTATATGTTATATAATAATTTTATTATATGATAATTTTTAATAGAGTTTTTTAGGAGTTAAAAGAAAAAATAAAATGAAAACACTCGGTTAAGAACTATACCTATTCTTAGGATAACCCCTTTAGGTTTATACCTAATGCCTTCCTAGAATGGTATTATGATCAAACGAGGACCTCTAGGACAGGGAAGGGATGTTAGGAAAGGATTTTTGTAGGTATTGGTAGATATAAGAGGATCTTTAAGTGTTTATAAGAGAGAAGATGTGGTGTCCTTTTATAAGTGTGGGAGTGGACACACTTGGATTTTTTCAAAAGATTTAAATACATTAATGTCTTAATCAAGAAAAATTGATCTAGAATGAACAATTTTTGAATAAGGTAGGAGATAGGGTATAAATATGACCATTAAATATTATTTATATAAGTTTTTATGTCATTTTAACACTTATCATTTTAGTTTTAACCTTTTTAACTCGTTTTAACTCTTACCATAATGACTAGATTTTTTACCAAAGTTACTATTCATAATGACAAAAAAATTAAATTGTATTCATTAAAAAATTTGGACATGATAATTAAAAATATGAATTCCATTTTATAAAATTCAATTTATTTAAGTATTAGAAGTTAATTTAAAAATAAACTCACAAAATGTGATGAAAAATGGTTTTTCCAGAAAAATACCTTTTAAGTATAAAATTATTTTTATAAATAAAGTGTAATGTTGATCCCAATGAAATTGATTGGATTATGTTTAATAAAAAGGAAATGATGAAATTTTAAAATTATTTTAAAATATAATGTGACTTTTTAAATACATGAAAAGAAAAGATAGTTTTCTTAAAAAATAGGACTTTTCTACTATCTACCCAAAAATCAACTTTTTCATAAAATTGTCAAAAATTCACTATAGTATAATTTTAGATTGATGATTTTAAAATTTAAGTTTATTTTTTAAAATTAAAATTATAATATTTAAAAATAAAAATCTTAAATAAAACCACATAATGCATGTAAACTAATTTTGTATAAATAAAACCATTTCCTTTTTTATTGGAAAATTGATTAATATTTTTATAGTGAATAAAAATCTATAAAATATAATTCATGAATATTAATAAGGAAACAAATTGATCTATTATAAAAATTACCTAGTTTATTGTAAATGTTTCTTTGCGGCTATAAAATTTTTTTATATGATATATTCTAACATTAGTTATAACAAACCGACTTGGTTACCCTCTCAATATTGGCACCCGACCCGATCTTCCACATAACTGAAGGGTGTTACCAATTCCCATGGGCTGGAGACTAGCACCCAGAAATCAAAAAAAGAAGAATAGGGAATGATTTCTCACAACCTGAAGCAACAACACGGCATATATACACATATAAGAGAGAAACAATGGAAGATATAAATATATGCCATAATAGAAAGAAGATAACAGAAATGATACAACTAAAATGGTAGCGAACAATATCTAAGGAAAATTCCAACAATAAAGGACTGCCAAACTAAAACATCTAACACAAAATCTTCATAAGATAGTGTGGTCAAACTCTCACCATCTCTCCACTAGCTACCCAAAACCCGGTTAACAGAAAACTTCACTACCTCACTACGGCGCCTTGCCTTTCCCTGCATTGAAATACATAATTAGGTCTATGCACCACCGAAGAGGTGCATAGGGTGGTAGATAGCAGGATCAATAGGGTCACACCTAGGTGTTCCATAACAAGTTTTTCATGAACCAACCCAGGTTGACCCTGAACCGGTCACTCGAGCTGATCCACAGCAAGGCCTGAGAGGCGTTCCCGATCCTCCCGGGTTGGCGACAAGCACCAGGGAATCAACAGAGATGATGGGAATGATTTCTCCCAATACAAATAAAGAAAATAAAAGTAAATAACAAATATTAGCACATAATAAATAAACCAAACAGAAAACTAAATAAGAACTGAACAAGATAAAACAAACCAAACTCGATGTCTAAACTAACTCTGTGTGACCTCGTGGGTCACTCTCTGACTCAACGATCAAGCATCACCCAAAGTGAACACACCCAAGATGTAACATGCACAAGGATAAAAAACAGAAAAGAACTATTGGTGTGAGTATTAAAACTTAGTAGGCTAGCTCGATATCTATTCCTAATGCATTACCTTTAAAAAAATAAGAAACAACAATTCTAAGTTTTAACTATAATATATTAAAGTATGCATTTATAAAAAATTTACTTAAAAACAAAGAACAAACCATTTTCCTTAATCATTTGAAAAACTATAATTTAACACTAAGTGTTCCATCCGATTTCAAGGGGAAAGTAATGATTTCATTTAAAAACCAAAACAAAATAGATTGAAACATATTTTCTTTTAAAAAACATTTTTATAGGAGTTAGGAAACCGAAATGTCACTTTTCATGAAAAACACCACACAAGGGTACCAAGGAAAATATAGAAAGGGCAGTGTAAATAGGTATGCAAGTATCTCACCAACAGTTAAATAGCTAAAACCACTAGACATAGGCAAACTTGATAGATCTAGAATAATCTATATGACACTAATACCTACAACCTCATCTAGAGTATCATGCCACACATTATGAAATCTAATGCTCCATACGCTCTTCCATCCTTTCTCATGAAAGGTTGAGGTCAAATCCCATAGCAATAAGCCCAAACATATCCACCTACTATGGGCCACCGGTCAGTACCATAACCTATCAGTGCAGTACTCCTCTCAGAAAATTCTCTCAATATGCCAGGTTCATATGTCATAAGTATAAAAGGAGGTGATCCAATAGATTCTTCCAAGCATCAAATCATAACCTATATTTATAATAAAATTTCACAGTAGGTCTCACCCCGAGTCTCCCCAAGGATTTCCCTCATGCCTTAAATTCAATAGATTACCAAGGGTTCCCAACCAAGGGACCCATATAATGGAAACCGGGGATTCTATACCGAGGACATCCCAACCATACCATTTCAACAAGGCATGAGGAATATCCACGGGGGTTTTATGACAAACACTTTTTATCATTTTTCAAATTGTCCAAACTGGCCCTTAAATGTACCATAAAACCAATCTTTAGTAACAACACAATCCAATTTTCAAAAGAGGTGACAGCACACCAATTTTACATAAAATCATTTATAAAAAACCTTTATAAAACATTTACATCGCACTTTAAACCAAAACCCTTTCACATGAAAAATCCAAATAGGCTACGACTCAATATAAAAAGGCAAATTAATTTTAAAAGTCATAACACACTTCCTTAAGCATAAAAACAATTTAAAAAAAACCTTTCAAGAATCTCCAAAAAAACATTTAACATGCCAAAAACTTGTTAATGAAACCACACTATGCTTTTAAGGTCATAAAACAATTCTGAAGGCCAACTAGGAATTTTTTTCAAAACATGCGGTGTGTGATAATTTAGTAGAACAAACCAAATTATCAAAAACCAAGCCTTAAAACATTATCCACACACTAAATGATTAACCAAGAGGGTACTTAACTATGTTTATCATGATTATAAGTGGAGAAAAACATAAAATTAATTATTATTAAATTTATAAGGTCAGTGCATGGAAAACCTACCTCGGAACCAAGACGCGACGACAACACCCACTCGAAAACGCCCTGTGCGGGTCCTAAAATGCTAACTCTACCAAAATAAAAATTAATGAATAAAAACCATAATAAAATTAATAAAAATAACATATCCCAAGAGAGTAGGGTATACCGGAGGGAGGGGTATTCACTCCATAAGGAGCGGCGCACCGGTAGGGGATCGCGCCGGAAGGGGCGACGCACCAGAGATGAGTTGGGCAGGAAGGGTGATCCCTAGAATTGCATGCGCCGGGAAGGGGAGTATCACACAAGGGGAGCCGACTAGGGGTGTCATGCCACTGGATATGCTACTCACAGGGAGAGGGAATGTGTCAGGGCTGCTGCACGGGGAGGAGGGAGAGGCCGAGATCACCGGTGGGTTCATCACTAAGCTGGAGGGGTCTAAGGGTCAGGGTTGGCTGGCGCAACTGGAGCAAGGGATCCGGGGGGTCTCGATGGGGAGTTTGGGAAGGAGGAGTTTGGGATGGCACCTGGGTGGATGGGGAGAAGGTCAAAGTTGAGGCAAGGGTAGGGCGGAGGCACTCGGTGTCGGGTCGCCGCGCTGGGGTGCGGCCGGAAGCGGGCTGACTGGGAGGAGGTAGCAGTTGAGACTACTGAAAAGGAGGGAGCCAGTGAAAGCGGGAGAGGAGCTGTAGGGGGGGCAGAACTGAGGGCAGAGGTAGGATCTGGGGTTGCGCCACACACAAGGGAAAATGGGGGGTAATGCAGGAAACCCTAAAAAGGTTAGAACAAAACTAAAAAAACTAATTAAAACACATTAGAAAAATAATAATAGTAATACCTTAATGATAATAATAATAAGAATAATAATAATAATAACAAAATAATGATAGAAATGAAAATAATAAGAGTTTTCATTTCATTTTAATAATAACAATAAAAATTAATAAAAATTAACACGTTTATTTTTCACCAAAAATAAAAATAATAAAATTCTTAATAAAAATAATATTTAATATTCATAATAGTCATACTATTTATAATAACAATAATAAGATTCTAAACAATCATAATGTCTTTAATAGTAATAATAATAAAAATTATAAATGAAACAATAATCAATGTTCACATTAATTACAAAATTTACCCATAAAAAAAATTATACTAATAAATACACGTAATAATTTTAATGTGAATACTGTAACTATTATTAAAGAATCAAACTTTATTAATCATTTTAATTTTTCGAAGATGGATGTGATGTGCAGTTACCCGACTAGAGCTTCGCGGGGTTTCTAAAATGTGCTCCACTCGTGTTCCCAATGACATCAAACCTAAAACGTGCACTTTTTAAGATAACTCAAATAAATATTTCGTCTGGGACTCACCCAAACCCCAAAAAATTATTTAAGGCATAAAATAATTAAATAAGTTAAACACACGGGTCAGGGTGTGACAATTCTCCCCACCATAACTCTTTTTATCTCTGAAAATCTACAACAGTATCCAGGTGGTTGATCAACATTGAAGGATTCCATATTAACATGATTCAACCTCTCAATCTGAGGACATTCCATCGACCACCAATAGGACTCAACCTCATTGCTCGAAACAGACCACCAGCAAAGGGGAGGCCCGAACGAACTCCCCACCATAAGAATTCAACTAGAATCTGGTAACATTTTAAGATAAAAATAAAAGAGACCCATGGTGGGTCTCCCCACCATAAAGAACTAACCTACGGGTGACCAAATGGAAATCCAACTTGAGCCCAAAACGGGAATTACCCTAGTTAAAAGGAACACAATAAGAACATTTAAACCACTCACTCCCATCTAAAAGGGATAAGAGCTGAACCAAAAACTCTGCATGAACCAAAGACCCTCACCCCATGGGCAGGGAGGGAGGGTCCAAGTATTAGACCAATGAAACTATGACGGAAAACTACTCAGGACTTACCACTTCGGGATGAATACAAACCAAATCCACAACTGTTTCACATGGGTGGTCTATGCAATGACACTGATCAATAACTTGCATCCAAAAACGCACAATTACTAACATTGCATGAAGTATAAGTCCATCATGCTCTTTGTGACAAGAGGATAATTACAACGATAGATAAATCACAACATAAACACTAAAACTATCTCACCGCACAATTAGGGAAAAACCTTAACCAAAATCTTTAAAATCCTTGGGGTTCCTGACTACGTGTTGGCTTCAATCTGAGGCCTTTTAGCTGGAGCTCTGATGGATGAATCATCTCCTTTCCTCACAGTCAATTTCTGATAATCCTAATAAGAAACATACATCTTTTGATCTGGAATATAAAAGGATAGAATTTTGAAATAAAAACCACACTTGCATTGAAAAATGGAGTTCATGAAAAGACCCCAAACATTCCCATACATCTCAAAATCCAAAACACCATCATTAAACTACAACGATAAGAGATCCCTTACACTGGAAGGAAACATACACAAGAAACTTTAAACAAAAACCCAAAAACACATCACTTTTTAGAACTTCCTCCGTGACATTTTCTAGAAATGCCTTGACAGAATCACCACAAGTGACCCAGGCGCCCAAATGCCTGGCAAGGCTTCGGAGCATTTGCACACGATGAATTTTTGTGACCCATCTTACTGCACTGATAACACATAATTATCTCTCGCTCTGAAGAGGTTGATGAAAAATCTTGAGGCCTTTTAATTCCATGACCTGCACCATTGACTTTCGATCGCTTACTCATCTTCTTTCCAGAATCTTCACCACTACTACTAGAAATTAAAGGAGGTAGGAATACTTAGAGAACTCCCTCCATCATTGCTTCAACATGAAAAGTTTTTCTCACCACATCAGAAAAAGAATTTAGGTTGGACTCTGACACCTTGGACTATAGATCAGGGCAGAGACCCACCTTAAAGCGTCAAGCCTTCATGGAGTCATCTGTGGCATACCCTAAATCATAAGGGACTAGCTCCAAAAAGCACTGTAAATACTCCAACACTGATTGATCACCCTACTGTAGACAACACATCTTCATCCCCTTTCTCACCCTTTCTTTCTTAGAGAAATACTGATGAATGAAAAAATCCTTGAAAAACTCCCAAGTAAGCTCTTGATGGGGCTTGTTCCAAGACACTGACTTCCACCATATCCATGGTGAACCTTCAAGAATGAAGGTTGAAAATTTAACCTTCAAAGACTCAGGAAACTCAACGAGATTAAACTATCATTTTATCTTTCTCATCCACTCATCCACTACAGAAGGTTCTGCTTAACCATAAAAGAGAGGCGGATCTAGCTTCCAAAACTCAAGCATAAAATACTTAGGTTGATCAACCGCACTAAGATCACCCATCGAAGCATCAAGGGGGTAACTGTTGGATAATAGAGTTCAAGAACCCAATCAGGGCCAACTCAATAAATAAAACCCTTAAAATCAAACATCACAAGGTGATAAGCTCTAAACACAAGAAAATGATCCATCATAACATCAAAACTTTCCTTTTGAAGAAATATTTAATTTAAAACAATATTGGTGGGTTAAACCCTCGCCATTGGTATTCTTTAGAGTATCACTCACATGCATGTTTTTGTGCCACCTCGGGCATCCATCCACCATACCATACATCCATTCATATTCCAAAAAACCACTATGAATGTGAGAACCCCTAGTAAAACCAAGGACCAAACAAAACAACTTCATTTTCCAAAAACAAATCATTCATCCCATTTCCTTTAAAATGATCCACAAATTAAACATGTCATTTCAAACAACCATTTTTTAAAACCAATTATTCATATTCAAACAACTTTCAGGAGTTAGAGGAGACCCAATACAACTCAAACAGGGAACTAGTGTCAGTGGGTGACTTGACCATATGGTTAGCGGCCATATTCCAAACACATCACCTACACAGAGAGACTTTTAGGACCATTCCCCTAGATCCACATGGCTTTCCAGACCATGCGGGATCATGAGGACTATTATCCCAACTCCCTTTGTTGTATCCAAATCACAAAACATTCCATAAAAACCCTAATAACTAATTAAACTGGAATTTCCATGGAAACCTAAAGATCAGAACGATCAAGATTTCGTGACATTCTTCTCGTACCTACCCCTTGAGTCCCAACAATCCTACTCCATATACCTTGACATCCCAAATAACAAAGGGTGCTCTGAAAAGCAAGTTTCTCTAAGAGTTGACTTCCTCTAATACCATTTTATCACAAACCAGCCTGGTTCAACCCTGAACCAGTCACTCAAGCTGATCCGCAGCAAGGCCCGAAAGGCATTCCCGATCCTCCTAGGCTGGCGATAAGCGTCAGGGCATCGACAGAGACGATGAGAACAATTTTTCTCAATACAAATAAATAAAAGCATATGAAATAACAAAGAGTGGTGAAGAATAAATAAACCAAACAAACAACTAAACAAGAACTAAATAAGATAAAACTAACCAAACTCGATGTCCAAATTAACTCCATGTGACCATGCAGGTCACTCTTCGACTCAACGATCAAGTGTCGCCCAAGGTGAACACACCCAAGATGTAACCTGCACAGGGGATAAAAATAGAAAATAACTATAGGCATGAGTATTAAAACTTAGTAGGCTAGCCTGATATCTATTCCCAATGCACTACTTTTAAAAAAAACTAAGAAACATCAATTCTAAGTTTGAACTAAAATATATTAAAGTATGCATTTATACAATTTTTACTTAAAAACAAAGTAAAAACCATTTCCCTTAATCATTTGAAAAACACTAATTTAACACTAAGTGTTGCCATTCTATTTCAAGGGGAAAGTAATGATTTCATTTAAAAACCAGAACAAAAAAGTTTGAAACAAATTTTCTTTTGAAAAACATTTTTATAGGAGTTAGGAAACCAAAATGTCACTTTTCATGAAAAATACCACCCAAGGGCACCAAGGCAGGTATAGTAAAGGCAATCTAAATAGGTATTCAAGTATCTCAGCAACAATTAAATAGCTAAAAACCACTATACATGGGCGAACTTGTGGGATCAAGAATAATCTAGACGACACTAATACCTGCGACCCCATCTATAGTAGCATGCCACACACGATGAAATCTAACGCTCCATATGCTCATCCACCCTTTATCAGGAAAGGCTGAGGGAAAATATCATAGCAATAAACCCAAACATATCTACCTACTATGGGCCACTGGTCAGTACAATAACCTACAAGTGTAGTACTTGTCTCATAAAATTCTCCCAATATTCCAGGTTCGTATGTCACAAGTATAAAAGGAGGTGAGCCAACAGATTCCTCTGAGCATCAAATCAAAACCTATATTTATAATAATATTTCACAGTAGGTATCACCTTGAGTCTCCCCAAGGATTTCATGTCACGAACCAACCCGGGTCGACCCTGAACCAGTCACCCGAGCCGATCTGCTGCAAGGCCTAAGAGGCATTCTCGATCCTCCCAGGCTGGCAACAAGTGCTAGGGAATCGACAGAGAGGATGGGAACGATTTCAACCAATACAAATAAATAAAAGTAGAGTAAATAACAAAGAGCAGTACAGAATAAATAAATCAAACAAACAACTAAACAAGAACTAAAGAAGATAAACCTAACCAAACTCAATATCCGAACTAACTCTGTGTGACCCCACGAGTCACTCTCTAACTCAACGATCAAGCATCTCACAAGGCGAACACACCCAAGCTGAAAACTTCACAAGGACTAAAAACAGAAAATAACTATATGTGTAAGTATTAAAACTCAGTAGGCTATCCCGATATCTATTCCCAATGCACTACCTTTAAAAAAATAAGAAACATTAATTATAAGTTTGAACTAAAATATATTAAAGTATGTGTTTCTACAATTTTTACTTAAAGACAAAGTACAAATCATTTCCCTTAATCATTTGAAAAACTGGAATTTAACACTAAGTGTTGCCATTCTATTTCAAGGGGAAAGTAATGATTTCATTTAAAAACTAGAACAAAAGAGTTTCAAACACATTTTCTTTTGAAAAACATTTTCATTGGAGTTAGGAAACCAAAATTTCACTTCTCATAAAAAACACCACACAAGGGTACCAAGGTAGATATAACAAGGGAAATGTACATGGGTATGTAAGTATCTCAGTAATAGTTAAATAGATAAAAATCACTAGACATAGGCGAACCTGAGTGATCAAGAATAATCCAAACGGCACTAATACCTATGACCCCATCTACATTAGCATGCCACACACGGTGAAATATAATGCTCCATATGATCAATCACCCTTTCTCAGGACAAGCTGAGGGAAAATCCCATAGAAATAAACCAAAACATATCCACCTACTATGGGCCACTAGTTAGTACCATAACCTACAAGTGCAGTACTCCTCTTATATAATTATCTTAATATGCAAGGTTCTTATGTCGTAAGTATAAAATAAGGTGATCTAACAGATGTTGTCAAGCATAAAATCACAACCTATATTTATAATAATATTTCACACCATGTCTCACCCCGAGTCTCCCCAAGGATTTCCCTCATTCCTTAAATTCAATTTATTACCAAGGGTTCCCAACCAAGGGACCCATATAATGGAACCCGGGGATTTCATACCGAGAAAATCCCAACCATCCCATGTCAATAAGGCACGAGGAACATCCACGGTGGCTTTATGACAAACATTTTTTATCATTTTTCAAAGTGGACAAATTGGCCCTTAAATGTACCATAAAACCAATTTTTAGTAATAACACAATCCAACTTTAAAAAGAGGTGAAAACACACCAATTTCACATAAAATCATTTATAAAAAAACCCTTTATAAAACATTTCCATCACACTTTAAACCAAAACCCTTTCTCATGAAAAATCCAAACAGGCTACGACTTAATATAACAATACAAATTAATTTTTAGAAGTCATAAGACACTTCCTTAAGCATAAATTTTTTTTAAAAAAACCTTCAAGAAAATCCAAACCAACATTTAACATGCCAAAAACTTGTTAAATAAACCACACTGTACTTTCAAGGTCACAAAACAATTCTGAAGGCCAACCGGGCATTTTTTTCAAAACATGTGGTGTGCGCTAATTTAGCATAACAAACAAAATTATCAAAAACCAAGACTTAAAACATTATCCACACACTAAACTCTTAACAAAGAGGGTACTCAACTATATTTAGAATTATTATAAGTGGTGAAAACCATAAAATTAATGATTCTTAAATTTAGAAGGTCATCGCATGGGAAACCTACCTCGGAACCAAGGCGCGACAATAACACCCACTCAGAAACGCCCCCTGCGGGTCCTAAAATGCTAACTCTGCCAAAATAAACATTAATGAATAAAAACCATAATAAAATTAAGCAATAGAACACAGCCCAATGGAGGAGGGTATACCGTAGGGAGGGGTATTCACACTAGAAGGAGCGGTGCACTAGCAGGGGATCTCACCGGCAGGGGCGACGCACTGGGGATGAGTCGGGTAGGAAGGGTGATCACCGAAATTGCATGCACCGGGAAGGGGAGTAGCGCACAAGGGGAGACAATCGGGGGTTTCGTGCCACTGGATATTCTATGCATAGGGATAGGGGTGGCTCCAGGGATGCTGTAAGGGGAGAAGGGAGAGGTCGGGGTCACCAGTGGGTTCGTCGCTAAGGAGGAGGGGCTGAGGGGTCGGGGTTGGATGGTGTGACTGGAGCAAGGTAGTTGGGGGGTCTCAATGAGAATTTCATGAAGGAGGAGGATGGGATGGATCCTGGGTGGCCAGGGAGAAGGTTGAAGTTGGGGGGAGGGGAGGGCAGAGGCGCTCGGTGTCGGGCTGCCGCGCTTGGGTGCGGCCGGAAGCGGGCTGGCTGGGAGGAGGTGGTGGTTGAGACTGCTGAAAATGAGTGAGTCGGTGTAATAGGGAGAGGTGCTGCAGGGGGGAGCTGAACCGAGGGTAGAGGCGGCATCTAGGGTCACGCCGCACATAGGGGAAAACAAGGAGGTAGCGCAGTAAACCATAAAAAAGGGTAGAACATAACTAAAAAAACTAATTAAAACACATTAGAAAAATAATAATAGTAATACCTTAATGATAATAATAATAATAAGAATAATAATAACAATAATAATAATAATAGGAATAATAATAATAATAACAACATAATGATAGAAATGAAAATAATAAAAAATTTCATTTCATTTTAATAATAATAATTAAAAAGTTTATTTTTCACCAAAAATAAAAAAATAAAATTCTTAATAAAAATAATTTTTAATGTTCATAATAGTCATATTATTTATAATAACAATAATAAGATTCTAAACAATCATAATATATTCAATAGTAATAACAATAAAAATTATAAATGACACAATAATCAACGTTCACTTTAATTACAAAATTTACCCATAAAGAAAAAAATTATACTAATAAATACACATAATAATTATAATGTGAATACTGTAATTATTATTAAAGATTCAAACTTTATTAATCAGTTTAATTTTTTGAAGACGGACGGGATGTGTAGTTACCCGAGTGAAGCCACACGGGGTTTCCGAAACGCGCTCCGCTCGTGCGCCCAATGATGTCAAACCTAAAATGCGCACATTTTAAGATAACTCAAAGAAATATTTCATATGGGACTCACTCGAACCCCAAAAAAAGGTTATTTAAGCTAGAAAATAATTAAATAAATTAAATACATGGGTCGGGGTGTGACAAAGTCTCTGTACAAAAATCCAATAATTCTCAACTTTAAAGAAAACAAAGCATGATAATAGTTTAACAATTTTTATATCAAAAGCGTAGAAAAAACAATTTAACTTCACCTTTTTCCACATTTTCATACAAACAGGTAAGTCAGTTTCAAAGAATTTCATATCCATATATCAAAAAAGATATACCAAAATAAACCAAAGTAGGTATCACATGTCATATCAAATCATGGCGGTATAATAAAGCTAGTATAAACCAAATCATCCCAAATCATCCAAAATCATAGGTAGCATCATGCCAAAAATAACACTAGGTCAAGATATCTAGGATGTTTATACCTAACATATAGAATCACAAACACATCAATCCACTAGAAATATGCATCGAGACTAGAGAGTAGAGTAATGCCCTAAAAAGTAAACCCCTAATGGGTCTAACAATCCCTTAGAACAAAAGGCCAAGGGAGAATAGGAAAGCCCCACAACCACCACCCCCCCCCCTGAAAGTGGACAAGCATTATTAATATACCTTCCATCTAAGTACCCAAGGATTCCCATGTGCTATATTTTCCAAATCAATTCATAATTTTATTTTCATAAAACCCTTATTTGAAAACTACTTTAGAATAAATATTTCATAATTATTTTGAAAAACCCTTTTCATTTACCCAAAACTAGGGGAAAACCATATTTTATAAAAAAACATTTACACACACACAAATCTAATTAGTCAGTCATTCCATTTTATTTATAAAACAATTTATAAAATAACCAGAGCAATGCAGTTCTCCAACATATGATAGAGATGGAACCACCTACCTCAAAACTCGAGTCGTACATGCCTACAACAAAATCCACTAACAAGGATTACCAAACAACTAAATGATGGCCCTATAATAAATTCACACATATCATAGTGTATTCAATTTGAAAAAAGTTTCACTAGATAAGAGGAAATAATAAAAACCTCAAAAACACACACCTTCCACACCAACACCAATAAGGAATCAGACCTCAGAACAAGATCACACAATGGATCTATAAAGGAATCAAAGGAAACATCAACACATATCAATGGATTTGATAACGCAATACAACAATGCTACCACAATCAAAGGAAACAAAGAAGCAGAAAATTTCTTTTACCTGGAGAGATTCAATGCAACTACTCTGATGATCCAACACTGAACGAATTAATCTGAAATGAATGGAAGCTCCCAAAATTGCCAGAGAGGATCCCTAGGTCAAGAAAAAGGAAGTTTGTGGAAGAATTAAATAAGAATAAATTGATTAAGTACCCTAAAATCCCTGTCAACGACATTTACCTAGCATATAAACCATTAACACATTGTGTAATCCTCGTGACTTAGATACACTGAAAAAACAATCACTTTTTTATTAAAAATTGATATTTTAACATTACACAGTGTGTAACATGTACATGGAGTGTACTCACTTCACATTTTGTATGAGGTTATTTCATATTCCCTGTAGGAATTACATGTCATGTACTCCCATTACACGGTGTGTATTTACCCTAAAGAATTCAAGCACACCAGTTTTCTTACACAAAAATCCAACCCACCTCGGGAATCCTCTAAACTCGGGGAGAACCTCATTAATCCATTACATTTTTATACTCAGACTCCATTAATTCAAAAAAACAGACATCCCAAAACTTTAAGTCATTTTTATTGGTAGATGTTCTCTATCCTTAGGAGTCCCAAGACGCACCAAATTAAAGAAGAAAACAAGAAAAGAGTAATAAAATACCAGAAAATAGGTAACTGGATATTACAAACTCCACACCATAAGACTTTCTATCCTTGGGAAGTCATCTGGAAGAATGAAGTATGGTAAAGAAGTGAGGCCACTGCCCCCCCCCCCCCCATCAACGACTCTTTCTCCCAAGTCTCATGAGAATATGATATGTGAATTTATAACACTCTAACCAATGAAATCGACTTACCATGCAAGAATTTAACTTGAGAGTCAATGATCTCAACTGGCTTCTCAACAATAGGAACATATGGCTCTAAATTAATCTCTTCCCAACTCAGAGCATGAGAGGGATCGAGATGGTATTTCCTAATCTGAAATATATGTAATAAATCATGAATACTTGTACACTTAATCATAAATTCCTGCTGATAAGAAACCTTCCCAAGATTCTCAGTGACGTCAAATGGTCCAACATATCTCAGAGCTAGCTTACCCTATTTTACAATCCAACGGTGACCCAACTAAGGAAAATTTTCTAGAAAACCTGGTCACATGTGGAAAATCCAAAGGAAAAAATAATTGATTTCCATAAGATTTATATTGAATCCGATTTGTAACTAGATTTTGATGTATATCCTTAATCCTTGCAAACTTCTCCTAAACCAAACTCAGTTGCACTAAAGAAGCTTCTCCTACCTCTACCCAACAAAGAGGTGATATACATGGGAAACCATACAAATATATAAAAGAAGCCATTCTGATCAATTATTGATAACTATTTTCATATGTAAATGAAATAGGTCTCATATGGCTATCCCATGATCCAACAAAATCAAATACATGGGTGTGGAGCATATCCTATAAAATCTTAATATCATGCTATTTCTGACTGTCCTTCTATGGATGATAAGTTTTACTCCACCAGAACTAAGTCCCCTTTATCTTTTAGAGACTTATATAAAATTTTTAAGTAAACCTAGGATCCCTATTTGAAACAATGGTAGAAGGAACCCAGATCTTCTGCGCATACATCTTACCCAGATCTTAAACTTTTTCGCTGTCTTTAATCGGAATGAAATGAGATGAATTTTTCAACTGATCAATCACCATACAGATAGAACTCCTCCCTTAGGTATTCCATGGTTACTTAACAACAAAATACATGGATACCTCATCCCATTTCAAAATTGGAACTAGAAGAGGCTAGAGAAAAATAGAAGGTTTTAGATGCTCTATCTTTATCTATATATAGGTGTAATAGTAGGACACATAACCAGTAATGTCACACTTCATAACTGGCCACCAGAAACACCATCTCATGTCATAATATGTCTTCATATTTCCCTAATGAATGGACTACAAATAACTATAATAGTCAAACAAAACCAATATCTTCACTGATTCTGGTATGAAAAACGGATCCCCAAAATTGAGAATACCATATGAAGAGAGAGACCAACTAGAAATGGTCTCCCCACCATATAGGGTTTCTTGAATTCCTCTAAACTCATCATCCTACTTCTAAATATATATAATAGACTCTAGGAGAGATGATGATTAATGAATACTGGTCAAAACCATACCTTAAACATCCTTCTAAGCATCCATATGAAATATAGAAAAGAGACACATAAGGTTCTACTCTTCCTTTGATTCTGAAATAGCATGTGATGGAACTTTCTTGTTAAGAGTGTATGCAATGACATTCCTCTTCCCCAGGATGTAGGAGATATCAAAGTAAAATATATGAAGGTATTCCACCCACTTCCTCTGTATAAGATTCAAGTATGTTTCTTTTAAATAGATCAAACTCTTATGGTCATAAAATATGATGAACCTTTCACTAAAAAGATATTGTCATTAATAATAAAGCACATGCATAACTGCAAGAAGCTCTAAATCATGAGTGGGGTAATTATTATCATGTGGTCTAAGATGATGAGATCTGTAAGCTACCACATGATCATCCTGCATGAGAGTACAACCCAAACTAGTGTCAGAAGCATCACATAAAACCACATACCCCTTACTAGTATCTGTAAGATCAAAATAGGAGCTGATGTTAGAATTCATTTCAACTCATCCAAATAATATTGACACTTTGAATCCCATATAAATGTCACCCCTTTCATGGTAAGATCATTCAAATTTTATGAAAACCTTAAGAAATCCTTTACTAATTGTCAATAGTATCCAAAATACTAAGTAAAATATGAATCTCAAAGAAATTTATGGTTCCTCCCAAGAAAAAATAGCATTTACCTTCTCAGGATCAACTAATAAGCCCTGCTCAGAAATCACATTCCCCAATTACTTCACTTCTTGAATATATAAAGTTCATTTAAAAATATTTCCATACAAATTGTGACCTCTCGATATTTCCAAAATGAAACTCAGATGGTGCTCATGCTCGTGATCATATCATGAATAAACCAAAATATCATCCCAAAAAAGGTGTTGAGATACTGATGGAATATCTGATTCATTAAATCCATAAAAACTATAGGTGAATTAGTCAGACCAAACAACATCAAAATATATTTTTAATGTCCATAACTTATCCTAAAATCCATCTTCTATATATCACACTTCTAAAATTTCAGTTGTTGATAACCCGACTGAAGATTAATCTTTTAAAACCACTTCTCCTCCTTTAACTAATCAAAAAAAATCATCCACATGAGGCAAAGGATATTTATTCTTAATCATTACTCATTTCAACTTATGATAATCCACACATAATTATAGTGGACTATCTCCCTTATTTTCAAAGAGCATTGAGGATGCCCAAGGTGTAACACTAGGGTGAACAAAACCCTTTGACACCAGATCATCCAACTTAATCTTGATATATTTCATCATATCTAGTGTCATACGATAGGAAGGTATTGAAATTGGATGTGTACCTGGTACCAAGTCAATTGTAAACTCCACCTCCCTATCTAGGGGAAGCCTAAATAAATCATCTGGTAAAACATCAAGAAAATCACAAACAATAATAGAAAGTTAAATAATAAAAGAAACGTTATTAGGAACAACTGTTATAGCAAACAACAAACTTATGAGCTCTGGGCGGTAAGGTCCTACACGACCAGACCTTAGATCCCACTCTCCCTGAAACATCTGTGAGCTCACATCAACCATAATGATCAAGACATACCAATAATAAAAATCAACCCCAACATGATGAGAAATAATCCAATCCATCCTGATGATGATTTCAAACAGATCCTGATCAAGTACAAGAAAATCCCATACTAACTCCTCATCAGCTATTGATAGCACACAAGGACACTAAAACCCATGATCTTTCCTTTTCCCAAGAGGTTTCTATAACTCCATAATAAAGGAAATGAGCTCTATTAAAATTTTAATCATATCAAAAAAAATCCAGATATAAAATAGTGGGAAGAAACAATATCAAATAAAGTAATTACTATATAGGTTGCAATAAATGTGGTACCTCTCACTATCATTGGACCCACATCTGCCTCAACTTGAATACTTGTGATCTGATATCCAATATGAAAACTTGTAGGTACTTTTGAGCTTTTAGATATTTATATTTTAAGGCCTATCATGAAAAAAAACAAATCAACTCATCAAACCGATCAGTATACACTGACACTGAATGCTCTCTCTATTATAAATAGAGGAACTCCAAAGACTTCGCCATTAATGGATAATCTTGGAAAAACTACTGGAAGAAGAGATTCTTGAAACCTTTCCAATCCAAACCCACTTTTCTATCTTCCAGTACCATAGAATCCCACTATCGCTTTCTAGGACCCTCAAGTTTGAATGTCACGCATTTAAACTTGATACTCTCAAGTGTATCTAAGAATTTGAAGATCTGATCAGTATTATCAAGTTATTCCTCTGCCTATTGGGGTTCATTCGTAACCTTAAAGGATGGGGGATTCTCACACAAGAACTCTGATGATTGATCTATTTATCCAAAAACTCCTAGTTGTACCTCCACAACTATGTTATGAACTTGGGGAACATTCTAGTCAATATCATGAACCACCCACATGATAGCCTTGATAAAGTTCTGGTCAAGGGGAGAATTCCCTTAAGGATCATCAATTACACCGTCCTAAGGAACTCATAGAACATGTCTCAGAGACATATTACTACACATCAAAATAAAATAAATGATTAGACATAGAAAAATATCATTTCAAACTATAAAACCCATAAGAAAATATGATATTAATACCAAAACTCAAAACTAGTGACACACATCCCAATATCTCATAGTAACTTAAGTCTCATCATAGAAAGAACTGGCTAGTCACTCACCAAAACCTACCTCTCAAGTTTTAACAATTCTATATCAAGTCTATCAAACATCCCAAGACAATAAATCTTAAGAAAATACCAAGACCTATGATACCACTTTTTAACAAATTGACCTGGATACCCTCTCAATACCGGAACCCAAACTGATCCTCCACATGCCTAAAGGTAGTTCTTGATCCCCATATTCTAGTGACTAGAACTCGGGCATCAAAAAAATAATAGGGAATAATTTCTTCCAACCTGAAGAAACAATATGGAATATATACACATAGCAGATAAAAATAGTGGAAGATATAAATATATGCCATAAGATAAATAATACACTAGAAACAATAAAACTTAAAAGGTAGAAAACAATATCTAAATGACAAGTCTAACTGCAAATGACAACCAAACTAAAATAGCTACTCCAACAGCTCTATGTGATAGGGTGGGAAAACTCCCACCATCTCACTATCACCTACCCAAAACCAAACTTACAGAAAACTTCATTTCCTCACTATGGTGACTTGCCTTTCCTTATATTGAAAGATATAACTAGGTATATCCACCGTTGAAGGGGTGTGCAGGGTGTGAGCTAATAGACTCAATAGGGTCTCACTCAGGTGTTCCATAACAATTCTTTGTACAATAATCTAAGCATTCTCAACTTTAAAGAAAAAAATCATGATAAAATTTAACAGTTTTTATATCAAAATCATGGAAAAACAATTTAATTTTCCCTTTTTCACATTTTCAAAAAAAACAGGTGAATTAGTTTCAAATAATTTTATATCCATATATCAAAATAGATATATCAAAAAAAACCAAAGAAGGTATCACATATCATATAAAATTGTGTCATTGTGATTAAAACATTACAAACTAAACAACCCAAATTAGAAAAAAGCATAGGTAACATCCTGTTAAGGATCACACTAGGTCTAGATAGCTAGGACACTCGTACCTAACATAGAAAATCATGTACACATCAATCCACTAGAAATATGAATTGAGTATAGAGAGTAAAGGGACACCCTATAAAGAAAACCCCACAATAGTTCTAACAAGTCCCTAGAACAATAGGCCTAGGGAGAAGATGAAATCCCCATGATCAAACCCCCTATAGTAGACAATACCTATTACTATACCTTCCACATAAGTACCCAAGGATTCCCATGTGATCCATTTTACAAATCAATTCATCAATTCATTTTCATCAAACCCTAATTTGAAAATAATTTCAGAAAAACCATTTCAAAATGATTTAAAAACCCTTTTCATTTACCCAAAACTAGGGGAAAACCAACTTTTATAAAAACTCATTTCCACACAAAAAAATAAAATTAGTCGATCATGAAATTTCATTTATAAAACAATTTATAAAATTAATAGAGTAATTCAATTCACTAACACAAGCTAGAGACGGAACCACTTACCTCAAAACTTGGATTGCACACACCTGCAATGGAATCCACCAACAAATATAACCACACAATGACAATAGAGTCCCAAGAATAAATCCACACATCTCAAAATTGATTTAATTTAACAAAAGGGTGGGCAGATAAGAGGAAATGACACGTACCTCAAGAACACACACCCATTGAACCACAACCAATAAGGAATCAGACCCCAAAACAAGATCACACAATGGATCTATAAAGGAATCAAAGGAAACATCACCATGGATCAATAGATCTGATAATTCAATGAAATAGTGCTACCAAGATCAAAGGCAATGAAGAAGTAGAAAGGATCTCTTACCTATAGAGATGAAATGAAAATTCCCTAATGATCTAACACTGAATAAATCAATCTAGAATGAATAGAGGCTCCCAAAATTGCTGGAGAAGAGGCATAGGTCTAGAGCAAGGAAGACTATGGAAGAATGAAATGAGAATCAACCAATGCAGCAACCTAAAAGCCTTGTTTTCAATATTTACATGGAGTGTAAAACCTTTACATGTCGTGTAATCCTTGAGACTCAGATACGCTAAAAAAATCATCACATTTTTATTAAAAACTGATCTTTTAACATTACAAGGTGTGTAGCCTATACACAGTATGTACTCCCTTAACATTATGTACCAGGTTCACATCATCTACCTTGAAGTAATTACATGTCATGTACTCTCATTAAATGATGTGAATTCTCTCTATAGACTTCAAACACACCATTTTTCTTAAAAAAAACCCAAACCACCTTGGTTATCCTATGAACTAGGGGGAAACCCCATTAATCCATTACAAGCTCATACCCATACTCCATTAATTCAAACAAACATATATCCCAAAAATTTAGGTAATTTTTCTTAGTAAAATTTCTTCATCCTTTGGAGTAACAAGACATATCTAATTAAAGAGGAAAATAATAAAATACAAACAAAAGACCAGAAATTGGGTAATAGGATGTTACAAACTCCCCACCATAAGACTCTTCATCCATAGGAAGTCATGTATAAGAATGAATTCTTCTAAATAGGTGAGGTCACTGCTCCCTCATCAATAACTCATGCTTCCAAGTCTCATGAGAATATGATATGTGCTTCCATAAAACTCTGAATAATAGAATTGACTTCTCAGACAATACTTTCACTTGAGATTCAATGATCACAATTGTATTCTCAACAATATAAACATATAACCGTAACTAAATCGTTTACAAAATTAGTACATGAGATGAATCAGGATGGTATTTCCTAAGCTGTGATATGTAGAATACATCATGAATATCTATCAACTAAACTGGAAATGCCAACTAATAAGAAACCATACCAATCCACTTAGTGGACTTAAAGGGTCCAACATATCTCATATCTATCTTACCCTATTTTCCAAGATTATCATGACCAAACTGAGGATAACCTTTCAAGAAAACTCAGTCACCAAAATAAAACTTCAAAGGATGACATCGTTGATCCATGTAAGATTTGTATCAACTATGAGATATAACTAGATGCCAACATATATCCTGAATCCTCATAGACATCTCTTAAAGCAAGCTCGTCCCCACAAAATAATCTTTTCCCACCTCTTCCCAATAAAGAGTTGATCTGCATGGTAAACCATAAAAATCCTCAAAAGGAGCCATTTTAATCAACAAATGATAACTGTTGTTATAAGAAAGCTCAACCAGTCCCATATTTCTTTCCCATGATCCACTAAAATCTAAAACTCAAGTGTGGATCATATCCTCTAAAATATGAATATAATTCTCCATCTGACCGTCTATCTTTGGTTGATAAGTTATACTCAACCTAACCTGAGTCCACATCACATCTTGGAGACTTCTCCAGAATATTGAAGTAAACCTAGGATCCCTATCTAAAACAATTGGAAAAAAACCCCCATGTAATCTCACAATATTCTTCATATATAGCTTAATGATATCTTCAAATTTTTATTTGTATTTAATCAAAATGAAATGAGTCTACTTTTTTAATCGATCAATCGCCACCCAGATATCATTCCACCCTTAGAGATTATGTGGTAACCCAAAAAAATCTATTGATACCTTGTCCCATTTTCAAACTAGAACTAGAAAAGGATGGATCAAACTAGAAGGTTTCGTATGATACGAATTTATCTATTTACAGGTGTAACAATAGGACATGTAATCAGTAATGTCATGCTTTATACCCAATCACTATAAACATTATATCATGTTATAATAAATCATCATAGTTCCCGGATAAACGACCCACAAAGAACTATTAAATTCAAACAAAAATAAGCTCCTCATTGATACTGGGATGACGAACCAATCTCCAAAATTGAGAATACCATCTAAAGAGAGAGACCGACCAGAAATGGTCTCCTCGCTATATAGGGTTTCTCAAATTCCTCTAAACTCATAATCATGTTACTAACTCTATATAATAGACTCAGGGAGAGATGATGATAACTGAACACTAGTTAGAACCATACCTAAAACATCCTTCTTATAATATAGATGCAACAGAGTAAAGATACCCATAAGGTTCCATTTTTCCTTTGATTCCAAAATAGCTTATGATGGAACTTTCTTATTAAGAGCATCCATAATGACATTCCCATTCCCTAGGGTGTAAGCGATATCGAAGTCAAATGTATGAAGGTATTCAACCCACCATCTCTGCCCAAGATTCAAGAATATATAAGAAAATATATATCATAAACTCTTATGGTAAGAAAACACAGTGAACCATTCCCCAAAAAGATAGTTCTTCCAACACTTAAGAGCATGCATAATTTTGGAAATCTCTATATCATGAGTGGGGTAATTCTTCTCATGCGGTCTAAGGTGAAGAGATTTATAAGAAACCACATGATCATAATGCATGAGAACATAACCCAAACCAGTTCTTGAAGAATAAAAGAAAACCACATGCCCCATATTGGGCTCTGGTAAGACCAGAATAGGAACCGATGTCAGAATTCATTTCAACTCATCTAAAGAAGACTAACACTTTGAATACTATATTAATTTCACCCCTTTTCTGGTAAGATCAGTAAAAGGTAATGCCAAATTTGAGAAATCCATGATGAACCTTCGATAGTGTCCATAAAGACCAAGGAATCTCTAAATATCAACTACATTTTTTTGGTTCCTCCTAATACAAAATAGTCTTTACCTTATCAGGATCAACTAATAAGCCCTGCTCAAAAATCATGTTCCCTAAGAACTTCACTTCTTGAATCTAGAAAAATAATTTCAAAATATTTCCATAAAAATAGTGACTCCTCATGATTTACAAAAAAAAAATCACATGTTGCTCATAGTCACACTCAAATCTTGAATAAACCAAAATATCATCCAAGAACACTACCACAAAAGTGTCGATATAGAGATGGAATATCTGATTCATCAAATCCATAAAAACTATAGGTGCATTATTCAGACCAAACGGAATCACAAGATATTTGTAATGGCTATACTTGCTACTAAAACTCTTCTTCAGTATATCACACTTCCAAGATCTGAGCTGATGATAACCTAAATGAAGATCAATCTTAGAAAACCACCTTTTCCCCTTTAAATAATAAAATAAATCATCCAAATGAGGAAAAGGATACTTATTCTTAATCATTACTTGGTTCTACATTCATTAATCCACACAAAATTAGAGTGAACTATCTACCTTATTAGAAAAGATAACTGGGGCTACCCAAGTCGAAATACTAGGGTGAAAAAAACCCTTTGATTCCAGATTTTCCAACTAAATCTTGATCTCTTTTAGCTCTGTTGGTGCCATACGATAGGAAGGTATCGAAATCAACTGTGTACCTGACACAAATTCAATTATAAACTCCACCTAACTCTCTAGGGGAATCCCTTAGAAATCATTTGGGAAAAATTCTAGAAAATCTCAAACAACATCAGGAAGTTCAATAATAAAAGAAACATCATTGGGAACAACTGATACGGTATACAACAAACTTTTGATCTCTAAGTGGGAAGGTCCTTCATAACCAGACCTCGGATCCCAATATCCATGAAAAACCTATGAGATCTCATCGGCTACAAAAAATGATACATGACAATGATAAAAATCAACCTCATCACGATAAGAAACAAGACAATACATACCAATGATGATGTCAAATATATCCAAATCAAGAGCAAGAAAATATTAGACCAACTGCGCATCAGCTATTGATATTACACAAGGATAATTAAACCCCGACTCTTTCATCTTCCAAATATGTGTCTCTAACTCTATGATAAAGTACATGAGATCTGTTTTAAGTTAAATCATATCAAAAAAACATCCAGATATAAAGGAGTTGGAATCACCAGTATCAAATAAAGCAATCACTATTGAGGATGCAATAAAGATGGTACCTATCATTTTCACTAAACCTACATCTGCCTCCATTAGAAACTCATCTACTACATGAATTTCCTTTAATCCTACAACATATGCCTAGATCCCTATATTTTTTGAAGCATCTGAATTACCCACAATAGCCTTTGGATACGATGATCCATGTCCATATAGAGGTGTAGACATAGCCTGAAAAATACATAGTAGATGACCATAATGTCCAAAAATGTTACACATATTTAAAGGTGAAGGACATGAACACTATGTGTGTACAACCTTGCTGCATTGATATTAAGTCATAGGCACACTACTAGCTATAACTAGAGGTGTTTAAGAGGCCTTCTACTGAGAACCACCTCCACCACTCATGTGATGATCTTGCTGATTCCTCTTCTTCTCTGGCACACCACTAAATCTACCACTATGTGGAAGAGGAGGGGTAGAATATCCAAACTTTTCTACCATATTTATTTATTTCATCATATCCCTATTTACTATATTTACATAGGTTGAAATATTTGGTATAAATACCTATGATTTGATATCTGGTAGAAAATCCTATAGGAACTTATGAGATTTTAGTTAGTTGTCCTTTATAACCTTTGGTGAAAAATGAACCGGCTTAGAAAATTGATTAGTGTATGCCGACACTGAATGTTATCCCTAATGCAGATAGAGGAACTCTAGAGACTTATCCATCATTAGTGACTCTGGAAAAAACTATTGGAAATAGATAGTCTTGAAACCCTTCCATTTCAAACCTACGTGTCTATCTGCCAGTACCATAGAATCCCATCATCTCTTTCTAGGACCCTCAGTTATTAATTTTTCACACTTCACCTTGATACTCTTAGGTGTATCCAGTAAGTCAAAGATCTGATAAATATTTTCAATCCAGTCCTCCACCTCTTGGGGTTCATTTGTACCTTTAAAGGATGGTGGATTATCATGCAAGAACTCGTGTGATCGATCTATTTCTCCAAAAACTTCTACATATACCTCCACAATCTGAACTTGTGGAACATTCTGTTCAATAGCATGAACTACCCACATTATAGACTTGATAAAATTATGGTTGAGGGGAGGATTACCTTGAGGATCATTAGTTTCATCCTACTAAGGAACTCACAGAACATGCCTCAGAGGTATACTACTTCACACCTAAACAAAAGATATGATTATACAAATAAAAATATTATTTCAAACTACAAAACCCATAAAAACTGGGATTAACACCAAAAATTGAAACAAGTGGCACAAATACCAACATACCATGGTAACTTGAGTCTCATCATTATTAGAGTTGTTCAAGTAATCATTGAAACCTACCTCTCAAGTTCTGAAATTTTTTTCTCCAGTATATCAAATGTCCCAAGAAAAGAACTCATAAGGATAAACCAAGACCTCTGATGCCACTTTATAATGAACCAACCCAGATACCCTATAAATACCGGAACCTAACCTGATCTTCCACATACCCGAAGGGCAGTCCCAATTCCCATGAGCTGAAAACTAGCACTTGGGCATCAACAACAAGCATAGGGAACAATTTTTACCAATATGAAGAAAAAAACATGGAATATATACACATAGAAAATATATTCCATGATAGAAAGAAGATAGTGGAAACAATATTACTGAAAAGATAGTAAACTTTCTCTAAAGAACAAGTCAAATTGAAAAGTACTACCAAATTAAAATAGCTACTCCAATAGCTCCATGTGATAGTGTGGTAAAACTCTCACCATCTCACCACTAGCTACCCAAAACTCTACTGACAGAAAACTTCACCACCTCACTATAGCGCTTTTCCTTTCCCTACATTGAAAGACATAACCAACTTTATAAACTACTAAAGGGGTGCACAGGGTGTGAACTAATAGGTTTAGTAGGGTCTCACCCAGGTGTTCTATAACAAGTCTTTGTATAATAATTCAAGAATTCTCAACTTCAAAAAAATAAGACATGATAATAGTTTAATAGTTTTTATATCAAAATAATGGTAAAACAATTTAATTTACCCTTTTCCATATTTTAAAATAGATAGGTAAATCAGTTTCAAATAATTTCATATCCATATATAAAAAAAGATATATAAAAACAAACCAAAATAGGTATCGTATATCATATCAATTCATGGTAGTATGATAAAAACAGTACAAACCAAATAGCCCAAATTGGCCAAAAGCATGGGTAACATCACAGAAAGTATCACACTAGGTAATGATATCTAGGATACTCATACCTAACATAGAAAATCGCATATGCATAAAGACACTATACATATGCATCAAGTTTAGAGAGGAGAGTAACACCCCAAAAAGTGAACCCTCCAACAGGTCTAACAAGTCCCTAGAACAACACATCTAGGGAGAAGAGGAAAGCACCATGAGAAAACCCCCTGATATTGGAAAAGGCCTATTGTTATACCTTCCACCTAAGTACTCAAGGCTTCCCATTTGATATATTTTCCAAATCAATTCATTAGTTAATTTTCATCAAACCCTGTATTGAAAACCATTTCATAATGCTTTGAAAAACCCTTTTCATTTACCTAAAACTAGGGGAAACCCATATTTTATAAAAAAAAATCATTTCCACACACACAAATACAATCATTCAATCATTCCATTTCATTTATAAAAAATTATAAAATAACTAGAGTAATAAATTTCACCAACACGGGCTAGAGACAGAACCACCTACTTCAAAACTCAGGTTGCACACACTCGTAATGGAATCCTCCAACAAGGAAAACCACAAAATGAAAACTAAGGCCCTAGAATAAATATATGCATATCATAATTAATTAAATTTAATAAAAGCTTTAGTAAAGAAGATAAAACAACACATAAATCAAGAAATCATACCCTCTACACCATAACCAACAAGGAATCATACCCCAAAACAAGATTCCAAAATATATCTATAAAGGAATCAAAGGAAACATCACTACGTATCAACGTATCTGATAACGCAATGCAATGGAAATAATGCGATCAAAGTAAATGAAGAATCATGAAAGATCTCTTTATTGTAGAGATACATTGCAACTACCCTGACGATTCTTCATCGAACGAATCAATACAGAAAAAATTTAGGCGCTAAAAATCACCATAGAAGAGACCTAGGTCAAGAGAAAGGAAGGTTGTAGAAGAATGAAATAAGAATCAACTGATTAAACACCCTAAATTCCCTGTCAATGGAATTTAAATGGTGTGTAAACCCTTTATATTTCATGTAATCCTCAGGACTCAAATATGCTAAAAAATCATCATTATTTTATTAAAACCTGATCTTTTAACATTACATGATGTGTAACCTATACACAGCATGTACTCCTTTCACGTTGTGTATCAGGTTCCCAAAATCTACCCTAAATGAATTTAACATCATGTTCTCCCATCACACTATGTGTATTACCCCTATGGACTAAAAATACACCATTTTTCTTACATGAAAACCCAAACCACCTCGAGCATCCTCTAAACTTGGGGAGAACCTCATTAATTCATTTCACCTTTATACCTAGACTTCGTTAATTCAAACAAACATACATCCCTATACATTAGGTTATTTTTCTCAATAAATGTTCTCAATCCTTGGGAGTTTAATATACACCTAATTAAATAGGAAAATGAGAAAATAGTAAGAAAATACCTGAAAGCAGGTAATGGGGTGTTACATTAGTAAATGTTAAATTTTATTCTCATTTCACTCATGTTCTAATTTTGTGCATTAATCATTCTTCATTTTTTGTTAGATAAATTGGTTATCCTTATATTGGATTGAAAAAATTCGATATTGATTTTGGTCTGTAATAAATATTGATGATTTGGATTTAATTTAATTTTATACTTATTTTTAATAGTATAATTACATTTTAGTTTCATATATTGATTATAGGGTATTACCATGATAAAAATGAATTAAACTTTCATGAGTTAGAATTGATGTTGTAAAGAGTCAACATGAAAGGATAATATGGATTTTTGGGATAAATACATTGATTGTATTGTTACTACTATTAATATGTACATGATGTGATTTATTTTTACTACTTGTTCTTAGTTAATTATAAGAACATTTAATAACTTTAATTTTCTTAAAATTTTTAGGTACCTATACCACACATGTATGGTCTCATAAACCATGAAATTAAAGTTTCTATCTTGTGATTTATTATATAAAGGTTTTTAGTTAAAAGAAATAGATGTTTTGAAGTATAATTTTTTAATGCACAAAAAAATAGTTTTTTAATGTTGAAGAAACAATTGTATACTTTAAAATAAATTATTAGAAACATTATTTTCATAACAATACTAAGTAGAAAACAAAAAACATGTGATAGTTTTATTATTCAAGAAAATATTTATATGTTATATCCATTAAACAATATATTTTTCATATAAAACTATAAACTATTTAAAAAATGTATATTGATAACTATTTTACCTTGTTGTCTTAGATAAGGAAAACTAAGTTCACACACACACACACACATGTGAATAATTTGTTCTAATGTAGAAAATGAGTATTCAACCAAAAATAAACTTATTCTATCACATTCCAATAGATCTTCATTTATGAAACAAAGTGGAACTTTCAAGTTGACATTTTGGACTTGAAATTTGTTTTTTTTATGAGATACAATATCACTTGTAAAATATTATTTATAAAGACTCATGGAATTTTTGGGGATAAATACTCTGTATAAGTTTGATAAATATTATCTTTTCAAAAATTTATAGCCTCAAATATGTACTATAGTTTCTTGTCACTATATTTGAAAATTTTCTTTTCAACTAAACTTACAGGATATGTCATGACATTGAGGAGAAGGAAAACAACTAACTATTTATACCATCATTTTTTCCATGAAATATCACTTTAGCGTATTTGAAAAAAATATTTTGAAATAAAATTACTAGAAAGTTTGTGACACATTTGAGGTTAAAAAATATTAAAAGGTAAATATTGATCACACTAGTTTAAATCATTTATAATAGAATATTCCATGAATATTTCAAAATAACATTTTACCCTTGATATTATAGTTCATTTTAAAATAAATGTTTGGATATTATAAATTTCAACTTGAAAGCTTCGCTTTGAAAGATTATTGAAGATTCATTTGATGATTTTTAATAGTAATTTATTTTTAGCAGAATACTCATCTTCCATTTTGGATTAAATAATTGGACCAAATAATTACAATATATATATATATAATCAATTTTTTACCTAGGAAAATATAATAAAATGATTATTGATATATGATTTTCATAAGTAATGTAAAATTTTACATAATAAACATGTTGTTTAAGATATGTGACATTTCAATAATTCCTTAAAAAAATTTCATGTACTATTTATTAGAAGTACACTAATATTCTTAAAAAATTGATTCCAGCTATTTTTAAAATATTCAATTATTTAATCGATATTAAATAATGATTTTTTTATTATTATAAAATCAATAAATTTTATTAAATAATATTTATTTATTTTCAACTATTATTATATAAGGATTTATAACATATTCAAGCCTATGAATTATGTAAAAATGAGTATTAAGTGTAGATAAGAAAAAGTGTATTTTTTAACCCTTATATTTCAGATAAAAGTTAATAATTTAATTATCACAGTGACTTATTTAGTGTTAATTTATCAATATATTAAATTTACAATGGTGAATGTGGAGTGGGATACACATTTATCAATTTATGTAAGTATGTTTTGGTCCATGAAAATATGAATTCATCTATAGATTCCACTTTTGTAATAAATTTTATTTGGTTTGATCTTGATATTTATATTGAACAAATATAAGTATAGGTGATATGATCAACTTTATGATTAGGTTCATTTTGTTTTTGGATATTTATTTTTTACCTAAAAGAATAAATTATATGTTTACCAATATTGTGGTTTGGTTTTAATGACCAAAAGAGCATCACATGCTCAAACTGAGTAAATGAATGAAAATTGGTATGAAAGTGTAAGACATTTATTATTAATTACCATGTGGCCTTTATGAATAAACCAAGGATAAATTTTATATACGGTTTGTTCATACTGATAAAAATTGTATTTTTTCAATTTAAAACTATTTTTAATGATAAAAAGGTTCACCAAATTCTCAAAAACTAAGAAAAATAACTTTAAAAGGATCATTGATTAATTTTTTTATATGTAAGAATAAATAGCTCATCAATAGGACATGTGATTTGGTCAAAACAACCAAAAATTAACTTTTATAATTAAAACTCATTTATAAAATTTCTTAAAGTTATCTTACCTAGAAAACAAACTAGGTTTTTCTTTAAAATTTTAAAAAATAATGCATAACCCAGTTGCAATTTTTAAGAATGAATTTCCCAATAATCCAATGTGTAGTTTGATTATAATAACCAAAGGTATTTTTTCAATTTAATCTTATATTTTAGAGTTAAAAATGTGCTTCACACACTCAAAATTGAGCAAAAAAGAATATATTTTTTTCAAAGTGTAGTAAAAATATCTTTGATAAATATGTGTCATGTAGGAACAAACCATGTATTAATTCGATATATGGTTTCTTTAGAATGACCAAAAGTGGGATTCCTCAATTTAAAATTGTTTTTAAAGTTAAAAACATATTCCATATAATTAAATCAAGAAAATTGTCTCAAATTTATATAAAATATTAAGAAATTGATTACTAGTTAATTTTCAATGTTGAGGAAAAAACCATGCATCAAACTGACATGTGATTTGATTAAAATGATTTAAAGTATGTTTTCTCAATTTAGAAGTGTTTTTAAAGTTAAAAGTTTGTATCATGAACTTAAAACTGAGAAAATGGGTTTTTTGTCATAAAATTATAGGATAATAATAATTTATTAATATGTGACATATAGAAACAAACAACATGTCAATCCAGCTTGCGGTTTTTTTTAAATGGCCAAATGTGGTTTTTTAAATTTAAAACTATTTTTAAGTTTAAAAATGTGCACCAGATGTTCAAACTCAAAAAATGATATCAGGTTTTCATGAAATTATATAACAACAATCTTTGTATAAATTTTTAATCATGAGAAAAAATCTCTTTTCAATTCAATGTGTAGTTTTATCAGAATGAAAATAGTCCATTTTTCAATTTAAAAGTATTTTTAAAATTAAAAACACATGGTGCACACCCAAAATAGATAAAACAATATAGAATTTTCATTAAAGTGTAGAAAATTAACTTTTTATTAATATGTGACCAGTAAGAAAAAACTACATATTAATCTAACATGTGATTTGTTTTTAATGACTAAAAATGCATTTTTTTCAATTTAAACCCATTTTTAAAGTTAAAAATGTGTGTTACACACTCAAATAGAGTAAAAACTCATATTATTATTAAATTGTATGAAAATAATAAATGATTTAAATGTTATATATATGAGTAAATTTTGTGCCACTCTAACATGTTGTTTGGTTAAAATGACAAAAAATCATTTTTTCAATTTAAAGTTTTTTTTAGGATTAAAAACATATAATGCATGCTCAAAATTGGTAAAGTGGGATAATATTGTTGTAAAACTGTAATAAAATGATTTTTAATTAATATGTGACCTATAAAAATAAACCACACATCAATCTAATGTGTATTTTACCCAAGAAGACTAAAAGTGTGTGTCATTGATTTCAAAGTGTTTTCAAAGTTAAAAATGTGAATCACACACTCAAACCATAAAAATGAGACTGGAATATTAATAAACTGTATAAAAAGTATTTTTGATTAATATGTGACCAAGAGGAACAAATTTGTTATCAATTCGATGTATGATTCGATCAAAATTAATGAAAGTGAATTTTTTCAATTTTTATGTGTGTCATAGATCAACTGAGAAAAAGAATTCATATTTATGTAAAAGTATAGGAAAAGATTATTGAGTAATTTTTGAATTGTAAGAAAAACATTTAACAGTTTTAGGCATAGTGGTAGTCAATTGATCATATTTCTGGTGATGGTTTTTGGTCATATCCAATTAATAATCTGCAAGAACATGACAAAAAATCATCATGTTTAACAAATTTGACTGATAAAATTGGACAAAGGAATCCTAAAACTCTAGAGAGAACATTTTCACATTAAATTTATAAATAATTTATTACAATAAATTACCTTGGTCTTGAGTTCATTCTTTTATGTAGGTATTGATCATTGGAACCTCCATTTGGTTGTATCATCCTTACATCAAGAGGATTCATAGTATAATCTCTCTAGTAGTGATCTACACATTCTCCTACAATCTTAATACATCATTAATGGTAATCTGGGTGCTAGAATAATGGTATCAATCGTCTTGTTTCACTTCCTATGATATCCACACAATCCTTTGGTGTTAAAGAATTTATTCTTGCTCTATCATTATTGAGAGGATAGAGGAAAGGTGAATGAATTCTATCAGCCTTGAAAGAAACCCTAGAGAAGTTATTTATGGATAGAATTGTCTAAAGAGGATAATTTTGTGCACAATGTTTTTCTAACACTAGTAAATGATATGATCAGGTATTTATAGTGTTAGGTTAGAGAATAAATAATTTCAAATATGCCCCTAACATTCTCTTAATTCAAAGAGAACCCCATGTCTAATATTATTATTATTATTATTTATTTATTTGATGGTGTCATGTCTCATAGATAATATAAATATAAATTAATTAATTAATATTTATTTAAATGGTATTTCGTATATCATACCAGTGGCCTTAACTCGTCTTTTAACCTTTCTCAGTGTTTACCAAACCTTGAATAATAAATATTATTCATTCTATAAATAAATAAATAAATAAAATATTCATGTTCTAGTAAATAAATATGTATTTTAATATTCAACTCACATAAAACAATGACTGAATATATGTGATCAATAAATTCCAAATAAATATTATTCATCATTCTGGAGAATAATATTTATTCCAATAATTAAATTCAAATAGAATTTAAATGAGAACAATAGAAAAACTAATTATGTGAACCTTTAGTATTATTCCTCAAGTGAATTAGGTGGGTTAATATTAGTGTCTAGCAATATGTAAAGGTTCCCAAGAGGGAAATTTTGATGTCACGCTGACGAAAACTACATAAAAATTCTCACTGTGTGATATAATCTCTTTGTCTTCATATCCCATCAAGTTGGTTGCATACTCATGTCATCAATTTATATGATTGATAAATATTTCTTTTAATTCATAAAATGAAATTATCTATGCACCATGTCCATTAAATTTAGTTTTAAAGTTCAATTTCAATCAAAGGGACGAGATATCATCTTCTATAAATATGGAAGATGCAAGTTCTTCCTCGAATTATCCATTAATAACATGTCACTCATGGTGCACCCAACATATCTAACTTCATTGTGAACATATTTCATTATGATTTATGACAATACATCTAAGTGTATGACTCGTGATGTTTGTTAATAATAATCTTAAATTATAAGTATCATTACATGTACTCACAAATATGAATATCCAATGATGTGTAAACATATGGAATTATTTCTAGTGGGTCTTTCCTCATAGTCTCTCATCTTGAAGATTATAAAGTGATAACTTTATGAGATATAGTCTCATATTCTTATGAGTATTCACACCAGATAGTCTCCATAATTTGTGTCCCATCAGATGACATCACACGATAATGAGATATAGTTTAAGAATAACTTCATAGCACTTCAAGGTTTTCATCACAGTAAGGAACTGTTATAACCTTTTTAATGAGACAAATAATTCACAACATTATCACATTAAAGTTACACTAAATAAATATCAATATGTGATAAGGTATTTATTGATATTAAAGTTTATAAATATATATAAAATCTAAAGTAAAAAGTAGTTGGTTCAAGAGAACCAACTCAAATAAACTCCTACTTAGACTAGATCCAACCACTAATGACTTTTAGTCTACTATCTCTCATATGATACTCATGATTATGTTAAGATAGGGATTTATTCAACAAGTATATCACATTTTCTTTTGTAGAAACTCTTCTTATTGTGATGTCACCACTCTGAGAAAAATCCCTCAAGAGATTATAATTATGTAGTATGTGATTTTTTTATTGATGTGGCTTTGGCTCCTTTAGAAGAGCCACCACTACAGTATTATCACAATATAGTGTGATGGTATCTTTACTGTTAGGTATCACATCAATCCCTTGGATGATTTTGCATATCCAAAACACTTCTTTATAAATATTATAAGCCACAATATACTCATAATTTTTTGTACAATCGGCGATCATGGATTTCTTTGAGTTCTTACATCCCACAACACCTCCATTGAGAGTGAGAAGTATCTCAATTGTGGTTTTAGATCATCTTGATATATTTGAAAACTAGAATTTTTATATCTCTTAATGAATAGTTCCTTATATCCTCTATAAAATAGGAATATATCATTAGTATGCCTTAGTTACTTGAGGATAATTTTGATTTCCGTCCAATAGTGGTCTCCTGTAATTACTTGATATTTGTCTATCATGCTTAAGGGGAAGGCAAGATCGTACCAGGTGACATGATCATCCGATGGATGCATTTTTGATTCCTATAGATAAAAAATGACTTAGTGATCATTATCACATAATTTAATGTCAATAAAAGTGTGATTTATTGGTATTTTACCCTTTACATCATTTGTAACTATACTCCAAATCTGAAATACAAAATGATACTTTCAGTCATACTAATCAATTTGGGTATCTGATTGATATGTTGATGATTCCTACAGATTTTAAATAACTTAAAGATCATTTTTATAAGATTTTATGTCAATTTAAACTCGTTTGGTTGGTTTTTGACCCCTACACATGATTTTTCTATTATTAAAAAATATATAATAATTTCAAATCATACCTTAAGAAATACTGATAAATCTGGGAATCAGATTGATGTGAGGTTGATTGGGATAGATCACAAATGATTTGAGTAATGTTTTCCAATATTTTCACATCAATTAGAAGTTGTTTTCTCATTTTTGACCCCCAATAGAATATATTTTATTTTAATAAAACTAGAAAATGTTACCCATTGTTTTCCATAATACTGGGCGACATGAGAATCCTATGGATGTGGCATTGATTACTATAGATCAAAAATGAATCGTTGATTTTTATCCAATGATTTATGTCAATCCAAGTGTGTTTTCTTGGTATTGTCCCCTTTTATGTGATTTTTTACTTAACTCCAAATCTGATAGACAAACACCACTTTTGATCACACCAAGAAATTAAGGTATTCAATCAATTTGATAATGATTCCTGTAGATTTTAAATGACTTAAAGATAATTTTCCTAGTATTTCTTGTCAATCAAAACTCTTTTGGTCATTTTTGACCCCTATACACAATATTTTTCCATTATTAAAAAAATGGTAATAATTTAAAATAATATCTTAAGCCATACTGGTCAATATGAACATTTTATTAACACATAGTTGATTAAAATATATCAAAAATTATTCAAGGGATTATCTTCTAGATTTTCACATCAATCAGAAGTCGTTTTCTCATTTTGACCCTCTGGTGAGAGATATGTCATTTTAATAAAACTAGGTAATGCTACCCATCATTTTTCATCATACCTGGTGACACAAGCATCCTATGAATGCAGAATTTATTCCTACAAATCAAAAACAACTCAGTGATAATTCTACCATGATTTCATATTAATCCATGTGTGTTTTCTTGGTATTGTCCCCTTTTATGTTATTTTTCACTTAAATCCAAATCTGAGGGACAAATTACACTTTTGATTATACCAAGTAATTAGGGTATCTGATCAATGTTCCAATGGATCCTATAGATTTTAAATGACTTAAAGATAATTTTCCTAATATTTCATGTTAATCAAAGCTTGTTTGGTCAGTTTTGACCCCTACACGCATGATTTGTCCATTATTACAAAAATAGTAATAATGTAATATCATAATTTAAGACATACCAATAAATTTGGGCATCATATTTATGCTTGGTTGATTAAAAAAGATCAAAAATGATTTAAGGAATGATCTCCTACATTCTCACATAAATCATAATTCATTTTCTTATTTTTGACCCCTGGAGGGAGATGTGTCATTTTAACAAAACTAAACAATGTTACCCATCATTTTCCATCCTACCAAGCAACATGATCATCTGATGGATGTGGAATTGATTCATTAAGATAAAAAATGTCTCTATGATCATTATCCCAAAATTTTATGTAAATATAAGTGTATTTTCTTAGTATTTTTTCTTTTATGTGATTTTTCACTTAACTCCAAATCTGAGGGACAAATGCCACTTTCAATCATACTAAGAAATTAAAGTATATAATCAATGTTTCAATGGTTCCTATAGATTATAAATTACTTAAATATCACTTTCCTAAAATTTCATATCAATAAAAGCTTGTTTTTTAGTTTTGAACCCTATACGCATGATTTTCCCCTTATTACAAAAATTATAATAATGTCAAATCATATATTAAGACACATCGATCAATCTAGACATCAAATTGACCCAAATATGATTCCAATAGATCAAAAATCATTTAAATAATTTTTTCCAAGATTTTCTTGTAAATCAGAAGTTATTTGATCATTTTTTACCCCATGGTAAGAGATATGTCATTTTTATAAAACTAGACAATGTTACATGTCGTATTCCATCACAATGAGAAACATGAGCATACGATCGATTTGGAGTTGATTCGAAAATATCAAAAATTTATTTTTGATCATTATCCCATGATTTCATGTCAATACAAGTGTTTTTTCTTGGTATTGGCCCCTTTATGTGATTTTTTACTTAACTCTGTATCTAAGGGACAAACACCACTTTCGATCATATCGAGAAATTATGGTATCTAATCAATATGTTGATGATTCTTATAGATTAGAAATGAAATAAATATATTTTTCCTAAGATTTCATTCTAATCAGATCTTGTTTGGTCGATTTTTACCCCTACACACATAATTTTACCATGATTACGAAAATGGTAATAATATCAAATCATACCTTATTTCATACCAATCAATATGGGAATAAGTTTTAAATTCAGTTGATTAAAAAAATAAAAAATGATTTAAGGAATGATATCTTAGCTTTTCACATCAATCAAAATTCATTTTCTTGTTTTTGAACCACTGAAGGGATATATTTCATTTTAATAAAACTAGACAATGTTACCTGTCATTTTCCATCATATCGGGTGACACAATCATCTGATGGATGCAGTGTTGATTCATATAGATAAAAAATTAATCATTGATCATTATAAAAATATTTCATGTCAATCTAAGTGTTTTTTCTTATTATTTTCCCCTTTTATGTGATTTATCACTTTACTCCATATCTGAGGGACAAATTCTACATTTAATCATATCGACTAATTCATGTATCTAATCGATATGAGAATAATTCCTACATATTTTAAATTACTTAGATATAATTTTCTTAATATTTCATGTCAATAAAATATCATTTAGTTAGTTTTGACCCCAAAACACATGATTTACCCATTATTACAGAAATGGTAATAATTTCAAATCATACCTTAAGCTATATCGATCAATTAGTACATCATATTGATGCATGGTTGACTCCAACTAATCAAAAATCATCCAAGTATTATCCTATATTTCCACATCTATCAAAAAAATCCCATTTTTGTTAGATCTCGGGGCCCACAGCGAAAGCCGGTGGGCCATGGATTTTAAAATTTTCATCAGTGGATCAACGGTAATTGTCATCGCTAATGATCTGAGCCCCAGAGAGGTCCGAGGATCTCACATAAATTATTAAGATCACAAAACTAAAATGAAAACGTACCCATTTCAAATCTAAAGCCACGATCGACTGAAACTAGTCGATGACGATCATCACTTGAAGGATCTAAAGCAGGATCCCTCTATATTGTCCACACATGCTCCAAAAATCCACTAGAACATCGATCGTTGAATTCTAGGTGCTAGCGCGGCGATCCGACGATACTTTTGACGTCCCGATGATCACCGTATCGAGATGCCTTCGATGCTGAAGAGAGATCTTGATCTGAACATCTTGGATCGAGAACTTCTCTATCTAGAGAGAAGGAGGAGAGAGAGGCACTCAACTTTCATTCCATGAATGAATTAATAGTGATTTACACAACATAAGAGAGAGCCTCCTCCTATATTTATAGTGGCGTTGATAAATACCTAGTAGGGTTCCCCGGCCCCCGTTTATTTCAACATTCACTAAATAAATAATTTTGACGAACTAAACCATGTAAATATTATTTATTATTTTATCATATACTTGTAATATAAATAAAATATATTACATGGTAAAATATTATCCATTTAACTCGACTTGTTGTCCCGATTAATATTAAATGACCCTTGAATATTAAAATAATATTCGTTTGATTAATATTATCTTATATTCACTTAACCTGTAAATACATTAAATAAATTAAATCCCAAATATTAGTAACTTGAATATTAATGAATTTATTTAATTCTTTTGGTGATCGAAAACTTGGAAAACACTCGGACCCTATGGTGGGTCCCACTATGTTCATATACCTATTCGACTAAATAGGGAGGATTCTTGAATACGCTGTTGTGTGTGACCCTCTAAGCCCTTATCTCGATAATAGTGAATAAATCCACAGACCAAGAGTGAAGTCTAGCAACCTATCATGGCCCATAAAGAGATAAGGATAGTCATAGCAACGACTACCATCCTACGAACACTGACTGTGTACTATAATCTCTTCGTCATTAAATATCTCATAAAGTAGGATGCACTCTTGTGTCATCATCCTTATCTCGATTTATTATTTGTTGATCTATCTAGATGGATTTTCCTTTTTACTGCTTTGGCCAAAGACTTATGAAGGTGGCACCATCCTGATCAACCAGGCCTGAGATATACAACTTCTTGAACTTGGAAGCGACAAATCCTTTCTTGACCATTCAGCCAATGTCAAACCACCAACGACACACCCAACACAAACTACCTCACCATGACATCACTTCCATGGTTTTCATCTTGCATCAAAGTACGTAATAAAATGATATACATTGGTAATGGTCTCAAGTCAGAAGACCAATACACATGTCTGTAGATAGGAACAACCAATGACACCCAAAACATGTGGTGTTTCTATTGGCGGGTCTGTCCTCATGATCTCACAACTAGAGATCACCAAGTGTGAATTTCAGGAGAAGAAGTCTCAATACTTATGATCTCCCAGCACCTGATAGTCAAAAATCTACTATATCCAGTCAGTAAGATGTATCTAGACTACAGAAAATATATTTAAGATCAATGTCATCATATCTCGAGGTTCTCATTATAGCCTGGGATCTGCTATAACCCCTCGACACGACAATTAACCTTTGGACATTACCATTATTATAGTGGACGCAGAAAAGTCTGAACTATAATGGTAAGATAACATCATGAATAGCTAACTATACACATGATATGGTAATCAAAAGTACTACATAGTTGGGTCTAGGGAACCCACTATTTCAACATTTTTGACCCCCTGACAGGAGATATTTTATTTTAATAAAACTAGACAATGTTACCCATAATTTTCTATTATATCGGGCCACAAGATCATTCAATGTATGCAGAGTTGATTACAACAGATCAAAAACGAATCATTGATCATTCTACCATGATTTCATGTAAATCCAAGTGTGTTTTCTTAATATTTTCCTCTTTTAGATGATTTTTCACTTAATATTGTATCTAAGGGACAAATGCCACATTTTATCATACTGAGTAAGCCAAGTATCCAATCGACGGGATGATAATTACTAAAAATTATAAATGACCTAAATATAATTGACCTAATATTTCATGTTAATCATAGATCACTCGGTTGTTTTTGACCCATACACACATTATTTTCCCATTATTACAAAAATTCTAATAATGTTGAATCATACCTTATTCCATACCAATCAATTCGGGCAATGGATTAACAAGTGGTTTATTCCAATTTATAAAAAATGATTCAAGGAATTCTCTTCTATCTTTTCACATAAATTAGAAGTATTTTTCTCATTTTTTTACCCGTTGATGGGATATATTTCATTTTAATAAAATTAGACAATGTTACCCATCGTTTTCCATTAATACCAGGCAATGCGAGCTTCTGATAGATGTGATGTTTATTCCTACAGATCAAAAATGATTCAGTGATCCTTCACCCATGATTTCATGTCAATTAAAGTGTGTCTTATGGGTATTTTTACCTTTTAAATGATTTTTCACTTAACTCCATATCCAAGGTACAAATTCCACTTTCAATTATACTAGAAAATTCTTGTATCTAATCATCCTACTGATGATTCCTATGGATTTTGAATAAATTAATGATCATTTTCCTAAGATTTCATGTCAATCAGATCTCATTTGTTTGGTTTTTAACCCTACACCTATGATTCATTCATTATTACAAAAACGGTAATAAATGTGAAAATGTCCATTAAATTTTACCAACCATTCTAAGCATCCCATTGATAGGAAGTTGAAATATAAATATAAAAAATCACTTAATGATTATTTTCTTAAGTTTTTTCATCAATATATATGTCTTTGTTTGGTTTTGAATCCTTAATTAGCCAAATTTCATTTTAATGAAAATGTAAATGTGATTTTTGACTTAACTAAAAATAAGAAAACAAAATGATACATTCAATTTGAATAAGAAACCAGAAATATAAAACAAAACACACCTCCTAGATATGATGCATCATGTAGAACTAATGATACATTCAATTTAAATAAGAAACCAAAAATATAAAACAAAACACACCTCCTAAATATGATGCATCATGTAGGACCATGGTTGCTACCTATTTTTGGTGTAGTAGGGTCCTATAAAAAATAAAAATTATGAAGAAAATAATCATGAATGTGATAAAAAATAAATAAATAAATATAATATAAACCTTCTTTGTATGATCTTTAGCACCACCCCAGCGTATATTCTCTCACATTTCTATGACCTCAACTAACGGTTGTGCATTTACCTCCTTGAAAGCACATGTATTTTCCTCCAAATGTGTCACATTTTGTGTCATACCAATAACAATAGTTTCCATAACCCATTGATTAAAGCTAAAATCTAAGAATAAAACATTTTTTAAAAAAAATAAGTTTTTTCATATATATAATCTGATTATTGTAACCCAATAACGCTCTATTTGTAAGTCAAAAATTGGAAGTAGAAGTAAATACTTAAATAAGATAATAATTGCACAGAATAATATACATGATAGAAAGAAGTAAATAAAATTGAAACAAAATGAAATTTTTCACTATAATGATTTTTAGTATAGATAAAATGATGGAACCCAAATATAGATTTTAATTTTTAAAAAAAATTATCAACAGTACTTGTAACATGGAATATGGGTTAAACTATTTTCAAAATATACAATAAGAATTTAAATATCAGGAATGAAAGAAAAAATTAATGAATTGTAATAAGACACTCTAAGAAATGAGCTTATGTGCAGGATTGTAGGAAAATGTTATGGAGGCTGATTAGAATGTTACCACTCAACAAAAAATACAGCATATTGTTGGAATTCATAAAAATTAACACCTAAAAATACCTAAATTGAAGGACTTAGGCTAGTCTGTCTAGAAATCAAAAAGTATAGAAAACCCCAATATGTTACATAAAACCATCAGACTAAAAATATCCAAAAATATGCACTTCGATGGTACATAAAATGAAACAAATAATAATAAAACTATAATAAAAATGAATAAAAACATTAATGTGATGAATTTGTAACCAAATATAGAAATATGTGTTCCTAAAAAATTAATTTAGTCTATTGAGGTTAAAAGGGTTAATTCAACTAATTCTTCAAAAATGTTTCATAATTTGTAATTTTGGTCTTAATAGACTTGGTTTTAAATTGGTTTTTCTAATGAAATTGTAATATTTTTTGTCATTAAACATATAATATATAATATATATAAAAACATAGAGTATATAGTAATTGAAATATAGAAAGAATAGAAATTAAAATACATAACATTTAATATGTATGTATAGGATATACATTATACATATCCTATATAAAATAATCCCATTATTGGTTGATTCAATCCTGGTCATGAAAGACTTGAACATATCCAAGGGAATTCTCATGAATTACTAATTGAAATGAAAAATAATAATAAGTAAAAAATGAAAATTTAAATAAATAACTGTTGGACTCACCTGTTTTAATAATAAAAAATCATGTTTAAATATTGATCATAATATATTAAGTCAGTCTTTTATCATTTTAATCTACATATACAATTATCTTATTCTCAACAATGTATATTCTTAAGACTCATGACTTTGCTGCATCAACTTACAGTCCATATTTATCTAAATATAAGCTCACTGTTAAAGGCTACTGGTAAGAGCCTTCTGTTCAAATTCACTGTTATAGCTTACTATCACCTTAAGTCACTGTTGCTAGAAGATCACCATTGAAGATTTACAGTCACTGTTGGAAGCTACCGGTACACGGTTACTGTCACAAATATATTGATGAACTACTTATCAAAGATCACAGACAAAGAGTTACTGTTATAAGGTCACTACTGTAACAAGTCTTCTGTTAGAAGTCCACTGCCAGACTCTTTCTCAAGTCTTCTGTTGAGAAATTCTCTGTTCAAGTCTGCAGTTGGAAAGGTTACTGTTGAAGTAGTTTGATGTTACAGAACTACCAATCAGAAGCTTACTGTTAAAGGTCTATTGTTGAGCCTACCGATGGAGTTCACTGATGAGGATCCACTGTTACAAAGAATAAACAACTGCCATTAAAATACTACAGTTGAAGTCTACAGATGAAAAAACTACAGTTGGAAAGACTACAGTTCACAGTTGGAAAGACCATAGTTGAAGCCCTCAGCTGAACAGTCTACTGATGAAGTCCACATTTTTAGAGATTGAAGTCTACTGTGTGACATGCATCTGCTACAATTCTAATTATATTCCATTCTTTTCTTTACCTATTTTTTTAATACTATTATAACGGTCATGTCTGGACAAATTAATGCACCTGACATTATTTAATTTATTTGAAGGGATATCAGGAGATAGTACGATGTACGAGGAAGACCACAGGTGGTTAAAACATGTCTCTTGTCGGCCCCTACTGGACAACAAAACACAAAAACAAGAGACTATATAAAAGACACAGAAGAGAGACACAAAGGTGTGGTAGAACCCGAACATAATGGAAAGAAGAAGGTAACTCTAAAGCACTCATTCAGAAAAACAAGAGCTTCAAGAAGATCTATTGAAAAGAACCTTCTACAATCTATAGTAGTGTGTTGTAAAGAGTTTTTAAATCCAAGAAATTGTTCATCTCTACATCTAGAAGTCACAACCTGGAAGTTGCGACACTCTATTTTGGAGGCAACTTACAAAGAAGGACCAAAGCTTCATTTCATTCATTCCAACGAGTCCAGAGCTGATCTGCCAACACAATAGAGCATTCCAAACTTATCCCTACTATCTTTAGCTCTACTGTGTTTAAATACTTTACATTTGTGAGTCGTGTGTATGTGTTACACACACTGACTCTTGTGCTTGAACTGAGGGATACTGAAAATCCCCATACCAAACTATTCTTACATTTGTTTCCCACATATAACTGTGGAAGAAGCCTGGTGTGGCTTGGTAGTTTATTTGTTTACCCACATAGAACTATAGTAAAGGTTGAAAAACCTGGACAGTTTGTGAAAGCTGTTGTAAAGCCCGATACAGGCTGTGTATCACTTTTAATATAATTTCTTGGTGGAAGGTGATCACCAAGTGGAGAGGATTAGGTCTTGACTTAAGACTGAACCTCTTGTTTAAATTTTTTGTGTTCATATTTTATTTACTCTGTTTAATATCTATCTGTTGTGCTTATATTTTCAAAGACAGAAATTTGTTTTTACATTCACTCTGATAGTTAGTTCTGGTTAGTGTGTATATCTGAGTTTTTTAGTAAACCTGTTTCAAAAGTATAATTAGTTCTCATACTGATTCAACTAAGGAGTAATCAACCTTTGAGAAACCTGTTAAACAATAACTCACTTATATCTCTACTGCCTTAATTGACTGGGCTGTTCTAATTTGGGGGATTTTAATCCTAAAAGTTTTTAACAGAAATTTTAATTGGAACTCAATTCACCCCCCTCTTGAGTATCCACTCCGACCAACATTTGGTATCAGAGGTTTCAGTCTTATTTATAAATAAAAGGTTTTCAAACGCTCTGTTTTCAAACTGTGATTTTAGTTTTACTTAAATATCTTAAATTTCTATTAGTTCTAAATTTTCTCTCTTTAAAATATTTTCTAAAATCTAGTTATGGACAATATACTAGAAGTTGTTTCTACTAACAGGCCACCTTTCTTTAATGGTGTGAATTATGGTCAATGGAAAATTAAAATGAAAATTCATTTGGAAAGTATTGGTTTTGATATTTGGTATGCTATAGAATCAGAATATGAAATTTCCAAAACTGCTAGATCTACCTGGGATGATGCTACTAAGTCTGACTATAATAATAACTATAAATCTATGAATTCTCTTTACTTATCTTTATGATATGAGGAATTTAACCGAATTTCTGTATGTAAAACAGCTCATGAAATCTGGTACACCTTGGTTTTTTCTCATGAAGGAACAACCAATGTGAAGGAAATGAGATTAAATACTTATACTATTAAATATGATAATTTTAAAATGAGACCTGATGAACCCATTTCTGATATGTATCTTAGGTTCAATGATATTGTCAACACCATGAGTTCACTGGGAAAAGCTGTTCCAGAAAAGGAGCAGATCATGAGAATATTGAGATGTTTGCTTGACAGATGGAGAGGCACTTTTGTGTCTATCCGAGAGTCATGTGACATCAGCAAGCTACCGGTTAAGTAATTTATTGGTAAACTAATGATGTATGAAGAGGTATTTAAGGTGAACAAAGAAGATGATGATAAACCCAAAAGAAAATTTGTAGCATTTAAGTCTACTTCCTCTAAGAGTAAAGACAAGGAGAAAATACATGTACCTACTATAAGTTCAACTAGTGAAGATTCATATTCAGACAGTGATGAAGAAATGGCCCAAATATCTAGGAGATTTAAGAGGTTCTATAGGAAGAAAAAAAATTCAGAAATCCAAACTACAGGGGTAAGTATGATCAACAAGGTAAGTGGAAGAAGGATTGGAATAAATCTGATAAGGAAGATGATATAGTCTGCTATGAATGCAAGAGGAAAGGACACATCAAGGCTGACTGTCTGAAGTTAAAATTCAAAAAGAAATATGATTATAAGGACAAGAAGTACAATAAATCCATGAAAGCAACCTGGAGTGCTTCGGAAGACAGAACAAGTGAATCAGAAGCTACTGACTCTGAAAATAATCATGCCAACATGTGCTTCATGACTAACATATCTGAGGTACCTGTTTCCCCTATTCTAAATGATTATTATTCTGAAGATAACAGTGACTCAGATAATGATGCAAATATGTCTAAGGATGAACTGTTTGAATATTGAAATATACTGGAAGATACCTGCAATGAACTAAAAGATAAATACAAATCTTTAAAGAAACAGCATGCATTGACTAGTAATATTAAAACAGATCTAAGTATAGAAAAAGAAAATAATGATCAATTGTTGAAAGAAAATACTCGGCTCAAATTATCTAATGAACAATTGGGAAAGGATATTGAAAAGTTCACTGATGGTAGGGATACCTTGACACAGTTTCTAGGAAGACAAATTGCTCCAAAATATACAACTGGTCTAGGATATTAGCCTGGAAAGAGACACATTAGCAAAACCAAATTTGTTCCAAAATATGGACAGTTCACTTCTAATTCTGGACAATCTTTTGAGAAACAATTTTCTAAAAGACTGAACAAAGTATTTATGTCTCAACATATGTTTGTTGATTTCAGAAATTCTATAAAGAAAATATGGGTTTACAAAGTTTTATTATCTAACCTTTCTGGACCCAAGAAGATCTGGGTACAAAAATTATCCCATGTTTAATCTGTTTTGCAGGGAAGTTTTTTAAAGAGTTCCTATAACACTCTATGGTATTTGGATAGTGGATGTTCAAGACATATAACAGGAGACTATTCGTGCTTTAAGAGTCTAATTAAATTTGATGGTGGGCATGTCACCCTTGGTGACAATGCAAGAGGAAAAATCATCGGCTCAGGCCAGATTGGTAACCCTGATACAATATTAATTTCTAAAGTACTTTTTGTTTATGGATTAAAATATAATTTACTTAGCATATCTCAGTTATGTGATGATGTCCTTAATGTTAAATTTGAAAATGATTCATGCAATGTTTTTAATTCAAAGAATGACTTAGTTTTCACTATATGTAGAAATGAGAATGTATATGTTGTTGATTTAAACTCCTTAGATAAACAAAAAATTTCTTTTTTAAATGCTTTTCATAAAGAATCTTGGTTGTGGCATAGAAGATTAGGACACTGTAATGTGCACTCACTTAGGAAGATATCTAATAAATGCTTAGTTAGAGACCTACCTAAATTGGAATTCCCAAATGATAAAGTGTGTAATCCCTGTCAAAAGGGAAAACAACACAAAGTTTCTTTCAAACCAAAGAAAGAAGTCTCAAATTCTCAACCACTTGAGTTGTTCACATGGATTTGTTTGGACCATCAAGATTTTCAAGTTTAAATGGGAAGCACTATATTTATGTTCTTATAGATTACTTTTCTAGGTATACTTGGGTATACTTTCTAGCTCACAAAAGTGAAGCCTGTTCCTACTTTGTCAAATATTCTAAGTCTGTAGAAAACCTTAGTGGACTTAATATTAAAACCCTAAGAAGTGATCATGGCCGTGAGTTTGAGAATCATGAGTTTGAATCCTACTGCTCGCATAATGGCTATAGTCACAACTTTTCTTCCCCTAGGACACCCCAACAAAATGGAGTTGTAGAAAGAAGAAATAGGACCCTTCAAGAAATTTCAAGGACTATGCTTAATGAGTATGAATTACCTATTTATTTTTTGGGCTGAAGCTATAAATACAGCTTGTTACATTATTAATAGAGTCTTAATTAGACCTATTCTAAAAAGTAACCCTTATAAACTTTGGAATAATAGGAATCCTAATGTTAATTACTTTAGAGTTTTTGGTTGCAAAGTCTTTATTCTTAATACTAAAGATAATATTGACAAGTTTTCTCCCAAAAGTGATGAAGGAATTTTCCTGGGTTATTCTATTTCAAGTAAAGCCTATAGAGTGTTCAATAAGAAAACCAAATGTGTGGAAGAATCAGTTCATATCAAATTCGATGAGACTGATCCACATGAGCCTAAAGCTTATCTTGAAAATCTTGAGGAATATTTATCAATTTTGAACCTTAATGATAAAAATAGTGAATCCCCTGTAAAAATATCCAGTTCTGGAAATTTTCCAAAATCTGCACCTGCTGATTTTGAACCAACAGGCAACTATGAAGAATCTAGTTCAACCATTCCTAGAGGTATTAGGACTCTCAAGAATCATCCTCTAGATGCTGTTGTAGGCGATTTAAATAGAGGAACACAAACTAGAGATTCTCTAAGAAACTAGGTTGAACATCAAGCTTTTCTTTCATAGATTGAACCCAAAAATATTGATGATGCAATCAATGATGAATTTTGGGTAATGGCTATGCAAGAATGACTAAATTAGTTTGAAAGAAACAAAGTTTGGGAATTATTGGAAGGACCCAAGGACACCTTAACCATAGGCACTAAATGGGTGTTTAGAAACAAAGTAGATGAGTCTGGGAATATAGTTAGAAAAAAATCTAAGCTAGTTGCACAAGGATATAGCCAAGAAGAAAGAATAGACTATGAGGAGACCTTTACACCTGTAGCTAGACTAGAATCCATTAGGATACTACTTTCCTATCCAGCTCATCTAAATTTCAAGATTTATCAAATGGATGTTAAAAGTGGTTTTCTAAATGGATACATAGTTGAGGATGTGTTTGTTGAAAAACCCCCTTGTTTTAAAAATCCCCATTTTTCCAATCATGTTTTCAAACTGTCTAAAGCTTTGTATGGCTTAAAACAAGCTCCAAGAGCATGGTATGATAGGATCAGCTCTTTTCTTATTTCAAAAGGTTTTACCAAAGGGATATATGATCCTACTCTTTTCATTAAATGTATTTCTAAAGATGTTTTGATAGTACAGATTTATGTGGATGATATTATTTTTGGATCTTCTAAAAATTTATTATGTACTGATTTTTCAAAAATGATGCAAAATGAGTTTGAAATGAGTTTAATGGGAGAACTCAAAATTTTACTTGGATTTCAGATCTTTCAAAATAAAAATGGAATTGTTTTGAATCAAAGAAAATATATTAAGTATCTTTTAAAACGGTTTTATTTGGATGGTAGTAAAGGTAGTGACACACCTATGAGTACCACCTATAAGTTGGATATAGATGAAGCTGGAGAACCAATGGATCAAACCAACTACATAGGTATGATAGGGAGTCTACTCTATCTTATAGCTAGTAGACCTGACATCATGTTTAGTGTATGCATGTGTGCTCTCTTTCAAGCCAATCCAAAAGAGTCTCATTTAAATGGTGTGAAAAGAATTTTTAAATATCTCAAACACACTCCCAAATTAGGATTATTCTATCCAAAAGGACAATCATTTGATTTGTTGAGTTATTCTGATGTTGATTTTGCTAGTTTCAAGTTATATAGAAAAAGAACCTCTGGGACATGTCACTTTTTAGGCAAGTCACTAGTATCTTGGTGTAGTAAGAAGCAGAATTCTGTTGCATTATCTACTGCCGAAGCTAAGTACATAGCTATTGGTAGTTGTTGTGCTCAAATTCTATGGATGAAACATACTTTACTGGACTATGGATTTCAATTCAAACATGTCTCTATAAAGTGTGACAATAGAAGTGCTATTAACATTTCCAAAAATCCAGTATCTCATGCTAGGACAAAGCATATTGGTGTGAGACATCACTTTTTGAGAGATCATTATCAAAAGGGTGATATCACTCTTGAATTCATTGGCACTGAACAAAAATTGGCTGATATATTCACAAAACCTTTGAATTCTGAGAGGTTAAATTACATCAAACATGAGTTAGGTATGATTAATTTTAGCATATGAACCCTCACAGTTAACCCTCACTGTTAGACCTCACAGTCAAACCTCACTGTTAGACCTCACAGTCGAACCTCACTGTTAGACCTCACAGTCGAACCTCACTGTTAGACCTCACAGTCGAACCTCACTGTTAGACCTCACATTTGGACCTCACGGTTGGACCTTACTGTTATACCTCACTGTTGCACCTCACCGGTGTACCTCATTGATACATCTCACTGTTGGATACCTTGCTGTTTGTTTTTATTTTTGCGGGAATTCGAACCGTTTTATTTCTTTTTATTATTTCTATTTTATTTTTTTTAATCCCTAAATGATAAAATCAAAGGCAACGAACACATTTAAATCCACCTTCCTCTCCCAATATTGAACCTTTCTCTTGAAATTCCTAAACCCTAACCCTTCACCTGGGCCCTCGAACCTCTCTCAATCTCTATGGCCAGAACCAAGCGACCCCTGACTATCAATGAGAATGTGCCAAGGCATAAGAGAACTCGAGCCGAATCCAGTGGCACCAGTAACACCCCATAGGGACCTGTAAACCCACATCTGACCAAGAGACAAATCTTTGCTGAGAAGGAGTTAAGTGAAGAATGGTTGCTGTCGAGCAAGTCATTAGTACTGAAAGTACTAGATGCCCAAGGATGGACCGAATGATTCTCCAATAACAATGGACCTTACTACCCAAAGCTTGTGAAATAATTATATGAATATCTGACGTTCGAAGAGGAAGAGGATGTGCATAAGCTAATGTCCAGAGTCACTGGAAATGAAGTTAGTTTCTCGTATGCTGAGTGGGCTGCCTGTTTGAGAGTTCCTCATGAAGGAATTTTTTATTACTACTATGGAGTGGCTCCTCCAGACAGTTCTATTTTTGAGTATGAAAAAGCTCTGGAAGAACTGACAGGAGATGGAAAATCAAGAAGGATCATTGCAGCTGAGATGAATGGAGAAGACAGGCTCTTATTCAAATTCATTCAGCATGTACTTAGTCTGAGGAGAGGAGACTTTGTTGTACTGAAGTACCAGGATATATTCCTGATGTACTTACTAAATCATGGAAAGAAGATTAACCTATGTAGGTTACTGATGGTACAATTAGAAGATATGACCAAGGCAATCTCGAAGTCCAATGCCTTATTCCATGCCAAGCTTATTTCAATTATGCTAAAGGTAAAGGGTGTGGCTGGAAGTCAAGAAGAAATGATAGTATCCAAGAACAGTGTCTGTATCTCCAAGGTAATTTGAAAGTTCATGAAAATTAGCTGGAATCCCTGGAAGAGGACATGGGTGAATGATAAAGGAAAGGTGTATGAAAATTTTGACCCTAGTACTCATCCAACTAGGCCAAAAGACAAAAGAGATCCAGGCCTGAGCCTGATGATCCAGAACCGGTTTATTCTGATGAGGAGGAGGCTGAAGGAGCTGTGGACCCTCAAAGAGAGAACACCCCCATTGATGATTTGAGTGATCCTGATTTACCTCATAGTCATGTAAGGATTGTATATTTTGGAGCATCTAGCCCTCCAAAAGAACTACCAAGGAGAGAGACTGTTCTGAAGGACAGTGATACTGAGACCACTGAAGAAGAAGAAGAATCATATCAGAATGTTTTCAAGGACACCTCTGAAGAGGATGAGGAAACCGAGTCATATCATTTTACTCATGAAGAAAATGAGGCTGCTGCTGATGCAGAAGATGAGGAAAATGAAGAAAAAGAGCTCAGTTTGAGCCCTCTGATTGATAATACAGACAAGATAGTGTCTGATCAGGAAGCAGGAGTGGAATCTACTACCATTGATGAGAGAGTCATTAATGACTCAGAAAAGGATAGGACTAACCCTACTGTTGAACTATCAGAGCAAATGGTTGTTGCATCTGCTGAAGTTGCAGAGGAGGTTGTGGAGTTACCTCGAGCAGAACAGTTAGAGGAGATTCCTCTGGAGAATGCTCTAAGTAAGGGGGAGCATCTTGGTTCAGTTTCTGTGTTGTATGACATCGAATGTTGGTCATCAGATCCAGGATATATGGTACTTGGACTCAATTATGGAGATTTTGATGAGGAAGACCAGCCCCAAAGGGATTCAGTTATCCTACCTGTTGTGGCTAACAATTTAGCAACCAAGGAGTACCTTGAGTCCTTAAAGGCTGAAATGAAAGAAGCACTGAGAGATTCAGTGGCAGGTTTGAAGAAAATCCTAGTTGAAGAGATGAGGAGTGTGGAGAAATCCATGCAGCTATATATGGGATGTGTTGTGTCTAGTCCAGTGAAGGAAATTATGGATGAAGTTAAAGTATTCCATACTCAAATTGAGAGTTGGACAGGAGCTTTGGTTTCTCTAAGACAATTGATTGATTCATTGAATGCTGTGAATAGTTCTCAAACCCAAGTGAATGATGATATTAGATATATCAAAGAAGTAGTCAAGAAGTTTGTGGAAGTATTTTAGGCTTTTAATAAATCTGTAAAAGAACATTTAAATAGTCAAGATTCACTTGTTCAGAAGGTGGTTAGTAATTTGACACAGTCTTTCAAAGAGACATTAGCTTTATCGGTAAAACCCCTTCCCTCATCCAGCTCCACTGTGAACATTGACCAGATCAGAACTGTGATCCAGGAAGAGTTGTCTAAGGCCAGTACCAGTGGCACCTCTGATACTCAGATACTTGCTACCACTAGGGAAGTCAGTAGTTTTGTTCATGATCACCTACGGGCATCTACTGCTTCTCAAGAGGCCATTAAGAATAAAGTGGATGCCTACTTTGAGAAGGTCTATACCAAGCATCAAATGACCAACCACTTCAAGCTCTTGATAGAGAATATGAAGTTGCCTCCAGTAACTCAGGCATTCAGAGAGCAGGTCAGAAAGCTGAGAGAATTGGCCCCTTCTTTGGATAATTTTTTGGAGAATAAAGATGATTTCTTATCTTCCATGGAAAGAGGAGGAAGCATTATTATGGATTTCAGAAACCTTCTTCTCCCCTTTCTCCATGTGGACTGCACCCCTGTCATTATCCCTCCTACCTTACCTACATCTCAACCAAGTGGTTCTTCTACCATCACGTCTCCTGCTGAAGCTATCATAATCCATACTCCACTGATCCCTTAGAAATCTACCCACTACAGACCCACAAGAGCTTCTGTTGCTTCCCCTCTAGTCATTCCTACAGCCATTCCTAAACCTGCTAATCCATAAGCTACTTCTCCATCTTCTTCTTCCAAAGGGAAAGACCCCTTACCTACGGATGCTGTGGATTGAGTTTTTTTTATGTCTTTTGATAAGGACTCTGTATTCTTTTTGGTCATGAAATGTATTATGTTATTAATATAATCCTTCTCAGTTTTTCTCTCATTTGTATTTCTTTTTTCTAATCACAAAGGGTGAGAAATACTGTGATTACTATGCTTATTGTGCTAATTTAGAAACTAATATGAAAATATTGTGCTAACTCTCAAAATAATGTGCTTATTAATCTTCAATACTTGACAAATTTTACTACATACTAACATAATTTGTGATTATCAAAAAGGGGGAGATTGTTGGACTCACCTATTTTAATAATCACAAATCATGTTTAAATATTGATCATAATATATTAAGTCAGTCTTTAATCCTTTTAATCTACATATACAATTATCTTATTCTCAACAATGTATATTCTTAAGACTTATGACTTTGCTGCATCAACTTACAGACCATATTTATCTAAATATAAGCTCACTGTTAAAGGATACTGGTAAGAGCCTTCTGTTCAAAGTCACCGTTATAGCTTACTATCACCTTAAGTCACTGTTTCTAGAAGATCTCCATTGAAGATTTACAGTCACTGTTGGAAGCTACCGGTACATGGTTACTGTCATAAACATATTGATGACCTACTTATCAAAGATCACAGAAAAAGAGTTACTTTCATAATGTCACTGCTGTAACAAGGCTTCCATTAGAAGTCCACTGTCAGACTCTTTCTCAAGTCTTCTGTTGAGAAATTATCTGTTCAAGTTTGCAGTTGGAAAGGTTACTGTTGAAGTTGTCTGATGTTACAGAACTACCAATCAGAAGCTTACTGTTAAAGTTCTACTATTGAGCCTACTGATGGAGTTCACTGATGAGGATCCACAGTTACAAAGAATAAACAGCTACCGTTAAAGGACTATAGTTGAAGTCTACAGATGGAAATACTACAGTTGAAGTCTACAGTTGGAAAGACTACAGTTCACAGTTGGAAAGACCACAGTTGAATCCCTCAGCTGAACAATCTACTGATGAAGTCCACAGTTGTAGAGATTAAAGTCTACCGTGTGACATGCATCTTCTACCAGTCTAATGATATTCCATTCTTTTCTTTACCTATTTTTTTAATACTATTATAACGGTCATGTCTGGAAAAATTAATACACCTGAAATTATTTAATGTTATTTTCAAGGATATCAGGAGAAAGTACGATGTATGAGGAAGACCACATGTGGTTGAAACATGCCTCTTGTCGGCCCCTACTAGACAACAAAACACAAAAACAAGAGACTATATAAAAGAAAAAGAAGAGAGACACAAAGGTGTGGTAGAACCCGAACATATTGGAAAGAAGAAGGGAACTCTAAAGCACTCATTCAAAAGAATAAGATCTTTACGAAGATCTATTGAGAAGAACCTTCTACAATCTATAGTAGTGTGTTGTAAAGAGTTTTTGAATCCAAGAATCTGGTCATCTCTACATCTGGAAGTCACAACCTGGAAGTTGCGACACTCTGTTTTGGAGGCAACTTGCAGAGAAGGACCAAAGCTTCATTTCATTCATTCCAACGAGTCCAGAGCTGATCTTCCAACACAATAGAGCATTCCAAACTTATCCCTACTATCTTTAGCTCTATTGTGTTTAAATACTTTACATTTGTGAGCAGTGTGTATGTGTTACACACACTGACTCTTGTGCTTGAACTGAGGGATACTGAAAATCCCCATACCAAACTATTCTTACATTTGTTTCCCACGTATAATTGTAGAAGAATCCTGGTGTGGATTGGTAGTTTATTTTTTTACCCACGTAGAATGGTAGTAGAGGTTTAAAAACCTGGACAGTTTGTGAAAGCTGTTGTAAAGCCCGGTACAGGTTGTGTATCACTTTTAATAAAATTGCTTGGTGGCAGGTGATCACCAAGTGGAGAGGATTAGGTCTTGACTTAAGACTGAACCTCTTGTTTAATTTTTTGTGTTCATATTTGATTTACTCTATTTAACATCTATCCGCTGTGCTTATATTTTCAAAGACAGAAATCTATTTTTACATTCACTCTGATAGTTAGTTCTAGTTAGTGTGTATATCTGAGTTGTTTAGTAAACTTGTTTCAAAAGTCAAATTATTTCTCATACTGATTCAACTGAGGAGTAATCAACCTTTGAGAAACCTGTTAAACAATAACTCACTTATATCTCTACTGCCTTAATTGACTGGGCTGTTCTAATTTGGGGGATTTTAATCCTAAAAGTTTTTAACAGAAATTTTAATTGGAACTCAATTCACCCCCCTCTTGAGTATCCACTCCGACCAACAATAACTATTTCTCTATTTGAAGATAACTTTTAAACAGAAAAAATTTCATCCCTATAATATAAGAACATTTAAATAGACAATACATAAATGAAAAACATGGTAAAATTTAAGAAAATACCCATAATAAACATACAATGAAAAAACAATATGGAAAACAAATATGTTTCACAATATAAATTACATCAATAAAAAAATTTAAAGTGAGAAAATAAATAAAAATAATAATGACATTCAAACTGATCTATATCATAATTAAAACCAATAATATGTATTCCATAGCCCCTCTCCACTAGGGAAAAAAAGGATAAATTATTTCTAGTTATTTGTAAATCATTTCAAAATCACTTATCAATAATTGAATTAGGGTGGTTCAAAAAGTTAAAAGTTAAACTTGATTTAAAGAGGGAGATGTGTGAAGGTGGTTGGGAAATAAGATAAAAAAATATAGTACCAAATTTTATATTAAAATTAACTATCCTCGCATGAAAATAATTATAAATGAGATACCAATTCATATAGAAAAAATAATTATTACTTTATAGATAAGTCAATATCCACTATAATAACATGAAATCAGATCAAATCCAAATTAAGTAACATAAAAAGAAAATATAAAAAAATACTTTCTCTATTTTGAAGAAAACATCCAAAATATAAAAAAATATAAAAAATCATCCTTGTAATATGTTAACATTTAAAGATTCAATACATAAACAAAAACATGGTGAAATTTATAAAAATGTACACAATGTTTATACAGGGTAAAACAATGCTAAAGAAAATTAAAAGTTATTGTTATTCAAGAAGAGATGAAGTGAAATAGAAACTATAGTTAAGATAAATAAACTAAAAATAAAATAGTATAACAGTAATTAATTTTTATAAAAATACGGATAAAGAAACTAAAAAATGAACTACAAGTTTCATGTATTGTAGGAGGTATGTTTGGAAAGATAATTTGGATATAAATTTTTTGTTAAAGTATGCACGAATTTCATACTAAAAGTGGAATAATATCTATGCATACAACTTACAGTATGAAAAAATCCACCTTAAAAAACTAGTATAATTTAATTTGGATAAACCCCAATAAATTTTCAGTAATTATTACAAACATTGAAGTTGGATATGAGATAAAATAAACAAACCTTTGAGGGTGATGATGCTCATTATTAAAGTCTTTTTAAAGATAAAATTTTCATTAAGGGTGAGTGCTATAAAAGTGGACTATGGATTCATATGTAGGAATGGAATGTCAAATTCTATAGAGGTTATTATAATAAGGAAGATCATAGACTCAAGGACTTAGGTTTTATGGAATGTGGAAGAGCTTGTAAATTAGAGAATTCATACCTTTGATGTTGAGGAATAATTATTTTTAGAGAAAATTAAGATGTTATTTATGGTACATCAGTTGGAAGTCAAAAATGGTAGCAGGTAGATTAAACCATCATTAATAAATTATATCTAAAATTAGAATATGTTTTAATAAATTATATCTAAAATAAAAACATGAAACAATAGAAATAAAAATTTCAAAACCATAACAATCTAAAACAATTTCAAAATAATATTTTTTTTAAAATTAAAATAAATCAATCAAAATAATTATAAAAAAATATATGGAATTTAAAATATAGAACATTAAAAAATTAATCCCAAAATTCCAATTTCTAATTTTAAACCACAAATAATGGAATTTTGAGGAAAAATTGATTATAATTTCCTATTAAGGAAAATTTCAGCCACAAAACACCAATATTTCATAAAATAAATGTGCCCCTTATGTATCAAATGTCAAATAAATATAATCCTTACATGGTTATTATCAAAATAAAAACCCTAAAATAGAGTTTCTTTCCAAAATATCGTAAATCACATGTTTTATATACAGAAATTAGGATTTACCTATGATAGTGTGATGAACCCATAAACTAAGTGATAGATTAGAAGTATAGAGGTGGAGACAGTTGGGACAAACTCACCCTTAGAGGACGACAGTGAGAGGAAGTGGAGGCGATCACTAGATTGGGGGAGGTGGCTGAGGGGTGTTTGTGGATTTGGCCAAGGGTGTAGTGATCAGGTAAGGGATAGGATGTGCGACGGCGGTGACGGCTCCTACAATGGGTGTGGAAAGGGTGAGAGAGAGTACAGGGAGGGGGTGGGTGCATAAGGTGGGGGGGGCCACATTGACTCTAATAGTAATCATGGTGAGGGTGAGGGAGGGGATGGGGTACGTGAGTTATGGGAGTGGGGGGAGTGATAGGTAGAGAATTTTTTTTAGGTGAATCAATCGCCAATGGAAGTCACTCATACTTACCAATAGTGACTACTAAAGGTGATATCCCATTTAAGTTAGTGAAAAAATATGCTTTTCTAGTAGTACTTATTTCTATTTGACAACTTTTATTCTACTTAGTACTTTATCGTAGGCTAAAGGATCATTATTATCAACTAATAACGAGTCACCATCCTTAGTGACTAAGAAACCATATATTTCAAGTTCTCTAACCTCTCTTATAATCCTATATGGTACTTGTGTCCTTAAAATATCCTCTTTCATAGAAATTTGTGGAATATGTTCATGTTTAAACTCATGTGTATCTTTATACATAAATTCATAGAATTATAACTCACTCTATCTATCTCTTTTAGATATTTGTTCTGATTTATATGTAAATTATTAATTTTTTTATTAATTTTTAACTTAGTTTCAATTAATTAATTTAACCATTTTTTTGTTTTTAGGTTATTTTTATATCTTTGTAGATTTTTCGTAGTTTTTTAGTATTAGTTTTTAATTTTTTAGCTAATTATACTTTAATATTAGAAATTTATTATTATTATTAGATTATATTAATTTTATACATTTTTATAATTTATTATTTAACATTGTATATTATTATTATTAGTATAAGTAATATTGGTATATTATTATGTTATTATTTATTTATGTAACAACCCAGGTAATATTGATATAAAACATTTACATATATTCATTAGTTATATTTTATATAGTTATATTCATTATAAAAATTTTAGACAATTTGTCAGTGAGAAGAAAAATGCGTTATTTCTATCCAAATTGGATTTTTATGTATCATATTGTTTTATTTAAAATCTTAATTTCAAAATTATAGAATTTTAATTTCAAAAAATTAACTTCATTTTTTAGTTTAGCATATCAAAATTATATTAAGATGAATTTTTTATAATTTTTTGAAAAGTTTGATTTTTCAATGAATAGTGAAAATACTAATTTTTATTAAAAATTGTATTTTCCTTTAAAGAATTTATAAATTAAAATTATATTATGGTTTTGTTTTAAAATTCCATTAGTTTCTTTTAATTTAAAATAATCCAATTATGATTTTTTAAATTAATTTTATACTTGAATTTATGATAAAAATATTTTATACTTAAAAATGGCATTTTTTCTAAAAAAATGTTTTGTTGACCTCACCTGTTTTGATAATCCCAATTATGCTTTCACATACTTTGATAATTCCAAATAATGTTTATCTATATATTAATTCTTTCAATCTATGACAGAATATTATCAAGATGATAATAATATTAAAATAGTCCTTGAAATATGTTAATCAATGTTTATTTGTGTTTATATGAGTTTTAAATTAATTCTAACTCAATCGGATATGTTTTGCATAAAACAGATAAGTATTAAGTCACTAATTTTCTTATATCTACTGATACAGATCTACCGGTACTTAGTCTACCGATAGATATAGTCACCGATAAGCTAAGGTCACTGATACACAGAGTTATCGATATGTATAAGTCCACCGGTAAGCACGTATCTCTGATAGATCAAGTCCACTGATACAGAAAGCTACTGATAGAAAAAGTCTACTGGTATGAATAAGTCTACCGATACTTATATCACTAGTACATAAGCGAAGCTACCGATATATATAGTCATCGATACATCAAGTTACTGATACAAGCTACTTTTACACCAGAGTTACCGATAGAGTAAGTCTGTCGATATGAACAAGTCTACCGCTATGAAGCTACTGATACAAAACGAGCTACCGATAGAAGCAAAGTCTACCGATAGATGAAGTCACCGGTATATAGAGCTACTAATACACAGAGTAACATCTACCGATACCAGGATCTACCGATATATGATCAAATAGCTACCGATACAAGGAGCTACCAGTACATGATCAAAGAGCTACCGATATGAGCTCATTACTATACAAAGTCCACCGTTACACATATACTGATAGAAGGATACCAATGAAAGACTGACCAGTCAAACTCTATACTCTCAATATTATTTGTTTATTAATCAACGGTAATATTTGATGTTTTTAATGAAATTAATGTTATTTAATGATAGTTGTTGGCATGTCAGGGAACCGTACCTAGTAACCATGAAAAGGTAATCATTCCCATTGTTGGATCTGAAAGATATAAAAGGAAGGAAAAAGATAGAGCACAAAAAAGTGTAGTGAAAAGAATATAGAAAAGTAGTTGCACGAAGAGTTAAGAAGGCACGTGAAGGGTGTGAAAAAGCAAGGGCTGAATAGCATTGGAAAGTGGTGCATTCACAAAGAAAAGAATGGCTACACTCATACTCGAAGAGCACTGGACATACACGAAGACATTTCTCATTATAGAAGAGAACACAAGATGCACCTTCATCAAGGAGTGAAGAACTACAACGATCTCTTCATGCACTCAAGCTGATCTAACTAAACTTGAAGAAAACGACCCTCTATTTTTCAGAAAAAAAAACCATAGAATGACTCAGAAGCATTTCTGGTTAATCAAAAGAGTCCAGAGCTGCACTTCAAATCACTAGAGCTTTCTAAAACTCATATCTACTCTCTTAGTGATTATTTTATTTACATTTTGAGCAGTGTGTGTACTCTGTATATTTTATACACACTCTATCTCCTGACCTAAGCTGGAGGATTTATAAATCCTTACTCAAACTTTCTATAACTCTCTTGTATCCCACTGTGGATAGTGGAAGAGGTCAAGTGTGACCTGGATAGCCTGTGTGCTATTGTTTTTGTTCCCACGTATAACTATGGTAGAGGTCTTAGTACCTGGAAAGTCTTTGCACTATTGTTTACCCCGATCCAGGGTGTAGATCAAATTTTATATAAATTGTTTGAGAGGACTAAGTCTCGGCTTGACACTGAACCTCTTGGTTATATCTTCTATGCATCATAGTTTAAATATAAAGTATATTATTATTTTCTCATTCCATTTCTAATTACTTTGAAATAAAATTTGTTTTAAAGTTACTTTGATTGTTAAACTATCAAGTGTTTATACTTATTATGAACAAGTAAGTTAGTTTCAAAAGTTACTTTAATATTCTGATTAAATTAACCAAGTCCTAATCAATCTTTGAGAAACTAATTGAACTCTTAAAATCTGTATAAATTCACTACATTTTAACTTGTTTTTAAATAGGGGGATTTTTAATAGAAATATTTTTAACAAAAATTTTAATTGGAACTCAATTCACCCCCCACTTGAGTATCCACTCTGACCAACATGTTTTTTATTGCATTTTTTCCAGTTTAATTTTAATTTAAATTATACAAATTATATGTTTTAAATTTTGAAAAATAGATTCCATATTTTTAATCAGGTCCAAATTTGGTGAATAGGTCCCTTTTATTTTTTTCTAATAAGAATAGCAACCTTAGTAAAAAAAATTACCACGGTAAAGGGTGAATTAGGTAATTAAGGTCAAAAATAAAATAATAAGGACCAAAGAATGGCCCCAAAACTTAATTTAATTTTATTTTATGATTATATCTCATCCAAAATCATCAAAATGTTGAATATATGGTTTTTTTCTCCATTTGGATGTGATTATAACCTTTATAATATTTTATAAAAAGAAAAATAAAAAATGTCACACTCTTGTTTTCAATAACTATAATATTTTTAATATGGGGATAACCAAAGGATGTGTTCATTTATAAATATTAATTTGAAATATAAATAATTTATATTCATCATGATAATTTATTTTTTATTTTTTAGAAAATAAATAATTACCTTAAATGTTTACACAACGTTGATGTAATAATTATTCAATTAAGTAAAAAATAAAATAAATGATATTAAAAATATTAAAAGTAGTATACTTTGAAATAATTAATATGAATCATAAATTTTATGGATAAAAATGAAATATTATAGAGGTTTTGATTCATTGGATTCAAATTCCTTTGTTTCCTTGATGTTATCAATGTCAATGTAAATCAATAGTTCTAAAATTGACATTAATGATATTTTATAACAAATAACATATTATTAAATGGTTTAAAAATCATAAAAAAAAACCTTATATTCTATAAAATTAATGTGAAGTGGTTAATTAAATAAACCATGGTTCATTTATGGGTCATTTTTTATTTTATAATAACATTATTAACCCTTAAAGGGTAGAAAACTTTAATATTATGGTAATCATCAAAAGGGTTAATAAAGGGTTAAAATAAAAATATAAGGGCAAAAATGTGATCCAAAGTTGTCTAAAATTTATTGTATGAGATGATTTAAACTCTTATTAATCTTATATTTAATATTATCAATTTGGATCCATATGGATATCAAAATTAATATTAATTTAATATTTTAAGAAATCTCAAGAGTGTCTCTCCTCTCTCTTATAAAAGGATGCCTCTTCTTCTCATTCCTTCACACCTCAAAATAATTTTTCTTTGGCCAATAACTATATAAATTTATTACTAAATCCCCTCACCATGTTCTATAGGACTTATTTTAGTAAGAATACCAATCTTAGAGGTTTTAAGGTATTAATTAAGGGATACTTTCTATATAAGAGGAAGATAAAGAATGTACATGACGAGTCGGAATCAAGGTAAAGGACTTCATTTTAAAAATAATCCTTTAATGTTTCCCTAAAAACTATTTTTATTCAATTTACATATTTTTAAAATTATTTTATGTATGTATTTATATGGATATAAGTGATTTATAAATTACATTTTATGTTTCTTTTGACTTTCTTTCAAAGGCTTTCAAAATGAATCTTTTTATGAAATGTTTTGACTTTCTTTACAGGAAGATAAAAGGAATGTTATATTTTAATGTATAATGTAACAAAAACATTTCCCTCTACCATAAATATTATTTTATGTTTTCATTCCTCTATAATCATCCATGTTTTCTTCAAATAAAAAACCTCTTTCTCTTTATTCTAGGAATTTTAGTTTTGAAAATTGGGTTTTAAAGAAAATGGATATATAAATATCTAAAATTTCTTTCTTATGGGTGAAAATAATATTTTTATAATTAAATATTTTATATTTTATGGTTATTTTATTCTTCTTGAGCATTTTTTATGATGATGGTTTGTTCTGTTATACACTAAGGATGGGTGTTTCCATGAAAAACCAAGGTCAGGTGAGCCCGTTATAGCTCCCCAATGCATTAGGTAAAGGGACAGAGTTAACTTATTAGGTTTCTCCTAAGTGATTATGGGAATATACTATGGTGGTTATTCTAATTATAATTGTGATGGTTAATTCAATTATACTTGTGATGGTTACTCTAAGTATAATTGTGATGGTTATTCCATGTATAAGTAAGAGAGATACAAAAATGATTCCTCAAGTTACCTACATGATTTATCTATTCTTGATAAGGGTTTTTATTATGATTTTACAAGGTAAAGTAAAGTATATTCTACTTAATAAGGTTGAAAAGTATAACTTTTTGAAAAAATTATTATGAGTTTTTCATGATTTCAAAGAAACTTTATGAGTACAAAAATGTTTATTTTGAGCATAAATTTTATTTTGAAAAAGGAAAATTTTTATAATTATTCATGGACTAATGGTTTATTTTTTTTATATCACTTTCTGAGATTTTTTTTCTCATCACACATTTTTAAAATGTGTTTCATAGGGTTTAAGGATTGGTAATGGGAAAGAAGAATTCAAGTTGAAATTCGTGAAGATTTTTCATGAAAAGAAAACATGTTTTATTTTAAAAGTTCTATATTGTGGGAAATTTTTTACCTAATTATTTAAAAATATAAACCTAAAAGATCTTTGGGAATTAAAGAATGTGAATTCAAGTCTAAAGACACTAGAAAATGTAATGTTTAAGGATTATTCCTTATAGTTATTATCATATAAAGGTTTAGATAACTTTAGAGGTCACGATAATGTTAATAGAATACCCTTAAAAGATTTTACATAATGGTAAAATTGAAATGATATAGAATTTGATGATTACCATGTTTCTTTATCTAAACTATGTTTTCTCAGAATGGTTTTTCACAGAGGAAATAGTAAAGCTGAAGTGTTAAGGCACCAAGGGGGTGATATCCTTCTGAATCAGCAACCTAAAATTATTAAAATTGGAACATATAAGTTTTTTACAGTAATGGATTATTTGAAATAGGCTATAAATGGTGGTGGTATCCATGATAGATAACAATAATATCTATCACAAAGAAACATGTAAATAGTGGAACATTTTATGAGACATATCCCTCTAGAATTTGATGGATCTTCTGACCCAATGGTAGTTAAAGGATGGATTAAATCCCTAGGAATGATATTTGATGTTATGGGATGTTCGGATCATCCAAATGTAAGTATTTATATTTAATATTTTTAATTTTAATCCAACCAATGGTGTTAAATAGTCAATAATATCAGGGAAATAGAGGAAATTGATGCCTTGGAATGGGATGAATTTGAGAATATCTTCCTTGAAAAATATTTTCCTAGAGATTATAGACTTATAATGGAAAAATAATTCTTAGAATTGAGGTGGATGGAGGATGATTTAGTGAACATGTAAAAATAAAACTTTAACTGATTGGAAAGGTACGCACCAAATTTTATCCATGATCTTGATAGTAAGATTAATCAGTTTTACTATTGATTGAATCCAAAATATCAAAGGGCATTGGATTACTATAAATTAAAAAGTTGTGAGAAACTTGTGTGATATGTTTAGAAGGTATAAATAGATTTTTATGATGATAATGTGTACTTAGACCACTAGTGGAAAAAGAGGTCTAGGTGGCAGGAAAATGGGGATAATAGGTCAAAGAAATATGATAGTAAAAAAATTAAGTTTTTAGTTTGTGAGAGTTGTGGTAAAAATCACAATGGGGAATGCCTTATAAAGTCTGGTAAGTTATTAAAATTCGGTAAGTTTGGGAACATGGCTCGAAATTGAAATGAAAAGGATCTTGGTATTGGTCATACCAATTCTGATAAATAGGTAGTAAAATTTTTTAAATGCAACAATATGGGTAATTATGCACATGTGTGTCAAGATAAGAACATGAATAAAGGGAATTATCTTGACTATAAGTATAAAGTTGTGGTAAAATCCTTTTCAAATACTTCATCATGTGTAGGTCCATCAAATAATGTGGCATTAGGTACATAGAAAATTCCACCTTAAGAAATGAAGCTAAAACTTATGGTAAAAACACATGAGAGAAGTATTAAGGGAAAAATAAAATATAAGAAACTTCATTTTTTTGTCTATGAAAATACATTACGTAAAAACCTTTTCATCTTTCTTCTAGTATATTTTGATGTTTTCTCGGTACGTATTGGCTTTCTATTTACCATGCTAATATAGATTGTAGATCTAAAGAAGTTTTTTTTAATAAAGAGTTTCAGTTTGTATACAAGAATGAAGCTATACCTTTAATAATATATCAAGAAGCTAAGAAATTGTTAAAATATGGAAATGAGAGTTATCTTTAAAATATTATTAAAAATATAGGAACTATTCAAATTAATGATGTGTCAATAGTAAAAGAATACCTATATGTTTTTCTTGATGATTTTTTCAATGTTATACCAAGTTGGGAAGATTAATTTACTATTAACTTAGTTCCTAATGCTAATCCAATTTCAAAAACCCCTTATTTAATTGATCAAGTGGAATTAAGAATTGAAAAAGTAGTTGAAGTAATTTCTTCATAAAGTTTTCATTCATCCAAGCACTTCACCATGGGGTGATCCTATCTTATTTTTTAAAAATAAATATGGTTCCATGAGGCTTTTCATTGATTATATATCTTTGAATAACATTACTATTAATAATAAGTATTTTTTGCCTCATATAAATTATTTTTTTGATCATCTCTAGGGAGATCAATATTTTTTAAAGGTTGACCTAAGGTATGGGTACTATCAGCTAAAGGTGAACAAATATGATATTCCGAAAATATATTTTTATACTAGATACTAGGATTATGATTTTTTGGTTATTCCCTCTATGTTGAGAATATTTTGATTCAACATTTAATTTATTTTTGATTTTGATGCTCACAGACACCCACATTTATGTTTCTAATGAAGTTACTCTAAGTGAATTTTAGGATAATAATTACTAGAATAATTATTTTTATTTTTGAAGAATTTCCATTCTTTAACCCATGGGATGTTATTTTATTTCTCAAAGTATAAATTATTTTGGACATGTTTTATAAGTAGTCTAGAAACATTGTTCATACCCTATGTTTTAAGGAGAAAATATGATTTATATACCCTATTTTTGGAATAAAAGTATGGATCGAAAACCCTAATTTTAGAAGCAACCCTACATTTTAAGAATAAATGTATGGTTCATAATACTTTCTTTTTTAATCAACTGTACTCTATAAATTGTACTTTTGGAGTTTATTGCTACATATAGAAACCCTATGTTTGACTTAGTCAAATACAGAGTTTTGAATTATGGATTATTTTTGTATTTTTGGAAATGGTCTATTCAGAATTAAATATCAATTTAAATATATTTAAAGACCGATTCAAAGTCTCATGTTCAAAATATTAAATCGTTCATATTTATAAGGGAAGTTACAACTTTATTTTAATATTCTAAATTCAAATATTTATGATTTATCATGCGATATTTCTGGAGTTGTTTGGACTAAATGAATTTAATACTCTTGTTAAATACCAATATTTTCATCTTCTTCTAAAGAAATAGATATTATTCATATGAAGATACAAATTTGTGTTCAAAAATAATAAATACATACTTGCTATAAAGCTAAAATTTTGGATACATACATGATTTGATTCGTATCTGGTTGATTGACTCATTGTTGTTACTGCTATATTTCTTTGTTAATCATTTGTTTCAATTTCAAAAAGCCCTTATCAGAGTTACACTTTGTATAAATACATGTTTAATCATCTAACTAGTGTTTTCTCTACTACTTTATAAAGAAATATTGTTTTAAATTGAATTATATTTTGTTGATGTTTTTGTTTATTGAAGATCATATATAAATGTTAATTGTTGCTGAAACTATGTGAAGAAGCTATTTGAACATCTATATCCTAATATATTATCTATTTAGAATATTTTATGATCCTACATAGTCATTTGTGGACTGTCATATTCTTTTACCAAGTTTTGGATATTTCAGTTCCCTGTAAAAGAACCAGAAGGCCTTGTAAAAACTTTTTTATAAGGTGTCAACTGCCTACACTCTGTTGTAGAGATCCATGGATGATCTACTAGTGAAAATTACAAAGCTCATGGAGTAGAGTGTTGGTGGAGTGGGGTAGGGTATTTTTTCCCCTAAACCACTATACATCACTGTGTGTTGTTCTTTCTTTTATTTATATTCTGCTAGTCACTTGTCTTTAAGAGAGAAGGAAATGATCGCTTTATTTCAAGAGGGACATTTCGAATTGGTTAAATTTTTTTTAAAGAACATAATTCACCCCCCCCCCTCCATCCCCATGTTTTATTATTTGTTGTTTTGTCCTAAAAATTGGTATCAAATGTTGTGATCTATTTCCTTATTTCTCTTGTTGATAATCCTTTTCACTTATACCTAACAATTAGCATCAGAGTAAAAGCTTCATTTAATATATTTCTATCTTTGAAGATTCTTCTAATTTTACCCAATACCAAAAATGGATAATAAAATTTTTATTCAAGTGGTTATATTTATTTTGACTTTAAAAATTTTCATTTAAAGATCCAATTAAAGATAATTCATAATGGTTGATCTTAGAGAAGGTATGTCGATGATCTATGCACCTTATTTTAGTAGTGAAAATTATGGATGTTGGAAAGCACACATGATTATTTATTTAAAAAATATTGAAATAAGAGAGTATTTAAAGTTAGTCAAGCCTTATGAAATTCTTAAAGATGATATTAAAAATGGAATTATGATCAAGAGAAATAATATGATCTTAATTTGGGAACTATGAATGTTATTGTCAATGGATTATGAATTGATGAATTTAATCAAGTCTCTTAGTGTGCTACTATATATGAGATGTGGAATACTATTTCTATTTCTTATGAATGAACCGATACTATCAGAAAACTAAGTTAAAATACTATAAAATTAAAATTTGATACATTTAGGATGCATGAATATGAAAGAATCACTCAAATGAATGTAATATTGATAGAAGTTGTTAATGATATTATTACCTTGGGAGATCCAATTAAAAAATTAGATAAATCTTTAAAAGTTATTAGAGTTTTACCCTCTAATTTTAATGTAATATCTACTGCTATTTAAAAATACACACCAGCTATATAATTGACAATGAAATAACTAATTGGCACCTTGATCATGTATGAAGCTGAAATGAAATTCAAAGATGAAAATAATATATCTATCAAAAAGGAAGATGTTGTACTCAAAACTAATATAGTTTAATCTTCTAATTTGAGTTATTTGGATTTAATTAAAGATTTAAAATAAATTTCTAAAATATTTGTAAAACTATACAAAAAGGGAAAGAAGAAATTAAAATAGAATAAAGATGATGGATGTTGTGGATTCAAATAAAAAGGTCACATAAAGTCTAAATATCTTGTGATTAAAGCTCAAAGAAAATATAGTTATAAAATAAAGGGTAATAAAGTCATTTAGACTAAATAGAGTTCTTATTTTGATTCAATTGATGGATCTACTACAAACTTTGAAGCTGAGCACAAAAATCAAATAGAAAATCTTTGTCTTATGTCTAATGCTGATGAGGTACAATTTTTTACTCTCAAAGTTATAATTCTGAAAATATTTCTTATAATGAACTTAATAAATATTTTTTTATGCTTAAAGACAAATTTTAATCTTTAAATAAAGAGTATAGAAATTTTATAAAATCTTATGATCTTATTTTAATTGATAAAGAGAGTTTGTCAAAGTGGATTTCAAATTTAAGATTTAGTCCTTACAAAAATTATTTTATTTTTCATGAAACTAAAATTAAAGAACTATTATATATATTAAATTCTTTAAAACAAACTTATAGTATACTTATCGAGGGAGAAATTTATTTGAATTAAATTCTTGGAAAAAAAAGATAAAAATAAGGAAAACTTGTGATTGATAATAATAGAGAAAAACCCAAGTTATATAGAAATTATTTTGTCCCTAGTTCAAAAAGAAAAAGTATATCTACCGTTAAATTTTTTCACTATATAATAAATGAAAATTATATCAATGCATTCTATTTTAGAAAATATCAAATTTTTGGTATCAATCATGTTTATTATTTGAAAGATTTATCTAACATTAATCTTAGAGTCTCTACTAAAAACAAATAGATTTGGTTACATAAGTCTTTAGTTGCTAACATTACCAGACCCAAAAGAATATGGGTATCAAAATTCACTTGTATTTGATATATTGTATGTGTGAACCACTGGAATTCATCATTATATCATTAACTGGATGCTTAAAAATTGTGTAAATTTCTTTTGAATACAAAATTCCAAGATCTAGAACTGTTAAACCATGAAGTATTTTATTTAAATATTAATATTATATTTAAATTCATTACTATTTTATACAAGATAAGAGAAACTTTTTATTATATTTTATGATTAAACTATTAAAACTATTATCACTCTATTATTTTATGTAATGAATCAGTATATTAAAATTTCGATTACATCATACATACTCCTCAAAGATTATTGCATATTAAAAAAAAATTAAGGTATTAAAATATCTATAAACTTTGTTTTATATATATTCCTAAAAAATTTCTCTAGGAAAGTTATAATTCAAAGGTAGCACATAATACTTGATTATATTAACCATATGTAGAAAGATAGGTTTATTTTATTAAAACCTGTGTTCTTAATTAATATTTCATTTTGTAAAACTTAAAATTTTCTTTTCTCTAAATTTATATTCAATTACATAATGTTATTTTTAAAATAGTTTTCTTATGTAAAGTTGTATTTTAAAAATTAAAATTTTAAATTATTAAAATTCCTTCTGGATTAAGAATCTAAAATGTCTCCTACAATATTTCAGGATGAAACCCTTCTTCTTACTCTTTAGAACCCTAAAATATTCTTCTTGAAACCTCTTAAACCTTTTGTCTTACTTATTTAACATTAAAAACTCAATGACTTATAAATAAGATAGTCCAAGAAACATGAATGGATATAGAACTCCAAGCTCATAGGAATATTATTCTAAAAAGATAAAGTGAGTTAATTCTTTTTCTAATGTTGTGACTGGTCTATTTAGAGAACATCCAGTTTCCTTTATTAAGGATTCCTTAGAAAAATCTTTTAGAAAAGATAAATAAATCCTTGGATTTGAATTAACATAAGTTCAATCCTCTCAAATAGTTAAGGATGAAATGATCTTTATAGATTTTTTGTCTAATTTTAAACTTCTTAATGAAGAATTAGTGAAGTTGTATAAAGATCTAAAAAGGTCTATAAAGTTGTATGAAGATATTAAAAAATATTATATTTCAAAAAAAAATACTCTTCAAATAAAGTATCAAAATTGTTGGGAAATCTCAATTTAAAAAGAAGAATTTGATGTGTTTAAAGTAAATATGATCATTTAAATAAAGACACTCAAATGATAAGTTTTAACTAAATCGTATCTTAATGAACTAAAATAGTGTTTAGTTAAGCAATTCTCATCTTCTTCAATGGATCAAATATCTATAGATGTTCAAAGGAGAATAAAAAAGTTTTTAAGAGTTCTAACTATTTTGAATAAAAGAGTTCAAAGTTTGGAGAGTACAGAAGAACTATTTAACCCTTCCTAAAATCTCAATTCTTTTTCACCTCTGTATATTATCCAAAGTCAAAGTAAAAAATATTTTTAAAATATGAATGTTTTTCTTTATTTTCAGGTTTCTCTAGTTTAAGTATAATTTTTATACATTAAACTATTTCTTAATTTCTTTTTGATGTCATAAAAATGGGTGGAATTTATGGAATAAATTTATAAAAATAAATAAATAAGAAATTGTTAAAGATTAAATATGAGAAATATATGGAAATAACTATGTTAAAAAAATATAATATATATGGGATAAAATTCATTATAAAAATATTTTTCTTTATGAGGGAAAAATATTCTTGAAATTTATTTATTCTAATATTAGTAAAATTTAATTTCTTATTCATGTTTATATTAATATTTGTTTTATGTATTTTATGATCATCAAAAAGAGGTGTTGGTCGGAGTGGACACTCAAGAGGGGGGTGAATTGAGTTCCAATTAAAATTTCTGTTAAAAACAATTTCTTTTAAAATCCCCCAATTTCAAAAACAAATTAAACTGTAGTGAATTTATATAGATTATAAAGGTTCAATTAGTTTCTCAAAGATTGATTAATTCTCAGTTAACTTAATCTTATGATTAAATTAACTTTTGAAACTAACTTACTGATTTATAACAAATATAAACACTTGCGAATTTAATTATCAAAGTAGCTTTGAAGATAGATTATATTTCAAAGTAGTAGCAGCGGAATATGAAATAAATATGTATAGTATGGATATAGAGTATAACTATAAGCACATAAAATTAACCAAGAGGTTCAGTCTCAAGCCGAGACTTAGTCCTCTCAAAATTTTATATAAGAATGATCCACACCCTGGATCGGGGTTAACAACAGTGAACACACTGTCCAGGTCACAAGACCTCTACCACAGTTCTTCGTGGGAAAATAAACAACAGCAGCAAGCTGTCCAGGTCACAAGACCTCTACCACTATCCACAGTGGGAAATGGAGTGCAAAAAGATTTGCTGAGGATTTACAGATCCTCCAGTGAAAGTACAGGAGTCAGTGTGTGTGTTTAATACAGCAGATAACACACACTGCTCAAAATGTAGAATAAATCACAGAACAAGAGATGTAGAGTTTAGAAGTGGTTCTGGTGATCTCAGTGTAGCTGTGGACTCCTTTGAATTTGATTAGAAGTAAGTCTGAGTCCTCTTCTTGTTTCTGTTGAGAAACAGAGTGTCGTAAGCTCCAGGTTCACAGGTGGTGAGAATGTAGTCGATGAAGTTCTTCTTGTATGCACAGAACATTCCTCGAGTATGCTTGATTGTCTATGAGCTTCTCTGTGTTCCTCTTGTGCTTGTGTCGTTTTTGGTATATTGGATGCACCACACTTTTCTGGTTCGCATTCGCGCTGCTTGTATTCTTCACACGTTCGCGCCTCTTATTTGTGGTATGTAGTCTTCTCGTATTTATCTCCCATCAGGGGACAGAAAAGATTTCTTTTCAGCAGGTACGAGGTACGGGTTCCTGACATCCGACAACCTTTATCAGATATTTGACAAATCATCAAAATGTATGATATGACCGTTAGATAAGTAAAATAAATTAAATGTAGGAAATAAAGAAATTAAAACAGTGAGTCGAGAATGTATGTCACTGTTGACTTCAACTGTGGTCTTCCAACTGTGGACTTCCTTCTGTGGACTTCCAACTGTGGACTTCCAACTGTGGACTTCCTTCTGACTGCTGACTTCAACAAAGGCTTGCTGTCTGTAGGCTTGCAAAGGTAGCTTCTAACTGTAGACTTCGATCATCTGTAGACTTAGTAGACAGAAGCTGTCTAACTGTAACCTTGACTGTAGACTTATAACTGTAGACTAGTTCGTCTGCGAACTTGTTTCAACTGTAGACTTGTTCGACTGTGAACTTGAGCAGAGATAACTTTGAACAGAAGTCTTGTAACTGTGACCTTCGTCTGTGAGCTTTGACAATAGATAGCAGTAGACTTGTAACTGTAAGCTTGTATTAGTCTTCGACTGTAACCTTGTAACTGTGAACTTATTGCAACAGTAACTTATGGTGACAGTTAACTGTAACTGTGACTTTGAGAAGAAAAACTCTGACTGTTAGTTAACAATACTAAACTTATGTAAATGCTAATGTAAGCTGTTACAGTAAAGTTATGAGAGTAAGAATATGAACTGTTTAGAATAAAATACGTTTAAGCATAGAATAATAAAATTAATGCAAAGGTTTAATACATCATAATCAATGTTTAAGCATGATTTGGGATTATCAAAACAGGTGATTCCAACAATCTCCCCCTTTTTGATAATCACAAATTATGTCAGTATGAAATATAGAAGTATCAGAGAGAAGTGTGCAAAACACAGTATTGGCAATATGAGCACAAAAATTAGGTATAATCCGCAAGGATTTCTCCTCTCTGTATAGTTTCATTTCTCCCTTGAGTTTCCCTATTTCTCCCCATTTCTCCCCCTATCTAGTTCTCTTTATTTCTCCCCCTTTGTGATTAACAAAAAGAAAGACAGAGAGAGAGAAAAGAAACATTGTATTAATAAGGAGTACAATACATGACCCAAAATGTGAATACATGATCCCTATCAAAAAAAAACATAAACAGACTCAATCCTCTTCATCTGGAGGTAAGGGATCTTTTCCTTTGGAGGAAGAAGATGGAGCAGGAGGTGAAGGATCAGCAGGCTGAGGAATGGCAGCAGGAATGTCTGGAGGGGCAGCAACAGAGGCTCCTGAAGGCCGGTAGTGAGTAGCTTGCCGAGGGATCAGTGGTCTAAGGCTTCTGAGGGCTTCAGCAGGAGACATTATGGAAGAACCACCGGGGTTGGAGACAGGTAGGGCAGGAGGAACTATAACAGGTGTGCAATCCACATGAAGAAAAGGTAGGAGCAGATTCCTGAAATCCATGATAATGTTTCCTCCTCTGTCCATGGCAGATAAGAAGTCATCTTTGTTTTCCAAGAATTTATCCAAAGCCGGGGTCAACTCTCGTAGCTTGCTAACTTGTTCTTTGAAGGCTTGAGTTACAGGAGGCAGCTTCATAGTTTCTAGCATGAGCTTGAAGTGGTTGGTCAACTGATGCTTGGTGAAAATCCGATCAAAGTAATAATCCACTTTACTTTTGATGGCCTCCTGAGAAGCAGTAGCAGCCTGCAGATGCTCACGAACAAAGCCACTGACTTCTCTTGTAGTAGCAAGGATCTGTAGGTCTGATGTGTCATTTGCACGGGCCTGAGTAAGCTCTTCTCTGAGCAGGCTTCTAAACTGCTCAAGGTCCACAGGAGAGCTAGATGAAGGAAGGGACTTGACTGAGAATGCCACTGTCTCCTTGAAGGACTGAGTCAGATTGCCAATCACTTTCTGAATGACAGCATCCTGATTGCTAAAGTGTTCTTTTACTGATTTCTTGAAAGCCTCAAATACTTCCACAAATTGCTTGACCACTTCTTTGATGTATCGAATCTCACTGGCCACTTGTGTCTGAGAGCTGCTCAGGGCAGTTAAAGAAGCAACTGATTGTCTGAGGGCCACTACTGCTCCAGTCCAGCTTTCAATTTGAGTGTGGCACACTTTCATTTCATCCATCACTTCTTTTATTGGACTTCCCACAACACATCCTAGAGAAAGTTCTAAGGATTGTTCCACATTTTTCAGCTCATCAAAAAGACTGGTTTTCAATTCAGCAACAGTCTGTCTGATGGTCTCCTTCATTTCAATCTTTAAGGATTCAAGGTCTTCCTTGGTGGCCAATCCTTCAGTTTCTAACACTGGAGAGCTGTTAGGTAGGATGACTGGATTTCTTGGTGGTTGGTTTTCCTCATCTGAATCCTCATAATTGAGTCCTAACACCATGTATCCTGGATCTGAGGTCCATCCTTCTATATCATATAGTACAGAGACTGAACCAACACGCTCCCCCTCACTTGGAGGTCCTTCCTGAACACTTTCTACCATCTGCTCAACTCTGGGTAACTCTAAGTTCTCTTCTGTAGCTCTAGCAGGTTCCATATTTGCTTTCTCTGTAGTTTCAGCAGTGAGGTTAGCCTCCTTCTCTGTTGGGTCATCAACCACTTCCATGACAACAGTAGTAGAGACCACTCCTGCTTCCTGGTCAGACACTGACTTGTCTGTATACCCTATCAGAGGGCTCATACTAAGTTCTTCTGCAACAGTTTCTTGATTTTCATTTGAAGATCCAGCCTCTTTTGCTTCAACTGTATCATCCTCGTCAGAGGTGTCCTTGACAAAATACTGAGATGCTTCTTCTTCTTCTTCTGTAGTCTCAGTCTCACTGTCTCTTAGAACAGGTTCTCTACTGGGTAGTTCTTTTGGAGGGCTTGCTGCTCCAAATGTCACTGTCCTGACAGGACTGTGAGTAGTATCAGGATCACTCCCTTCATCAATTGGAGTGTTCTCTCTTGCAGAGTTACCAGCTGCTGCAATCTGTTCATCATCTGAGTATACAGGTTCAGGCTCATCAGGCTTTAAGCCTGGATCTCTCCTATCTCTCGGTCTAGAGGGATGAGTAGAAGGGCTAAAATTCTCATAAATTCTCTCCTCATCATTCACCCATGATTTCTTCCAGGGATTCCAACTGATCTTCATGAATTTGCAGATTACTTTCGAGATACATACACTTTTCTTTGCCACTATCAACTCTTCCTGACTTCCAGCTGCACCTTTCACTTTCAACATAACCGAAATGAGTTTAGCATGAAACAAGGCACTTGATTTTGAGCTTGCCTTTATCATGTCCTCCATCTGAGCCATCAGCAACCTATAAAGGTTGACCTTCCTTCCATGCTTTAATAAGTACATCAAGTAAATATCCTGATGCTTCAAAGTTGCAAAATCTCCTCTTCTAGGACTCAGCACATGCTGGATAAACTTAAACAGAAGCCTGTCCTCTCCATTCATTTCAGTAGCAATAATCTTCCTTACAGTGCCATTGCCTGTCAATTCTTCCAGAGCTGTCTCATGATCAAAGATTCTACTATTTGGAGGAGCCGCTCCAGAATAGTAGTTGTAAATACCCTCATGAGGAACTCTTAAACAAGCAGCCCATTCAGCAGATGAAAAACTGACTTCATTGCCGTTTACTCTGGATACTAGTCTATGCAGATCATCCTCTTCCTCGAACTGTAGATATTCATAGAACTCCTTCACCAGCTTCGGGTAGTATGGTCCATTATTGTTTGCGAAGCATTCGGTCCATCCTTGATCATTAAGCACTGCCAGTACTAATGATCTGCTCGATAAAATCCACTCTTCACTTAGCTCCTTCTCAGCAACTATTTCTCTCTTAGTCAGATGTGGATTAACAGGTCTCATCGAGGCGTTCCCGGTGCCACTGGATTCGACTTGAGTCCTCTTCGGCATTGGTGCATCTTCGTTGACAGTCGGGGGTCGCTTTGTTCTGGCCATTGGAACTGAATGAGGTTTCGAGGTTCGGTTGAAGGTTTAGGGTTTAGGACTTGAGAGAGCAAGGTTCGAGATGAGTGGATTGAGATATGTTCGATGTTCTCAATTTTATCATTTAGGGATTTAGAAATAAAAGTATAAAGAAAAGAAACGGTTCGAATTCCCGCAAAAATAAAATAAGATTAAACAGCGAAACAGCCTACAGAGAGATGTAACAGTGAGGTACACCAGTGAGGTCTAACTGTGAGGTTTCAACTGTGAGGTTTCAACTGTGAGGTTTCAACTGTGAGGTTTCAACTGTGAGGTTTCAACTGTGAGGTTTCAACTGTGAGGTTTCAACTGTGAGGTTTCAACTGTGAGGTTTCAACTGTGCTATAATTAATCATACCTAACTCATGTTTGATGTAACTTAATCTCTCAGAATTCAAAGGCTTTGTAAAAATATCAGCTAACTGATGTTCAGTGCCAATGAACTCAAGAGTGATATCACCTTTTTGATAATGATCCCTCAGAAAGTGATGTCTCACATCAATATGTTTTGTCCTAGCATGAGATACTGGATTTTTAGAAATGTTAATAGCACTTGTATTGTCACACCTTATAGAGACATGTTTGAATTGATATCCATAGTCTAGTAAAGTGTGTTTCATCCACAAGATTTGTGCACAACAGCTACCAGCAGCTATATACTCAGCTTCGGCAGTAGACAATGCAACAGAATTCTGCTTCTTACTACACCAAGATACTAGTGACTTGCCTAAAATGTGACATGTTCCAGAGGTGCTCTTTCTATCTAACTTGCAGCCAGCAAAATCAGCATCAGAATAACTTAATAAATCAAATGATTGTCCTTTTGGATAAAATAATCCCAAATTGGGAGTATGTTTTAGATATTTGAAAATCCTTTTAACAGCAGTCAAATGAGACTCTTTTGGATTGGCTTGAAACCGAGCACACATGCATACACTGAACATGATGTCAGGTCTACTGGAAGTAAGGTACAGTAGACTACCTATCATACCTCTGTAATTGGTTTGATCCACTGGTTCACCAGTTTCATCACTGTCCAACTTGCAAGTGGTGCTCATAGGTGTGTCACTGCCTTTGGTGCCATCCAAAGAAAAACGTTTTAGAAGATCTTTAATATATTTACTTTGGTTCAAAATAATACCATTTTTATTTTGAAAGATCTGAAATCCAAGGAAAAATTTGAGTTCTCCCATTAAACTCATTTCAAACTCATTTTGCATTATTTTTGAAAAATCCACACATAAAGAATTTTTTGAAGATCCAAAAATAATATCATCCACATATATTTGTACTATTAAGACATCTTTAGAAATCCATTTAATAAAAAGAGTAGGATCAGCTATCCCTTTAGTAAATCCTTTTGAAATAAGAAAAGAGCTGAGCCTATCATACCAAGCTCTTGGAGCTTGCTTTAAACCATATAAAGCTTTAGATAGTTTAAAAACATGATTAGAAAAATGGGGATTTGTAAAACCAGGAGGTTGTTCCACAAATACATCCTCAATTATATATCCATTTAGAAAAGCACTTTTAACATCCATTTGATATAGTTTGAAATTCAGATGAGCAGCATAAGCAAGTAATATCCTAATGGCCTCTAGTCTAGCCACGGGTGCAAAGGTTTCCTCATAGTCTATTCCTTCTTCCTGACTATACCCTTGTGCAACTAGCCTGGCTTTGTTTCTGATTATGTTACCAAACTCATCAACTTTGTTTCTAAACACCCATTTTGTGCCTATGGTAAGAGTGTCTTTAGGTCTTTCCACTAATTCCCAAACTTTGTTTCTTTCAAACTGATTTAGTTCTTCTTGCATAGCCATTACCCAGAATTCATCACTGATAGCATCATTGACATTTTTGGGTTCAAGCTGTGAAAGAAAAGCTTGATGTTCAACCTGATTTCTTAGAGAAGCTCTAGTTTGTGTTCCTCTATCAAGATTACCAACAACAGCATCTAAAGGATGATTCTTTAGAATCCTAGTTGATTTGGTAAAGGTTGGACTAGAGATTTCAGGTTCATTTATAGGTTCGGGTTCCACAGAGGAAGATTCTGGAAAAAGTCCAGAACTGGATGTTTTTATTACAGGTTCTTTAGATTTGTCATTTAGGTCCAGAACAGATAAGTCTTCTTCAACATCTTCAAGAGAAGTTTTAGACTCATGTGGATCAGTCTCATCAAACTTGATGTGAACAGATTCTTCCACACATTTGGTTTTCTTATTGAACACTCTATAGGCTTTACTAAACATAGAGTAACCCAGGAAAATTCCTTCATCACTTTTTGGAGCAAATTTATCAAGGTTATCTTTAGTATTCAGAATAAAGACTTTGCAACCAAAAACTCTAAAGTAATTAACCTTAGGTTTCCTATTGTTCCACAACTCATAAGGGGTTTTCTTAAGAACCGGTCTGATCAAGACTCTATTAATGACATAACAAGCTGTATTTACAGCTTCAGCCCAAAAGTAAACAGGCAGGTCATATTCATTAAGCATAGTCCTGGCAATTTCTTGCAGGGTTCGGTTTCTTCTTTCCACTACACCATTCTGTTGGGGTGTCCTAGGGGCAGAAAAGTTATGAGAATAGCCATTGAGTGAGCAGTAAGATTCAAATTCTTGATTCTCAAACTCACGGCCATGATCACTCCTCAAGGTCTTAATCTTAAGTCCACTAAGATTTTCTACAGACTTAGAGTATTTAACAAAGGAAGAGCAGGCTTCACTTTTGTGAGCTAGAAAGTATACCCAAGTATATCTAGAAAAGTCATCTACAAGAACATAGACATAGTGCTTCCCATTTAGACTTGAAATTCTTGATGGTCCAAACAAATCCATGTGAACCAGTTCAAGTGGTTGAGAAGTTGAAACTTCTTTCTTTGGTTTAAAAGAAACTTTGTGTTGTTTTCCCTTTTGACAGGGATTACACACTTTGTCATTTGGGAATTCAAGCTTAGGTAGGTCTCTAACTAGGTGTTTCTTAGAGAGTTTTCTAAGTGAGTGAATGTTGCAGTGTCCTAATCTCCTATGCCACAGCCAAGACTCTTTATGAAAAGCATTTAAGCAAGTAACATTATGTTTAGCTAAAGTGTTTAAGTCAACAGCATAAACATTTTCATTTCTTAAGGCAGAAAATATTAAAGCATTTTTGGAATTATAAACATCACAAGAATTGTTTTCAAACTTGACATTAAAGCCATCATCACATAATTGAGAAATGCTAAGTAATTTGTACTTAAGTCCATCAACAAATAAAACTTTGGAAATTAATACTGAGTTAGTGTTACCAATCTGGCCTAGGCCGATGATTTTTCCTTTTGAGTTATCACCAAAAGTGACATATCCTCCATCAACCTTTATTAAGCTTTTGAAGCAGGAATAGTCCCCAGACATGTGTCTTGAACATCCACTGTCTAAGTACCATACCTTCTTGTAATTGCTTTTCAAACAGATTTCCTACAAAACAGATTAGACAAGAAATGACTTTGGTACCCAGATTTTCTTGGGTCCAGATATGTTAGCAATCAAGGATTTAGGTACCCAGATTTGTTTTATGGGTCCCATACAATTAATAGATGCAACAGATTTAGAGAGATATACTTTATTTGATCTACAACTATTTAAGTAACCAGCTGAGACATACGAATTTCCAAAACTAGAACTAGCAGGATTTTTTCCAGACTTAATAAATCGGGTTTTAGCAAACTGTCTTTGTCCAGGTTGGTATCCCAAGCCAGTAGCATACTTAGGTGCAACTTGCTTTCCTAGCAGTTGGGTTAGAGTATCTTTTCCATTTGTGAATGTTTCTAAGTCCTTTCTAAGTTGTTCATTAGATAGTTTCAGTTCTGTATTCTCCTTTAATAATTGAACATTTTTCTCTTTTTCTACATCAAGTGCAGACTTGACACTTGCAGTAAGAGCATGCTGTTTCTTTAAAGACTTATATTTATCCTTTAGTTCATTACACGTTTCTTCCAGCATATTACAGTATTCAGTCAATTCATCTTTAGACATATTTTCAGAATCAGAACCAGATTCTGCTTCACCTTCAGAATAATAAGAGTTTAAAGTGGGAGTGTCTAGGGTTACCTCAGATGTGTTTGTCATGAAACACATATTAGCACGATTTCTTTCAGAATCACTGGACTCTGATTCACTTGTGCTGTCTTCTGAAGCACTCCAGGTGGCCTTCATAGCTTTCTTATAATTCTTGTCCTTGTACTCATATTTCTTCTTGAATTTTAGCTTAGGACAGTCAGCTTTGATGTGTCCTTTCCTTTTACATTCATAGCAAACTATGTCTTCTTCTTTATCAGTTTTCTTCCAATCTTTCTTCCACTTACCTTGTCTATCATACTTACCCTTGTAGTTTGGTTTTCTGAAGAACTTCTTCTTCCTATAGAACTTCTTGAATCTCCTTGCTATTTGTGCCATCTCGGCATCACTGTCAGAATCTAAGTCTTCACTGGATGAGCTTTCAGTTGGTATATGCACTTTCTCCTTGTCTTTGCTCTTTGATGCAGTAGACTTAAAAGCTACAGATTTTCGTTTTGGTTCCTCATCCTCTTCTTTATTCACCTTTAGCTCTTCTTCGTACATCATCAGCTTACCAATTAACTCCTTGACAGGCAAAGTTCCAATATCACAGGATTCTCTAATTGAAACGGATGTGCCTCTCCATCTGTCAGGCAGACATCTCAATAATCTCATGATTTGCTCCTTTGCTGGAACAATCTTCCCGAGTGAGCTCATTGTGTTGACTATCTCATTAAACCTGAGATACATATCAGAAATAGGTTCATCAGCTTTCATCTTAAAGTTATCATATTTGATAGTATAAGTGTTTAACCGCATTTCCTTGACATTAGTTGTTCCTTCATGAGAAACAGCTAAGGTGTCCCAGATTTCAAAAGCAGTTTTACAAGCAGAAATTCTATTGAACTCCTCATCTCCTAGAGCACAGTAGAGAGCATTCACAGCCTTACAATTATTATTGTAAGCTATCTTAGTAGGTTCATCCCAAGTTATTCTTTCAGTTTCTGGAATCTTGTATTGAGACTCTATAGCAGTCCAAATATCAAAACCCATACTTTCCAAATGAATTTTCATTTTGAGCTTCCATTGGGCATAATTCACACCATTAAAGAAGGGTGGCCTGTTAGTAGCAGCACCTTCTAGTCTATTATCCATAAGGAAATTCTAGAAAATGTTTTAAAGAGATAAAATTTAGAACTAACAGAAATTTAAGATCTTTTAGATAAAACCACAATCACAGTGTAAAAACAGAGAGTTAAAATAAAACTTTGAGCAAGTATAACAGAGATAAACACAACCTTTGATACCAAATGTTGGTCGGAGTGGACACTCAAGAGGGGGGTGAATTGAGTTCCAATTAAAATTTCTGTTAAAAACAATTTCTTTTAAAATCCCCCAATTTCAAAAACAAATTAAATTGTAGTGAATTTATATAGATTATAAAGGTTCAATTAGTTTCTCAAAGATTGATTAATTCTCAGTTAACTTAATCTTATGATTAAATTAACTTTTGAAACTAACTTACTGATTTATAACAAATATAAACACTTGCGAATTTAATTATCAAAGTAGCTTTGAAGATAGATTATATTTCAAAGTAGTAGCAGCGGAATATGAAATAAATATGTATAGTATGGATATAGAGTATAACTATAAGCACAGAAAATTAACCAAGAGGTTCAGTCTCAAGCCGAGACTTAGTCCTCTCAAAATTTTATATAAGAATGATCCACACCCTGGATCGGGGTTAACAACAGTGAACACACTGTCCAGGTCACAAGACCTCTACCACAGTTCTTCGTGGGAAAATAAACAACAGCAGCAAGCTGTCCAGGTCACAAGACCTCTACCACTATCCACAGTGGGAAATGGAGTGCAAAAAGATTTGCTGAGGATTTACAGATCCTCCAGTGAAAGTACAGGAGTCAGTGTGTGTGTTTAATACAGCAGATAACACACACTGCTCAAAATGTAGAATAAATCATAGAACAAGAGATGTAGAGTTTAGAAGTGGTTCTGGTGATCTCAGTGTAGCTGTGGACTCCTTTGAATTTGATTAGAAGTAAGTCTGAGTCCTCTTCTTGTTTCTGTTGAGAAACAGAGTGTCGTAAGCTCCAGGTTCACAGGTGGTGAGAATGTAGTCGATGAAGTTCTTCTTGTATGCACAGAACATTCCTCGAGTATGCTTGATTGTCTATGAGCTTCTCTGTGTTCCTCTTGTGCTTGTGTCGTTTTTGGTATATTGGATGCACCACACTTTTCTGGTTCGCATTCGCGCTGCTTGTATTCTTCACACGTTCGCGCCTCTTATTTGTGGTATGTAGTCTTCTCGTATTTATCTCCCATCAGGGGACAGAAAAGATTTCTTTTCAGCAGGTACGAGGTACGGGTTCCTGACATCCGACAACCTTTATCAGATATTTGACAAATCATCAAAATGTATGATATGACCGTTAGATAAGTAAAATAAATTAAATGTAGGAAATAAAGAAATTAAAACAGTGAGTCGAGAATGTATGTCACTGTTGACTTCAACTGTGGTCTTCCAACTGTGGACTTCCTTCTGTGGACTTCCAACTGTGGACTTCCAACTGTGGACTTCCTTCTGACTGCTGACTTCAACAAAGGCTTGCTGTCTGTAGGCTTGCAAAGGTAGCTTCTAACTGTAGACTTCGATCATCTGTAGACTTAGTAGACAGAAGCTGTCTAACTGTAACCTTGACTGTAGACTTATAACTGTAGACTAGTTCGTCTGCGAACTTGTTTCAACTGTAGACTTGTTCGACTGTGAACTTGAGCAGAGATAACTTTGAACAGAAGTCTTGTAACTGTGACCTTCGTCTGTGAGCTTTGACAATAGATAGCAGTAGACTTGTAACTGTAAGCTTGTATTAGTCTTCGACTGTAACCTTGTAACTGTGAACTTATTGCAACAGTAACTTATGGTGACAGTTAACTGTAACTGTGACTTTGAGAAGAAAAACTCTGACTGTTAGTTAACAATACTAAACTTATGTAAATGCTAATGTAAGCTGTTACAGTAAAGTTATGAGAGTAAGAATATGAACTGTTTAGAATAAAATACGTTTAAGCATAGAATAATAAAATTAATGCAAAGGTTTAATACATCATAATCAATGTTTAAGCATGATTTGGGATTATCAAAACAGGTGATTCCAACAAGAGGGATATTTTTGAGTACGTGTTGATTCAACAATTTTGTTAATTTATTTTTGATTTTTATGCTCACAAACACCCACATTTATGTTACTAATGAAGTTACTTTAAGTAAATTTAAGGATAATAATTAATATAATAATTATTTTTATTCTATAATAATATTAATTTTTTAACCCATGGGAGATTATTTGATTTTTCAAAGTATAAGGTATTCTATAAATGTTTTATAAGTAGTCTGGAAACACTGTTCATACCCTACATTTTAAGCAGAATGTATGGTTTGTATACCCTATATTTGGAATAAAAGTATGGATCAGAAACCCTATTTTTTTAAGAAACTATAAATTTTAAGAATAAACATATGGTTTATTATCCCTACTTTTATAATCAACCATATGATGTCAACCGTACTTTTGGATTTTATCTCTACATAGAGAAACCCTACATTTGACTTGGTCAAATACAGATTTTTAAATATGGATTATTTCCACATTTTATAAAATGGTATCAATGGAATTAAATATCTATTTAAATATATTTAAATACCAATTCAAAGACTCATTTTCAATATATTAAATCATTCATATTTCTAACTAAAATTGTGACTTTCTTTGAAGGTTCTGAATTCAAATATTCATGATTTATCATTTGATATTTCTAGAGATGTTTAACCTAAAGGAATTCAACCATCTTGTTAAATAATGAGATGTTAATCTTATTCTAAATACACATATATTATTATTCTGAAGATACAGATGTGTGTTCTAAAATAATAAATATCCATTGCCTCTAAAGATACACTTTGGGAACATACATTATTTGATTCTTATCTGGTTAATCATCTCACTATTGTTGCTACTATATTTAATTGTTAATATTTTATTACATTTTAAAAAAGAACTTATTAGAGTTACACTTTGAAGAAATACATGTTTAATCATCTACCTGGTGTTTCCTCCACTATTGTCTAAAGAAATCATGTTTTGCATTGAAGTATATTTTGTTGTTTTTATGGTTTATTGAAGACCATATAAAATTGTCATTTGCTTCTATAAATGTATGTCAAAGCTGTTTCAACATCTACATCCTAATATATTATCTATTTAAATCATTGGTTTCTCGTACTTAGTCATTGGTGGAGTTCCATATTCTTGTACTAAGCTATGGATATTTTAGTTCCCTATAAAGGAACCAGAAGGCCTTGTAAAATTCTTGTTGTAAGGTGTCAACTACTTTAACTCAGTTGTAGAGATCCCTGGAAAATAGATATACTAGTGAAAATCACCAAGAACGTGGAGTAGAGAATTAGTGAAGTGAAGTGGGGGATTTATGTGTCCCGAAACACTATACATAATTGTGTGTTATTCTTTCCTTTATTTATATGCTTCTACTCTCTTGTCTTTAATAGAGAAGAAAAGGATCGCTTCATTTTAAGAGGGATGTTTCAAATTGGTCAAGTAATTTTTAATGAACACAATCCCCCCCCTGTGTCTTTTTCTTTGTTATTTCAACCTAACACTTTGGGTTAACAAATTTCCCAACTATATTTATTGATCTTATAAAAATAGTATTCCATGAATATTTGGATAAGTTTTTAGTTATTTTTATTGATGATATCTTTATTTATTCAAAAAGTTGTGAGGATCATGAAAAACACCTGAGTATTGTTCTTCTAACCCTGAAAGAAAAAAATTATACATAAAATTTATCAAATGTGATTTTTGGTTATAGTGGATTTCATTCCTTAGACGCGTCATAAATAAAGATGGAATAACTGTTGATCCTTACAAAACTAAATTGGTTGAGGAATTCACAATACCTAAAAATGTTTATTTTTAATTTTCTTGGGTTAACAGGTGACGGGCCCAAAGGGTGTTGTTATTTACCTACGGGTCTAATCAAAATACAAAATTTATAAAAACTCAAACTTTTTTACTTGATTAATTAAAATATAGTATTAGGTAAGTTTGAGGTTGAACCCATAAATATGGTGAATTAGTTTAATTATATTTTTAAATAAAAATGTTTTATTAATTGATTAAATAAGTTGGAAAGAATCATAAACAAGTTTGAAGGCAGTTTGAAGAAAAAGTAAATGAAGGCAAAACAAATTGGTTTGATTGAAATCATATTTGAAGGCATGTTGAGATTCTATAGTTTCAGGGTTTGGGTACACTTTTATTTTAGTAATTAAATCAATTAATACAAATGTTTCATCGGATTTGAGACAAGGTGGGTCCAATGGTCATGGTGTCCTCTCCTTAATCCAGAAATCCCCATTTTCCCTTAGTCGGGTAGTTTAGGGCATTACCAAATCAAGTTTATCTTGATACTATATTTAAACTTGGTTTCCCTAAATGAAACAAGGGTCATGTATCAATTTAGGGTAACCAATTTCATAATTCAAAGGTTCCTTTCATATTTATTAACCAATGTTCATGATTAAAAAAAGGGAAAGGAAATGGAATTGGATTAATAAACTATGGAAAACCAAATAAATGAATATAATAAAAGAATTAAATCCAATGGTACCTTACCACTTAGACTAAATTACCCTATCACAAGGTGGGTTTTACTCCATCATCCTAGTGACTATCAAGTAATGGGTAAGGAATAAAACAAAAGAAATTGTAAAAAATTGGAGAGAAATTGGTGGAGGATCCTATAGTAGTACAACTTCTCACTCTAGACTTTGGTCTTTCGATATCCTAGAATCATCAGCTCAGCCCACTATTTATAGATTCCCAAAGGACTCGTGTAGAATTCAATGGAATCATAATGGGCCAAAAAGTGATCATGGGTGGTCCTAGTGTCATAAAATAGGTCTACGCCCTTAATTGCATCGAATCTGTTTGTTTTTGGGTGATCCTAACATTTTCACCACATGTAATGTTTTCAACATGTGTAATGTTTTCACCACCTTTAATGTTTTCACCACATGTAATTTTTTCACCACATGAAATGGTTTCATAGAATAAAATCATCCTTCATTGTGTGAGGCCTCCTTTAAGTGTAAATCATGGTCGTCTTTGCTCCTTTTGCCTATTTCATATAAATTAATACATCCTGAAAAATATGAATGATATCATTAAATAAGAGGAAAATAATTAATCATTTAAATAATAAAAGTGTTGTATTTTAATATCAAAAGGTGTTAATTATATTTACTCATCAAAATCCCCCCACACTTGAATTAAAACGTGTCCTCAAGGATGGAATCTCAACACACTACAAAGGATGTTCACCTTACCATGATTTAAACTCAATATCAATAAAAGTAATTGATAAAATGGGAAATTAAAATTTAAAATATCACATAGGAAAATCCATAAACACCACATTTTTCAAAGAACAAATAAATTAAATATTTTACTTTTTATCTTTTAAATAGATAATCCTTTTCATTTATCTATTTTTATTTTTCAATTCATTAATAATATGCATGCCATTTGAAATTTACCTCTCTTTGAATTTTTCAACTCATAATCAGGGTATAATTGTAAATAGAGTTTATCACATAACTCAAGAACATGTCACTTACCATAGGATTTTAATTCATCTACTTTCTCCACTATGTAGAGACAAAATCACAAACAATCATGAGGGCTACACCATATAGGATCAAATGACTCTAAGTCTTAGGGTAGGTAGGTAAATGATGCAAAATAAGTAAATCTAAAAAATGAGTTTTGTCTCTAAATTAATTTTCATGATAATCAAAAATATCTCAATGAAAGTATCCTCTCTCCCCAGTATCTCAAAGAAGGCTCGTGAATAGATGAAATGAAGAAAATGAAACACCCTCTTGTATTCTTTGTCTCTTTTTTTATTTTTTTTATTTTTTTTTCTTTCGAAAGTTATATATGGGGAAAATATCATAGTCTCCACCCAACCCAAAATGATATACTCATGAAACTATTTTTAATTGTTATAATAATAACACTGATCAAACAATGGTAATTTTTTAATTTCCCAATACTCAACCCATTTTTTCATTTTTTTTACAAGAGGGTGTGAAATAAATATAATGAATCTGTCATCCCAAAAATCTAGTGAAAATTACCCCCTACACTTATCCATTACAAAATGTGAATCCCATCCACCAGTATCCATATCCCCTCACTTAAATTTGATCATATTTCAAAATACTAGAGCGGGGTGGGAAAAGAATAAATGGGTTTGTAACACAACTCTTCCATGATAAGGTTATTCATGGATTCTATGAGATTTAAAAAATATTGATGCAAGGTGAGTCTTAGGATAATGGGTAATAAATTAAATTTTCTCAATCATATTAAATGTGAATTTTGCGTAATCATGGATTTTATGAAATGCAAAGAATGTTCTATAAGTAAGCATGATTGAGTCTCTTACGAAATATTTGATAGAAATAATATGAAATATTATGCTCATAGGATGTCTCAGGAATGAGAATGGAGGGTTGGTACAACTACTCATAGAAATTCATACGAATTATAAAATCAATTAATGAAAATATTATAAATCCAAATCATGGAAAACCTTATAAAAATTTCATTTAAAAAAATAAACAGTATCCTTAAATCATGATTTTCCAAATCATAATCCACATACTTATCCCTACAAATTCTTTTCCCCAATTTTATCATTTAAATTTACTGATAAAGAAATTTAAAATCATTGCATGGTAATCATCGTAGGTATTTTATGTCTTCGTATTTAGTTGATTAAAGCATGAATTAAGTGAGATCATGTAATTGGAAAGTAAAATCTCTAAAAAAATTAAATTTTTGGAATACAATTGAAAAATAAAAAATTGAAATTCTTACTCCCTTTTCGAATTATATTTCAAACTTTACTATGTAAGTTATGACTACACCAGATTCTGAATGTGTATAAATTTCACGATGTGTATTATCTAGATTTAATGACATGAATGGTGTTCATGACATGTATTTTTGTATTTGAAATTGGTTTTAATTCTTTAATAGTGTTCTTTTTTTTGATAAATTATCGTCTCATCACATTTATTAAAAATTCAAAATTGCTATTAAAATTTAATATTTTTATATTTACATAAGTATCTTCTTAAACATTTAAATGTTTAGTGTTTATGAAAATGTTTTGATAATGTTAATAGTTTAATAAATGTTATATTTTATTCACTTAATGTTTGTTAATATTTTTTTATCTAAAAAATTGTTCATGTATTGTGAGACACCAAGGCTAGCCCTCAACCACACTACAGGGAACCAAGGGGTCGACCCTATGGGAATTTCTACCTTTCGAAGCCCATATAGAGGTTTATGAGTGATCGACTATGTATAGTGCATGCCTATTACTAGAGGGCCCATGTATAAGGCCCATATAGTGTGCCCGTAAGGTGCATGGGTTGGGCTTGGTAAGACCGTTGGGTCATAACCCATGTGTGTGATAGTGTAACCAATATTGATCCCTCGTAGCTAGCTCTAATAGTGGGAAGAGGTGGGTTGTATGATATATCATAGCCTCAATATTTCCCAGAATCGATGTCGAACACATTTTGGCTTCACTATTCATCTGGTTTAAAAAACTCGGACAGATCTTCGGTCGTCAGATCAGATCTATATGCTCTGTTTGATCTCCTTATGATCTCTTGTGTCTTTATTTGAACTCTCATGCATATATTCTTAAAATTTTCTATCATATTCAACCTTCATCACCTCCCAAATCCTGGTTTGACCATTCTTCAACTAAAGCAATAGTTCTTCAGTGTCGTTCTTCTTTGAGCTCTTGCCTGCATGGTACTTATCATGGCATGAAATTCAACAGTTTATTCTTCTTCTCCACAATATTTCCCTAGTAGATCATGAACCACTGGTAGATCCATCATCATCGGTAGATCTCTATCCTCTAGTATTTCACATATTTGGTCTTCAGTGCATGTGATAGTTGTTCTCTCTACCACTATGGCATCTCCATTAAACATTGGCTGATGTTTTTACCACATGATGGAAGCTCCATTTCTCAATAGTGGATAATTGTCCACTAGTATATATTGCACCAATAGATCATTACAATAGTCAAATGTTGACTGGTAGATCTTTTTTCATTGATAGATCATTCTCACTAGAAGTTTCTTTCGTTGATGGAAGCACCCTTGCAAACCCACAAAAGCAACTACACAGCTTCTCCTTGATCATCTTTATTTTTTCTCTTAGTTTGTACGGTGATTTTTTCACTTGTAGATTATTCATCCATAAGTAGTTATATTTTTCATCAGTACATTATTAATCCACTAGTATTTTTTTCTTCTTCAATGGATTCTCCAACAGCGGCTCCTTTAATGTCGTTCCATTCTAATCACTCGTAGTGGTGTTGGTATTCACTGGTAGATTCATTTACAGCAATTATAGATTAATATACCATTGTAAATCCACTAGTATATCACCATAACTGGTATATATTTTCACCTATGGTAGATTTTGACACCTAAAAATTCACTCCATGCAATTTTCTAAATAATTCATGATATTATCCTTACTTAGACACAAAATGTCGAGTTTGAGTAGAAATGTGTCTTTAGGCTGGAAGAAGGAGAAGATTGTTTTTCCATGTTCTCTAAAAATTATCACAGACTAGGGGATGAAGATTTCTCAGAAACATTGACCAATCCAATGGCATAGTGGTGAGAACCTTACTCTGTGTAGGATATGGATTTAGAATAAGAGGTGGGGTTGTATGTGTCACAACCCAAAACATCCTTGGCTCGGCCTGAAAAGTTCATGGTGCGGCTCTCCATTTTTAATGGGGGTAAATGATGATAGAGAAGGGACCATCTCATAGGGATGGGACTAAATATCAAAACTAATCTTGAGTCAATATGTTTGGGTGCATTCCCTATGGTATAGACCAGAAGTCTCTCCCAGGTGGTTCACCCCAATGGTTCACCAGGTAGGGGCTCACCCTGGTGGTCCTACGTGTACACAACCTATACACCAAGAGGCTCACATAGTCCCTAACTACATAGCTTGGAAGTAGAATCCACCCTTGTGTGAGACACATGTGCATATAACTTTCACGATGGACCTATACAGACAACCTCCTTCGCGCATGGTCCCATTTTTTCCTATAAATATGACCCTAGGGCTCCTCATTTGGGAGGATGAAAAAACTCGGATAAGTCTTAAGGCTCTGCTCACCCTAGTCTTTCTACCAAGCCCTAAAAACCATCCAGGTAGCTCTCCAAAACCTAAGAGAAGATGGAATTAAGTTGGATAGTGGCACAAAGTCCCTCCATTGTGTGAAATACAAAGCACTTGTGTGAGGATACTCTCCCCTATAATCAAGAAAAAACTAGCATGAAGGTCCCCTTCTAAACCTAGGACCTATGTGAGACCCCTCCAGGGACACTTAAAGAAACCCTTGGAACCTAAATAAAGGCCTCAACCAAGTGTTTTTGCCCAGGTTTTCCATTATCTAGAAGGAATCTCTAGTTCACACAGGTCTTCCCTATATAAATCACTTCTGATCCGCACAGGCCTTACCCTGCACGAGACCTCTGTAGCTTGCCCAAATTACACCACGTGAGACTCCTTTGATCCCTCTCTTCATGAAACCAATGGTAGGGAACCTCCTTCCTTAGGAATCCCATATAAGGGGGGAAGATGAAGCCTCCATATAAGGCTATAGACTTGTAAAAGTATGGTGAGAGACACACCAGAATGTCTCTCATTCAGTTATGTATTTATTCAGTCAGAGGTAACCCACGCTTGTTATACCTGATGGGTAGGGCCCTTGGGGTGTGTGAAGTTATGAAAGCCTTCAGTCACAAGGACCTAATCCCTAGGGAAATTTCTAGGGATCTTCTAGTCTCAGACATTAGTTCTAGGGCTTTTTACTCCCCTTCTCATCTTTGAGACCAAGGACCTCCCATTTTAGATAGTAAGGGGGGTTCACACTTTATTTTCCCTTTGAGGATTAGTGGATTATCCTTCTCTCTTCTATGAAACTAGGAGATAAGTAATTAATCCTGGAGTAAACCACTATCCTTTCATATTGTTAGTATATATATGGGTAGCCGATGTGACTATCCTAGTTATGAAAAGAGAGAGAAGACAGGCACATAAAATCCCTTTCTTCTTCTCTCATCGCCTTGGCCTCATCCACCAGTGGTAAAGAAGATTGTGTTGTTTTCTAGATATCCTACTTCCTCTTGTTTATCACACCAATAGTGGCTCTCATGGGATTATAGGATATTTATGATCATGACATATTCACGATCAAATGCATGTCTTGACAGAGAACCATTTTTCATATCTTCCTCACACTTTCTTATATAGGGCCTCTATAGGTGTGGGTCCTAAAATATATGTATCCAACCCATAGGGAATCCTTATATTTGATGTAATACCAAACCATACCTATCTAAAATGTAATAAAATTAAGTTTAATCCCCAACCAAACCTCTAAATCATCATGAATCAAGAAATTCCTCATGACCCCACTCAAATGGGCCACATGTTCAGTATAATCCCCAACCATGTTATCACCATATCAAAGGGCTTTATCCCCTGTAGGACCAAACTTTAGAGGGAATCCATAGTAATGAATCCTAAATGAAAATTTTAACTATGTGGGATTTTATTCCCATCCAAATGAGATATGTAGGAAGCCTCCTTGAGGTCCAAACCCAACACCCCAAATCAACCCTAATTTCCTCTAAGCCACATTCCTAGTAGGGTCACATCCAATTTGGGAGATTTCATCCCTTCCAGGTTCCCTAGAATTCTTTGGTATAAATATCTCACCAAAATTTTACTAGGAACCTTTCACCTATATGTTCTTGTCACGTTATGTTTAACTACATAGTTTGGTCCTCGTCACATGACCTTAAAAGGTATGATGTGTCTTGTTAAATGGAACTAAAATACGTGAGTTATAATTCCTTTTATAAGGATATGTAGGAAGACCATTTCATGGGACCAATCACGAAATCGAAACAACTTCTATATACCTAGATGATGATAAATTCTAGAGCACCCCACTATGTGGATTAAAATAAGCATCATAAAAATAAACAACAAAGGAATCTATAATACATCCACAAAAAGGTACCATCGATGGAGAAGCTTGGATACATACATATTTATCCTTCAATTAAGAACCTAATATACATAAATACGATTCTAAAATTCATACATGATAATAATTTATTGTTAATTCAAGGGTGGCCCATGACATACTTGGGAATTAATAAAGGATTTGTGAACATGTCTTAAATCTTTATGAGAGTCCTGAAGTAGGGAATAATTCCCCCTAAAAGGGTGTAATGATCTCAACCTCCCATCCTCTCAGCCAATGTGAGTCCCTAAGTTTCATTGGATCCATTTCCCAATGACCATATTCCTTTGTAAAGAGGGTTCACAAAACATCTCAAATAAGGGAATCGTTGGGTGTTTCCTGATCAAGGGAAAAAACATGTTGGGAGCTGTTCAAAATGGTGAACTCGGTGTGAATGATTATGAAACATTAAAACCACCCAAAATCAAGCCTTTAAGCATAAAATCAATGGGACACACAATTTTCATTGGAAATAGTAGCATCTTATTTTCTCTTCACCAAAAGATCTTGGTTGCATAGTAGGATGTTAGTAGCCTTATTCTCATTTGGCCCTTATTATTTCATGATTCTAAGTGAAATGGTATATATCCCCTATTTCAATAGTAGATATTTTTCAACAATTGTAGATAAATTATCCACTAGTAACAAAATCAATCTACCGCTCTCTATTTCAATGATGGATTTAGACCAACAGTAGATCAATCTAGGACTAGATTTTTTAATCCATCGTTAGTTAAAAAAAATTATAAATTTTTTTATTCATTATTTAAAATTTATATTATTAAAATAAATTATTTGGTGAATTTTTTAATTAATTTTTTTGAAATATTATTATTAAAATTTGTGTAAAAATTAATTATAATCATTATTTTATGTTCATGAATACATGTAGTTATATTTCTTTTAATGCTCTATTTTATAACTTTTTAGTGACTTAATAAACATGAAGTTTAACTAGTTTAATTTTAAAAGTTTTATAATTATGAATTGTATAATTTTTTTATACTTATCATATTAATTGTTTTATATTAATATTTCATGATGAAATAAAGAGTGTGATTGTTATCTATTATTCAGGGTGGATTTTATAAGTGAAGGTAACAGTAACATTATTTTATTTTTATACTATAACAAGTTTTATAAATTTATTAGACATGGAAACGCTCCTAGAAGATCTTTGTCATAATAATCATAGAAACATATTCAAGGCATAAAAACAATTCCAGTGTATATCATTCGACATATTATTTTGTGATACAACTTCAATATAATTCTTATTTATCTCTTTGGTTCAAGAAACTTATGTGACTTTTTTACTTTGGATGTGGTCATATAAGAACTTCAATATTCAATATTTTTCTATTAAAGTGATCAATGATCATTAATATTCAACATATTTAACCTTTTTTATCATCGTTTATTTCTCTATATTTTTTTTTCTTCATGTAATCTTGTATTTCTTATATTTGTATTTATTCAAATATTGTTTATGATTTTCCTGATCAAAATCAAGTATTTTATTGTATGGTTATTCCACTATAAAAAAGGAAGTTTGGATTGTGACTCCCGATCAAAAGTTCGGTCACAGACTAAGGTTTGGTCTCTGGTAAAAGACTAGGTTTTACCTCTAGTTTCTTGTAAAAGGAAGTGTTTGTAACAAGGTTCTCACACCTTTAAAAGTTATTTTCTTAGTGATTACCAATATTATCGAGGATTAGAGGAGGTTGAGGAGTGAACTAATATCTTTGTAATCTGAATCACTATAAATCTTGGCGTTCTTTCATTTTTTTCTACACCTCTTATCAAGAACACTACAATCACTACAGATCTTTATTTTCTAAACTCTGATTGTTTTGACATTAAATTTTTAAAATGACTATTAAAACCCCCCCTTTAGTAATTATTTCCATCACTATTGATCCAATAATTGGTATCAAATCTTGGTCAATATATTTGTGGTTTTGATACCAAACAATTGGTAGCAAATCATTGTCTTTGATAATTTAGTCTTTTTGTTTATTTTTAACATTATGATAACCTAATATCCTAGACTTAATATTTTAAGGAATAAAATAAAAGATTTATTTTAATATGGAAGGTATAAATGTGATTAATGAATAGATTCCACAAAAAACCTCATTCTTTGATGGAAATGGCTATGGTTACTAGCAAGACAAAATGGAATCCTACTTGAAATAGTTAAGTGTGGATCACTGGACAATCATGGATAATCCATATGAGCTACCTAAATTATATACTTAGACACTTGTAGTTAATGACATGGTAAAATATGTTTTGAATTATAAAGTTAAAAATATTTTGTATTGTGGTATAAGTAGAAGTTTTTATATCCATGTTTCAACTTGTAAGACAACTCAAGATATATGAAGGATACTTAAAGTGGCTCATTATGGAATTGAAAAGTTCAATAGAAACAATCTAGGAATTCTCCAAAAAGAATACTAGGACTTCAATATGGGAGATAAAGAATTTTTAAACCATATGTTCCATAGATTTATCAGTATTAATAATGGTATGAGTGTTATTGGAGAAGTTTTATACAACATAGATCAAGTGTAAAGAGTAATAAGAGGTCTTCCAAAAATATGGAATGCAAAGAATGTGGTCGTCGATGATAATAATAATTTTAAGGAGTATACTTTAGATAAACTAATAGGATATCAATTGAATTATGAGTTAGAGCTGAAAAATATTATTGATGAGTATATAAAGAGAAAAGGTATTTATTTAAATATAATGTTATTGATACCTCTGATTCCTCTGAATCTGAATTCCAATAAAGTGACAAGGATATAGCTCACGGTAGTAAGAAGTTTTTCAAGGTAATGAAAAAAAAATGTGGAAAGAAGCAGTTCAAGAGGAATTCTAGAAAGGGTAATAAGAAAGGTAATACTAGTAATAATAATGATGTTTTAGAATTAACATGTTATGATTGGAGGAAGAAAGGTCACATTAGGATCGAATTCTCTAAACTCAAACATCCAAATAAAAACAAAGATAAAGGACGAAAAGAAAAAAAAACTTTGTTTGGTGGTTGGGACTGCTCATACAATTCTAACTCTAGTAGTGATACTATAAGTTAACAAGAGATAAGGAATCTTTCCCTGATGGGTGTTTAGTGTGAGGTAAATGATTCACTATTTAATAAGTTAGTAAATCCTATAAATGTTGATCATAATGCATTATCTGAAAATGAAAATGAAAATGTTTCTGATTCATGTTCTGATTCTGATTTTGTGAATTCCAAATTTAAATAACTACTTAAAGACAATGAAGAATTAAAAAATGATGGAGACAGGATAATTGAAAAGTATACTAACATAAAAAATTAAAAATAAGAATTTGGTTAAAGAAAAAGAGAAAATGAAAATTGAATGTGATAATTTGAAAATTTGTGTTTCTCATAATGTTAGATCTAAAGAGAATTATGATTTTGAGCTACTAAAACTAAAAGTGGAAAATGAAAAGATTAAAAAAAATCTGGTAGTAAATGATAAAGATTAACATGGAAGATTTAATTTAATTTTGGATGATATAAATAAATTATAAAATAAATGTAATAACCTTAGGTAAAAAATAATAAATTGAGAAATATAGATGTTGGATCCAATGTTAAAGTTTATAAAGATTTAGAAACTATTCAAAAAGACAATATGGTTTTGAAAAATGAAGTTATCAATATTAAAGAGAATTTATCTACTTTTGTAAAAGTTAAAGAAAAATATGATAAAATGATGTCCTTGATGAAACTAAACACAAATAAAAAAATGGTTTTGGATATAACAATTTATCACCAAGTTTAAATAAAACTAATTTTGTTAAAAGCTAAAAGGAATCAGTTCCAATGTAACCTATTTTAAATGTATAATGAAAGGGAATTATTCTAATGAGTGTTCACTAAGATTTACATAATAATTTGTTCATACTAGAACTTTAATTTCTATATATTTATTTTATAATAATCCCACTAATAAATGATTTAAATTAATCTGGGTGCCAAAATATTTTGTTAGTAATCCAGTTGTTCCCAAGTTAGCATGGGTACTAAAACAATCTGTTTGATTCTTTAATTTCAATAAATCTACCTTATAAGTCTCAAAGACTTGTGGTATTTAGATAGTGGATACTCTAGGAAAATGACATGTGATATTTCAAAATTTATATCATTTAATTCATGTAATGGTGGCCTTGTATTATTTGGAGACAACTCTAAAGGTCAGATTAAAGTTATTTGTGAAGTTGGTTTTTTTAAAACAGTTATTATTTCAAAATTATTACATGTAATTGGTTTAAAACATAATATAATAAGTATATCATAGTTATGTGATGATGGATTAAATTTTATATTTGAAAATGATAAATTTATTATTCTAAAAAATAAATTAGTTTTATTTTCTGCAAATAGAAATGAAAATGTATACACTATTGATTTTTCTGATCTAACAAAACAAAAGGTTAAGTGATTAAATGTTGTAGAAGTATATGAAATTATGGGTCATAGGAGGATTAGTCATGAAAATTTAAAACTATTACACAAATTTTCAAAGCACGAACATGTTCCGAAACTTCCCAAGTTACATACAAGTAAGTACTTAATGTGTGATTCCTATTTAAAAGGTAAGCAACACAAAGAAAGATTTAAATCTATAAATGATGTTAGTACTGCTAGATGTTTATAATTATTACATATTAACTTGTTTAGACCTATACAACCTGTTAGTTTTTTTGGTAAGAAGTATTCATTTTTAATTTTAGATGATTATAGTATATTCTTATGGATTTATTTCTTATCCCATAAAAAAGAAACTTGATCCAAATTTGTACTTTCTATAAACTTATTCAAAATTTCAAAAATATGTTAATTATCTCTATCAGAAGTGATAGAGGTAGTGAATTTGTGAATTTATAATTTGATATATTTTGTGAAACAAATGGATATAAACATTATTTCTCATCCCCTAAGACACCCCAACGTAATAGTGTGGTAGAAAGAAAGAACAATTCTATTCAAGAAATGGATAGGTCCATGGTAATGGAATTTAGTGTACCAAAATACATTTAGGAAGAAGCTGTAAACACATCTTTCTATGTTTTAAACAGATTTTCTATTATACATTTCCTAAATAATACCCCTTATGAACTTTTTAAAGGGTTTAAACCTAAAGTTGGATATTTCAAGGTCTTTGTTTGTAAAGTATATATCTTAAATACAATAGACAATTTATAAAAAATTGATTCTAAATCAAATAAAGGTATATTTTTAGGATATTATATTTTTAGAAAATCTTATAGAGTTTTCAATAATAAAACTTTAGTTGTTGAAGAATATGTGTATGTTAATTTTAATGAAAACAATTCTAATAAGTAGGATTCTGATTTAATAAAAGAAAATGATGACTTTATAGAATTTAATTTTGGTAAAGATAATGACCAAGATAATGATAATTCATTAATTGAGTAGGACCATATATCTTCTCAAACTAATCCCAAGGAATGAAAAACTCTTAAATATCATCATATTAAAAAAGTAATTGGTAATGTTGAATATGGTATTCAAACCAGGAAATCTATTTTACTTTATTATTCAAACTATGCTTTTGTTGCTAACTTTTTTCCTGTCAATGTTAAAGATGCTTTAATTGATTAAAACTGGATTAATTCTATGCATGATTAATTAAAACAACTTTAATGGAATAAAGTGTTTGATTTTTTTGATTTTCCAAAAGGTAAACCTATTATAGGTGTTAAATGTGTTTTCCATAATAAACTTGATGAAGCTGGAAATATTGTTAAAAATAAAGCAAGACTAGTAGCTCAAGGTTATTTCCAGTAAGAGGTAATTGAATTTGAACATTCCATTACTCCTATTTCTAGGATGGAATCAATTATAATTCTATTATCCTTTTTTATTTTTGAAAATATAAATTATTTCAAATGGATGTAAAAAGTTTCTTTTTAAATGGAATTATTTTAAAGGAATTATATGTTTGAAAACCCCCTGGATTTGAAAGTGATAAATTTTCAAGTCATGTTTTTAAACTTAATAGAGCCTTATATGGTCTTAAGAAAGCTCCAAGAGCTTGGTATAAAATACTACTAACATGGATTTTATTAAAAAATGATTTTGTTAAAGGTAAGGTTGATCTAGCCATGTTTATAAAAAAGAGTTTCAAGTGATATACTGATTGTACAGATTTATGTCAATGATATAATATTTGGTTTAATAAATGATTCTATGTATAATGATTTTTCTAAACTAATGAAAAGTTAATTTCACATGATCTTAATGGGAGATCTAAAAAATTTTCTTGGTTTACAAATTAATCAAAGGAAATATGGTATTTCTTAAATCAATCAAAGTATGTTAAAGAACTTGTAAAAAGGTTTGGGATTGATTCTAGTAAAACTATTAAAACACCAATGAGTACTAATTTCAAATTGGACTTGGATGAATCTGGTAAGTCGGTTGATATTAAACTTTATAGAGGTATGATAGGTAGTCTATTATATCTCACTACAACTAGACCAGACATAATGTTCTTAGTTTTCTTATGTACTAGGTTCCGGTCCAACCCTAAAGAAAGTCACCTTAAAGCAGTTAAAAGAGTAATTAGATATATCAAGGGTACTATTTGTAGTGAACAGTTCTATTTTAAGGAGAATTGTTTTGATTTACTATCATACTCTGATTTTGACTTTGGAGTTTGCAACTTCACTACTACAAAATAGGCCTTTAAAAGTTCTAAAAATCGCATTTATCAGTGCTAAAGAAGCCCTAAATACCGAAGAGAGATTAAAATTCCTTTTATTTTATTAGCATCAAAAAAACGCTAATAAAGGGGTCCTTTATCAATGATAAAAAAAGCATTGATAAAGGGGTCATTTATTAGCTCTTTTAAAAGCATTGATAAAGGACAACTGTATTAACGCTTCTATTTAGACTGATAAAGGGTACTTTTATCAATGTTTTTCAAAGTGCTAATAAAGGACCTATTTATCAGCACTTTCAAAAGTCCTAATAAAGGTCCCATTTATCAGTGCTTTCAAAAGTGCTGATAAAGTAACCATTTATCAGAACTTTCAAAAGCCTTGATAAAGGGGCATATTGTAGTGTGTTGTAACAACACACTACAACACTAGTGCACTATGTTGTAACAGCACACCATAGCACTAGAAACACCACCAGATATCAAAAAAAAATCAAGTAACAATACATAATTTAAATGAAACGAAATTTAAAACACAAATACAAGAAAAAACACTATATTATAGAAATTTCAAACATTGGTTTATACAATTACATAAGTACAAATTATTACATATATTCAAAAACATCAATGTTCTTTTATCTTTTTATCTTGACCCCAACTCATGCTATTTCTGAACAAACCAATTCTGATCAATAAAAATAACATGCCTTTATAAAAAAAACATTCTTATGTTAGTAATAATATAACGAAATAAATTAATAGAAAGTGTTAATGTTAAACTAAACCTTGAGTCATAAGAGGAACATTGTGTATCAGATTGAGTTGTGGTTAATTCGTCCACATCACACCATTTATTATTTTTATTCAATAATTATATCTATAAAAATTAATTAAATAATTATAAGATAAATCCTGAGCACATTTGATTGGTTTTTAATGAGTGGACCTTTCTGAACTAAAATGTCAATTTTAAACTGATAATGGACATTTTGAGTCATACTAGTAACATCGTGTATTTTATTGAGGTTAGGATGATTCCTATATGTCAAAAATTACTTATGAATCATTTCCATAAAGTATAAAAACAATATGAATTCATTTTCTATGTTTTGAGTAGGTTGGTTGTCCATTTTACTAAAATTGATGTCAATTTTAAATAAAAAGATGAACTTTGAGTCATACCTATAAAACTGTGTGTTAGATTGAGGTGAGGATGATCACTACATGTCTCAAATGACTTATGGATCATTATAATAAATTATTAAAACAATCCAAATATGTTTTCTTGGTTTTGAGTATGGCACTTGTCTTTTTTACTAAAATGTCATTTTAAACTGGAAACACGCACTTTGACTCATTCCAATTAAATAGTATATTGGTTTGATGTTAAACCAATTACTACACATCACAAATGAATTATAAATTATTTTCCTATATTATCAAGAAAATATTAGTGTTTTTGTTTAATTTTCAATGAGTGACACTTTTTGAACTAAAATGTCGATTTTAAACTGATAACAAAAACTTTGAATCATATCAGACACATAGTGTATCATATAGATGTAAGACTAATTCATACACATTAAAAGTGACTTATAGATAATTTTAGTAAAGTATCAAAATAATACGAATGTTTTTTATCAGTTTTGAGTAGGTTAGTGGTTCATTTTACTAAAATTGATGTCAATTTTAAATAAAAATACACACTTGGAGTCATACCGGTCACATTGTATGTCAGATTGAGGTGAGGATTATTCCTACACATCTAAAATGACTTATGAATCATTTTTATAAATTATAAAAACAATAAAAATGAATTTTATTAGTTTTGAGTATGTCACTTGTCTTTTTTACTAAAATGCCATTTTAAACTGGAAACACGCACTTTGACTCATTCTGATCACATCATGTATCAGTTTGATTTGAAACTAATTCCTACACATAACAAATAAATTATGATTTTTTTTATAAATTATCAATAAAATATGATTGTGTTTGATTTGTTTTCAGTGAGTGACATTTTTTGAACTAAAATATCGATTTTAAACTAATAACGGACACTTTGAGTCATATCAGGCACATCGTGTGTAGGATTGAGGTGAGTCTGATTTATACACATAAAAAATGAATTATGGGTCATTTTCATACATTATAAAAACAATAAAAATGTGTTTCTCAGTTTCGAGTAGGTCAGTTGTCCATTTTACTAAAATTGATGTCAATTTTAAATAAAAAAACATACTTTGAGTCATACTAATCACACTATGTGTCGAATTGAGGTGAGGTTGATTCTTACACATCTTAGATTACTTTTGAATCATTTCTATAAAGTATAAAAACAATATGAATGCATTTTATCAATTTTGAGTATGTCACTTGTATTTTTTACTAAAATATCATTTTAAACTGAAAACACGCACTTTGACTCATTATGATCATGTTGTGTATTGGTTTGATGTGAAATTGATTCCTAAACATCACAAATTACTTACGAATATTTTTACTATATTATAAATAAAATACTAATGTGTTTAATTGGTTTTCAGTGAGTGACACTTTTTGAAATAAAATGTCGATTTCTAACTGATAACAGACACTTTGAGTCATATCAAGCACATTGTGTATCATATTGTGGTTATTATTATTCTTACACATCACAAATGACTTATGGATAATTTACATAAAGTATAAAAACAATAAAAATACATTATCTCAATTTTTAGTAGTCCATTTGTACATTTTACTAAAATTGATATCAATTTTAAATAAAAAGATGCACTTTGAGTCATACCAGTCACACAATGCATTAGATTGAGGTGGGGATAATTCCTGCACATCTCAAATAACTTATGGATTATTTTAATAAAGTATCAAAACAATACAAATGTATTTTCTCAATTTTGAGTATGTCACTTGTCTTTTTTACTAAAATGTCATTTTAAACTGGAAACATGTACTTTGACTCATTCAGATCACATTGTGTATCAGTTTGACATGAAACTGATTCCTATACAACACAAATGACTTGTGAATCATTTTTCCTAAATTATCAAGAAATCAAAGTGTTTTTTATCATTTTTCAATAAGTGAAACTTTTTGAACTAAAATGTCAATTTTAAACTGATAACAGAGACTTTGAATCATATCAGGCACATCATGTATCAGATTAAGGTACATATGATTCCTACATGTCACAAATTAATTATAGATCATTGTAATAAAGTATCCAAAAATTATAAATGTGATTTCTTAGTTTTGAGTATGTCAGTTGTCTTTTTTACTAAAATTAATGTCAAATTTAATAAAAATAAGCACTTTGACTCATACCAGTCACACTATGTGTTGGATTGAGGTGCGGGTGATTCCTAAATGTCCCAAAATCTCAAAATAATCATAAATATCAATGTTATAATTATTTACATTGCATTTTTTGTCGAATTTCTAACATTGTATATTGACTGAATGTTCTTAACTAAAAAACCTTTCTCGTTGTTGAAATCTAGAAGAGTGGAGGAAGCTCATGTGCCTATTATATCATGAGAAGTCACCAAAATGACCACATGAGCTTCCTCTACTCTTTTATATTTCAATGAGAAATATTTTTTTGCTAAGAACATCGAATCAATATGACTTCCCAAAATATTTTTGAAAAAAACTAAATAATTATTAGATAAAAATGATAAGGAAATTAACTTATAAATAGTAGATAGAATGATGATAAAACTAATTAAATAATTAATAAGGATTAACATTTTCATGATGGTTTTATGCATTCTTGATGCAGTTCCTTATTTTCATTATCTAAGTTGCAGGCTTGAAGTCCAATTTCTTGCGAGCATGAGCAGCTTTAAAAAAACCACCCCAACTTGAACAAAAGAATCCACCTGTATAAGAAAACAATTATTATATGAGTAATACTAAAAATAAATAAATATAAAATAAATATAAATTAATAAATTAATTTTATGGATAATGATTTTACTATAAAAACATCAAGATTACTTCTATGATTGATCAGTGGAGAGAACTTGAAGGAAAGTGATAAATTCCAACATTATAGGGGTGAAAAGGTTTTAAGGGAGAAGAATTTTATGGAAGTTTTGGTGTATAAAGGCATGAAATATGGAAAACCACCCCAAATATAACAAAATAATCCACCTATATAAGAAAAAAAATATTATGTGAGTAATACTAAAAAGAAATAAATTAAACATAAATATGAAACAATAAATTAATTCTATAGAAAATTATTTTACTATGAAAACATCAAGATTACCTCTGTGATTGAGTAGAGATAGAATTGTTGCTCTTCCTTAAAATGCATGAAATATGGGTATAAATATTATAAAATAAATTAACTCTTTAAGGAATAATTAAAATTAAATCAATGTTCCATTATATAATTTTTTGGTAAAATAGAGAAATTATATCATAACATTACCTTTATATCTTTCCAAAGGGTTTCCTTAATTATTGTTTTTTATTATAAGGGATTGGTAAAATAATCATGTGAATAATACATTGTCTACTTAGTAGTAAAACATTTAATTTATATTATATTAATGCAGTATAAAATGTATAATATTATAAGGAAAAATATAGTATATTAAAAAAACTTTTACCATCTCATTGAACTCTCTTTCTTTTTTTATTAAAGGTTTTAGGGATTTGGTTCCTCTATAAAGAATTAAAATACCCTCTTTGTGGTCCCCTATAACATATAAGACATTGTTTACATTGGGACCGACATGAAATGAGTGTGATATCCCATTGAAAGGGTCATCCTCGATTGAATTTTCATCTGACCCAACATTTATCTTAGTTGGCAGTAGGACAATCGACCAATTATTGTTTATTGGAATTGAGACATAAAATACTTTCACTGCTTTTGATAACATTATGAAGCCCATTTCATCAAATTTCAATACACTAATATTGTCAACCCATTTGCAATGAAAAATTGGCACTTGAAATGTTTTATAATCTAACTTGTATATCTATTCGATAATGCCAAAATATGACATATTTTTATAAAATGGATTTCTATCCTTGGAACCAGATATGTGCATCGCTTCATTCACAAGAATAACACCACTATTTTACAATGTATTGAATTCATTATGTTCTTTTGTATAAAGCGTATAACTATTGATTACAAAACCAATGTAAGATATAACATTTGCATTTGGTCCCCTAGCTATCCATTGAAGTCATTCAGAAATTGAATTCAAATTTTCAGATAACTCCTTATAAATTTGATCTCAGAACCATCCTATAAACTATTGATTATGTGTATTTGATATCCATCCTTCATACCTTGATAGATTTAAATCTCTAAGAATTTATTTATGGGATTCAATGTATAGATCAACATCTTCACTATTATGTAAAATGTAAAGGTGTGTTTTCTCCCGTTCTGTCAAGGTAATTGTAACAACATCTCTTTTGAAAATTCCTTCACCCATAAGGCATTCATTATGACGATACTTTGGGAGACTGATGCTCACAACATCTGATAGGTAATCAGTATAGAATTCAATATCTTCTTCAACAATATATTGTTTTTCAATACAACCTTCTGGCCAACTTTGATTCTTGACCTACCCTTTCAAAATATCTATATATTTTTAAATGGGGTGCATCCATATTTAATGGATAGAACCACATAGTTGAACCTCTCTAACCAATTGAACCATTAGGTGGACCATTATATCAAAGAATAATGGTTGGAAGAACATCTCTAATTCACATAATATGACTGTAACCTCCTTATTCATTATTGGAAACTTCGTCGGGTCTATAACTTTACTGCATATGGATTTGAAAAATAAGCAGTCTGGTTAATGTATGTCGTACATTTTGAGTCAGAATTCAATGGAAATCAGTAGTCATCAAATCTTACATCAAAACATGATAGTTGTGTGATTTGAGTCCTTGTAACTTCAAATTATTCATTGATATGACATTCTTGATATTTGATGAATACTCTTATGGAACTTTTACACTATTAAGGAAAAGAAAAAATTGAAATTTTTACTATCTAGATAGAGTTTAAGTTGTTAAAGGAAGAAATGTTTCCTTTTACCCTTCAATAGTTTCAACTCTTCCCTTCTCTCTATTTCAGTCAAGTCCAACCTATCCTTGATTCCATCTTTCATTTTTTTCAGGAACATTTAGTAATATTCCAATAACACTATCAAATACATTTTTTACTATATGAAAGACATCAAGAAAATGTATAACATTCAAATAATTCCAATACAATAATTCAAAGAAAATTTATCTCTTCTTCCAACCTTATTTTTTAAGGTTTTTCGAAAATGGTTTACCAAAAATAGTGTCAATATATTTTTTATTATTTTATATTTAATCACCTATTACTAAATATGGTGTTGTACCTTATTCAATATTACCATCTAATGTTGTCGTACAAGATCAGTATTTATGTCGTCAAGGTAAAAATTTTGGTTGCCTTAAAATATATACTTCAAGGAATGTTTCAACTAAACTAAGTATGTGTATTTTTCACAAATGGGACACCCCAACATTTCTTTAATGTTATATCCTGATAAATTTCCATAATCAGGGAAGTAATTTATCATCTCATAAAACATGGACCTCAATGTGAATTCTTCACTTATATTAGAATCATACATTATAACACATGTATCTCACATCAAATTCAGATCTTTGATCAATGGAGACAAATAGACATCAATATCATTATTGTGTTGTTTTGGTCCAAATATAAGTAGATACAACAGAATGTATTTGTGCTTCATGCATAACCATGGCGGAAAGTTATAATTTACCAACATAAATGGTCATGTACTGTGAGTACTACTCTATACACCAAAAGGATTTATTCCATCTATAGATAATGCAAGATGAAAGTTTCTAAACTCATTTCCAAATTCAGGATACCCGTAATAAATTATCTTCCACTAAGGATAATATACTAGATGACATGGGTTATCATCTTTAATTCTTGTATATGCATGCCATGTCAATTGTCTCACAGTTTCCTAACATCTATATAGTCTACTAAAATATGGAACGATAGGAAATTACTGTACATATTTTGAAATACTTGATTCATTTTTATTTTATCGATCTAAACCAAACTTATGGTATTTATGAGTGATTAATGGTCCTTGAAAAATAATATGCAATCATTTGGACAAGCATGTATTTTTTTAGAGATCATTCCCACTGAATATAGCATTAGTTTAGAGTCATATGTTCGACATGTTATTTCATTTTCTTCTCATAGTATATCATTCAGGAGACCAAATAGTTTTGTAAAGCCTGTGTCACTCCATATGTTTCCATCATTCAAATTATATAACTTCAATACATATGACAATGTTGTGTATTTAGTACAACCAATATACAATAGTCTCTTAACAAAACTATTTAACTTATCAAACAATTTTGGACAATAAATAAGGTCATATTCAATCGTCATTGTCATTTATTACATGTGATCTCCATCATCATTAATAATAGTATTCATATCAAATGATCCATAAACTGCAGTATCATCCTAATCAGTGTGCACATTCAATTTTTTGATGTCCTTAGTCCAACATTTATAGATTTCATCTATTACATGACAAATAAAATGTTTTTACAACTCTTCTGAACTGATTTTTCTTGAATAACAACAATGTAAACATGGAAAAAGGATTTGAGAAGGTTCATATGCATGCTCTCTTGAAAACATGATGAACTATTTAACTCCATATTCATACTCTTTTGTCAAACAATTAGTGTGCATCCATTTTTGATTCATATCCATCCTATTGGGTTCATAAGATATTAAATTTATACAATAAATAAATAAATACACATAAGATTTTCTTTATCAAAGGTGAAATCTATAGATAATTCTAATAAGGAAAACCCAACATTTGATTATTTCAAAGAATTTCAGTATGGTTTGAATAAAATGGTTAATTGAATTTAAGAAAAGAATTACTCCACTATGGTAGGTGTTATCCTTTGAATTCATTTAAAGGTGAAAGTTATAGAAAACTTTCATGTTCATCAGCTCATCACCCAAATATTTATCATTGCATTTTGTTGTTTGACACACATCCTCCATCTCTTGTGTACATGCACCTATATTTCTTGAAATACTCTAAGTGGTAGTCATCCATGGAAAAACTACTGCTCATAGTAGTAAAAGAAACATAAAATAGATGGATGATGAGTCTCAAGTAACAAAATGCAATAACTATTTGGGAGATGAAACTGATGAGAATGATAGTTGTCTATAAAATAGATGGGGGATGAGTCTCAAGTAACAAATTGCAATAATAAGTGTTGTTTGACACACATAAAGTCTTTCTTAAATACCATAAACAAATGAAAATATAATATAGGCAATTAAGGAGTAATAATAACCCAAATATGGTAAATAAGAATAATAAACTCTCATTCAATCAACTATAAGATATAAAGATGTGTTGATAAAACATTTTAATAAATAAAGAGTTATTTCATATACATGGATGTTAATCAAAGATTCTTAGGGGTCGAACCAATACATGTAGACCTAAAATGATGAATACCTAAAAATAATTTCTAATATATAGAATTTGATAACCTCCATTATATTTTTTGGAATAAGTAGTGTAATAACCTAAGAAATTATTACATTTAATATTAATGGTGTATCAAATATTTGAAAACACATCAAGACTCTTAGGATGTCATATCGCCACACCGACCCATCCTAAGGATTCTAGGGAGGTTATCACATCAGATCTTACCATCTAAAGGATTATAGGGAGGCTATCTAATACACATTGATCCATACTTGAGATTCTAGGGATTTCCATAATGAAGTTGGCATAAAGAAATAATACACATCAACAAGATATGTCACAAACAAGGGAGAAAACACACCAACCCTTGCAATATGTATCCCATACACACTAGCCTTTACTAAGACGGAACGACTCCCATGAGGTTACATTTTCTAAGTGGACTACCCTTAAATTAGAAATATAAGTATAATCACAAAATTAATATATCTATAAAACATCACTCTCCATCTAAAGTCTCTACTATACAAATACTAAAATAACTAGTCCATTTAATATGATAATAAGCAGTCTCATAGGCTACCCAACCACCATCATGGAGATTGATACATACAAAATTATATAGATGGTGTAAAATGGGATGAGACTTCTACCATGTGGTTAATTCCACTATTTATCCAATGAAAATAAAGCACGATTCATCCACACTTTCATATAAATAAAAGAGTAGCTTTAAAATCCCCTGTATTAATTCAAAGTTGTAATTGAGAAGGAAGGAGATGATCGTATAGCCTGTGAGTGAAGTTGGGAAGGCTCACGGTATAGGTGTTTCACACTCTAAAAATTCCAAGCATCAAAATGGATGATCTCCAAAGATGAATCTCCAAAATAGCTAACTCACCAAACTCATAGTTTCCAAACAACCTCCATCATGACTAAAACCATTTATGTTTTACACCCTAAGTTTCCTAAGAGAAAGTAGAGAAAGACTTACATTCGAGATAAAGTGGAGAAAGGCTTATGTTTAAGTCTTGGATTCGTTTGACCCTTGAATCATTCGAGCCTTGGATTTGAGCCCTGGATTTATTCGATCCTTGATTAGAGCTTTGATTCAATGAGGAGAAGCGCTGGCAGATGGTGGATTCTGCAGAAAGCTTCGGATATCGTGATGGGTTCACGACTGGTTAGAGTTTTTTAAATATATCGAGACACTTTTATCAGCACTTCCAAAAAAGCCTTGATAAAGATAGAGCTTTATCAATGCTAAAAAATCACTGATAAAATTCATCTTTATCAATGATAAAGTTTTAGCACTGATAAATATTCCTTTTATCAATTCTTATTACTTAAGCACTGATAAAAGATTTATAATTATAATTATAAAAAAATTTCTATATATATATAATTATATATATTTAATAAATAAATATAAATATAAATATAGTAAATATATTATTTATTTAAAAATATTTATTATAATTCTATAATTATTTAAATATATAATTATTTATTTATAATTATATATATATTTTAAAAAAATAATATTTATATCATTATATATATTTATATAATTATATATATTTATTTATCTAATTAATAAATATATATAAATATAAATATAGTAAATATATTTATTATTTAAATAATTTTATTATAAATTTAATAATTATTTAAATATGTATAATTATTTATTTATAATTATATAAATACTTTATTAAAAAATAATATTTATTTATTTATAATTATAAATATATAAATGTATAAATATATTAAATGTACATTTATAAAAATATTTTTTTATAAATATTTTTTTACAAATATATTTTTAACATTATTAATGAATATTTAATCTTAAGTGCATGCATGTTAAAAATGATTCAAATTAAATAAATTAAAAATAAGTACACTTTAATAATATTGAAAAAATGATAAGTTTTGTGTGTGTGCATTGTATATAAAAATTCATTAATTACATATATGTGAAATAAATATAACACATGTTTGATCTATGTTGAATTTAAAAATCAAACGACATTCAATTATGTCCATTACTCTATGAAATTAGTCGGTATTTTTAATTCATATTGATTTGTAATTATAAACCATTATTCACTAAATATATGACTATTTAATGTAAACCATAAATATTTTGTATTATATAAATCATATTTGTATACATTCACATATATATTTAATATATATTATTTATTAACGTTATCAATAATTATCAAATTAATAAAATGTTTAATATTTTTCTCAATTTGCTTATTTTAATTTTTATTTGTTCAATTTTCATTTTTCATATATCTATATATTTAATGTATACTATTTATTAGTATTTATAATTTATATATAGTATAATCAATTCATTCATTTTTATCAATAATTATTTAATTGAAAATATTTTTAATATTTTTTAATAAACTATTTTTTATTTTTTTTTATTTAATTATTTCATTTTATTTGGACCTTTATCAACACTAATAAGCACGGATAAATTATCCCTTTATGAGTGCTAAAATCAAAGTACTGATAAAGGGTGCCTTTTATAGGCACTAAAACAAAAGAGCTGATAAAAGGTACAATTTATTAGCACTTTTTTAGCACTGATAAATGTTCCCTTTATCAGTATCTCTTGCTAGTGCTGATCAAGACCAGCATTGTTAAAGGCATGTTTTGTAGTAGTTCTTGACCAGAAAAACACTACTGGTATGTGACACTTTTTAGGGAAAATTTTAATTTCATGGAGTTCTAAGAAACAACTTTCAGTAGTACTGGCAACAATTGAGGTTGAATATGTACTAGTTTTTGTTCATAAAGTATTTGGATAAAACAAATTTTTGTATCATTTTAATATCATTTTTGATAAAATTTCTATTTTCTGTGACAATTCAAGTGCTATTTAAATTTCTAAAAACACTCTTCAACACTCTAGAACTAAACACATAGATGTTAGATTTCATTTTCTTTGGGATCATGTAAATAAAGGTGATATGTGTTTAGAGTTTGTTTCTACTGAGAAACAATTAGCTGACATTTTCACTAAACCCTTAGATTCTGTTAATTTTGAGAAAATAAAGTTTGAATTAGGAATGCTAGAAGTTTAAAATCTTTGTTAAGTATAATCACTGAACTTAAATATTTTTTTCATGTGTTCTATAATTGAATTATATTTCTATAATATGGTTAAATTATAATTATATATTTCTATTTAAAATTCATTGTTAAACTTTAACTCAGTATAAATTATACTTTCATTGAATACTGTAACTATATGTTTACTCTTATGAGAATATACTACTCTATTACTTTTAAAGTATTTGATTTTGATTAAATGGGAGTCTCTTATTTATATATTAAATTCTAATATAATTTTTGATAAATTTAAAAAGGGTGGATTATTTTTGAAAATTTAATAAGTATTATGTTTTGTAATTTTCAAAAAAGGGGGTATTTTTTGTATTTGAAATTGGTTTTAATTCTTTAATAGTGTTATTTGGTTTGATAAATTACCATCTCATCACATTTATTAAAAATTCAAAATTGTTATTAAAAATTAATCTTTTTATATTTACATAAGTATCTTCTTAAACTTTAAAATGTTTAATATTTGTGAAAATGTTTCAATAATTTTAATTGTTTAATAATTATTATATTTTAAACACTTAATGTTTATTAATATTTTTTTTCTTTTTCTTATCTAAAAAATTGGTCATCTATTATAAGCCACCAAGGATATACCTCAACCACACTAAGGGGACACAAGTGTTTAACCTTATGGGAAGGCCTGCCTTTGGAAGCCCACATAGAGGTTGAGGAGCGCTCGGCTGTGCATGGTTCACACCTACTGCCAGCGGGCCCGTGTATAAGGCCTACATAGCACACCTGAAAGGTGCATGGTTTGGGCTTGGTAATCTTGTTGGGTCATATACCATGTGTGTGATAGTGTAATTGGTGTTTATCCCAAGTATTCAACTCTAATGGTGGGAATCTATGGGTGGTATGATATACCAAAGCATCACTACTTCTCAGAATAGATGTGGGGCATGTTCTGGCTTCACTGTTCATCCAGTTTAAAAAATAAAATAGATCATTGATCGTCATATTAGGTATATCTCCTTCATTTGATCTCCTTTTTATCTACCATATATTTATTTGAAATCTCATGCATATATTATTTGAATTTTCTATCATCTTAAACTGTCATCACCTCCTGAATTCTAGTTTGACTGGTCTTCAACTAAAGCACTAGTTCTTCAGTGTCGATCATTTTTGAGAATTTTCTTGCATTGTGGTTGTTGTGTCATGAAATTAAACAGTTGATTCTTCTTCTCTACAAGATTCCTCTGGTAGATCACACACCAGTGGTATATCCTTCATCACCGATAGTTATTTTCCCTCCAGTAGTTCACATTTTGGTCTTTAGTGCATGCAACAATTGTTCTCTTCATCATCGTGGCATCACCATGTAACAAATATTTATTTTTTTACTATGTAATGGAAGAATCATTTCTCAATATTTGATCATGGTCCACTAATATATCTTTCACTAGTGGATCATTACAATGGTCGACCATTGACCGGTGGATCTTTTTTCACTGATAGATCATCCTCACTAGAAGTTCCTTGCACTGATGGAAGCTCCCTTACACAGCTACAGAAGCAACCGCACAACTTCTCCTTGCTCATATTTCTTCTTGATCTTAGTAAGTGTAGTGATTTTATCACCAGTAGATTATTCATCCACCATTTTTTATTTTTCTTCTTCGGTAGATTCACCAACAACAACTCCTTTTTTAACGTTGTTTCATCTTGATCACTCACAATGGTGTTCTTCTTCACTGGTAGATTCCTTTTCACAAACGATAGATTAATCTACCATTGAACATCCACAGGTAGATCACCATCACTAGTAGATATTTTTCACTAATGGCATAATCTTCTTTTTGATTCACCAAAATCACTCAGTTTTACAGTGGAATGGAGTACCCTTATTCTCATTTGGAATTTATTATTTCATGCTTCTAATTGAAATGATACATCTCCTTTGTTTTCAATGATATATCTTTTTTAGCAATAGTGAATCAATTATCCACTAGTAGAAGAATGAATCTACCACTCTCTGTTTCAATGGTCAGTCTACACTAATGGTATATCAATCTATCGACAAGTTTTTTAATCCACCATTAGTTTAAAATTTTGTTTCTAAATTTGTTTATTCATTGTTTTTAATTGATGTTATTAAAATAAATATTTATTAAATGTTTTAATTTATTTTATTGAAATATTATTATTATAAGTTGTGTAAAAATTAATTATAAGAATTATTTTATGTCCATGAATACATGTTGTTATATTTATTTAAATGCTCTATTTTACAACTTTTTACTGACTTAATAAACTAGAATTTTATCCATTTTAATTTTAACATTTTTATAATTATTAATTGTATATATTTATTATAATTATCATATTAATTGTTTTATATTGATATTTCATAAAGAAATAAAAAGTATAATTGTTATTTTTTATTCAGCACGGATTTTACGAGTGAAGGTAATGGTAACATTATTTTATTGTTATACTCTAACAAGTGTCATGCAGTAATTGGACATAGGCACACTCTTAGAAAATATTTGTCTTAATGATCTGAGAGACATATTCAAGGCATAAAAACAATTCCAGTGTAGATCATTTGATAGATTATTTTGTGATACAACTTCAACGTAATTCTTGTTTCTCTATTTGGTTCAAGAAAATTCTATGACTTAAGTACTCTAGTTATGATCATAGAAAAACTTCAACATTTGACATTGTTTCATTCAAGTGATCAATGATCATTTAGCATCAACATATTCAACCTTTTTGATCATCTTCTTATTTCTCTATATTTATTTTTTCTTCATGTAATCTTTTATTTATTCTGTTTTTATTTCTTCAAGTCCATTTTATGCTTTTCCCAATCAAAATCAAGTCTTTAATTCTATGGTTATTCCACCACCAAAAATAAATTTTGGGTTGTGACTCCAGATCAAAAGTTAGGTCACATACTAAGGTTTGGTCTCATGTAAAATACTAGGTTGTGCCTTCAGGTTCTTGTAAAAGGTAGTGTCTATAATAAGGTTCTCACACCTTTAAAAATGAGGTTCTTAGTGGGTGTCAATCTTCTTGAGGAGTAGAGAAGGCTGAGGAGTGGACTAGGATATTTGTGATCTAAACCACTATAAATCTTTCTATTCTTTCATTTACCTATGTTAAACCTCTTATCAAGAACACTACACTCACTAAAAATCTTTATTTTCTAAACTCTGATTGTTTTTTATTTAAATTTTTAAAATGAATATTCACCCCCATCTAGTCATTATTTTCATCACTATTGATCAAACAATGTATTGGTCCTAAAAAAAATTTGTGCTTCCTTCTACTTGTTGTCTACCAATTTCTTGATGGTCCAATAAAATAAGAATAAACATGTGAAAACCCAATCCATTATCATTTAATTTTGAAAGATTTTGGGGTGGGTGCATGCGTACCTCTAAAAACAGAAAAAGAAAAAAAAATCAGGTCGCCTTCTAGAAGCACTTTTGTTTATCATTTTTTTCTTGACCTTACCTCCTTCAGATTCATCTCATGTGATGGATTGTTAGAAATACTTTACATGTTCAGGGTCCATAAATGGTCTCAACTGTGACATGTCCACAAGTTTGGTACTTATCCTCCCACTCTAAATAGGTTTACTCTTCCTGGTGGTAGCACTTTATTTCCATCAGTCCAATCCACAATTTCTTTATTAATACTATAAAACTAAATGTAAGGTCATGTACCATCCATACTTGTTTGATTTTTTCAAACTCAGTGGATTGGTCACTCCTCTGGGTTCAGTGGTCTAACCTTTTATCTTTTCTTTCTTCTTCTTAATACATTTATTTTTAGTATCCTCTTACAAAATAGAAACTACCTCATGAACTTCTTCAACTTCAGTGATACCCTTAGCGTTGGGTATTTTAACTTCTCTAAACTCGTTATCTTTTCTCATATCACGTTTCTTCATTTCTCAGTGGATATTTAAGCTCACTTGTTCATATCCAACTATTATACATAGATCTCCACTTTTTATGTCAATTAGTTCTTACCAAGTGGCTAAAAATAGTATCCTCATAATAAGTATAGTATGTTCCTCTTCCATGAACAACACTAAGAAGTCAAATAAGAGGTATAATTTATCAACATTGATCATAATATTTTTGATGACCCCTCGAGGATATTTCAATGTTGATTCTATCAGTAGGATTCTAACTTTGGTGGTCTTTAGTCCTTCTAATCCCAAACTCTTGAAAGTGGTGTATAACATGATATTGACACTCGAACCTAAGTCACACAAAGATTTTCTAAATTTATTATCTTTGATAAATATGGGAATCCAAAATCTACCTGAATCATGTTTCTTCTTAGGTAGGTCCCTTAATACCACTACCGAGCACTCACGTGTGAGTGTGATGTTTCCAATTTCCTCTAGCTTATTTTTATTGGTTACCATCTATTTCATGAATTTTGTGTAGGTTGGCATGATTATGAGAGATTATGAAAAATGAATATTAATATGTAATTTTTTAAAATGTTCCAAAAAAATTATCTTTATATGCATTGGTCTTCACTTGTGTTAGTTTCTCTGGAAACAGTAGTCTTGGATTGCACTATGGTGGTTCTTCTTCAGCTACTTATTCCTTATTCTTTTCTATCTCTTCTTACTTTTCTTCTTTCACTTTCATTGATTTGGTATGATTCTGAGAAATTTTACCACTCCTCAGAGCTATGGATTTCATATCTTCACATGGGTGCAATTTGGGGCATCCATGTAGTGTTCCTCATGGTTTTTCTTTGAGTTTCTCACCAATTTTACCTACTTGGAATTCGAGGCTTTAGAGTTTAGACCTTTGATCTATTGAGTTATACTTCAGATCCTTTATTGATGCACTACGATCCTTTGAATAAGTCTTAATTTCTTTGATAGAATCTTCAGTGGATGTTACAAAAGTAACCAAGGTATTCTCTATCATGTGAACCTGGATTGAGAGTGAAGGTCCTTGGGGTGTTTGGAATCCTGATGCTCTCTGTCAATACCCTTGAGCTTATGGTTGTTATTGTATGTACCCCTGAAAATTATTATCATGATTATAATCAGTATAATTTTCATCCTCTATAAACATACCTTGGGGTTATTGTTGTTGGACCATAAATTTATCCATTTTTATAGTTAGGGATTCCATTTATTCCACCATCCAACTATTGTTTTAAACCATGTGGATGCCTATTTGTTGTGTTCCCTTAGTCATCCATTGGAAGTTTTTGTTTTACACCCCATTTAATAGGATTTAGCTTTCCTATGGTGATTTTTATATCAGTGATCCTCTAGCTACAGTATCCAGAATCGACATGTTTCCCTATGAAAGTCTCTTATAGAAGGTTTGGATTACAATCTAGGTTTCTATACCATGATGAGGGAATTTTCTATTCATGTATTTGTATCTTTCCCAGAAAAATTAGAGATGTTCATCTTCAAATTGATTGAAATTTAAAATGATTGCATGGATATACATTAATTTATATGGTGTAAAGAAACATGTGAGAAAGTATTTTCCCATCTCATCACATATAGTTATGGAAAGGGCTGGAAATCATTGAATCCACTGCTCACTCTCATAAATAAAATCAAAACAAGAAAATCCTTACCACATAACTTGAAACATTATGGAATTGAAATGTGTTTTATAGCTTGAGGAAGTTCCCTAGATGTGTGTTTGAGTCTTCGTGAGGTAGGCCAAAAAATTTACCATGTTTGAAATCATTTTAATGATCATTGATTTAATCTTGAAGTGATTTGCAGTGATGAGAGGTGCTAGGATCCCTGGTTGCAACCGTGTATTTTATAGTCACCTATATTCTATGAGGGTATGCATCCCTAGATCTCTTTGAAGAATGCCAACAACTTGGTTGATTTATATGCCCACTATGGTCACAATTCTATTCTTTCTTAGGCTTTTATTAGGTTTAAAATCAAATTCAAAAATCACTTCACCTTTTTCACGCATGTTATGGTCATGCATTAAGATTTAAAATCTTGAAAAGTGTAGCATAAAAAATCCCAATGTACAATTTAGAAAATAAAATAAAAAGATAAAATTAAAATTATAAAACTAAAAAATAATTAGCAATTATTCTTTTAAATCACTTCAAAACCGGTTGGAGGCGAATTTTCAGGTCACTGTAGCAGCACTATAGCATTACTATAGCAGCCACTATAGTAGTACTGTAGCAGTTACTGTTCGGTACTGTAGAAGCTGAAACTATTCACCCGATTTGGTCCTTCGAGCCATCGGTTTGGGCCTACGGGTCTCAAGGGCCTTCGGGTCATCAAAGGCCTTCGGGCCATAGATACCATGGAGTAGCCCAGTTCACATAGAACAGGCCCTAGAAGAGGATCAGAGCAACAAGAGTAGTAGCCACCAGAAGCAGAGCTAACCAGATTAGAAGAATGAGAGGGTATGACAGCCGCCATCGGGACCAGGCACCGTGCAGCTTTGTATGGGGCAATGATAGACAATCAGCAATGTAAGGTGGGGAGCGAGGTGATCAATGATGCAGAAGCTAGGGAGGGGTAGTTCTAGTGGGTTGGGCCTACGAGTCATGTAATGGGCATGGTATGCCTCTAGGCCTTCGGGTCATGTATTCCGGGTCAGTCGGGCCTTGTGCCTTGGGCCTACGGGTCATGTACGAGTTCCCCTTCAACCCTTAAAATGGGTATTATCCATAATAAAATAAAAAAAGAAGGCCTTTGGGACATTCGGGACTTTAGTTTTGATGGGACCAAAGGGTGTTGTTATTTCCCTGTGGGTCTAATTAAAATACAAAATTTATAAAAACACAAACTATTCTCCCTAATTAATTAAAATATAGTATTAGAAAATTTTTAGATTAAACCCACAAAGATGTTGAATTAGTTTAATTAGATTTTTAAATAAAATTGTTTTATTGATTGATTAAAGAAGGAGGAAAGAATTAGAAATAGATTTGAAGGTAGTCTGAAGAAAGCAGTAAATGAAGGTGAATCAGATTGGTTTATTTGAAATCATATTTGAAGGACTTTTAGGATTATGTAGTTTTAGGGTTTGGGTGAAATTGTATTATAGAAATTAAATCAATTAATCCATGTGTGGCATTGGAGTTGAGATTAGATGGATCCAATGGTCATTGTATCCTCTACTCAATCTGAAAATCCCCTATTTCCCATGATTAAGTAGTTTGGGGACTTGATGAATCAAGTTTGTCTTGATACCATATTTAAACATAGTTTCCCTAAATGTGACAATGGTCATGATGCAATTCAGGGTAACCAGTTTCACAATTAAAAGGTTCCTTTTAGATTTATTAACCAATGTTCATGATTAAATAAAAATAAAGGGATTGGAATTAGATAAATAAACTATAACAAACCATATAAATGAATAGAATAAAATAAATAAATCCAAAAACACATTTCCCCTTAGGCTACATTACCCTAGCACAAGGTGGGTTTTAATACCTCATCCTAGTGACGAGGGAGTAAGGGGGAAGGAATAAAACAAAATAAATCATAAAGAAAACCGGAGAGAAATTGGTGGAGGACCCTGTAGCAGCGCAAATTCTCGCTATAAACTTTATTCTTTGAATCTCCTGGAAACAACAGATCATCTCTTTATTTATAGACTCCCAAAGGACTTATGTAACATTAAATGTAATCATAATGGGTCAAAAGGTGATCTTGGGTGGTCTTGAGGTCATAAAATAGGTATTCACCCTTAATTGAGTCGAATCTGTATGTTTTTTTGTCATCCTGACATTTTCACCATTTCTAATGTTTCCACCATGTGTATTGTTTTCACCACGTGTAATTTTTTCACCATGTTTAATTTTTTCACCACCTGTAATGTTTTCACTGCCTATAATGTTTTCACCGTATGTAATTTTTTCACCACATGAAATGTTTTCACAACCTAAAATGGTTTCACATATTGAGATGTTTTCATAGCCTAAAATCATCCTTCATTGTGGGAGGGATACTTTAAGTGTAAATCATGGTTTTTTCAATCCTTTTACTCATTTCATATAAATTAATGAATTGTTCCAAATATAAATGATATAATTAAATAAGAAAGTAAGAATTGATCATTTAAGGTATAAAAGTATTGTATTTTACTATTAAAAAACATGCATGAAATGTGTGTATCAATAGGATATTACCTACAAATTATTGAAAACATTGCACAATTATCTAGCCCGCTAACTAAGTTAACTCAAAACAGAGTTAAATTAATCTAAACAAAAGAATATAATGATTGTTTTGAGGAACTAAAAAAATATTGGTGAATGCTTTAGTTTTGGACCTACCCTCTAGAAATGGTGAATTTTTCATCTACAATGATGCTTCTTTGAAGGTTCTTAGTTGTGTTCTGATGCAAAATGATCTGGTAATTTATTATACTTCATGAAAACTAAAACCTCATGAGTTAAGTTATACTACACATGATCTGTAATTAGTTGTTTTGGTTTTTTCTTTAAAATTTTAAAGACATCAATTATATGGATCCAAGTGTGAAATATATACTGATCATAAAAGTTTGAACTATATATTCACTTAGAAATATTTAAACATGAGATAGAGGTGATGTTTGGAATTGATAAAGGATTATGATTGAATAGTTCATTATCATCTTGGAAAAGAAAACAAAGTAGTTGATGCTTTAAGTTAGAAAAGTAATGTTATATTAACCATGTTACATTTAGAATATAATCCTTTAGTTAATGATTTGATAAATTTTATCCTAGAAGTTGCGCATATATGAACTTTATCTATTTTTTCAAGTTTTAGTATAGTCAAATTTTTCAAATAGAATTAATTAAGATCTAAAGGAAGATCATTAATTATAGAAAAAGGTAGAATTGGTTAAGAGGGTAAGTTTCCAAAATTTAACGTTGATAAAAATTATGTTTTGAGATTTGGAAATAAATTATATATGCCTTGAGATTCCTAGTTAAAGGGTGAATTGTTGAGAAAATATCATAGTTCCATATTTTCTGTTCATCATGATAGTACTAAGATGTATATAGAACTTTGGGAATATTATTGGTGGGATGGAATTGAAAGAGATATTACTGATTTTACCATCAGTACTACAAAATAAGCCTTTTACTACACTGATCTTTATCAGCACTGGCAAAAGGAGCTGATAAATTGTACCTTTTATTAGCGCTTTTGTTTTAGCACTGATAAAAGATACCCTTTATCAGTGCTTTTTTAGCAGTGATAAAGGGTACCCTTTATCAATGCTTTTTTATCACTGATAAATGGTACCCTTTATCAGTGCTTTATTTTTAGTACTGATAAAGGGTACCCTCTATCAGTGATTTAATTTTAGCACTCATAAAGGGATCCTTTATTAGTTCATTATTAGCACTGATAAAGGCCCGAATAAAATGAAAAAAAAAATAAATAAATAAAAAATAAAAAAATGAGTTTATTAAAAAAATATTAAAATAATTATTAATTAAATAATTATTGATAAAAATAATTGAATTGATTATACTATATATAAATTATAAATACTAATCAATAGTATATATTAAATATATAGATATATGAAAAATTAAAATTTAACAATTAAAAATTAAAAATAAGTAAATTGAGAAAAATATTAAACATTTTATTAATTAGATAATTATTGATAATGTTAATAAATAGTATATATTAAATATATAGATATATATGAATGTATATAAATATGATTTATATAATAAAAAATATTTATGTTTTACATTAAATAGTCATATATTTAATGAATAATGGTTTATACTTAAAAATTAATATTAATTAAAAATACTGACTAATTGCATAGAGTAATGAACGTAATTAAATGTCGTTTTATTTTTCAATTTAACATGGATCAAACGTGTATTATATTGATTTCAAATATATGTAATTAATTCATTTTTTTATATAATTCACCCATACAAAACTTATCTAATTTTTCAATATTGTTAAAGTGTAATTATTTTTAATTTATTCAATTTCACTCATTTTTAACATGCATGAACTTAAGATTAAATATTCATTAATAATGTTAAAAAAATATTTGTAAAAAAATATTTATAAATAAATATATTTATAAATGTGCATTTATTATATTTATACATTTATATATTTATAATTATAAATAAATAAATAATTTTTTAAAAAAGTATTTATATAATTATAAATAAATAATTATTAAATTTATAATAAATTTATTTAAATAATGAATATATTTACTATATTTATATTTATATAAATTTATTAAATATATATATATATAATTATATAAATATATATAATGATATAAATATTATTTTTTAAAGTTATTTATATAATTATAAATAATTAATTATATATTTAAATAATTATAAAATTATAATAAATATATTTAAATAAATAATATATTTACTATATTTATATTTATATATATTTATTAAATATATATATAATTAAGTGTATATATATATACAGATTTTTTATTTATAATTATAATTATAAATCATTTATCATCGCTTAAGTAATAAGCGCTGATAAAAAGAATATTTATCAATGATTTTTTGGAAGCGCTAATAAAAGTGTCCCGATATATTTAAAAAACTCTAACTAGTCATGAACCCATCATGATATTTGAAGCTTTCTGCAAAATCCACCATCTAACGGTGCTCCTCCTTAGTGAATCGAAGCTCAAATCATGGCTCGAACAAATCCATGGCTCAAATCTAAGGCTCGAACGATTCAAGGGTTGAATGAGTCTAAGGCTTGAACGTAAGTCTTTCTCTACTTTCTCTCAGACGTAAGTATTTCTATACTTTCTCTCGAACATAAGTATTTCTCTACTTTCTCTTGGGGAACTTAGGGTGTAAAACATCAATGGTTCTAACTGTGTTGGAGGTTGTTTTGTAACTGTGGGTGTGGTGAGTTATCCATTTTGGATATTTGGTTGTGGAGATTGTCTGTTTTGATGCTTGTAATTTTTAGATTGTGAAACACCTATACTATGAGCCTTCCCAACTTCGCTCCCAAACCATATAAGCATCTCCTTCCTTCTCAATTGTAGGTGTGAATTAATGTAGTGGACTTGTGAGCTACTCTTTTATTTATGTGAAAGTATATATGAATCGTGATTTATTTTCATTGGATAAATAGTGGAATTAACCATATAGTAGAAGTCTCGTCCCATTTTACATATTCTATATAATTTTGTATGTATCAATTTTCATGATGGTGGTTGGGTAGCCTATGAGACTACTTCATAACATATTAAACTAACTAGTTATTTTTTGTATTTGGGTAGTAGAGACTTTAGATGGGGAGTGATGTTTTATAGATCTGCTAATTTTGTGATTCCACTTAGATTTTTGAGTGAAGTAAGGGTAGTCCACTAAGATAATGTGACCTCATGGGATTCGTTCCATCTCGGTAGAGGCTAGTGTGTATGGGATAAATATTGCAAGTTTTGGTGTGTTTTTTCCCTTGTTTGTGATATATCTTGTTGATGTGTATTATTTATTTATGCCGACTTCTTTATAGACCTCCCTATAATCTCAAGGATGGGTCAATGTGTATTATATGGTCTCCCTAGAATCCTTTGGATGGGTAGATCTATTGTGATGACCTCCCTAGAATCCTTGGGATGGGTCGGTGTGGCGATATGACATCCCAAGAGTCTTGAGATGTTTTCAAATATTTGATATACCATTAATATTAAATGTAATAATTCCTTAGTTTGTTACACAACTTATTCCAAAAAATAAAATAGAGGTTATCAAATTATATATATTAGAAATTATTTTTAGGTATTCATCATTTTAGGTCTACATGTATTGGTTCCACCCCTAGGAATCTATGATTACCATCCATGTATATTAATTAAATATTTATTTATTAAAATGTTTTATCAATACATTTTTATATCTTCTAGTTGATTGAATGGGAGTTTATTATTATTGTTTATCATATTTGGGTTTATTGTTACTTCTTAAATTCATATATTATATTTTCATTTGTTTAGGGGATTTAAGAAAGACTTGATGTGTGACAAACAATGATTATTATTTTAATTTGTTGCTTGAGACTCATCCCCCATCTCTTTTATAGACAACTGTCATTCTCATCAGTTTCATCTCTCGAATAGTTATTGCATTTTGTTTCTTGAGACTCATCCCCCAACTCTTTTATGTTTTTTGTATTACTATGATCAATATCCATCCCATGGATGACTACCGCTTAGATTATTTCAAGCAATATAGGTGAATGTGCATAAGATATAGAGGATTTGTGTCAAACAACAAAATGTAATGATAAATGTTTAGGAGATGAGGTGATGAGAATGATAGTTGTCTATAACTTTTACCTTTTAATGAATTCATAGGATAACACCTACCATAGTGGAGTAATTCTTTTCTTAAATTCAATTACCCATTTTCTTCAAATCATACTGAAATTATTTGAAACAATCAAATGTTGGGTTTCCCTTATTAGAATTTTCTATAACTTTCACCTTTGATAATGAATATATTATACATATTTATTTATTTATTGTACAAAATTAATACTTTATGAACCCAGTAGAATGGATATGAATTGAAAATAGATGCATGCTAATTTTCTGACAAAATATTATGAATATGGAGTTAAAGAGTTCATCAAGTTTGCAAGAGATCATGCATACGACCCTTATCAAATCCTTTTTCCATGTTTATATTGTTGTTATTCAAGAAAAACTAGTTCATAAGAGTTATAAGAACATTTGATTTATCATGGAATAGATCAAAGCTATAATTTCTAGACTAAACATGGGAAAAAACTGAATGTGCACACCGATTGGAATGATACTGCGGTTTATGGATCATTTGATATGAATACCAGTGTAAATGGTGATAGAGATTACATGGAATAAATGAAAATGAAAATTGAAGATGAACTTCATGATTGTTTAAAGTTGTTTGATAAGTTAAATTATTGTGCTAAGAGAACATTGTATACCAGTTGTACTAAATACACAACATTGTCAGGTGTATTGAAGTTATATAATTTGAAAGATGGTAGTAGATGGAGTGACACCAACTTTACAGAACTACTTGGTCTCTAAAATTATATGATACCAAAATAAAATGAACTACCATATCGAAGATATGATGCTACATAAATGCTATGTTCAATGGGAATGATCTCTAAAAAAAATGCATGCTTGTCTAAATGACTACATATTGTTTCGCAAGGACCATAAATCACTCATAAAATTCCCTAAGTGTGGCAAAAATCAATACAAGAAAAATGAATCAAGTCCTTTGAAATTTGTATGGTACTTTCCTATCATTCCATAGTTTAGAAGACAATATAGATATGAGGAAACCATGAGATAATAAACATGGCATGAAAATACAATAATTAAATATGGGAACCTGTGTCATATAGTAGATTCTCATTAGTGGAATAAAATTGATTACAATTATCTTGAATTTGGAAATGAGATGAGAAACTTTCATCTTTCATTATCTACTGATGAAATACATCATTTTGGTGTAAAGAGTAGTACTCACAGTATATGGCCCATCATGTTGGTAAATTATAACTTGTTGTCATGGTTATGCATGAAGCACAAATACATTATGTTATCTCTGCTTATATCTAGACCAAAGCAACCCATTAATGATATTGATGTCTATTTGGATCGATTGATCGAAGATATGAAATTGATGTGGGATATAGGTGTTATAGTGTATGATTCTCATAGAAGTGAAGAATTCACATTGAGTTCCATGTTGTATGGAATGATAAACGACTTCCCTGCTAATGGAAATTTATCAATCTATAACATTAAAGGAATTTTGGGGTGTCCCATTTGTGAAAAATGCACAGAATCAATTTAGTTGAAACATTCCTTGAAGAATTTGTTTTTATGACATCACAATTTTTTACCTCAAAAACATAAATACTGATCGTGGATGAAAACATTCAATGGGAATATTGAATAAGGTATAGCACTGTCTCTAGTAATAGATGACCAATTGTATAATAAAGTAAAAGATATTGACATTGTTTTCAGTAAACCATTTTTGAAAAACCTTACAAAAATCAGGTTGGAAGAAGAGATCAATTTTCTTTGAATTACCATATTAGAATTTTTTATATGTCAAAAAAATTATTGATGTCATGCATGTAGAAAAAAATGTATTTGATAGTGTTATTGGAATATTACTAAATGTTCCTGGTAAAATGAAAAATGGAATCAAGGCTAGGTTGGACTTGATTGAAATGGGGATAAGGGAAGAGTTGGCACCGGTGAAGGGTGAAAGGCATAATTTTCTTCCTCTAATATCTTACACTCTATCCAGATAGGGGAAATTGCAAATTTTTATTTTCCTTAATAGTTTAAAAGTTCCAAAGGGGTATTCATCAAATATCATGAATATCATGTCAATGACTAATTTGAAGTTATAAGGACTAAAATCACATGAATTTCATGATTTGATGCAATATTTGATGCTTGTTTCTTTAGATTGTATTCTTCTTCAAAATGTATAGCATATATTAACTAGACTTTGCTTCTTTTTCAAAGCCATATATAGTAAAGTTATAGACTCAGTGAAGTTATCAATCATGAATAAGGAGGTTTCAGTCATATTATGTGAATTTGAGATGTTTTTACCACCATAATTCTTTGATATAATGGTCCACCTAATGGTTCACTTTGTTAGAGAGGTTCAACTATGTGGTCATGTCCATTATAACTGAATGCATCCCATTTAATGGTATATGAATATTTTGAAAGGGTGTATCAAAATTTGAAGTCATCCAGAAGGTTGTATTGTAGAATGATATATTGTTGAAGAAGCTATTGAATTCTGTATCGATTACCTATATGATGTTGACACCATCAGTCTCCCAAAGTCTCATTATAAAAAATTCCTTATGGGAGAAGGTATTTATGGAATATATGGTTTTACAATTACCTTGATAGAGTATTAGTAAGAACACCTTTACATTTCACATAATATTGAAGATGTTGTTCCATACATTAAATCCCATAAATAAATTCTTATAGATTTGAATTCATCAAGGGATGGAGGATGGATATCAAATACACATAATAAATAGTCTATAGGATGGTTCTGAGATCAATTTTATAAGGAGTTATCTGAAAATCTAAATTCAATTGTCTAATGACTTCAGAGCCTAGCCAGGGGACCGAATGAAAATTTTGTATCATACACTAGTTTTGTAATCAATGGTTATACGCTCTATACAAAGGAACATGATGACTACAGTATGATGCCAAACAGTGGTGTTACACTTGTGGCTGAAGCGATGCACATGTCTGGTTCCAAGTATAGAAATATAATTTATAAAAATATGTCATATTTTGGAATCATCGAATAGATATATGAGTTGGATTGTACAAAATTTCAAGTTTCAATTTTCTATTGTTAATGTGTTGACAATATGAGTGCAAGTGAAAGTTGATGAAATGGGCTTAGTAAAGGTAAATTTTAGTGTGGAAGGGGGAAAATATGATCCATTCATAATGGTGTTACAAGTAGTTCGGGTATTTTATGTCTCGGATCCAGTAAAAAAGAATTGGTCGATTGTTCTACTGGTGACTAAAACAAATGTCAGGTCAAATGAAAATAAAATCGAGGGTGACTTGTTCATTGGGAGATCATAATCAGTTCATACTGGTCCTAATGTAGATAATGTCTTATATGTTAGATGAGACCACAGATAGGGGATTTGGATTCTTGATAAATGAATAAAAACCCTAAAACCTTAAAAAAAGAGTTCAATGAGAAGGTAAAAGTGATTTTTAATATACTATGTTTTTCCTCATAATATTATATGTTCTCTAATGTATTAACATAATCTAAATTAAATGTTTTAATATTATATAGACAATGTATTATGTACATAATGATGTTACCAATCCCTTAGAAGAACAAATTATAATGAAGGAAACCCTTTGGGAAGATGTAAATGTAATATTACAATATACTTCCTCTATTTTATCGAAAATTTATATAATGGAATATTGATTTAATTTTCATTATTAATTTTAGAGTTCACTTATTTTAGAGGTTTTTTATCCATCTTTTATGCCTCTGTAGAAAGAGAAATGATGTTGTCTCTTCTCAATCATAGAGGTAATCGTGATATTTTCATATTAAAATCGGTGTCCATATAATTAATGTATTATTTTATATTTATGTTTAATTTATTTCTTTTTAGTATTACACACATGATAATTTTTTTCTTATACAGGTGGATTCTTTTGTTTGAGTTGGGGTGTTCGGTCCATATTTCATGCCTTTCTACACAAAAAATTCCACATACTTCTTCTCCCTCAAAAACTTTTCACCCCTACAGTGTTGGCATTTATCACTTTCCTTCAAGTTCCCTCCACTTCTCAATCACAGAGGTAATATTGATGCTTTCATAGTAAAATCATTATCCATAGAATTAATGTATTGTTTTATATTTATTTTTATTTATTTATTTTTAGTATTTCTCATATAATAATTGTTTTCTTATATATGTGGATTATTTTATTCAAGTTGGGGTGGTTTGTTTGAAGCTGCTCATGCTCATGAGAGATTGGACTTTGAGCCTGAAATTGAGATAATGAAAACAAGGAAATGCATCAAGAATATATACAATCAGTATGAAAAGGTAAATCTATGCTAATTACACTACTGTAAATCATTCTTTTCCCAACACTTGTATACCAATGGTTCTTTTGAACCGTTGGTATAGGTGTTCTTTACCAACGGTTTGCATAAACCATTGGTAAAGTTGGAGTTTTCTCAACGGTTTGATGAAAACTTTGGGAAATCATTGTTTTCCCAAAAAATTTTAATATCCATTGGGAAAATATGCCCCAAATTTGACTAAGGCAGGAGACCCCCCCCCCCCCCCGATTCCAGAAGCAGATTGCACGACTCCCAGAAGCGATGCCCGACTCCCAGAAGCCCTTGAGATGCCCCAGCACAGGTGCAACTATTCCATATGATCAGCTTCCAGGTTAGACTCTTTCCACTTATTCTCAAGGATATCCTTCCACCTCTTCTCAAGGATATACTTATATTCTCAAGGATATTTTTATTCCCTATTTCTAGGGATTTTGGAAAATTTTATGATTCACTACTCCACAAATTGTGTACTCAAATCACTACATCCACGAATTGTGTACTTAAATCACTACATCGGTGTACACATTGTCCAATTAATGTTTTCATTACACATATACATTTATAATGTCATGGTGTCTCTTTCTTTTGTTCTAATTTTAAATATTCATAGTTTTTTTTAATCTCAATGATTCAAATATTACAGCTTCATGTATGTAAACTCATAAGAAATTTTTTGTAATATTTATTCATAGTATATCATGAAAATCACTCCTTTCATTAAGATCATGTCAAACATGAAGATCTTATTCATCTTAATTTTTGTATACTATGTATATTACATAACAAGTATGTATCATGTTTCTATCAAAATCTATATGTATATAAATGACACATTGTTCACTTATCCTTTGCACAATAGAACATATGGAGTATCTTCTTGAACATTGAAAAATAGTATGTGGTCCCTAATTATTCTTCACAGAAGAAATAAGAAATACTTAACCATACAATTCAATGTTATTTATGAATAAAATATCTACAAAGGGAACTCTCGGTGGGACCTCTCCTTTTCCCATGTAGTGCTTTTTCCTTCTTCATGAAACAAATTCATAGAATTTCAAATTCACAATATTAATGAATATTAGTTTTACTAATATAACCATTAATCATTCTGTCTTCAACATCATACGTGAGTTATTCAATCACCTTTTTAAAACACAATGAACATTTTCACTGATTTGGGGTTCCTCAAAATGCTTGGGAAAATCAGAAAAATACATTTATTAAATCGTGCTTCTCATATGGTTTCATGGATACAAGTTCATCTCGAAAATCATGATTGTGTGGTTGAAATATCAAGAGGACCATGGGATTAGTATTCTTCGCACAAATGAAGTTGTTTTCTGCAACTATGTGTTTTTGTTTTCACTTTTGATTTGGCTGAAAGGGGAGCTTTGTGGTCATTAATCATGGTTGTGGGTGGTCATTTAGTATGTAAGATAGTATGAATTCATTTTACTTGATATATCCAATGTTATTATTGATTTATGTTCAATTTGATTATCTTTTACAAGTGATGTTGTTTAATAAGTCATTATTAATGGTTGTAATAATGACGATATGGTATAAGGGTTCACATGGTGTGTATAATAGTTGACATGGTGTCTACAATAATCTAGTGTCCTGGGAATGTACATGGGAATGTACACACAGTACATGACTTGGTTATCCATGTAAATATACATGGCCAATCCCTTGTGGTGAAAAGTATTTTTGGCCAAATGGGGTGCTGAAAACGTCCCATTTAGACATGGCTTTGTTTCATGGGTATGCCCACATGATGTGTTGGCCATACTATAGAGTAGTAGTAATTAGCTCAGTCAAAACACTTTCATCCCTAAAATTCAAGACTACATGGTTAAATGGAAGAACCCATGTTCTAATGACATGCCTAACATGGTTTCTAACTCACCTCACCTAAAAATAAACTAGAACACTGGTTAAATGCAAGAATTCATCCTAAACGTACACTATAACATTGGTTAAATGGAAGAAATCATCCTCGTTACTGAATTCCATACACATTTGGGCAAAAACCCATCATTCACGAATATCACTGTAATGTATAGGCTTTTCACAAAACACATATCCCTTAAATGCCATGAAATTATAGTAGGCACTGATTTAAAGTTGTCATGTTTACAGGTGGAATCTTTGTAGCTTTGGATAATATATTCTCAGAACTATAGAGTGGAACCCCATTCAGTGTTTTGAGGTCCACCCAGGACAACCCCCATCCTTCCTGGACCTAGGACAACCCCCCTCCTTCCTGGACCCTGGACAGACCCCCACCCTCCTCCATAGACCCCAAAAATCCCCCCACCCTCCTTCCTGGACCCTGGATAGCCCCCCCCCCCCCCCCTCCTCCCTGGACCCTGAACAGCCCCCCACCCACCTTTCTGGACCCAGGACAGCCCCCCCCCCCCCTTCCTATAACCCAGACAGCCCCCCCACCCTCCTCCCTGGACCCCGGAAAGCCCACCACCCTCCTCCCTGGACCCTGGATAGCCCAAAAATCATTATTCGTATGTGAGATAAAACACAATATAACTTAAAGGTCCCTCTCCAATGAGTGTCCATTTGGGTTCGGGTCACTAATGAGTGGCATCTTGGTTTGGGATGTCACAATTCCTGGATATCCTTTTTATAGGTGTTTCTAATCAAATCCATACCTATAACTATTGAAGGTCCCTCTCCAAAATCAATTGGGACATGATTCAATGAATACACTCTACCAACCTATGATCTATGGACCCAAACCTAGGATCCTTTAATCCATGTTTAAGGTGAAACTTGATGAGTCCATAACTACTTTTGATGTGATCCTCATCCTACTCCTCATCCTGATCTCCCTGAAGAAGTTAAAGTATAAAACTCATGTACTCCCAACAAGACCCTTAAGGATTATGTATTCCTTGATCCACTTCCAATATCTTACTAGGAAATCCTTGAATATAGGCATTAGAAATTCTGTATCTTATTTTCTTATATACATTGTATTTTGTTGTATTTCTTAATATGATTCTCATATAGAGTAATGTGTCAGTTATGCTTTTATTTAAAGTAAACAATTGTCATTTACCTAAATATTTTTTTGATTGAACTTCAATATTATTGAATTGCTTTGAAATGACTTATTGCAATTTTTTACAGAATGGATAAAAGTTTGATGTACGAAACTGATCGGATTTTAACCGATTTTTAAAATAATTTGAACAGCTTTTTAGATTTTGCATTTGATAAGGCTTCGGATAGTGGTCGCATACACTACCCATGTTCTAATTGTGTTGGAAGACCTTGGTTGAGTCGTGAAGCAGTTAGCTATCATATAACCAAATATGGTTTCTAAACAAACTATTATGTGTGGTATCATAATGGAGATAAAATGGAATCTCAAAATGTTGATGATCCAAATGATAGGACTGAATTGGAGAGTTTGATATATGATCAGTTTCCATTTATTCAGCATCATGATAAGGAAAGGATGTCTAGCCAACAAGATTTCGATACAAGCACACATGATGTGTCCAATGAAAATGATGATGTTGATAGGGTGAAAAAATTGAATGATGTTGTGATGACTCCAGTATATCGGCAATGTGGTAAAATGAAAAAGTTGGAATTTTTAATACGATTGTTTCATTGGAAAAATATGTATGGGATTTAAAATACTGAAATCGATTACATTCTTACCTTCTTGAAGGACTTACTTCCAGATGATGCAGATATTCCCTCAAACCACTATATGGAATGGAAGTTAGTTGATGAACTTGGATTCTCAAAAAAAATCATGCTTGCCCGAATGATTGCAGCTTATTTTGGGAGAAAACTGCTGAAAGAAATGATTGTATCAAATGTGGAACCTCCCGATGGGAGCCAAAAGATAATGGAACACCATCTCGTGTGCCACAAAAAGTAATGTGGCACTTTCCATTGATCCCCAGATTATAGAACCTTTTCATGTCTGATGAAATGTCAGTAAAAATGTGATGTCATGACACTTAGAGAAAAAAGAATAATGAAGAGTTGGTTCACCCTGCAGATGGATTTTCATAGAAGATATTTGATGCTCGATATCCTGAATTTGCAGCTGACGTGTGTAATGTGAGACCGGGTCTTTCATGTGACAGTTTTAATCCATTTGGGCAGATGCTTACTTCGCACAGCACATGGCTGGTTTTCATACACATTTATAAACTTCCCCCATGGTTGTATATGAAAAAGCCTTACACTTTCTTGAGTATACTGATATCTGGCCCTTCTGATCCCGACAATGATATAGATGTATACATGCAACCTTTAATAAAATATTTGAAACTTATTTTGGATGTGGATGTTCCCACATACGATGCGTGTTCGAAAGACATATTTCAGATGCATGTTGTGCTTATGTGGACGATCAACGATTTTCCTGCTTATGCAATGATGTCTGGATGGAGATAAAAAGGAAAATTTCCATGTCCTATTTGTATGAAGAATAATCGATCGAGAAGACTGAAATATTGTCGTAGTTTTAGTTTTATGGGACATCGACAATTCTTTCCAATGAACCATCCATATAGAAACAATCGTCGAAGATTTGATAATACCATCAGCGTATGTCTGGAACTGATGTGCTTAATGAATTGAAAGATTTCAGTTATTCATTTGGGAAGGGTGTAATGAAATCTATAAAGAGGGAAAATGTTTCCAATGATGCCTGTTACAATTGGAAGAAGAAGAGTATATTCTTTGAGTTGTCGTATTGGTCAACCAACTTGTTACATCATTGCTTAGACGTAATGTACATTGAAAAGAATATATGTGAAATGTTGTTTTCGATTCTTCTAAATGTCAAGGGGAAGACAAAAGATGATTTACGATCTCGGCGTGACTTGGTAGATTAGGGTATTAGACCAGAATTGCATCTCGTCTATATCAGTGAAAATAAATGGCAAGTTCCATGTGCTTCTTATGTGATGAAACCTGCTGAAAAAAATCAATTTTTGGAAGTTATAGAGACTATTAATGTTCATGATGGCTATTCAAGAAATATATCAAAATGGGTCAACAGAAAAGAGTTGAAGTTGAAATCTAAGTTCCTAATGGACATTCAAGCAATATATCAAAATAGGTCAACAGAAAAGAGTTGAAGATGAAATCTTTGAAGACTCGTGATTATCATGTCCTTTTTCATGAGTTGATTCCAATAGAAATCTGTCATCTATTGTCCAATAATGTAAGAGTCTCAGTTATTCAGTTGTGCTATTTATTTAGAGATCTTTGTGCTAAGAATTTTTCCAAATCCTTCTTGCAAAAACTGTTGGCAGAGACACCATTAATTTTGTGTGAGTTAGAGAAAATATTCCCTCCATCATTTTTTACATGCATGTTGCATCTGACTATCCATCTTCCGACTGAAATACTTCTTGGAGGACCCGTTACTTTCTGTTGGATGTATCCAACTGAAAGAAACATCTACACATTGAAATCATATGTTCGGAACAAGAATTATCCCGAAGGTTCTATTGTGAAAGGTTACTTGGCTCAAGAATGTATGGATTTATGCTCAATGTATTTGTCTAATCTTACTACGAGAATAAATAAACTAATGAGAAATGAAGAAGAACAGTATGAGAAAATTGAACCCAGTTTTCCATCACTTTCTCAAACAGGAGGAATTCTGGGATCATATACATTGACAACATTAAGCCTTGAAGAGCGAGAGATGGCACATCGCACAATGTTGTTCAATTGTGATTTGTTCGATGAGTATATCAAGTAAGTAAATTGTACATGTATATCTTATCTTATCTCTTGTAATTTTAAATATTTTTTAAACTATTATTATTTTTATCTATAGGGAACATAAAGAATTGATATATAGAAAGCATCGTTCTTTATCTTTTATAAGGAAAGAAACTTTGCATAGCAAAGGATTTTCTGCTTGGTTGAAATTGAAGGTAAAAATATTTATGTAATAACTAAATAAAAAATATATTTAATTAAGTTTACTATTTGTTTATATTTCAGGTATTGAGTTTGCCTGTAGACTCTGTTTCTGAGGAAATAAGAGCTTTGGATTTTGGTCCTAATGCCATGATTCATGCTTGTAAATCACTTGTGAACAATGGATACAAATTTATTATCACTAAACGATCAAGAAACATGAGAACACAACATGATGGTGTTATGCTAACTGCCGCAACAGACTGTTATGTCAGTTCATCAGATAATAGACCTTATTCTGAAAATGTAGCTTATTATATATGGATTCGTGGAGAAAATAATAATTTTGGATTATTACTTGCATGGTTGAGTCATGATGATGAAATGTCAATGGTTTGATTCAATGATGAGGCAAGGTACCTTTATTGATGATTGTGGATTTTGAGTTATTGACATGACTCGTACTCTTGCCACCGATGAACCATATGTATTAGCATCAATGGTGAAACAAGTTTTTTATGTCAAAGATCATTGTCATCCTAAATTCGGTGTAATTATTGAAGTAAATCCCGGACATGTTTTTGATGATGGTGATAATGAAGTTGACACTATCCCTACTACAATTGGAAGTAATCCGTTTATTACTTATGATGACTCCAATAGCTCAATTTTCAGAGTTGATTGTGAACCCGAAGTTGTGGTGGGAAATATATAGAATAATACAGTTGTGTTCTCGCCTACATGTTTCACCTACATCATTCAGAGTGTGTATCCTAGTACTTACATTCAAACCACCATAAATCTTCTATTTCTTTATGTTTTTTTATCAGAATGATTTTTCTATATTTTTTTGGGTCACACATTAGTTATCTGTTTCTAATTACTTCCATATTTGTTTTCATTGTAGGAAATGACACCCATTGAAGAGAGGCGGTGGAAAAAGATGACAGAAAATAATTGTCACATGACACAGATGGGCGTTCCTCCACTCATCCCTATTGTGAGTATTTTATTTCAAATATATATATTTCAATAACTTATAATATCATGTGTTTACTTTTGTGTTAAACTTTTTTTCAGGATCCACCCCCTAGACGAGATATATCTGAAGAGGAGCCTAATATTGCTCCTAGTACAGAGGCTGGTGGTAGGGGGTGGTGTTAGAGTTAGACGATCATCTGGTGGTCCCAGTACTGAGGCTGGTGGTACGAGGGCTCGTGGTGCGAGAGTTAGATGATCCATTGGTCATACCCAATTGGACTATGCCCCTACCACAAACGTATCTTCTATGCCCCATTTTGATCTTGGTGTGTCTTTAGGGACACATGGGATATTTAGGCCTCCTATGTTTACACTACCAGTTGGCCAGACGTCTGTGCCATCATCTTTTGCTTCTGGTTCATTATCTTCGAGCTATTATATTCCACCTTCTTTGACTCTTGCTCTGACACAGTATGTTTCTAAGGAGAGTACATTGAGGGACACTCCACCTGTACAGGATATTCCTTCAGCTTCTGCCCATCCAGTGACACCCATTGATCCGACTACCACGGGTATATTTATATAACTCTAACAAATTTTTATACTAAAATTTATTTTTATTATAACTTGTACTAATATTTTTTTTCTTTAATAACAGATTAATCTATTGATAGGAGGTAGGGGAGGGGGCATACTCGCTTGCATGCGGTATGGAACTACCAGACACAATTGATGGTTGAATACAATGATGATGGACAGATGATTGATAAATATGGGCAGGAATGTCGGGGTTTTTTGGCGATGCTAGACAAATACTCCGACATCATTTCGGTCAGCCCTCTCTCTTAGAGACATCTGTCACACGAAGTCAAGGATAATGCGTGGGCACAAATATGGGTAAAAAATCTATTGGATTTAATATAGTATTTTTTTGTATTTATATGAATTAATCTATTGGGTGTCATCTTCGGTTTAACTTCCCTGATGGCGAAGGGGCACGACCAGCGCGTTTACAGGAGCTAGAATAGCTTTGGAGAGATTATAAGCATGAGCTGTATATTGTCTAGTGTGATAGAGTGGGTGCGGAGTTGGATACATTACCTATCATGGATGGATTCCCGATAGATAAATATCACCAAATGATTACCCATTGGTCGACTGCCAAATTTAAGGTATTAATCCCATTTGAGGTATTTAAATGACAGTTTTCATATTTTACATTAATATTATCTTATTTATTATTAAAAATTATTTAGGAATATTCTGAAAAAAACAAAAAAAACATTGATTCAAAGTAATACCTCCACACTTTGTGGCGCACTACTGTGTCAGATCATGAGAGGCAGCTGGTACGATATAGTTGTTTATAATTTTTCTTTAGGACTTTCCCCTTTTATTGTTTCCTACTTAAATTATGTGATTTGTTGAATATTGAATATATGATTATAATTTCACTTTATATTGTTTCAATGTCATTATAGAAGCAAAAATTGAATATTGAAGGACGTATCCCTTGAGCAAAATTGTTTTTCTCGAGTAGAAAGAAAAAAGATGGAACTGCGGTTAATGAACCGACACAAGAAAAGATTATAAGTTTTAATTTGTTTATTTCAAAGTTTAATATCTATTTTGAAATTTAATAATCTATTAATATTTATAATAGGATTCTTTAGAGGCCCTTGATGCCCAGGATCCTGACAATTTAGGGCCACACGATCATTTATATCAGGTTTTGGGAGATGAGCAATATGCTCGAGTACGCTGTTGACCTGGTAAGAATATAGTCCCGACGAGGTATTGGTCCCCTCCAGGTATCCATTTTAGTACCAATGAGTTGGAAAAGGTCAAGGAGAATGCAAGACAATCTGATAAAAGGGTCACAAAGTTGGAAGTATAGCTTCAAACTAGGGAGAAAGAATTTATGGAATTGATCAAAGCTTTATCTTCATCACTTCCACCAGAGGCCAGCGCAGTTTTTCAGACATATATGTCATAGATGGGTGCATTATCCAATGCACCAGGCAGCATTTCTAGTGGTGTTCAAGATGATGATGTTCTTGGTGATGACGAGGATGCTGAAGAAGACGAGGATGAGGATGAGGATGAGGACGAGGGCGAGGATGGGGCCGAGGGCGAGGATGAGGCCAAGGGGGAGGATGAGGCTGATGATGATAGTGGTGATGGTGATGGTGATCAGGGGCAGATTGATCCATTACATTTTTTAATTTTGTATAAATCTTTATTTTTTAACCTGGTTTTTCACTCTGGTATGGATATTTTTGAATTCAGTATAAATCTTTATTTTTGAACAAATATGGAATCTTAATGATGTTATAATGGTTTATGGGGCTTCTGGGGCTTGTTCGGAGCTCGTAACCCCGGTCGGTGTAGAAAAACACTATGCCTCACGGTTAGAAAACACTATGCCTCACGGTTAGAAAATAACATGTTGGTTCTTTATAGAAGCCCCTGGAATAGGTCTCGTGGAACACTGGACACTTTTGTACTTCCTTTTATAACCAAAATAAGAACTTTGAATAATTATTTCATCCACTAAATTTCCTCCCAAGACTATCCTTCCAAATATGTATTCTTTAGAAAAATAAACATTATCCAATACCTCCAGAAAGGTTGGAAGGCTAAAAAGAACTAGCATCAACCAAACATTGTCCCTTAGTCCCATATCAAACCTACAAGATTTTATGGAATCATTTTTGAAAATATCTAGTGCAAGATTCACCAAATCAACAAAGTGTTTGGAGAACTCTAGAAGAGTACGCTTCACTTTCTCCAACTTCAGATACTCCAAATTATTTTACACGTGTAAAGTTTCATGATAAAAAGCTGGTTAAATATCTTATTAAATGAAACCCATGTAAGACCTTTGTGAAACTTATCCTACACTATATAATCCCAACACATTCATTCTGGTCATTTGTGACGTTTATGAGTCAATCGCGCCTCAATCTGAGGCACGGTTTGGCCGGTACCACTCAAAGTGTCTCACTTTTATTTGAAATGGACAACATTTTAAGTGAAAACAACAACTAGCATACGGAAAACTGACCAAACACATCCAGATTTTGTTGATACTTCAAGACAACGATCCATGGGTCATTTTTGACATGTACGAGTCAACCCCGACTCAATCTGAGGCACGGTGTGGCAGGTATCACTCGAAGTGTATGTCTTTTGTTTAAAATGGACATTGTTTTAAGTAAAAACAATAGCCATACAGAAAACTGACCAAACATATTCTGATTGTGTTGATACTTTAGGAAAATGATCCATGGGTCATTTTTGACATGTTTGAGTCAACCACGCTTCAATCTGAGGCATGGTTTGGCTGGTACCACTCAAAGTGTCTCACTTTTATTTGAAATGGACAACATTTTAAGTGAAAACAACAACTGGTATATGGAAAATTGACCAAACGCATTCGGATTATGTTGATACTTTAGGACAACAATCCATGGGTCATTTGTGATGTGTACGAGTCAACCCCGACTCAATATAAGGCACAGTGTGGCGGGTATCACTCGAAGTGTCTGTCTTTTGTTTAAAATGGACATTGTTTTAAGTAAAAACATCATCCATATGGAAAACTGACCAAAAGTATTCTGATTGTGTTGATACTTTAACACAATAATCCATAGGTCATTTGTGACGTGTAAGAGTCAAACGCGCCTCAATACGAGGCATGGTTTGTCCGGTACCACTCAAAGTGTCTCACTTTTATTTGAAATGGACAACATTTTAAGTGAAAACAACTGGCATACAGAAAACTGACCAAACACATTTGGATTCTATTTATACTTCAGAAAAAAGATCCATGGGTCATTTTTGACATGTACGAGTCAACCTCGACTCAATCTGAGGCATGGTGTGATGGGTATTACTCGAAGTGTCTGTCTTTTGTTTAAAATGGACATTGTTTTAAGTAAAAACAACAGACATATGGAAAACCAACCAAATGTATTATGATTGTGTTGATACTTTATCACAATGATCTATAAGTCATTTATGACATGTATGAGTCAATCATGCCTAAATCCAAGGCACGGTTTGGCCGGTACCACTCAAAGTGTCTCACTTTTATTTGAAATGGACAACATTTTAAGTGAAAACAACAACTAACATACGGAAAACCAACCAAACATATTCAGATTCTATTGATACTTTATCACAATGATCCATGGCTCATTTGTGACATGTACGAGTCAACCCCACCTCAATCTGAGGCACGGTGTGTCCGGTACCACTCAAAGTGTCTCACTTTTGTTTGAAATGGACAACATTTTAAGTAAAAACAACACTGGCATACGGAAAACCGACCAAACGCATTAGTATTCTATTGATACTTTAGGACAACAATCCATTGGTCATTTGTGACGTGTACGAGTCAACCCCACCTCAATAAAAGGCATGGTGTGACCCGTATCACTCGAAGTGTATGTCTTTCGTTTAAAATGGACATCATTTTAAGTAAAAACAATTGGCATACGGAAAACTGACCAAACGTATTCAGATTGTTTTGATACTTGAGCACAAGGATCCATGGTCCAGCCTCACACAATCCACTTCTCATGTGAGGAACTCCTACCCCTATTCTAAAACACATGTCATTTATTACGCCAAGGATAACTACATTCCCTAAGTCACACAATCACATTGATACACACCCATTATCATTATCACTAAGTTCAAAGACACCCGCCCCAAACCATGAGACATTGTATTTGTGTTTGGTTGAATTCATTTATCCATTTCCTTATTTTGGGGTTATTAGCTTCTAATTTCTTTATTCAATCGTGTATGTGTTATACAAAATGTAATTTTGTATGTATTCTTAATTCTGTATAAAACATATAATTACGTATTCTGTTTTTTATGTATTGTATTCATAATTGATGATTAAATTATGTATGTATTCAATTCAGTATTCAATTATGAATTGAATTTCGGATTTCACATGTAATTGTCTCTTAGAATTGAATTCTAAATCAATTATATATGTTTATAATTGCCTTATGAGTTATGTTTTCATTCTATATATGTATAGTTTCTTGAAGGTGGAAACTAATTGATTTAGAATTATGTTTTTCATTGTATATGTTTTCATTATATGTATGTATTCAATTCAGGCCTAGAAATGCAGGCTTGGAAATCACTCAAAGAGGCCTGGACAGCAGCAGCTCACCACTCACAGCAGCAACTCAAAGTAGCTTGCTGCTGCAATTTCCCAACATGGCCTATTCCAACGGTTATAAACCGTTGTCATGGGGAGTTTTATACCAAAGGTTATATAGAACTGTTGGTATAAAACATCCAAACATATATCTGAAATAGTCTCTTTACCAACGGTTTCAACCCATTGGCGAAAAATTTATACCAACGGTTATGTAAAAGCGTTGGTATAAGGTGGATATCCTAAGATATGCCAACGTTTTTCCACAAACTATTAGCATATCTCTTTCCCTACACCTTAATTCCCCACAGTTTGGATAACCATTGGTATATATTATACCAACGATTATCCAGCCTTTACCAATGGTTTTGAACCGTTGGTAAAGACTTATTTTCTAGTAGTGTTATTTAATTAATTTTTTCATCACTTTATCTACTATTTATAAGTTAATTTATTTATCATTTTTATCTAATACTTATTTAGTTTTTTTCATAGATATTTTGGGAAATCACATTGATTCGATGTTCTTAGCATAAAAACATTTCTTGTTGAATTCTAGAAGAGTATAGGAAGCTCATATGGTCATTGTGGTGACTTCTCGTGATATAATGGGCACATGATCTTCCTTTACTCTTCTGGATTTCAATAATAAGAAAGAGTTTTTGGCTAAGAACATTGATTCAATATATAATGTTGTAAGTTTGACAAATAAATGTAATGGAAATAGTTATAACATTGGTATTTATGATTGTTTTGAGAATTTTGGATGTGTAGTAATCATTCTCACCTCAATCTGACACACGGTGTGACTGGTATGACTCCAAGTGATTCTTTTTATTTAAAATTGACATTAATTTTAGTAAAAAATACAACTAAAAATCTCAAAATCAAGAAAAAATGTTCATATTATTTTTATACTTTAGTAAAATGATCCATAATTGATTTGTGATGTATAAGAATCAGACTCACCTCAATCTAATACACGATGTGCCCAATATGACTCATTGTGTTCATTATCAGTTTAAAATTGATATTTTAGTTCAAAAAGTGTCACACATTAAAAACCAATCAAACATGCTCATATTTTATTTATAATTTATTAAAACGATTTATAAGTCATTTGTGATGTGTAGGAATAATTTTCATGTCAAAATGGTACATTATGTGATCAGAATGAGTCAAAGTGTGTGTTTCTTGTTTAAAATGAAATTTTAGTAAAAAAGAAAAGTGATGTACTCAAAATGGAGAAAATGAATTCATATTATTTTTATACTTTAGGAAAACTATCCATAATCATTTGAGATGTTTATGAATTAGTCACATCTCAATATGATGTACGGTGTGATCGATATGACTCCAATTGCATCTTTTTATTTAAAATTGACATCAATTTTAGTAAAATGGGCAACTAACCTACTCAAAACTGAGAAAACAAATTCATATTGTTTTGATACTTTATGAAAATGATCCAAAAGTCTTTTGTGATGTGTAAGAATCATCTGAACCTCAATCCAATAAACGATGTGCCCGGTATGACTCAAAGTGTCTGTTATCAGTTTAAAATCGATATTTTAGTTCAAAAAGTGTCACTCATTGAAAACTGATCAAAAGTGATTTTATTTTCTTGATAATTTATAAAAATGATTCAAAAGTCATTTGTGACATGTATGAATTGGTTTTACATCAAACTTATACATGATGTGATAGGGACGATTCAAAGTGTGTGTTTCCTGTTTAAAATGATATTTTAGTAAAAAAGATAAGTGACGTACTCAAAACCAAGAAGACACATTCTTATTATTTTGATACTTTATAAAAATGATCCATAAGTCATTTGAGATGTTTAGGAATTATCCTCACCTCAATCCGATGCACGGTGTGACCAGTATGACTCCCAGTGCGTCTTTTTATTTAAAATTGATATCAATTTTAGTAAAATGTACACCTGACCTACTAAAAACTAATAAAATGCATTAAAATTGTTTTTATACTTTACAAAAACTATCTACAAGTAATTTTTGACATGTATTAATCATCCTAACTTCAATTTGATACACTATGTGCTTAGTATGACTCAAAGTATTCGTTATCAGTTTAAAATCGATATTTTAGTTCAAAAAATGTCACTCACTAACAACCAATTAAAAACACTAGGATTTTATTGATAATTTAGTAAAAAAATCATAGGTAATTTTTAATATATAAGAATTAGTTTCAAATAAAATAAATACATGATGTGATCAGAATGATTCAAAGTGCATGTTTTCAGTTTAAAATGGTATTTTAGTAAAAAAGGCAAGTGATGTACTCAAAACCAAGAAAACAAATTCGGATTATTTTGATACTTTTGAAAAATGATACATAAGTTGTTTTATATGTGTAGGAATCAACCTCACCTTAATCCAATGCACGATGTGACCTATATGACTCCAAGTGTGTCTTTTTATTTAAAATTGACATCAATTTTAGTAAAATAGAAAACTAATCTACTCAAAAATGAGAAAATGCATTTGGGTTGTTTTGATACTTTATAGAAATGATCCATAAGTCATTTTTGATGTGTAGGAATCATACACACCTCAATTCGATACATGATGTTCTCGGTATGACTCAAACTGTCTGTTATCAGTTTAAAATTGATATTTTAGCTCAACAAGGTCACTCACTAAAAACCAATCAAACACACTCAAATTTTCTTTATAATTTAGGAAAACAATTCAAAAATCATTTTTGACATTTAGGAATTGGTTTCATATCAAACTGACATATGATGTGATCGGAATGAGTCAAAGTGTGTGTTTCTAGTTTAAAATAACATTTTAGTAAAAAAATACAAGTGATGTACTCAAAACTAAGAAAACACATTAGGATTATTTTGATACTTTAGGAAAATTATTTATAAGTCATTTGAGACATGTAGGAATTATACTCAGCACAATATGATGCACGGTAATACCTATATGACTCCAAGTGTGTCTTTTTATTTAAAATTAACATCAATTTTAGTAAAATGGACAAATGACCTACTCAAAACTAAGAAAATGATTTCATATTGTTTTGATACTTTACAAAAATGATCCATAAGTCATTTTTTATGTGTAAAAATCATCTTCACCCCAATCTAATAAAAAATATGCCCAGTATGACTTAAATTATCTGTTATCAGTTTAATTTTTTTTAGAAAAATGATGACATGAATTGGTCGCCTAATTCATGCCCCAAGGAAATTTATTAAAAGAAACAAAAGTTACAAAGCAATCACAATGTGTAAAGATCTTACACCAGTAGGGGATTGTGGTGGATATAATTTGAGTCTTTATAGAGAAATAATCCAAAATCTCGAGTTGCGTAAAACATGTCCAAGACCTGTTATCATCCTGTCAAAAACTTCTTCCAAAGAGGGCATAAGTCGTTGCCCATTGAGGGAACCACATACAAGTATACCTCCAAGGTAAAAGCGACCATTCAATGCAGAAAAAGTGATATCGATCAGAAGAAGCTTCAAAAAGTGTCACTTACTGAAAACCAATCAAACTTGCTCGAGCTTTATCTTTTACTTATTTAATTAATGTTCACAAATATAATGCTTGAATATGAACAAGAAATTGTATGATGCGGAAGAATCAACCACAACTCAATCTCATACACAATGTTCTTGGTATGACTCAAAGTTTATTTTAAAATTAACACTTTTTATTAATTTATTTATTTATATTATTACTAACAAAATAATTATTTTCTTATATAGTTTCATTCTTTTTCTAAAGCAAGGGTTTTTTGTTTGGAAATAGCATGATTCAGGGTTAGGATCAAAAGACAAAGGAGTATTGATGTTTTTAATGTATGTAATAATTTTTATTTATGTAATTGTATAAACCAATGTTTGAAATGTCTATAATATAGTTTTTTCTTGTGTTTGTATTATAAATCTAATTTCATTTAAATTCTTTATTAGTACTTGATTTTATTGATATTTGGTGGTGTTTCTAGTGTTGCAGTGTGTTGTTATAGAAAAATTGTGTGTTTTTAAAGCACGATGCAGTATGCCTCTTTATCATAACTTTTGAAAGCACTGATAAATGGTTCCTTTATCACTGTTTTTTAAAGTGCTAATAAATGGGTCCTTTATTGGTGCTTTTGAAAACATTGATAAATGGGTCCTTTATCAGCACTTTTAAAAATGTTGATAAAGGTACCCTTTATTGGTGCTAAATAAAATCATTGATACAATGTTTCATTATCAATGATTTAAAAATCACTGATAAATGACCCCTTTATCAACACTTTTTGGAGCTGATAAAAGAAAAGGGCTTTTAAACTCACTTCGGCAGTCAGTACTTCTCTAGCACTGATAAAGACCATTTTAGCGATGTTAAAGGCCTATTTTGTAATAGTGCATGAAATGTATGACTTTTAAATGGGTTAAGGCAGAATAAAAATTATTTAAGGGGGTAATTAATCCTTTTCTAGTTTCTAGAGTGTAAATGGGAAAATATATCCATGGATTTTGAGGCGGGATTACCCAAAACTACCCGAGGTGATAATATAACTTGGGTTGTTTTTGATCGATTAACTAAATCTGTGTATTTCCTTCCCATTCAAGATACTCTATCTTTAGATGAAATTTATTGAATTTATCTCGAGGTGATAATCAGGTTACATGTAATTCCTCTCTCCATTGTATTTTACTATAATTCTAGGTTCACTTCTAATTTTTGGAAAGACCTTCAGAAGTCATTGAGTACTGAATTAAATTTTAGTACATCTTTTCATCCTCAATATAATAAACAACCCAAGTGAATGATTCAAACTTTGGAGGAAATGTTCCATGATCATTCAATGTATTACCAGGGAATTTGGGATCAACATCCATCATTAGTTGATTTTTCTTATAATAATAGTTTTCATTTCAGTATACAGATGACGCCTTTTGAGGCATTATATGGAAAGTGATGTCGGACTCTATCATTTTGGGATGAAGTAGGTGAAAGGAATTAGATGGGGTCATAATTGGTAGAGGAAATGGTTGAGAAGGTTAAGGTAATTCAGTAACATATGAGGGTGGTTCATAGTGGATAGAAAAGTTATGTGGATAATCATAGAAAAGAACTTTCTTTCGAGGTAGGGGTCATGTTTTTCTTAAAGTGTCTCAGGGAAAAGGTGTAATGTGTTTTTTAAAAAAAAGGAAGGTAATTCTATGGTTCATTAGACTATATGAAAATCTGGATGATGTATGATTAGTTTCCTACTAAGTGACTTTTTCTTCGAGTTTATCCCGTGTACATAATGTTTTTCATGTTCCAATGTTAAGAAATTATATGCTAGATTTATCTCATGTTTTGAGCCCTAGAGTAGTTCAGTTGGAAGAGAAACTTTCTTATATAGAATATATAATTCAAATTCTTGACCATAGAGAGCAATTATTGTGGAACAAGGTAATTCACTAGGTTAAGGTTTTGTGGAAAACTTGTATGGTGGAAGAAGCAACATGAGAGTATGAAAATGTTACGAAAGAAAGGTATCCCCACTTGTTTAATAAGTGAAAAAAAATGTGCGAAAAAAATTTAGAGAAGGGGGAAATGTAACAAACTAGGTAATTTTGATATAATTTTTTTCATATATTCATTATTTATATTTTATATAGTTATATTCATTATAAAAATATTAGACAATTTTTTTATCAAAAGGAAAAAAGGCACTATTTTTAACCAAATTGGATTTTTATGTATTATATAGTCTTATTTAAAATATTTATTTCCAAATTATAGACTTAAAATTTTAAAAAATTAACATATTTTTTTAATTCATAATGTAAAAATTATCTTAAGATTAATTTTTGATAATTTTCTAAAAAGTTTGATTTTTCAATGCATAGTGAAAAATATTGTTTTTTATTAAAAACTGTATTTTCTTTTCAATTATTTATAAGGTAAAATTATAATTTTTCTTAGTTTTAAATTTTAATTATTTTATTTTTATTTAAAATAATTCTATTATGGTTTTTAAAATTAATTTTATACTTTATCTTAGTATAAAAACATTTTATACTTAAAAATTACATTTTTATGAAAAACTTTTTTTCATTAAGTTTTGCTGGTTTAATTTTAAATTAAATTATACCAATTATGTGTTTTAAATTTTTAAAAATGGATTCCATATTTGGAATTAATTGGTCTAAAATTTTTAAATAGGTACCTTTTATTTTTGGTTAATAAGAATAGTAACCTTAGTAATTGTTTTTACCACGGTAAAGGGTAAATTGAGTAATTAAGGTTAAAAATAAAATGATAAGGACTGAATAATGACCCTAACACTAACCTTAATTTTATTTTATGGGTATATATCATCCATAATCATATAAAGGTAAAATATATGGCCTTTTTGTGCCATTTTAATGTTATTATGACCTTTATAATATTTTATGTAAAGAAAAGTAAAAAATGTCACACTCTTGTTTTTAATAACTACAATATTTTAACATGAGGATAACCATAGTACATGTTTGGTTATAAATATTAATTTTAAATATAACTAATTTATCTTCATCATGGTAATTTATTTTTAAATTTTTAGGGACTAAATAATCACCTTAAATGTTTACACAACATCGACGTAGTAATTATTTAATTAATAGAAAAATAAAATAAATGATATTAAAAATATTAAAAGCAGTATAATATGAAATAATTAATGTAAACCATGATTTTTATAGATAAAAATGACATAATATATAGTTTTTAATTCATTTTATTAGAATTACTTTATTGTATTGATGTTATTAATGTCAAAGAAAATGAATAGTTCTAAAATTGGCATTAATGATATTTTATAATAAATAACATATTATTAAATGATTTAAAAATTATAAAAATCTTATATTTAGCCAAATTAATGGTATATGGTTAATTACATAAACCATGGTCCATTTATGGTTCATTTTTCATTTTATAGTAGCATTATTAACCTATTAAGGGTAGAAGGCTTTAATATTTCGGTAATTGTCAAAAGGGTTAATGGAGGTTTAAAACAAAAAGATAAAGGTAAAAATGTGATCCAAACTTGCCCAAATTTTATTTAATGTTATTATTATAATCATACTCATATTATATTTGAATATTATCAATTTGGAGACATATAAACATCAAATTTAATATTTTAAGAAATCCCAAGAGTGCCCATCCCCTCTTATAAAAGGGAACCTCTTCTTCTCATTCCTTCACAACTAAAAAGTATTTTGGTTAAAAAAATACCTATCTAAATACCTTCCTAGAATATATCCCCACATTTTAGGGACTAATTTTATGCATAATACTAATCTTAGAGGTTTTGAGGTGTTAATCAAAGAAAACTTTCCAAAGAATTGTAAGATAAAGAACGTACATGAAAAGTCGAACTCAAGGTTATATACTTTTTTTTAAAATAAACTTTTAAATATTCCCCAAAAACTATTATTCTTCAATGTCCATATTTTTAAAATTATTTTATAGATGTATTTATATGGACATAAGTGATTTATAAAGGATATTTTATGTTTTTTTACTTTCTTTCAAAGGTTTTCAAAAGAAATATTTTTACAGAATGTTTTTAATTTCTTTACAAGAATACAAAAAGAATATTATATTTTAATGTATAAAGAAACAATGAAATTTATTTCCATTGTAACTATTATTTTATATTTGGATTCCTTTATAATCTTTCATGTCTTCTTCAAAGAAAAACCTTCTTTCCCTTTATTCTAGGAATTTTAGTTTTGAAAATTTGGTTTTAAAGAAAATGGATATATCAATATATGAAATTTATTTCTTATGGGTGAAAATAATGTTTTTATAATGCAATATTTTATTTATTATGATTATGTTATGGTTATTGGTCATTTTTTATGATGATGGTTGGTTCCGTTATAAACCAAGGATGAGTGTTTCTATGATAAACCAAAGTTAGGTGAGCCCCTTATATCTCTCTAATACATTAGGCAAAGGGATAGAGTTATCTAGTTATGTTTCTCTTAAGAGATTATGGGAATATACTATGATGGTTATTCCAAGTATATCTGTGATGGTTATTTCAAGTGTAATTATGATGGTTACTCTAAGTATTATTGTGATGGTTATTCCATGTGTAAGTAAGAGTGATATGAAAATGATTCCTCAAGTTACCTACATGATTTATCTATGATTTCTAATGGTTTTATGGAAATATTATTATTTCATAGGGTAAAGGAAAGTATATGATACTTAGTAAGGTTGAAATGTATAACTTTTTGAAAAATTTATTATGATTTCTTCATGATTTCAAAGAAACCTATATGACTTATTTTTCCTTTAAGATTTATTATAAAATGTTTTATAAAAAGATTTTTCCAGAGAAGATAATTTTTTAGGTAAGAAAATGTTTATTTTGAGCCAAAAGTTTATTTTGAAAAAAGAAAATTTTTATAAGTATTCATAGACTAATGGTTTCTTTTTTTATGTCTCTTATTGATCTTTTTGTGTTCATACCACATTTTTAAAATGTTTTCCATAGGGTTTAAGGATGCATAAGAGAAAAGAAGAAGTCAAGTTAAAAGTCGTAAATATTTTTCATGAAAAGAAAACATGTTTTATTTTAAAAGTTTTATATTGTGAAAAAAATGGATAATAAATTAAATTTTACACATTTTAATTTATAATTTATGACCTAATTATATAAAACTCTAAATATAAAAGATATTTGGGAATGAAATAAGGTGAATTCTAGTTTAAATACACTAGAAAATATAATGTTTAAGGTTAGATCCTTATAATTTATTTCTAATTGTATCTAATAGTATTTTTATTATAATAATTGTTTTAGTTTATCTTATTTTAAATTTCTTTCCACATTTTTTTGGAAAAAAATTAAACTCCTTTGTTTCATGAGGAAGTATAGGAGGGGCCTTCTTGGTGTGAAACCCTAGCAACGATGGGCATCCTCTGCTCTCTACCGGGTGAAACACCGCATGAGTTAGTTTTGAATCCTCCCCTATATGTCCACCTTAGGCCGCCACACCCTTCCTCACTTCGTTGCACATATCCAATGACCTTGTATCAACCATCTTGGATCCTTGTAGATAGCATTTCACTATGCACTAGAAAAAAAGGTCGCAACACACAACATCATCCCCTAAGTTGATCATCACACCTTCATCCTCCTCTTTGGTTCATATGTTATCCTCCACTAATTGATGTATGTATATCCTTGTATGCATGCATATTCATCAAACCCTCATAACTAGTCTTGGACATACACACTCGCATCGAACTAGGAGCCACCTCTTATGTGCATCAACGAACCAACCTGCCACTAGTGAAGCGATACCTTATTGTTAATATGGCATCCTACTATCGCATTTTAATTTTCTATCAATGATTGTTTGTGTGTGATGATAGGGACAACAATATTATTGCGTGAAAATTTTGGGTGCAGTCACAATTGGTGGTGATTCATGTGTGTTGGCGGTCCAATGATTGGTAGATCGATGGTTCGTATCTAGTGATCATCGATGTTTGGCTGTAATGATAATTGGTTCAACACAATCATAATTATTTATATTTTTTTCATCATGTTTGTGTGATGGCCAACTAATTTCATTATTTTAAAAAATTTATGGACATGATAGTAATTGTGTGCCTTTATTTAATTTCCACGTTTTATTGTCAGTTACTTTAGATTAATTGGATTTTTATTCATTAAATTATATTTATGTTTTATTTAATTCATTTGATACTTTCACACATTCTTTGGTTTCGTTCGTGTGATACCTAATATGTAATCACAATTGAGAGAACACCAGAGAATTAATTTGTTCTGAATTTGATCGCATGTGTGAGAAAATTTAATGTCGCACACGTGTGAATTCAAAATAAATAAATATATTGATTGGAAAATTAATATTTTATGTGATCACTATTCAAACTTTCATGATTGATACCTAAAAAGTGATCTTATGTGAGCGAACCCAACATATATAGGTATCTTAACTTTGTAAGAAAGGAGTCTTGATATTTCACTAGGTGATTAAGCATTGAAATGTTTCAAAAATTATTCATAACACTGGAGAATAATACATTAAATAATTAGTGAAAAAATTAGATTACTGTCTAACATCAGAGAATAATACTTGATAGTATTTAATTAAATTTAGAATTTGTGATAATTAAATGAATAAATATTTAGATGTGGGAATCAAATAATTATAATAACATGATCTTGAATGGGAATGGATACTCTAACATGCATATTCCCACTATCTTCCCTCTATTATATTAGTTGTACTTTATTTGAATAATTGTTTTATTTTTATAATTTTTTAGTTTTTAATCACATGAAAAATACATATTCTTAAACATTATCTGAATAAGGTGGTAATAGTGTCTATACAAATTCTATCTTTAGGATAAACCACACTGCCACAACTATAATAGTTAGTATGTTTTATACATTTTTAAATTTGGTGTGCTATGATAGCCCATACCAAATTTCTTGCACTATTGTCAGGGATAATTATAACATTGATAGATCCACCATAGAGATTTATTTAAGTAAAAATACAACCACAAAAAAGTTTCAAATTACTAATCTAGGTATTTTTATTATTGAAAAAAACTTCTAGGTGCCTAGGAGTTCAAAATGGCATGGTTATCACCATAAATTTACGATCAATGCCCACCCTACCCACCCACGAATCCTGTTATGAGTTAGAATTTTACATTGTTTATGATTTATTCAAGTAATTATACTAATTTTGGTGATTATTATTCAAATAAATTCTATAATCTATGGGAGAGTGTTTCAATGCATTATGATAATTCATACCCATCTTTTGATTATTCTTAAGGTTAATCTTTTCCTGAAATGTAGAACCTAGTAAATCATGCTCTCTATATATGTTTCAAGACCTTTTAGAAAAATTTCAAAACTCAAGTGCACTATCTCAAAACCTTTTGAACATGTACCACATTTTCCACTAAAGAAAGACATGAAATTTTACCAATCATTGTATAGGACAAGCACTTCAACATTAGAGTGCACAATAATTACTATGATGAATGAGGTGAATAAGAGGTATGGACTTCAAAAAGAATGTAGGAAAATTTGGTTTCCATAATGAATAATATTTAAGAATGTAATGAAAATTTGGTTTCCATAATGAAAAATCTAGAATATTAATTGATTTAACTAGTTAAATTATCCTCCACACTACCACTTGATATTATAACTAAAAAAAATATTTTGAAGAAAGTATAATAGAGGTTCCATTTGAACAACATCCATTTTCTGATTTTGAGGATGAGTCGACTTTAATTGAACCTTCTTACTATCATTCCATATATGAATCCTCTATACCAAAACATGATTCATCAGTTCCTATCACATTTGAACATATTTTTCTCCACTATTTCAGATTTAATGACCCGTTATACACCGTGATTTCATAACCCTCTCCTATGAGTTCACAAACCTTCTTCCCCAAAGTGAGAATGGATTCCTTTTATGTATATCAACTTACACCTTTTGAGGATGAAAATTTATTTTAGGATGAGGATGGAATTAATATAGGACCCTTATTTATTACAATAGAGTGATAATTAACCCAAGACACCGTGATTTTTCATATACTAGTGGACCTCACTTCAAATAACCTTTACTCGCCACTTTTTTAGGATCATTGTGAGTTTGAAACATTTTCCAAAATGGAAACATCTGAAATAGTTCAAGAATCAGAAAATTAGTTAGTAATGGTGGTAGAGGACACTCATTATTTTTTAGAAATAATGGAATAATGGGTTACTTAGAGGATCTTGAGATCATGATCACACATGTAACAATAAGGAAACCTGGTGAGGGGAATATAAAATATACTCTAGGAGAATATATCATTTCTGGAAACATGGAGTCACCCAATCCACTTAAGCCGGTTCCACCAATTCTATGCATTGAGGTTAATTCCACTTTACTTGAAATACTCATAGATATCAGGAATACTCTTGACCTATGTGAAATCAATGAAACTATGGTGCATTAATTGAGTTAGAAACTAGTGTATTTCCCTATTTTAATAGTTTTTTATGAAAGAAAATAAAGATACATCATCAACACAGACATCACATTCAAGGATGTAATGGAATGAGTTGATCACTAAAAGAGACTGACAAGGGAATTTATTCTATTATTCACATTCAAAGAGGTAATAATTTTTAATTTCATATTGATTAACTTTACCTAAATACCCATTATTTGTGGAGTTTTCATTCATATGGGGTTTATTCTCCTTCTTTTGAGTTGTATTATTTTCATTTCATTCCACCAATCCATTTTACTAACAAGTTTCCATTGAAATATTATGCATCTTGTGGGATAATTACCTTTTCAATGGATATATATAACACCACTTTTGATAAAGAATAACATGCATGGTATACATTTACATTTGATTCTGGTGGAGTTTCATCAATTCCTAGCTAAAGACGAAGTAAACTTACTATTATATTAGAGGAAACCCATCATTAGTTAGTTTTATTTCACTGTATTTAGTTTATTTAGTTTATTTTTTAGGTAATAAAATGGCATGCATTTACTTATAACTATTTTCCATTAGAACCATAATGGATTTGAATTTATCGTGCATATTTTTTGTCATCCACATGATTTTTTTGGTGTTATATTTATGATATGATGTGGGTATGTGTTGTATCTATATAGATGTTATAGGTTACATCATTTATAGAGATTCATTGGATATCTAAATCCTCTCTACATATATCTAAAATTACTCAGGGAAGTGTTTCATTTTATGTTATGCTTTATTTACACTTCCAAAAACACCTTGTAAAATAACTAACTAAAAAACAAAAAGAAAAATAAAAATAAAAAAAAACTAACATTCAGATCACTGTTGAACCCAAATGTGAATTATTGTATTACTATAATAACATAGTTGGGGACATACCACATTTTTCCCCAGTCAGTATAAGCACATGATTCTTGATAGCATGATTTAGATGATTTTTTATATCATGTCATGCTTTGGAAGTGTTTCTTTGGAAACTTGTTTATTTTTTTGACATTTATTTTATACCTCTATCTCTCTCTCATGGTGTTTTCATGATCACAAACACTCTCTTTTGTCTCTAATGTTTTCATTTGAGTGATTTTCAAACTCCTTGTTTTGATTTTAATTCATGTCATTAATCATTCAAATATAGTTCTTAAAGTATTTTCAAAGAGGCCATATTGACCGTGTTGGATGATTGCATGTTTCTTATCCCATGTTTCAAGACCTTTTATGGAGGATATAATAACCTTTGAAGGATTTTAAAGGAATTGGTAGTGCCACTACTTGAATCTAGTGCAGCAAGGCAACACCGACTACCCGGTGCAGTTCCATTAGATAGTTGGTGGCATGGACAGTAGGCTCTCAGCTAGTAGGAGTACACTAACCATTTATTGAAGGTGCATCAAATTTTTTATGGGAGATTTCCAAAAGCATTCGTTTCCAGGTAATCCACTGGCTACCTAATGGAGGCTACTAGGTATCTAGTAGTGTTGAGGCTGCTAGTCTGAGGCTGCATTTATGATGGTCAAAAAATCTTCTAATTGTATCTTTAATTCCCCATCTCAACCTAAATAATTCCATAAGGTTCTTGAGTATTTTAAATCCTATAAATATAGTATTAAGGATGCTTGGATCAATACAATCAATGTGAGCAATAACTATTTGATTGAATCTATATCTAATTTCTAGAATTCTCTAAGCCCTACTCTCATATATCTAATCCTCTTTTCTAAATCTTAAAGGTCTTCGCATTTATCTCCATCTCTCTCTATTAATTTTTCTCATTCTTCAAGAGAGATAGAATAATGAAACTGTAATATATTTTTTCTTAGAAAATGATCTCTTCTCATTCCACCTTCTACCTTTGGTTCTTGTTATCTCATTAAAACCAAGGGAAGTTTATTTCTTGATATCTTGTTAAAACCAAGGGAAGTTTGGTTCTTGGTCCCCTATTAAAACCAATGAAATTTTCTTCTTAGATTTCTATTAAAACCAATGGATTGTCTTTATAATACATATCTCTCTAATTGAGGGATATATAGGTAAACCTTATGTGCTGTTGATGAACTCCTTATAAATTATGTTCATTGTCTTTTTATATTTCTACATTGCATAATTCTAATCTCGATACACATATTTGCATAAATTTGATTTTTTATCTTTTTTCTATACTTAATTTCGTAAATAACATTGATATTGAATTATTTAATATTCAAATTGAATTTATCAATTACCGCTTAATCATTTTCATTGCTTTATATTTTCAAAACTGTTTTATTTTAAAAAAATTGTTTCCTTTTATCACTTTAATTTTTAAAAGGCAATTCACCCCCCCCCCGCCTGCTTGTCATTTCCACCCTGACCAACACTTAGTATCAAATGAGATCTTTGTTTTTATTTAAAAAATCAATGTTTTCAAAAATTGATTCTAGTTTTCAAAATCCTAACTGATTTCAAAGTTCAATTTTAAAATGACATGTTATTTTCAAAATGTTCCTAAAGGGATTTCCTTGAGATGAGATCCTTTCTTTAATGGTTCTAATTATTCTTATTATAAAAATAACATGTTTAACTTTCTTAGTATCATAATGTATCATATTTTGAAAATGTTTATGCATGGTTATACCCCTACAAATGAATTTGAAGATAAATAGACTCCTCGTGATATTGTTACTTTTTAACTTAATGTAAAATCTATGAATTCATTGAATTTTTTTGATCAAAATGAGTTAAATCATATTTCTTCTTGTAAAAATGCTCATAAAATATGTAAACTCTTTGAAATCACACACAAAGGCACAAATAAAGTTAAAGACACTAGAATAGATATGTTTATATGAGACTTTGTAAGTTTTTCCATGAATTTGAATGAATCCATTACCTATATGTTTAGTTGCTTCACTTACCTTTTTAATGGTAGAAAAACTCTTAGTGACGATTTGTCCACAAAAATGCCCGTAAAGAAAATATTATGGGTCTTTCCAGGCTCTTGGGCTCCAAAATTCATGGCTATCCAAGAAGACAAAGACATAAATAATATGCTACTCTAAGAACTCATCATCTCCCTTATGACATACAAAATAACAATAAAAATACAATCCAATAAAGAAGCGAAGGAAGCAAAATAATCCAATAGAATAATTGTTTTCAAAGCAATAAAAAAAGATGATTCTTTCAAAAGTGAATCCAATAATGAAAGTGAAATTTAACGCTTAACAATAATATTGAACAAAAACAATAAATCATTCCATGGATCAAAAAATAAGAATCAAATTGAAGTTCCATAAGTAATTATGTTCAGTTGCAAAAAGAATGGTCACATCAAGTCAGATTGAACCTTGAACAAAATGTATAAACACAAGTAAAAAAGTAAAAAGGCTCTAAAAGTCTCAACATGGAGTGAAAGTGAATATTATCTTTCAAAATATGAGTCAAGTGAACCAATTCCTAAATGCCTTATGGATCATGTCATGGTAGGTGAATAGGTTAGTTCTCACTCTCTTTCTTATTCTTCTTCTTCCTCCAATTCATACTCTTCTTCTTACTCTTCTTATTCACAAAACAAAATTGGAATTTTTTTTCAAGAACACATTTCAAAATATGATAATATTTCAAATAAATATAAACTAGTTCTTAATTAGAAAAATAAGCTTTCGAATGAAAAATATTTTCTTTAAAAAGAAAAAAATGATTTGGTCTTAAAATTAAAAAATCAAGAAAATGTTGATGTTTTCAAATATGAAATCAAGGATCTTAAAAACATCTATTTCTAAATTCACCCAAAGTGAAAAATATATTACCATTATCCTTGGTTCTCAATGTGTTAAAATAAATAATCATGGTTTTGGTTTCTCAAATAATGCAATCTCTTTGAAAAATACAACTTTTGTGAAATATATTTCTCAAAATAGATTTTTTAATTATTATTTAAAATTTTGGCATATGATTTATGAATGAAATTGAAAAAACACTAAATATGGTTAAACAAAATCCATTCATATTTCTTCTCAATTTTATAAAGGAAATTCTTATTCGAAACAAATTTGGGTTTCTGAATCCTTATTAGCTAGTCTTAGTGGAGCTAAAATTATTTCACCTTCAAATTGGTTATTAAATCATACTGTCAAACCCTCAAGGATACCAAAAGGAACTTTATTTTGAATTTTTACAGGGATATGCCACCAAAATTCATTGATCAATCATATAGTGGTTTATCATTAAAAGTTTACTTTCGCCCCTTGAAATAATTGATCAACTCTTCCTTATAGAGCTCATTGTTTAATGATCCAATTGAGGGGGGTCCTAGCTCTTTCCTTTTTAGAGAAATTTGGACATCAACATTGATCTACATGAGAAAAAAAATTATGTATTTTTAGTTTTTATTTCCCTCTTGAACCTATTTTTTATCTATAACCTCTCTCTCTCTCATTTATGTTTTCTTTCTTAAAATAGGAGAGGTTTTCTTTTTAATATTTTTGGTTTTTATTTTCTTTACTTTATTTCTTTCTCTTATTTTTTTTCAAAATCAATATTTTTCAAATTTTCTTTTTTTATCTTTTTAAAATTTTATTTTCTTATATTTTTCAAAATTTAATTTTTTATCTTTTTTAAATTTAATTTTCTTATCTATTTCAAAATTTCTTTTCTTATATTTTTCAAAATTTTGTTTTCTTATATTTTTTCAAATTTTATTTCTTTTTTTCATTTCTTATTATTTTTCAAAACCTTTTAATATTTTTTTTAATTTTGATATTCACTCCCATCACTTTATTTTCTTTTTAAGATATTGTGAACCTCAATGTTACATGCTCTAGTTATTTTATATAGTTGGAGTTGTTTTAATGATCTATTCTACTTTACTTCCTTATCCAAGCATGTTCTTAATGTTTTGTCTTTTGCTAAGTATGTGATATCTTGAAAATCTTAATACTATAAGCATGTTTTAAATGTATTTATCATGTCTTAATCTTATTTATTTCCTGTAAAATCGTGTTTTCTCTTTTCTTTTAATTGTTTCCTTTTTGATAATCACAAAGGAGAGGAGGTTTTAGGGTCAAAGGGGAAGGATTTGTTTTGTCTCTCAAAGAGGGATATGTTTCTTGGTTATTTAGAGAGAATTTATTTTAACTCTTAAGCGTGTTGAATATCTTCTTAATCAATTAAGCATGCTATATATCATATTTATCATGTTGACTATCTTAAAATTATACATCTTGAATTGCTTTGATATATCTTTAACTCTAGATTTACTCTTAATTTATCTTTTTATGTTAAGTGTTTATGATCATCAAAAGGGGGATATTGTTGTACCTTTACCTCTCTCTCATGGTGTTTTTATGATCACAAACACTCTATTTTGTTTCTAATGCTTTCATTTTATTGATTTTCAGACTCTACGTTTTGACTTTAAGTTGTGTCATTAATCATTCAAATGGATTTCTTAAAATATTTTCAAAGATTACATGTTGATCTTGTTGGATGATTGAATGTGTCTTATCTCATATTTTAAGACCTTTAATGAATGTTATAAGAACCTTTGAAGGAAATTGAAGGGAGCGGTAGTTCCACTACTTGAAGCTAGTGTAGTAGGACAAAACCGGCTACCCGGTGTAGTGTCACCAGATAACGAGTGGCATGGACCGTAGGCTCTCGGTTAGTAGGAGTCCACTGGCTAGCTGATGGAGGTGTATTAGCTAGCTAGTGAGAGATTTCCATAACCATTCACTACTAGGTAGGCCACCATCTACCGGATAGAGGCTATCGGGTGTCCAGTGGCGTCGAGGCTTCTAGTTTTAGGCTACATTTATTGTGGTCAAAAAATCTCATGCTCAACTCTTTAATGCCCCGCTCCACCTAATGAATTCCAAAAGGTTCTCAGCTGTTTTAAAGCCTATAAATAGAGTATCAAGGATTATTAGATAAATACAACTAACGTGAGCAATAACTCTTTGATCAAATCTACACTAAAATCACTAGAATTCTCCAATCCCTCCTCTCAAAGATCCAACTATCTTTTCTAAATCTTAAAGGCTCTCACCTTCATCTCTATCTTTCTCTCCCAATTGTTTCCATCCTTCGAGAGAGATATAAGATAGAAACTATAACAGATTTGTGCTTAGAAAATCATCTCTTCTCATCCCACCTTCTACCTTTGGTTCTTGGTATCTTATTAAAACCAAGGGAAGATTGGTTCTTGTTATCCCATTAAAACCAATGGAAGTTTGGCTCTTAGTATCCCATTAAAACCAAGGGAATATGGTTCTTGGATTTCAGTCAAAACCAAGGGAAATCTTTATAAGATATGTCTCTATATTTGATGGGTGGAGACGTGGGGGCACCTTGTGCGCTATTGTTGAACTCCTTGTCAAATTTTTTTTTCTCTTTTTATATTTCTACATTACACCATTCTAATCTCGATGTGCATAATCTTTATAAATTTGATTTGTTCTCCTTATGTCGTGCTTAATCACTTAAATAACTTTGATATTAGCTTCATTAATATTCGAATCGAATTTATTATTTATCTCTTAATAGTTTTGATCTCTTTCTCTGTCCGAAACCATTTTATTTTTTAAAAAAGTTGTTTTCTTTTATCACTTTAATTTTTAAAAGGAAATTCACCCCCTCCCTCTTACCATTTCCACTCTGACCAACAATTTATCTACACTCATGCTCATTTGTGTTGTCCAACATTATTTTTTCATACCTGTGAAGACTCTGACCCCTTTTAACATCACTTCCATTTATATTTTTCTTAAGGGAATCTTAGCCATGTTATGTCTTCCATAACTTGTCATGTTTTTTCATCAAAGCGATAGAAATTTTGAAAGTTGCACATAAACGACTGAGACATTTATTTATTTATTTAGCCCCTTAAACCATTGACCCCTTACATTTTCTCTATTATGTAGCATGTAAATGCCATGAAGAAGTCTTTTTAGGATAAATCCATAGTTGATACCCTTCCCTACCAATTTCTTGAATGTTTGCATCATGATTTTCAATCTAAGTATAGGAGAGAGAGTTATTCATGGAAAGGGTTGTTTGAAGGATAGTGAGTCATTTGATACACATGGTTAGACATTATCTCATCCTAGTTATTTGTGATCCTTTTCATGACACTTCCATTCATTGCTTGTATTTTGATATATGAATGTAAATTCATTTTGATTCCAACAATGAGTAACTGAGTTATGGATACCTACAAAAGTGATAACTCATTACTCCATGAGATGGAGAGTTTTATATGACCTATATTCACTGAATTTCTACAGAGTATGAGCTACATGTGTACTTTTCTTTGGGATATTATCTTATATATATATTTCATGGGGTTTTAGAGTTGATACTCACATGTTTGTCATCTCATTATATGTAACTGAGTTATGTCCCCTTGTTCATTGTGTGCATTTTGATATTATCATTTGATTGAGGACAAACAATAATTTAAGTGTGGAAGAGTGAGAATTTGAGGGAGACATTTGTCTAAAAATATTACAAAAATGTCAAAAAAATTATTATGACTCGTCGTCCAACAACCTCTAACAACATTAGAACCCAATGTGAAGTCCTTTATATTAGTGTGTTCTTTTGATTTACACTGGTGGAGATGTGAAATTCATGATAACAATATGGAAATCATTCATGTGTATGAGAATTGAGCATAACTTTGATTGTAAATTGTTTTGAGTGATGAGAACGACGACAATGTAGGTCATGTAGCACATGAGTGTAGACACGTGTCTTGGATATAATCCGAGTATAATAGAAATTATTTTTGAAAATTGGGATTTTAAATGAAACATGATATTTCGTGGGTAAAAAATTTGAAAAGTGATGAACTTGTGATTATGTCATTCTGGTTTGACTACGGGTGCATTCGTGTGTGCTTCTAATTATTTTGTCCGTGAGTGAAAAAATTATTAATTTTTATTAATTTTTAACTTAGTTTCAATTAACTAGTTTAACCGTTTTTTGTGTTTTTATGTTCTTTTTATACCTTTGCAGCGTTTTAATTTTTTTTTGTAATTTTTTAGTTAATTATATATTAATATTAATAATTTATTATTATCATTCAATTATATTAATTTTATATATTTTTATCATTTATTATTTAACATTATATACTATTATAATATTAGTATCAGTAACATTGGTATATTATTATATTATTATTTATATCAAGTATAAGTGCGACTATTTTTCATTAACTCTTTAATTTTAAGTATTTTCCGATTTTTTTAAATATATATAATTATATATATATATATATATTTATTTTATCTCATAGTATTTTTATTATAATATTTTTTTTAGGTTGACTTGTTTTAAATTGCTTTCCACTGTTTTTTTCCCCGAAAAATTTCAAGTTCCACTGTTTCACACTTCCATCCTCCTCTCCGGCGCAGACGCCATCCTCCACCCGTCCACGCTCTGTGCGTGTGCATCTTCAGCAAACCCTCGCAACCTGTCTCGGACGTTCGCACTCACACCGAACTAGGCACCGCCTTCTGTCCGCATCAACGAACCAGTGGGCCACTAGTGCAGCGCTACCTCATTGCCATTCTCGGTCGTGCAGGCTTGTCACCGGAACTCCATCGCCGCGACATCTCTCCCTGCGCACAGGTCGGCTGACCTACGCAGTTTGCAGAGTGGTTTTATGACGGGAATTTATGATTGTTGTCTAATCATTTTGCACATTCACTGCGATAAATCATGAATAATATTTCGATTATGATTTTGTTATCTGTAATATTGTTTGAATTTGTTGATCTTGCGGTGAAATATTGAAATCAGTCTCTGGAATTCTTATCCGCAGTTTCAAATTTAAACTGCTGTTATTTTTTAACACGATGTATTATTTTTTATGGCTAGTCAGCAACAGGGCTTCAAGTTTGCAGTCATTGTGGATGACTGGTGATAAAACACAGCTGAACTCCAGATTGGGATCGACCGACGTCAATTGAAGATGGAGACTCTCGCAAGAGAAGGAAAACCCTAGGACGAAAACACTTGCGATCGGTTTTCAGGTGGCTCTTCCTTTTCGGTCCATTTTGTTTTTACCGAAGGTAAAATTGTCAAAACCCACACTCGCAATTCCAATGATTATTACAACGAAACAGACTCCCTTTCTTCTCTGTTTTAACAATAATACCAAATAACAGATTTTTTCTTAAAAATCTCATTCGATCCACCCCCCACTCCACCCCCAGCCCCCCTTCCCGCGACCTGTTGAACCACTTGCTACCTTCCGTTCTCTGCAGCCTCTGGCTTTGGGGGCACAGATTCCCAAAGTTTTGGCATCTCTCATATATGTTTGTCGTCACCGCTGCTGCAGGAAACTGTGTTTGAGAGCGAGTGCCACAGGGGGAGGGAGAGAGGCAGGGAGAGATGGGGACAGAGGAGCAAAATCCGAAGATTATAATCCCAGAGGAGTGGTCTATGGCGGCGAACAGGATAACCAAAGACTCGACCGTCTCGCCTCCCTCAAAAGTTCTAATATGCGGCCCCAAGAATGCTGGGAAAACCACCTTCTCCCGTCACCTCCTCAACACTCTCCTCTCCAGGTTTTCTTCACAATTTATTCTCATGCCGTCGTTGTGGCTTGACTTTCCCCCCTTTTTTTTCACATTTACGTTGGCTGCAGCGGCAGACTCAGATACAAAATCATCCTCTGAGATTAAATAACTAAAAACACAATCAGACAAACTATTGAGCATGGAAACACTGCGAGGTTCATGGAATGCTTGAAGGAGCATGCCTGTCTTTTATGTTTTCTATAATAACAAGAAATTTTGAATGTTATAATCCGTTTGAATTGTTATCCTTTAAATGGTCACTAAAATTCTTGTGCGATTGAAATTTTGTTGTTGGGATATACTAGCTCATGTCCTCAATTTAAGTGAAAAATAACATCAAGTAAATCAGTGAAAATTAGTTAGAGACATTCAATTTATCATGAATTTTTTATAGTTTCTAAAAAATAACTTAAGCTCAACATTTACACCAATTATCTTCCATAATTAATGTAGTTTATTTGTGGAAAAATAGATTTAGATGTATCACATTTTTTGTATTTTGGACTAAAACCTTTAATTTTTTTCTTATATTTAATAACTGAGGCAATGTATCTCATTTAGGCCTAACTTAAACGGTGTTAAATGCCAGCATACCACTTTTTATAATATGTTAGACTTCACTAATTTTTTCATTTTTTTGCATGATATTGTTTTTTTTTTGCTCATGTGCAGGTTCAAGAAAGTAGCTTACTTGGATACTGATGTTGGGCAAACAGAGTTTACTCCTCCTGGTCTTGTCTCTCTGACAATAGTTGATAAAATAACCGGAGGTTTTTTTTTCTTCTTTATTTCTTTTGAATGTTAATTGTTTTACCTTTTGTTTGACAATGTGATTTCCAGGTTTGTTACAAACCTCAGTTAATCACGGTTTCTTTGTCATCCAGATCATCATTCTTTATAAACAATGTCTTTTTTTCTTTCTTTTTTGTGTCCTTAGATTTGACAATCCCATGCCTGAAAACGCCACAAAGGTATGGGCATTTGGGTTTATCTTCTACTTTCTCTCTATTTTGTACATTGCATTCTGAATTCTTCTCAATAAAACCTCTCTCAATCATTGTTTTCAACTCAAGCACCCATCATTACTGAATTTTGAATTATGATTCTTGGATAATTCCATTGAAATATTTGGGAACTACATGTAAGCATTGCGGTTTTGTAATTCATAATCTACATGGAAGCATTGGGGTTTTGTAATTCATAATCAACAATTTGAGTGGTTTCATTTGTAATCATTTTATCATTACTGTTGAACCCAATTTATTGTAAAGGGTGTTTTCGAGTCCCACATCAAATTACTCCACCTTGTAATCTCTTTTATCCATTTATAAAAGAATGTCTCCATCTCACCTTGAGGTAGGGGGAATTCATCATCTACAATGGTATCAGAGGGTGAATTCCAATATTTTTTTCCCCTCCCTTTCGCTACCGTCCGCATCCAGGCGGCCCCTCCCTCTAGGCGGAACCCTCCGCCTCCTCCCGCGGTATCCCGACCCACCTCCTCCCGCGGTACCCCGACCCGCTTCCTCCCGCGGTACCCCGACCCGCCTCCTCCCGCGACGTCTCGGCCCCTCCCTCTAGGCGGAACCCTCGACCCCGCCTCCCTCCAGGCGGAACCCTCCGCTCCGCCTCCCCCCGCAACGTCCCGGCCCGGCTCCTCGTGTGGCCACCGACCCCGCCTCCCTCCAGGCGGAACACTCCGCTCCGCCTCCTCCCGCGGCGTCCCGGCCCGACTCCTCGCGTGACGTCCCTACCCTGCCTCCCTCCAGGCGGAACCTTCCGCTCCGCCTCCTCCTGCGACGGTCTCCTGGCCCGCCTCTCTCCGCCTCTCGGTGCGGTCTCCCGGCCCCCTCCTCCTCAACGATTCCTGGTCACCGCTTCCCTCGCGGTCTCCCGCCCCCTCCCTGGCCCCCGCCCTCCTCGGCGCTCTCCGACCCGCCTTCGACGCGGCTTCCCAGCCCCGCCCTCCTCGGCGTTCCCCGACCCGCCTACGACGTGGCTTCCCAACCCCGCCCTCCTCGGCGCTCCCCGGCCTGCCTCCAATGCGGCTTCCCGGCCCGCCCTCCTCGGCGTTTCCCGGCCTCGCCTCCAACGCGGTCTCCCGGCTCCGCCTCCAATGCGGTCTCCCGACCCTGCATCTCTCGGCATATCCCGGCCTCGCCTCCTGCGATTGCGCAATAGTCGGACCGCGCGCCCTCTCACTGGAAACCCCATCTCTAGGCGGGATCCCCCCCTTATCGACAAACTGTTGACCAACCCCTATTGTGCGGATTTCAAACTATCCAATGACCGACTCTTCTGTCCTTCCTCCACTGATCACCGCCTCCACTTGCCTTGTTGATGAGCGGCTTGGCTCAACAAATTTTCTGTCTGGCGGAAGACGGTACTGATGTCTCTCACTGGCATGGACCTCGACTCACACCTCGAGGCTCCTCCGCCACCACCATCAGATCCAAAATACAGGCCTTGGAAGCTAGCTGACAGTAAAATCTTTGTTTTATTTATCAACTTCATGGATTGCTCGGTCAAGGATGTAACTTGGATAGCTAATACGGTTAAGGAACTCTGGGACTCCTTAAACCTTATGTACTCTGAAATGAACAATTTGGCTCGGGTGTCGGACGTTTTTCCGTGCCTGTCTACTATCTGCTAACAAATCCGTCCTTTTCCGATGCACTTCGTCGAGTGGAAGTCCTCTGGGATGAACTACTTGAGTTGTGGTCCATTTCTTAGACACCTGAGGCACCCTTGGCTAAGCGGGATCAACTATGTCTCTTCAGTCTTCTCCATGGCCTTGATCTCGAATATGCGACAATGGCCACAAAGATGCTTGTCAGCCCCTCCTCGCTAGAGATTCCATAGGTTTATCATCGCCTTGGAAAGGCTCATCGGGCTCTTCCCCTACCCACTCACAGCGTCGATCCTACTGCCCTTCTAGGCCGTGGCAATGGACGCTCTTCGGGCGATCTTCGGGCGCTCGTGGACGTGGTTGTGATGATGACTGTACTCGTCCTCTATGTCAGCACTATGGCAAGCTAGGCCACCTTATCAACCGATGTTGGGTTCTTCATGGCCGACTATCTCAGCCACCTCGGCAATGTTAGACTGCGGTCCATGATGCTTCCCTGTCAGCCTTTGCTCTTCCTCTCACTCCGGACCTCTCCATGGTCGAGCTTCAGCTGATTCACAATCATCAGACCGCCTCTCTACCTGGTTCTTCCTCGGCATCTATTGCCCATAGTGGTGGATCAACTGCTTGTGTCACACATCGCCCACCTGTCTGGATGCTTGACTCAGGTGTTTCCGATCATCTTACAGGTGATGCAGGTATGCTATCTACTTATCGTTCGTATATTGGCCCCTCAACCATCACTATTGCTGATGGCTCCACTATCCTGATTGTGGGATTTGGCACGTTCTCCTTGAATTCATATATTCGTCTGCCGTCTGTAGCACATATGCCTCCTTTTAATCTTCTCTCTATCAGTAAACTTACAAAAAACTTCAACTGTATTGCCATTTTTACATCTTTTGTTGCTGTACTTTAGGAGCGGACGACGGACTGGTAACTTGGTAGAGGCCAGCTTCGGGACAGCGTGTACATGTTCGATGGTCCGACTTTAGTAGCCTGCACGACGCTCTCTGCTCGTGCATTGGACCTTCATTCTTGGTTGGGACATCCATCTGCCTTCACTCTTCATCAGTTTTTTCCAAATATTAGTCCGCTTGTTTCTTTTCGTTGCGAGACATGTAAATCTGCGAAACATTATCGCACCTCATATATTCCTCGAGTGGTTACACGGGCCTCCAAACCCTTTGATTTGGTTCATTCAGGTGTATGGGGTCTCTGTGCCGGTGTATGGGGTCTCTGTGTCGTCTCGAGTCACTTAGGGTATAAATATTATGTATCCTTCATTGATGATTTCTCGTGCATGACATGACTATATCTTCTTCGTGATAGGTCTGAGGTGTTTTCTACTTTTCAGATCTTTTATCATGAAATTCATATCCAGTTCTCCACCTTCGTTAAATGTTTTCGCTCGGACAATGGACGAGAATATTTATCCACTTCCTTTCAGCAGTTTCTCAAAGCTAAAGACACCATTTATCAAATATCCTGCCCCGATACACTTCAGCAGAATGGAGTGACCGAGCGTAAACATCGCCATATTCTGGAGTCTGCTCGTGCCCTCTTATTCCACATGCAGGTGCCTCTTCTCTTTTAGGGGGATGCCATCCTTACTGCTACATACCTCCTAAATCACCTTCCTTCTTCTATCCTTCAAGGGGAGACTCCTTTTCGAACTATGTTCTCCTCTCTCCCTCCTCACCCACTTCCACTCCGTGTGTTTGAGTGTCTGTGTTATGTTCGTGACACTCGTTCTAACCTCTCCAAGCTTTCTCCAAAATCCCTTCGTTGCATATTCTTCGGATATTCCTGCACTCAGTGCGGATATCGATGCTTCTCTTCAGACTTACGGTGGTATATCATCTCTGCTGACGTATCGCTTGTTGAGAGCTCTCCTTTCTCTCTTCCCTCTCCCCATCTAGACACCACCATCGATGATTGTCTCCCTCTCATCATTCACCCCCCTCTGGTGTCCCACCTTGCTGATCACCGGTTTGACACACTGTCTACTCACGTCGTCCATCGAATGTGTCCTCCGTTTAGGCCGATGACACCATCGTTCCAGCTTCGTCCGATGCTCCTGCTCCGACAACAGACAACTTGCCCATTGTACTACGGAAATGTACTCGTTCTTGCCAGAATACTCCTCTATACACATCCTCATACAAAGGTCTTTCCGCTTCGAAGACGATATCTATTTCCCACACGGTTGGCGACGCCAAATCTCACCCGGGGTGACTTCAAGCAATGCGGGATGAATTACAGGTTCTGGACGACAATCACACTTGGGATTTGGTCCCCCTTCCGGCAGGTAAACAGGTGGTCGACAACAAATGAATTTATACGGTCCGTCTCAATGCAGATGACACTCTTCATCGCCTTAAAGCTGGCAAAGGGGCTTGCACAGACATGTGTCGACTATTTTGATACTTTCTCTCTGGTTGCAAATATGACATCTGTCCGATTATCCATCTCTCTTACTGCTCATCATCGTTGGGCTCTTCATCAACTTGATGTAAAAAGTGCCTTTCTCCATGTCTTTCTTGAAGAAGAGGTATATCTGCAACAACCTCTTGGTTTTCGTGCCTCAGGAGCCGACTCTCATGTCTGTCGATTCCGTTGCTCTCTATATGACCTCAAACAGTCTCCTCGTGCTTAGTTTGGTCGATTCAGTACCGTCGTCACTACATTTGGGCTATCTCGGAGTATGAAGGACCACTGGTTGTGTATGTTGATGATATCATCATCACTGGGAGCGACTCAACCGGAATCGCCCAACTAAAAGGGCATCTTCACCAGCACTTTCAAACCAAAGATCTCGGTTCTCTGACATACTTCCTTGGCATCGAGGTCTCCCATTCTCCGGACACCATCTTTTTTTGCCAACAAAAGTATGCCTTGGATATCTTGCAGGATGCCGGTTTGACTCAGGCAACTGCTGCTGACGCTCCTCTTGAGCCTGGGGAATGGTTTCTCTATGACACCACGAAACTATATTCTCACCCAGAGAGGTATCGTCGTCTTGTGGGAAAACTCAATTATTTCACCATGACTCGTCCAGACATTGCTTGCGCTGTTGGCAAAGTTAGCCAGTTTGTGGAGACAAAATCCCAGTGGGATGTTGTCCTCCGCATTGCCAAATGTAGGTTCCGGGCGCAGCGGAAGCGCGGATGGGTCGGTGCTTAACTTTAATTTTTGCTATATTCAATGAACAATCCGAGATTTATGCGACGATGAACCCCTTGATCCACAAAATTGAATAAAAGAAATAGGACAAAGGAATAGGAACTCGGAACCAAGAGAAATGATCAACATATTTTGTTTATAATTAATTTAATTAAATAAGAATTACCTCCAAGGTTTATTCTTTCTTCGTTGATGCGTTCGGCCACAGATCTGCAGGTGTATTGTCGTTGCGTTGTAGAGATCAAGGGTAGATCTCTTCTAACAGTGATCCACACGCGTTTCTCGTATCTCCGAATGTCGTCGAAGTAGTCTCCGGGTGCTAGCACGGAATATCCTTGCGCTTGCGATGTCCGCCTTCGATCGCCTTGAGAACCGCTTCCAATGCGTTATCTTTGATCCAGTGGAGGAGGATCTCTCTCGTTCTTGAAAGCGTTCTTGGAGAGGGATGAACTCTCTAGGTCCAATTCGTTGTGCACAACACAATAAGCGTCGCTTGGCTAGCGCTTGCCTAATAAGAGAATAATATAACCGGACATTTAATTCACTAGGGTAATAATAAATAATTTTCACAAGTGCCTTAATTATTTTATTAACCCTAGCAAAACGTTCATGTCAAATAATAACATTATTATTTTCTGACATGCACTTAAATTGCGAGTTATAATTAAATATTATTTAATCAAATAATATTCAAATTATTATTTCTCACTGGATCCTTAACTCGGTACACCAATCCTCTACCATATTTATTGAACCTTGAATAATGATTATTTATTTATTAAATAAATATCACTACATTATTCGTTAATAAATATATAAATATTATATTTACTAAATATCAAATAAATATTTATTAATTTTCCGCCCATAATATATTTTCTTGAATAACTAGTGTCGAAATAAATGCGATCAGACATCCAAGAATAACTATTAAACCAAAATCGAGAATAATCTTTATTCAATTTGTTAAATAATAAATAATATATTATTTAATTGAGATACTGGATACACTTAGTGTGTGATCCTCTAGGCCTCTTTCTCAGTGGCATTAGGCGGAGCAGCTTAAAGTTCAAGGTTAGCGTCTAGCAACACGCCAAAACATCCATAAAGAAAGAAGCTAATGCCGTAACGACATGCCACCTCATACGAACGCTTACCGTGTACTATAATCCCTCTGTCTCGATATCTCCAATCAAGCGGGTTGCATGTAAGTGCCATCGACCCATGTGCTCGATTTCTCATTCTTTGACTTCCCGAAAATTGAACTTGCCTAGAGAACACTATCACCATGAATTTATTTAGGCTATATCATTTCCATCAAAGGGCTTGAGATATCAACTTCCATTATGGAACATAAGGGACAAATCTTTTCTCGCATTATTCCTTAATGCAGTATTACCTGTGATGCACCCAACACATCCTACCTCGCCGCGAACATATGTCGTCACAGTTTTCGCCAATACATCCAAGTGCGTGAGTCATAATACATATTAATAATAATCTTAAAGTCTAAGGACCAATACACACGTCCGCAAATAGGAACATCCAATGATATTTATAAATGTGAATTTATTACTGTCGGGTCTCGTTCTCATAATATCCTCCTGGACATTACCAAGGGCATATACCATGAGAAGGTGCCTCAAAGTCCTATGAGTCTCCACCTCTGATGGCCTGTATCATTTGTGTCCCTTCAAATGATATCATTTGGCTATAGAACCGGGTTCTCATCATAGCAATGATCCACTATGACCTTTTAGCGTGACAACTACTCTTAGGATATTATCACATACAACGTCATGCAGAAGAACGATCATCTGGATGTTGAGGCCTTCTGTGATGCTGACTATGCTGGTTACCTTGCTACCAAAAAGTGTACTTCTGGGTTTGCTGTTTTTCTGACAAGTAACCTCATCTCACGGCGCAACAAGAAACAGACTGTCGTCTCCAGATCCAGTGCTGAATTTGAGTACCGTGCGATGACGACGGTCACTACTGAGATCCCGTGGCTTTGTTGTCTCCTCCATGAGATTGGTTTCCCGCCGTAGACATCTACTCATATTTGGTGTGATAATCAGACAACCATGAAGATTGTTTCTAATTCCGTCTTCCATGAACGCACAAAGCATATCGAGGTGAATTGCCACTTTCTTCGCCACCACCTCGAGCAACACCATGTTAGTTTCAGCGACATATCGACGGCATATCAGCTTGCCGACATCTTTACCAAAGGTCTCTCAGGAGCTTGCCTGACCTCTCTCAGTACCAAGCTGGGGATCTACATTATCAGCGACCCAGCTTGAGGTGGAGTGTGTATGATCTTGTTTGGTGTCTTCTTTCTTTTTGTGTGGGACTCTTGATCCAAGCTAGCATGTACCAGCTTGAGGGGGAGCGTTGAACCCAATTTATTGTAAATGGTGTTTCCGAGTCCCACGTCAGATCACTCCACCTTGTAATCCCTTTTATCCATCTATAAAAGAATGTCTCCACCTCACTTTGAGGTAAAGGGAATTCACCATCTACAATTACGTTCTTGTTAACTAATGGATATGTAATTGCTGGTGGGACATATTTTATTTTTTAATGAAATAAACAACCTTTAGAAATGGATAATAAATGGAAGTAAGAAGAAATAGAGGGGAAAAACATTTTAATGCCTTTTACAGAAACAGGATTGCCTCTTCCTTCTATTTATCTTATATGTTTTTTCCAGATCTTTTTTCTTTGGCGACATTTCTTCAAAAAGGGCTCCGGCAACATATACAAATCATATTTTTGCTCTATACCATTTCTATAAAGAGGAGTATTGCATGTTTAACAAGAGAGAGAATCACAGTAAAGCTGAGGTGCCCCTTATTGTTAATACTCCTGGCTGGGTGAAAGGTATTGTTGTCAACTTTATTCATATTTTTTTTGTCCACTGTTTTCCTTGTTGTGATTTTCTGCATTTATTAAATGCAGTTTTCTCTATACATTGTTTGCAGGCAATGGTTATAGCACACTGCTACAGTTGATAGAAAAGATTGTCCCTACCCATATTGTGAAGGTCAACATACCAGTTTTATGCAAGAATCTACCACCTGGGCCATTTTGGATCAATGGTGACAGTGACGGGACAAAGACGTTGATTGAGATTGATTCTGTTTGCCGAGACTCATTTAACAGATCGTATGTCCTCGAGTGCTTTTTTCTAACAGTGCGTGTGTGTATTTGTTTAAATGCATTTTTAAAGGAAACCTGTTGAATGGAGTGGCTCCATTAATTTAAAGCCTGCATCTTATGACTATTGATTTGGTTGTTGGTGTTCATTGTTTTTGAACTCTTCATCCGAAATCATAAGTCATCTCTGTTTTTTGTTTCTGTTTACAGCGTGTTAGCACGAAAGGATGCAAGGTTCTTGCGGGAAATGCGAATTATAGCTTATTTCAGGCAGTGTATCCCAAGCAGTGTGAACATCCCCACTGTCAAGGAACTTGCACATGAATTGGCCTCCCACCCTCCTTACAAGATCTCCATGTCTTGTATTACTATTAGGCATCTCCACTGCCAGGTGGGAAAGCTATGCCGTTTCTTGAATCGTTAACTGTAGGATAATACAATACAATACAATAAATATGACATTGGGGTACTTATTTATTCAATGCCAGGTCCCTAGGTCTGAAATTTTCTACAGCTTGAATGCAACTATTGTTGGCTTGACAATTAGCTCTGAAGATTCTGAATTGCCTCAGTGTGTGGGTCTTGGTATGTTCTGCCTCATTGTCTTGGTTAAATTATCAGTAAAAAACTAAAATCTTTCAAAACACTTATCATAAGCGATGTGTTCTATAAACTCATTTTAGCTAGTGTTGTCAAGCACAGCCTAAATCTGTTGTATTTGGTGGGTCTGCTTATGAGTCAACTTCCTACATTCAGCAACATACCGTGGTTATGCTCTGTCTCAAGTGACCCATATACTTGATCTGAGCAGGGATTGTAAGAGGTGTTGACGCATCAAAGGAGCTGCTTTATGTGATCACGCCTATCCTGTGTGCTGCTCTGGAGAAGGTTGATCTTTTGCTTCAGGGTTTCATTCAAATTCCTGCTTGTTTATTACAGGTAACTTGTTCATCTAACTCTACATCTGATTCTCTTGGACAAACATAATGTAGTTTTTGTTCGTTTTTTTGGCATAATATAACTTGGGCTCTGATATAATGTCAAGTGTTCATTACAAAATCATTTGAGAATGTAAAAATAACCAAGCATGATACTTTTCTATATTTTTTCAGGGTGAGATTTTGATAGCATTTTGTATTCATAAATGATTACCGTCACATTCATCTTGTATTATGCAATTACCGTGAGAAGGCGACTCTTACGGTTTTCTGTGTATCTTCTCATTTGACTCAGGTTGCTGGATGCATGTCACCTTATATTTCTGCAAATGCCCTCTCATTGCAAAATGCTGTGAAGATCTCAAACTCCAACTCCACCGGGAGCGACCGCTAGAATTATGGGTTTGTTGATTATCAATTTATTGATGAAATGGTGTTGTGTTAATTAATATAAATGATCATGTTTATTAATTATGTTATGCATTATTTAAAATATATTAAATTAATTATTATATGTTACCACAATTACTATAATTTAATAAGCATTAATGTTAAATAGAATTAATGTATGCATATAATATTCACTGTATAAAATTATATTGTAATATTAATATTGCAACATTAATTTAGCAACGTCAACATCAATATTGTCCAATGTTAATATTGTTTAATACTATTGACATTATATATAACATTATATTATGAAATCTGAAAATTAAAATAGAGAAATAGGAGGATTGCATAAGGAGAACGAGGTGGAAAATAATGAAAGGAAGAGATATTTAGGTTTACGGTTGCAAGGATTTCACCTCTTGCTGCCCTAGCTCTTCTCACATGGATCATAGTGGCATGACATTCTTGTAAGGATGTGGGGGTGGTTGCTCTTCTAACTCATAATTTTGGACGTTATGGTGGGTGAGGACCCTTGAAAACATTATGGCAAGTTAGGCCATCCCATTTGTTGGACGATCCCTTGCATTGCACAAGTTGCCTTCAACCCCCACCATAATCTTGAGCTTGGGTCGCAAGAACCTGAGCTTGTTCATGCTCGCTGCCACTACCCGATCCTCTTTTCTAGCTTCCATTGTGTGAACAAAAGTTGTCCTACAATCTGTGTCTCAACAACCACGATCTTGGATGTTGGACTCGGGTGCCTATGATCAGATCACTTATGCTGATTGCATATCGACCTCATATAGGCCAAACAATGATCATAATTGTCGATGGATCCACCATTCCTATAGAGGGATTTGGCACATGTATGCACCTTAAGGATTGAGCTTTTGCAAGTGGTACATGCTCCTCAAACACCTTTTAATCTTTTGCGCGTCATTGAGTTTACTTGAGGCCTGAACTGTATTGCCATCTCTCACCCCATGATGTTATTTTTCAACGTTTGATGATCCAAGAACTTGGTGTAGGACGGTTGCTGGGTGATGTATATATGTTTATTGCTCCACCACATGTTATCTGCTCCACATCTACTCGTGTTCTGGAGTTTTACTCTCGCTATGGTGATCCCTCCACCCCGTCTTTGTAGCAGTTATGCCCTAAGTTAGACTCCTTTGTCTTCTTCAATTGTGAGGTTTGTAAGTTAATCAAACAGCATCGCACGTCCTATACTCCTCATTTATCATCACATGCTGCCACATCTTTTTATTTAATTATTTCTTATGTTTGTGGACCTTGTTTTGTCCCAGATTCTTTTGAATTTCATTATTTTGTTATTTTTATTGATGATTATTCTTTTATGATTTGTCTTTTTTATTGCATGAAAAGTTTCGAGTCTTTTCACTATTTAGCGTCTTTTATAATGAAACCTTCACTTAATTTTCTAGACAAATTTAATGTTTATGAATGGATAGGGGTTGTTTTCATCATTTTGTTCATTCCTCATCTATCATGAGATTATCCACAAGACATCTTCTCCCGAAACACCTCAGCAAAATGACAATGTCGAGAGAAAGAACTGTCTTATTCTTAAGACCGCACATGCATTATTGTTTCAATGTACTATTGTTTCATATGAATGTGCCACTTCACTTCTGGACAGATGTGATTTTAGTTGCCACCTATCTCGTCTATCGTCTTCCCTCATTCGTGATCCTAGGAGAGATTTCTTTTTAAATTCTTTTTCCTACACGCTTCTTCACCCTCTTCCTCTACGTATCTTTGGGTGTCTGTGCTATGTACGCATCTTCTTCTTTGTCTCAATTTTCTCCTTGATCACTTAATTGTATCTTTGTTGATTATGCTTCGTAATCAAAAAGGTTATCAATGCTTTTCTCTTAATATTGGTTATAACATTTTTGCTAATGTATCATTTGTCAAGACTATACAATTATTTTCCTCACCATCGATCTCGAAGTCTTCTCTGCACCTGCATGTGCATCTCTCTTTCCCAACGACGCTATGTCTTGGCAATACTCCAGGAAATTGACCTCTTAGGTGACTTCAATTGACACATTGCTCGAGCAAGGTGAAGATGCCTGCAGATGATATAGACTATCAGGGGTGAAGACTCGTAGAACTTTGAAACACTTTCTCATAGTGTATGCTCTTGGTAATGTTCAGTGCAGAAGATGAGAACATGACTCAAATAGGAAATCTACATTTATGTGTCATTAGATATTTCTAACCGCAGACGCGTGTAATGATTTTTAAGATTATTATTGCTCAAAAAATTTGATCAAAGTTTTTCTCAGTTCTCATACACATGCATGCTTACCATAGGCTTGCCATGAATTTCACCTCTCCACTAGTAGAAATCAAAAGAATGCACCAATCTCAAGGACTTCACATGAGGTTCAAATGTTTCTGAAGCTGTGGGACGATGGGTTAAAAAAATTGACATCTTTTTTTTTTGTAAAAAGGAGGGTTGAATCTTGAAATAAATGCATGATATATGTCAATCCAAATGTTTCCCTCAAATGTCTCTCTCAAACTCTCGCTCCCCCACACTTAAAACATTGCTTGTCCCCAAGTATATGATAATCCAATGTTTCGCTCTGTTTTTTTTTTCACTCTTTTTTTTAAGATACAACTCACTCAAATAATATGGTCAAGAAAAACTGGTGAGTATCAACTCAAAAACCCCATGAAATAAATGTCAGACAATAATCCCAAAGAATGGTACACAAGTAGCGTATACGATGTAACATCTCAATGAAACTAGGTCATATAGAAAAACTCTCTAGTTCCTGGAGTAATGGATCATAACTTTTATAGGTATCCCCAAAGGTGAGGGTTACCGCGTAATGACCACCAATGTATTCATTGTTGGAACAAAATGTTGTACCTCTCGTTCCCCTCGTTGTTTGATTTTCATGATCACAATCACCTTATTATTTGTCTAATATTGTTTGAAGTGTTTTTGTATGATAGGCACAAGGTTGCCAAGGAATTGCCCAAGAAAGAATCATCAAGTGGACTGAAACTCAGTCCACCGGCCAACCGGTGTGATGGCACCGGCCAGCCGGTGGACCTGGCAGAGGCATTGCCCACTGCCAGGTTCCACCGGTCAGCCGGTGGCTCTGTCACCGGCCAGCCGGTGACATCCAGCCCCAACAGTGAGACCTACTGTCTCACCACCGGCCAGCCGGTGGCCTCAGCACCGGCCAGCCGGTGGCTCCTGGGCAGAACAAGTTTCCATTTTGCAAGCCACCGGCCAGCCGGTGGAGCTGTACCGGCCAGCCGGTAGCCCTGGTCAAACTAGCCGTTGGCTTTGACCAGTCAACTCCAAAAGCCTCCCAACGACTCCGAGGCCTTTTCCAACGGCTCCAAAGCCCTCCAACGGATACTTGAAGGTTCCTAGCCTATAAATAAAGGCCTAGGAAGCCCCGGAACACCACCCAAGCCACCGGACACATTGTTGATCATTTTGGCGAACCTCCGGCGGATTTCCTCAAGGAACCCAACGTGCTCCAATCCAATTCCACATCCAAGAGCACCATCAAAGAAGCTTGGAAGCGGCCTTCAACATCTCCATCCATTCAAAGGCGCCCAAGACTTCCTCAAATACGGTTTTTATTGTTTATTCTTTTTGAGCTTAATTTTGGGTTTGTGCCTACAAACCCCAAACCTTTTCTCATCCCCCTTTCTTTTGGGTTCTCACACCACCATTAAGGTGTGAAGAGGTTAGTCAAGCCTTTCCTTTTAAAAGGCTTGAGTTTTCGGTGAGCTAGCCTTCACCCGTTAAAAAGGCTAGTGGGTTCTTGCTAAACCACAAAAAGCAAGCTGTAATAGGTCTTAGTGCTACCTCAAAGCCTAGTGGGTTTCTTGCTAAAACCATTGAAAAGCAAGCGGTAGGAATCTCTCAACGGTTGAGTTGGGAGCGGAGACGTAGGCCGGGTTTTGGCCGAACTCCGTTATCAATTTTGTGTGTCTTGCCTCTTTATTTCCGCTGCACTTTACTTTGATTTTTTTTATTTATTAATCTTTTTTTTAAAAGGCAATTCACCCCCCTCTTGCCATCTTTTCCTCGTTTGTTCCGACCCAACAATTGGTATCAGAGGGGTAATTTGAGTAATACCTTAAACGGTTTCAAATTTAAAGATCCTTTTTGATGGCTTCTACCGCTTCTTCTTCTCAAACCCTCGAAGGACATTCTTTGGATCGTGCTCCATTCTTTGATGGAGCCGATTATACTTTTTGGAAAACCCGCATGACCACATTTCTTAAAAGCATTAGCTATCCTATTTTTAGAATTGTCATGCATGGTTATACTCTCTCTAGTAAAGATGAATCTCAATGGACCCCCGCCGACATTGCAAATTTCGAGCTTGATGGAAAAGCCATGAATGCTCTTCATTGCGGGTTAGATAGAAATGTTTTTGATCATATTTCTTCTTGCACATCTTCACATGATATTTGGAAATGTTTAGAGCTAACCCATGAAGGTACTAGCATGGCTCAAAAGCAAGAACCGGCTCAAAAGCAAGAACCCATTCAAAAGCTAGAACCCGATGCAAAATCCGTACCCACTTGCCCACTTCACAAGAAAAGGGCCAAAAAGAAAAAGGAGAAGAAGAAGGCTTCAAAGGCAACATGGAGTGATAGCTCCACCTCTTCATTCTCCTCCTCATTCTCCTCGAGCGACCAAGGTAAAAAATGCCTAATGGCAAATCATGAGGTAACATCTTCCGACTCCTCTTCCTCTTGTTCTTCAAATTCAAATTCTTTCAATCATATGTCTTATGAAGAACTCCAACATGCTAGAGACCAACTTGAAAATGGTTTTCATGAACTCTCGTCAAAATTTGTTGCTTTAAAAAAGAATTTCAAAAAGCTTTCCTCCGAAAAAGACCAACTTCTCAAAGAGAAGGAGGAACTCTCCCTAAAAATCCAAAATTTCCCCAATGTTGATTCTTTGGAATCAACCATCAAGGACCTTAGAGAATCCTTAGCTAAGTTCACCCAAGGGGAACAAAATTTAAACAATTTGCTTGGTTCCCAACGTATATCTAGAACCACCCAAGGGCTAGGATATACCAATATAGCTTCCTCCTCCCATGCTCCAACTGTTTTTGTAAGGGGGAGCTCTAGTTTTAAATTTTGCAATTATTGTAAAAAACCCGGGCACCTAATCTATGAGTGCAATTGCAAAAATGCCCGGTACGGCCAACCAAAGTCTTTTTTCTTTTCCGATGAGTTTTATAGGAGAAGACCCGCCATGAGACAAGTATGGATTGAAAAATCCCTTCTAGCGAGTCTCTCCGGGCCTAAAATTGTCTCTTTTCAAAATCCCTCTCCCCAGTGATTTATTGTTTTTTATTTAGGGGGAGTTAGGTTTGTTTAAGCTTTTTGTTCAAAACTTTCGTTTCAAACTTTCAATTTCAACTCTTGGTATCAAATTTTCAATTCAAAATTCTCAATTCAAAATTTTCATTCAAAACTCTCAATTTCAAAAATTTCATTTGGTTTCAAATTTACATTCAAAATTTTCATTTCAATTTTGATTCAAAACTTTCAATTCAAACTGTTATTCATATTTTGATTCAAATCTTTCAATTTCAAAAATTTCAATTGATTTAAAATCTCTTTTTGTTTTTCAAAATTCCCTCAATCAAGTTTTATGCCCCATTCTATTTTGATAATCACAAAGGGGGAGAAATTTATTGATTGATTGGGGGAGAATCTTTTCTCTCATGCTTAGTATTTATTTTCAATTTATCATTTAAAAGCATGCCTTTCATTTATGTTTTTACTTTAATTGTTTTGGTGATTGTGATCATCAAAATAGGGGGAGATTGTTGTACCTCTCGTTCCCCTCGTTGTTTGATTTTCATGATCACAATCACCTTATTATTTGTCTAATATTGTTTGAAGTGTTTTTGTATGATAGGCACAAGGTTGCCAAGGAATTGCCCAAGAAAGAATCATCAAGTGGACTGAAACTCAGTCCACCGGCCAACCGGTGTGATGGCACCGGCCAGCCGGTGGACCTGGCAGAGGCATTGCCCACTGCCAGGTTCCACCGGTCAGCCGGTGGCTCTGTCACCGGCCAGCCGGTGGCATCCAACCCCAACAGTGAGACCTACTGTCTCACCACCGGCCAGCCGGTGGCCTCAGCACCGGCCAGCCGGTGGCTCCTGGGCAGAACAAGTTTCCATTTTGCAAGCCACCGGCCAGCCGGTGGAGCTGTACCGGCCAGCCGGTAGCCCTGGTCAAACTAGCCGTTGGCTTTGACCAGTCAACTCCAAAAGCCTCCCAACGACTCCGAGGCCTTTTCCAACGGCTCCAAAGCCCTCCAACGGATACTTGAAGGTTCCTAGCCTATAAATAAAGGCCTAGGAAGCCCCGGAACACCACCCAAGCCACCGGACACATTGTTGATCATTTTGGCGAACCTCCGGCGGATTTCCTCAAGGAACCCAACGTGCTCCAATCCAATTCCACATCCAAGAGCACCATCAAAGAAGCTTGGAAGCGGCCTTCAACATCTCCATCCATTCAAAGGCGCCCAAGACTTCCTCAAATACGGTTTTTATTGTTTATTCTTTTTGAGCTTAATTTTGGGTTTGTGCCTACAAACCCCAAACTTTTTCTCATCCCCCTTTCTTTTGGGTTCTCACACCACCATTAAGGTGTGAAGAGGTTAGTCAAGCCTTTCCTTTTAAAAGGCTTGAGTTTTCGGTGAGCTAGCCTTCACCCGTTAAAAAGGCTAGTGGGTTCTTGCTAAACCACAAAAAGCAAGCTGTAATAGGTCCTAGTGCTACCTCAAAGCCTAGTGGGTTTCTTGCTAAAACCATTGAAAAGCAAGCGGTAGGAATCTCTCAACGGTTGAGTTGGGAGCGGAGACGTAGGCCGGGTTTTGGCCGAACTCCGTTATCAATTTTGTGTGTCTTGCCTCTTTATTTCCGCTGCACTTTACTTTGATTTTTTTTATTTATTAATCTTTTTTTTAAAAGGCAATTCACCCCCCTCTTGCCATCTTTTCCTCGTTTGTTCCGACCCAACACAAAAAACATTCTATATTCCCATATCAAAATACATGCAATGAATGTGACTGCTGTGAAAAATAACTCATATGATCAGGATGAAATAATGTCACTCCATGTACATCAAATGACTCACTGCCCCTCGAAGAACCCTCTCCATGAGTAAATCTCTCCCCCACACTTAGATGGAAAAATATCATGCAAAAATTCAAGAAATTGGTAGGGAAGGGTATCAGCTTGGGCTCATCCTAAAAGGCTCCTTCATGGCTTCTAAGGGCTATTTGATGGAGAAAATGTATGAGTGACTCAGTGGGTCAACAAGGCTGAAAAATCAAACAGATGGCTCGATCATTTTAGTGCAATTTTCAAAAATTCCTATCGCTTTGATAGAAAAACATGACAAGTTCTAGAAGACATAACATGGTTGAGATTCTCTCAAGAAAAAGATAAATAAGAGATGATGTAAAATGAGCTAGAGTCCTCACGGGTATGGAAATATAATGTTGGACAACACAGATGAGAATGGGTGCAAATAAGTGTCACAAAAAGATACAAGTTTTTGAAAAACATTTTCGAAGCATGAAATAATATCAGCAATCATCTAAGTCATGAGAGCAATGATCAAAGAATTCCAAAACAAGAATCAGGTGCTCAAACTGCCTAGGGACACAAGTGGTATGTTCCCGATTGTGTTGCGACAAAAATACAGTAGCTTTTATGTGGGTTCATCAATGACAAGAATGTTAGTTTTTTTTTCAAATTTTTTATTTTTTTATAGTTTACATGGTGTTGTTGGAAGCATAAAATATGACAAAAATAAAACACTTCCCTGTGTAAGTGCGGATAGACGCGAAGAGGCTGTTTGTATCCTATGAAGCTCCAGAAATGATGTACCTGTAAAATCTACACATAGACAACACATACCCACATCATATCATAAAAATAACACCAATGATCACATAAATGGAAGCAAATATGCAGGAGAGTGACAAATGCACACAAATATCAGGAGTAGCTAAAAAATTTCACACATGCCATGTTTTATTTTCTCAAACAACTAGAACAGTTAAAAGAAGAAAGGGGAAAAAAATGAAACTGGAACATGAGTTGCCTCCCAAGAAGCGCTAAGTTTTACGTCTTCAGCCAGACGGATGAACAATGTTCAATTATCTTGGTCCATCAGCTCAGAACTCCTCTGCCTCTTGCGAGAACTAGTGGCTGTGTCATCGATCTCACGGGGACGCTTAGTGGGATTAACCACCTCTGGAGCGTAGTGAGCGTGAAGCTGGTGAGGAAGGAACGAAATCTGTGCTCTTTGTGGTGGTGCCGGCTGCTGAGCACGAATCTTTAAGGAAAGTTCCTCAAGCCGATGCTCGATATCAGCCAGATGCTGAGTCATCCGTCGTACTAAGTCAGAGGGAGACGGAACAAGCGCATCGATGACCACAGAAGAATCAGAAGAGCTAGACATTTTTTTAGCTGTATCCAAAATAAATAAATAGAGAGATGGAGATAGAGTAAGAAAACAAAGACTAAAGAATGAAGAAGCGGTCGGGTTTCCTCCGGACTAGCGCTAAGTTTAACGTCTTCAGCCGGACAGATAACTTCTCATTTTAATTGGAGTTCTTCAATGATGCCTATCGTATCCGAAGTGTGGTAAAGTTTCAAGCATTGACCATTAACTTTAAATGGAGGCATCTTCCCATCAGAAATTTCAACAACACCATGTGGATAAACAATTGTGACAGTGTAAGGACCCGACCACTTCGACTTGAGTTTCCCAGCCACGATTCGAAGTTGTGAGTTGAAGAGGAGAACTTTGTCGCCTGCTGAAAAATTTCTTTGTTGGATCCGTTTGTCATGCCAGGCTCGAGTTTTCTCTTTGTAAATCAAAAGCATTGTCATATGCTTCTCTCCTCATCTCGTCTAGTTCATTCATCTGTAGAAAACGCTTCTCTTGGGCAGTTTTGAAATCAAAATTCAGTTTCTTCACAGCCCAATAAGCTTTATGTTCCAATTCTACAGGTAAGTGGCAGGTTTTTCCAAAGACCAATCGATATGGGGACATTCCTATAGGTGTCTTGTAGGCGGTTCTGTAGGCCCAAAGTGCATCATCAAGTTTGGTGACCCAATCTTTCCTAGATGTATTTACAATTTTCTCCAAAATACCCTTAATTTATCGGTTTGAAACCTCAGCTTGGCCATTGGTTTGTGGATGGTATGGGGTGCTCATGTAGTGGTGACATCCATGGTGAGTCATTAGCTTCTGAAACAGCGCATTATTGAAGTGGGTACCACGGTCACTGATGATGAGCCTTGGAATTCCGAACCGGGTAAAAATGTGTTTCTTTAAAAATCCGATGACGACTCGAGTAGTATTTTCCGAAAATGCTTCAGCTTCCACCCATTTTGACACATAGTCCACACAGACAAGGATATAGGATTTCCCAAAAGATTTAGGAAAAGGACCCATGAAGTCAATTCCCCATATGTCAAAAATTTCAATGCCCATGATTGAGTGTTGTGGCATTTCGCGCTTCCAGCTTATACCCCCAGTTCTTTGGCATTTATCACAATTCATGACAAATTCACGAATATCATGATTCATGGTCGGCCAGTACAAACCACATTGTAACACTTTGCTGATTGTTCGATGAATCCCATGGTGTCCCCTAACTTCTCTAGTGTGGCACAGGTTCAAAACACTATCAACTTCTTCTTCAGGGATGCATCTTCTTATCATTCCATCCACACAATCTTTGAAAAGTAAAGGATCATCCCAATAGCAATGGCGTGCTTCATTCAAAAATCTTTTCCTCTATTCCTTTGATAAGTCTGGATGTATCACACCTGAAGCTAAGTAGTTCACGAAATCAGCATACCAGGGTGTGATTGTTTCAATGGCATAGAGTTGTTCACCAGGAAATGCTTCATTGATTAGTTCGACATTGATTTCACTTGTGTCATGGTCGAGGCGTGATAAATGATCAGCAACGACATTCTTTGTTCCCTTTTTGTCCTTGACTTCAATGTCAAATTCCTGAAGTAACAGTATCCATCGAATGAGTCTGGGTTTTGCATCTTTTTTGGTCATCAAATACCGAAGTGCAGAGTGATCCGTATAGACAGTGACTTTTGAGAACAACAGATGTGATCGAAATTTATCAATGGCAAAGACAACTGCTAGCAGCTCTTTTTCAGTTGTTGTGTAATTATGTTGAGCCTCATTCAAAGTGTGGCTAGCATAGTAGATTGGCCTGAAGATCCTTTCTTTTCTTTGTCCCAAAGCAGCTCCAACTGCCCAGTCACTGGCATCACACATTAACTCGAATGGTTGCTCCCAATCAGGTGAAATCATTATCGGGGCTTCAACCAAACACTGAATTAATAATTTAAATGCTTCCTGACATTCAGGGCTAAAGTGGAACGTGACGTCTTTTCCCAATAGGTTCGTAAGGGGTCTGGCAATAACAGAGAAATCCTTAATAAAGCGTCTATAGAATCCAACGTGCCCAAGAAAACCTCGAATGGAACGAACTGAAGAAGGCATGGGTAACTCAGAGATTGTACTAATCTTTGCGGCGTCAACTTCAATTCCTTTCTTTGAAATTTGATGACCTAAAGCTATTCCACTTTGTACCATGAAGTGTGACTTTTCCCAATTAAGCACCAGATTCTTTTCTTCGCATCTTGCCAAAACCTTATCCAAATGTTCTAGACAGTCATCAAAAGAATCTCCATACACAGAGAAATCATCCATGAATATTTCCAAGAACTATTCAATCATGTCATGGAACATTGCCATCATGCATCGTTGAAATGTGGCTGGAGCATTACACATTCCAAAAGGCATTCTCTGATAAGAAAAAGTACCATATGGACAAGTGAACGTGCTTTTATCTTGATCCTCTGGTGTCACTGCTATTTGATTATAGCCTGAGTATCCATCTAGAAAACAATAGTAATCTCATCTTGCCAATCGTTCAAGAATTTGATCAATAAAGGGTAATGGGAAGTGATCCTTCATGGTGGCATCATTCAATTTCCGATAGTCAACGCACACTCTCCATCCAGTCACTGTTCTTGTGGTTATCAATTCTCCTTTATCATTCTCAACCACTGTGGTTCCACCCTTCTTAGGTACCAGTTGCAATGGGCTAACCCACTGACCATCAGAGATTGGAAATATTAAACCAGCATCAAGAAGTTTAATGAATTCTTTCTTGACTACTTCTTTCATGGGAGGTGTTAAGCGTCGTTGTGGTTGCCTGCAAGGTTTTGAATTATCTTCCATATGTATTCTGTGAGTACAAATGGCTGGACTTATACCTTTTAGATCAGCAATCGTCCAACCTATTGCTGACTTCCTTTGTGACAGGACATTGAGCAATTTGCTTTCTTGTTCACTCGAAAGATTGGCATTTATGATGACTGGTAAGGTGTTTAAATCTCCCAAGTAACTGTATCTCAGGTTTGATGGAAGGGGTTTAAGCTCAAGTGTTGGAGGCTTTTCAAGTGATGGAGTGAGTGAAGTGAAGTCATGTCTATCTAACGGCTCGACTATGTTTCTGATGAATTCCACTACCTCGATTGATTCAGTAAACTCTTCATTTTCTTTGTGCAAATCCGTGAGATCTAGTGCATCACTTGCTAACTCATACCATTCTTCAATCGTATCCAAGAAATGATAGTATGCTACAGATGGTTTTTCCACAGCCTTTAGGACATCAAATTTTATGTTCTCATCCTCAATTCTAAAAATTAGCTTTTATGTGGGTTCATCAATGACAAGAATGTTAGTTTTTTTTTCAAATTTTTTATTTTTTTATAGTTTACATGGTGTTGTTGGAAGCATAAAATATGAAAAAAATAAAACACTTCCCTGTGTAAGTGCGGATAGACGCGGAGAGGCTGTTTGTATCCTATGAAGCTCCAGAAATGATGTACCTGTAAAATCTACACATAGACAACACATACCCACATCATATCATAAAAATAACACCAAAGATCACATAAATGGAAGCAAATATGCAGGAGAGTGACAAATGCACACAAATATCAGGAGTAGCTAAAAAATTTCACACATGCCATGTTTTATTTTCTCAAACAACTAGAACAGTTAAAAGAAGAAAGGGAAAAAAAATGAAACTGGAACATGAGTTGCCTCCCAAGAAGCGCTAAGTTTTACGTCTTCAGCCAGACGGATGAACAATGTTCAATTATCTTGGTCCATCAGCTCAGAACTCCTCTGCCTCTTGCGAGAACTAGTGGCTGTGTCATCGATCTCACGGGGACGCTTAGTGGGATTAACCACCTCTGGAGCGTAGTGAGCGTGAAGCTGGTGAGGAAGGAACGAAATCTGTGCTCTTTGTGGTGGTGCCGGCTGCTGAGCACAAATCTTTAATGAAAGTTCCTCAAGCCGGTGCTCGATATCAGCCAGATGCTGAGTCATCCGTCGTACTAAGTCAGAGGGAGACGGAACAAGCGCATCGATGACCACAGAAGAATCAGAAGAGCTAGAAATTTTTTTAGCTGTATCCAAAATAAATAAATAGAGAGATGAAGATAGAGTAAGAAAACAAAGACTAAAGAATGAAGAAGCGGTCGGGTTGCCTCCGGACTAGCGCTAAGTTTAACGTCTTCAGCCGGACGGATAACTTCTCATTTTAATTGGAGTTCTTCAATGATGCCTATCGTATCCGAAGTGTGGTAAAGTTTCAAGCATTGACCATTAACTTTAAATGGAGGCATCTTCCCATCAGAAATTTCAACAACACCATGTGGATAAACAATTGTGACAGTGTAAGGACCCGACCACTTCGACTTGAGTTTCCCAGCCATGATTCGAAGTTGTGAGTTGAAGATGAGAACTTTGTCGCCTGCTGAAAAATTTCTTTGTTGGATCCGTTTGTCATGCCAGGCTCGAGTTTTCTCTTTGTAAATCAAAAGCATTGTCATATGCTTCTCTCCTCATCTCGTCTAGTTCATTCATCTGTAGAAAACGATTCTCTTGGGCAGTTTTGAAATCAAAATTCAGTTTCTTCACAGCCCAATAAGCTTTATGTTCCAATTCTACAGGTAAGTGGCAGGTTTTTCCAAAGACCAATCGATATGGGGACATTCCTATAGGTGTCTTGTAGGCGGTTCTGTAGGCCCAAAGTGCATCATCAAGTTTGGTGACCCAATCTTTCCTAGATGTATTTACAATTTTCTCCAAAATACCCTTAATTTATCGGTTTGAAACCTCAGCTTGGCCATTGGTTTGTGGATGGTATGGGGTGCTCATGTAGTGGTGACATCCATGGTGAGTCATTAACTTCTGAAACAGCGCATTATTGAAGTGGGTACCACAGTCACTGATGATGAGCCTTGGAATTCCGAACCGGGTAAAAATGTGTTGCTTTAAAAATCTGATGACGACTCGAGTAGTATTTTCCGAAAATGCTTCAGCTTCCACTCATTTTGACACATAGTCCACACAGACAAGGATATAGGATTTCCCAAAAGATTTAGGAAAAGGACCCATGAAGTCAATTCCCCATATGTCAAAAATTTCAATGCCCATGATTGAGTGTTGTGGCATTTCGCGCTTCCAGCTTATACCCCCAGTTCTTTGGCATTTATCACAATTCATGACAAATTCACGAATATCATGATTCATGGTCGGCCAGTACAAACCACATTGTAACACTTTTCTGATTGTTCGATGAATCCCATGGTGTCCCCTAACTTCTCTAGTGTGGCACAGGTTCAAAACACTATCAACTTCTTCTTCAGGGATGCATCTTCTTATCATTCCATCCACACAATCTTTGAAAAGTAAAGGATCATCCCAATAGCAATGGCGCGCTTCATTCAAAAATCTTTTCCTCTATTCCTTTGATAAGTCTGGATGTATCACACCTGAAGCTAAGTAGTTCACGAAATCAGCATACCGGGGTGTGATTGTTTCAATGGCATAGAGTTGTTCACCAGGAAATGCTTCATTGATTAGTTCGACATTGATTTCACTTGTGTCATGGTCGAGGCGTGATAAATGATCAGCAACGACATTCTTTGTTCCCTTTTTGTCCTTGACTTCAATGTCAAATTCCTGAAGTAACAGTATCCATCGAATGAGTCTGGGTTTTGCATCTTTTTTGGTCATCAGATACCGAAGTGCAGAGTGATCCGTATAGACAGTGACTTTTGAGAACAACAGATGTGATCGAAATTTATCAAAGGCAAAGACAACTGCTAGCAGCTCTTTTTCAGTTGTTGTGTAATTATGTTGAGCCTCATTCAAAGTGCGGCTAGCATAGTAGATTGGCCTGAAGATCCTTTCTTTTCTTTGTCCCAAAGCAGCTCCAACTGCCCAGTCACTAGCATCACACATTAACTCGAATGGTTGCTCCCAATCAGGTGAAATCATTATCGGGGCTTCAACCAAACACTGAATTAATAATTTAAATGCTTCCTGACATTCAGGGCCAAAGTGGAACGTGACGTCTTTTCCCAATAGGTTCGTAAGGGGTCGGGCAATAACAGAGAAATCCTTAATAAAGCGTCTATAGAATCCAACGTGCCCAAGAAAACCTCGAATGGAACGAACTGAAGAAGGCATGGGTAACTCAGAGATTGTACTAATCTTTGCGGTGTCAACTTCAATTCCTTTCTTTGAAATTTGATGACCTAAAGCTATTCCACTTTGTACCATGAAGTGTGACTTTTCCCAATTAAGCACCAAATTCTTTTCTTCGCATCTTGCCAAAACCTTATCCAAATGTTCTAGACAATCATCAAAAGAATCTCCATACACAGAGAAATCATCCATGAATATTTCCAAGAACTATTCAATCATGTCATGGAACATTGCCATCATGCATCGTTGAAATGTGGCTGGAGCATTACACATTCCAAAAGGCATTCTCTGATAAGAAAAAGTACCATATGGACAAGTGAACGTGCTTTTATCTTGATCCTCTGGTGTCACTGCTATTTGATTATAGCCTGAGTATCCATCTAGAAAACAATAGTAATCTCATCTTGCCAATCGTTCAAGAATTTGATCAATAAAGGGTAATGGGAAGTGGTCCTTCATGGTGGCATCATTCAATTTCCGATAGTCAACACACACTCTCCATCCAGTCACCGTTCTTGTGGTTATCAATTCTCCTTTATCATTCTCAACCACTGTGGTTCCACCCTTCTTAGGTACCAGTTGCAATGGGCTAACCCACTGACCATCAGAGATTGGAAATATCAAACCAGCATCAAGAAGTTTAATGACTTCTTTCTTGACTACTTCTTTCATGGGAGGTGTTAAGCGTCGTTGTGGTTGCCTGCAAGGTTTTGAATTATCTTCCATATGCATTCTGTGAGTACAAATGGCTGGACTTATACCTTTTAGATCAGCAATCGTCCAACCTGTTGCTGACTTCCTTTGTGACAGGACATTGAGCAATTTGCTTTCTTGTTCACTTGAAAGATTGGCATTTATGATGACTGGTAAGGTGTTTAAATCTCCCAAGTAACTGTATCTCAGGTTTGATGGAAGGGGTTTAAGCTCAAGTGTTGGAGGCTTTTCAAGTGATGGAGTGAGTGAAGTGAAGTCATGTCTATCTAACGGCTCGACTATGTTTCTGATGAATTCCACTACCTCGATTGATTCAGTAAACTCTTCATTTTCTTTGTGCAAATCCGTGAGATCCAGTGCATCACTTGCTAACTCATCCCATTCTTCAATCGTATCCAAGAAATGATAGTCTGCTACAGATGGTTTTTCCACAGCCTTTAGGACATCAAATGTTATGTTCTCATCCTCAATTCTAAAAATTAACTTTCCCTGTTGGACGGACATCAACCAGCGCTCTGCATGTTGCTAAGAAGGGTCTTTCGAGAATTAGTGGGACGTCCTTGTCTTCTTCCATATCGAGGACAATGAAATCAGCAGAGAAGTAATATTTATCAACCTTGACAAGTACGTCCTCTAGAATCCCTCGAGGATGCTTCAGTGATCGGTCAACCATTTGCAAGGCGACCATCGTTGGCTTCAATTCTGTGATGCCCAGTTCTTCAAGGATTCCAGAAGGCATGAGATTTACACTAGCTTCAAGGTCGCACAAAGCTCTTCCGAATTGACATCCTCCAATATTGCAAGGAATAATGAAACTCCCTGGGTCTCTTAGTTTTGGAGGTATGGATCTAGGTATGACCGCTGAACATTCCTCGTGCATTATAACTGTTCCCACATCATCTAATTTTCTTCTTTTTGACATAAGTTCCTTGAGAGATTTAGCATAGTGGGGCATTTGTGTGATGGCTTCCGCAAAAGGAATATTTATTTGAAGCTTTTTGAACATTTCCATGAATTTTGAAAATTGAACATCCAACTTCCTTTGCTTCAGTCTTTGTGGAAATGGAGGAGGTGGTATGTGGGCTTTCACTCTTTCATTGAGTGCCTCGTTTTCCTTTTCCTTTCTTGCCTTTTCATTTTTTACAAGTTTGTTTTGATCTTCCTTCTCTTTGGTTACAAGTTGGATTGCTTTGTTTGTTAAGTCGTCATTCTCAGTGGCAGGTATAAGCATCTCATTTGTTGGTTGAACATCAGACCTTTGGTGCTCTGGTAACTGTGTACCACTTCACAATGTGATGGCTTTTGCTTCTTCTCTTGAGTTGACTCTTGTACTTCCCGGTAGAGTTCCTTGTTGTCAGTTCTGCATTTGTGCGGCTATCTGACCGACTTGATTTTCAATGTTACGCATGGAAGCCTGCAGGTTTTGGGTGTTTGTCTGCAAATTTTGAGTTGTTGCTTGCAAATTTTGGGTTCTTGTTTGCAAATTTTGAGTTTCCATCTCTTGTAACTCAAACCTTGATTGAATGGACATCATTAGTTTAGCGATAGTTTCTCCCCAATCTTGTTTTCCTTGCATTGCAGGAGGGGCCAAGTCTGTTGTTTTCTTTTGCTCCTTATATTGTTGTTGTCGTTGAAATGGGGGTCGGTATTTCTGTTGATATCCTTGCTCTTGCGATTGTATGGCGGGTCTGAAGGAAGATTGAGCAGGAAATCCAGGTGGAACCGTGTTCTGGTTCATTGGTTGAGTAGTCGATGGCTCCTTCCAACCTTGATTTTGGTTATTTCCTTGCCAGTTTGTGTTGTAGTTGTTTCCATAATTCCCTTTGTTGTAGCTGACAAAGTTAGCTTCAGACATCTTGGTCTCAAATGTGTTATATGGACACATGGGATAATCATGAGGACCACCACAGTGTGGACAGTGTTCAGCTTGAACAACATGGACTGGCTTAGGCGGGTTTATTGACAAGTTGTCAATCCTCTTGTTGAGAGCTTCAAATTGAGCAGCCATGAATGTTTGAGTATCAATGTGATGCACTCCTAACTTTCTTCTTGAAAAATCTTCTGGCCACTGGAAACTGTGTTCGGCCATGTTTTGAATTAATATGTACAGATCATCAGGATCCATTTTCATGAACGCATTGCCAGTAGCTGTGTTGATTGCAGACTTACTCTCAGGTTTAAGTCCATAGTAGAAAGCTTGCAACTGGTTTGCCAACTTCATTCCATGATGAGGACAACGTCTTAACATGGACTTGAATCTTTCCCAAACTTCTCATAATGATTCGTATTCATTTTGACAAAAGGAGTCGAGGTCTCTTGTTTTTCAAAGATTGAGCTGTTGTGTAATATCGATCAAGAAATTTTCTTTTCAACACTTCCCAAGTGAAAACTGTTTCTGGGTCGAGACTTTCCAACCAGTCCTTTTCTTTCCCTTGCAATGAAAATTGAAACAGTCGCAGGATCAACGCATCATCCGTTACTCCGTTATATTTAAATGTGTCACATACTTCAAGAAATCTGTTCACATGCATATAAGGGTCTTCGCTGCTCAATCCATGAAATTGTGCATGTTGTTGGAGCAGGTTGATCGTGGACGACTTCAATTCAAAGTGCGTTGCTTGAATTCTCGGTCTTGTTATGCTTGAGCTAACTCCGACTGTGTTGGGTCGCAACTCCTGTCTCATAGTAGTCCGAGACCTTTGATTATTGAGACGGTTTTGGAAAAGTGAGTGGACTTGTCCACTAGGAAGCGTTGGAATGTGAGTTTCAACGATTTCATCTGGTGGATGCATTGCGTTTGCGGCTGAGGTACCGATTTGTTCTTTTCCCTTTCTTTGATGTTCAAGTTGTGGATCAAGGGGTGGGTCGTTCTTTGACGGATCAAAATTACGAGTGTTCACTATTTAGGAGAACAATGCCTAAAGTAAGGTCTACTTGAAATGTTCTTAATGCTAGACGTGCGCGTGCTCCCCGGCAACGGCGCCAGTACGCGCGTCGCAGTGTGTCCAATTTGCAAATTTTTATAACCAATTGGCTACTGTAAAAGTGGCGAGCATGGTCGAACCACAGAGACCACAAAATCTAGTTCACTAAAAATATTTCGTTGGACAATGTTTAGACGGACAAGGTTTGAGGGAATTCTTATTTTTGAGTTTTTTTTTCTTTTTAATTAAACTAAAAGGTGAAAAGACAAAAGATAAAAAGAAAATTGCAAATGAGAATGATAATGGAATCTAAGTCAACAAAATGTGTCGGGGATGCTGGTGTCGCAATTAAATTATCACGCAGACATGCAAAATATTCTTTTATGTGATTAAATATTTATTCTGTTTAGTTATCGCCAGTTCCAAAAATATAAGCATTTTTTAGATGGTCAATTTAAATTTCCCAATTTATTTAAAGTCCCGTTCTCTGGTGTCATAAATAAATTAGAAAACTTGTTCAAGTCTCGAACTATACGGCGAAATGACACAACCTGTTTCTCACAAAGTTGTGTCACCAATTTGCACCTACCATCGGTCAACGCAGTTTACCTTCTCGGACCGCCGCGTCGACTTATAATTAAAAGGGTCAGTTTCAATTTCAGCAATTAATTCAGTGCAGAAATAATTTAAACAGATAAACATTCAATTAAAATAAATTTAATTGACAATAAATCATCAAACAATACGTTGCATGACATGCGCAATAATTTTAATTAATCAACCAACATCCCGACACTAAGAAAATTACCCCGACATCACGACTGAAAAGGTAAGCGCGGTAATAAGATGAAAAGTCATGTAAAATAAAACCACGTTACCCACAATTAATCATGTCGGTCTTCACTCTCGCTGCATGCAATTTGTTCTTCGATCTCTGACCACACCTCAGCACGTGATGATGTCACACACCAACTTCGCGACCACCGGAGCAAAAGACGTTGGCGATGTAGTGGATGCTGGTCCGCTGCGGCGACCGCGGTGGCTGCTCGGACGGTCGGTGGCCGGTACGCGGGTGCTGGTCGGCTCCTCGGATGGTGGTGACCTGTGCGCTGCAAAAACCAGAAGCAGGGGATAGCGGCATGAGAAGAGGAGCGGGGGTAGCAGATCGGCCGGGGTGCAGGGACTTCAGATTGGAGAGGGGAGGCGGCCCAGATGGAGATGCGGGGGTCGAGTGAGGTGGGGTGATGCGGGTTCTGCTGGGGAGAGGAGTGGCGGAGCAGCGGTGAGGGAGGGAAACAGGGTGGCCGAGGGAGCTGGGTGCGGGCGAGAGGCAGGGGGCGAGCGGGGTGAAGGGAAGGGAAGGGAGGAAGCGGGTTAGGCAGGCAAGGGAGAGGGGAGGTCGAGAGAGGGGGTGCGGGTTCTTGCAGGGGAGAGGGCAGTGGAGAAGAGGCCGGGGTGCAGTGGAGTGCGACGAGGGAGCTGGGGAAGCGGCCGGGGGAGAGAAGCGGGGGAGTGGGGCTGGCAGGGTGCGGGAGTGGAGGCAGGGGCGCTGGGTCCGGCGGGGTGAAGGAGAGAGTGGGGCGGCCAGGTGAGAGATGCAGGGTGGTGAGGTGCGGCGGCCAGAGGGGGGGGGGCGAGGGTTTAGGCAGGGGAGATAAGGGGAGGGTCAGCCGGGTTCCAGTGGGGAGATAGGGAGAGAAATAGGGGCGGCGGTTTTAGGAGGGTGAGAGGAGCGGGTCAAGGGGGGTAGGGGGGAAGTAATTTAAAATTTTAAAATTTAAAATAAAACTAATTATCTAAAAGGGTTAAATAATAATAATAATAAATTAGTATAAATAGAATTATATAAATATTTATATTTATAGTTAATTAATAAACTAAAAGTAATATTAAAATAAAATAAAATATGAAATGTTAATAAAATAAAATTCTAAAAAAAATGAAAATAAATAGCTAATATTAATATAATACTAACTAAAAACTATAAAAACAACTAAAATATTTAAAATACTACAAAAAGAACCTAAAAACACAAGAAGCGGTTAGCAAATTAATTAAAACTAAATGAAAATAAGAAAAAAATGTCACTAACATCCATGTATATCAATTATTAATACATGTCATGAGTCGTGTGCTTTGATTTATTGACGTTAATCGCAACGACATGTGCTCGCGGCAAGATATGATACGTTGAGTGTGTCACGAGTGATGTTATATTAATGAATAATATGAGAACAAATTTATGCCTTCAGTTCTTTAACAAAAGTTGACATCTCAGACCCTTTAATGGGAGCTAAACTGCCTGATTAAGTCCATGACTGTGACAGTGTTGTTGGCAATTTCATTTCTGGAAAGTCAAAGAAAGAGACATCAAACACACATGTTGATGACAACAACATGCAACTTGCTTGATTGAAGACATCAAGATAAAAAAATTATGTCACATAGTGTACGCTCGTAGGATGTTACATGTCGCTACAACATTAACTTATTTCTATATGGGAGCCTTGGCGTGTTACTAGACGCTAGTTTTGGACTTTAGGCAGTGTGACCTAATGCCACCGAGAGAGAGACATAGAGGGTCACACACTAAGGGTATTCAAAACCTTAGTTAAATTCCATATGTATTTAACATGCTAGATAAATATTATTCCCGTATGTGCTTTAATAATTATTCATGTTAGTTTGATTGCGAATATTCAATCAATTATTTGAGAGAATTAGTATGTGAGTTGAATATTAAATAAATATTTATTCACAAGGTAATTATTTATTTAATTACATGAATGCATAATATTTATCTATTCTGGTTTATTCACAAGGTAACAAAAATATTTATTTATTTAGTTATGTGAATATTTTAATAAATATTTATTCACTAATTTGGTGGATATAATATTTATATATATTTATTGACGAGTAATGCAATGATATTTATTTAATTAAATAAATAATCATTATTCAAGGTTTGATAAATAGTGAGGATATACATATCAAATTTAATGGTCCAATGAAATATCATTAAATATTATATGGATACATATTAATTTAAAAAACAATATTTATTTTATCCGCGATTTTAGCGCATGTCAAATGAATAATGAAAATTCTATTATTGTTTAGACATGCAGTTTGACAGGGATTAAGGAAAATAATGACCCTTGCACAATTATTATTTTCTAATCTCAACATTATTTAAACCCTGTAATGACATTTTTCGATTGTGAGAGACATTCTTTCGCTGTGCACGAGTTTTAAAGAGGATTCTCTAAAGCCTTAGAGAGCTCTCCCTTAGAATGCTCTGAAGAACACAAAACAATTCTCCTCCACCAAAGCGAATCCCTTCTCTCTTGAAGTATTCAGTTTCGATCAACATCGATCACCACAAGCGTTAGAACCATCTGCGCCAACACCTAGAGGATTCTACGGTGACGATTGGAGGTTCGTGAAACATGTGTGGACCACTAATAGAGGGAATCTACCCCTGATTCCTCTAATGTGACAATGGTATGACAAGTGGTGATCGTCCGATCATCGACAACGAAGAAATAATTCAATGAAAGGTAATTCTTTAATTAAATAAATTAATTATGAATTATATTTGAAAAGATCATCTCTTCTAAGTTTTGGGTTCTTGACAGTTAATCTTCGTATTAATTTTGCTGGTAATGACGATTCTTCATCATAAACGTCACAAATTAGTCGTGGATTCTGACGAAAAGACAAGTTGGTTACGACTCACCCGATGCTTCCGCTGCGCCCATAACCTTCAAATGGTATCAAACGAGTCACATAATAATTTATAACTATTTATTGATCAATTACACACAATTGTTGTAAGTTTTTTTCGCTCATAGTTTATTCGTTCTTTAATCTCGAGTTTAATTAACACGGTTTTCTTCATATTAATATGCTTCATTCAAGTTTCATATCATCTTAAACAAATTAAGAACAGATGAAGAACGACCATACATGTCATCAAGAGGTGCTGAGGATTATGGTCGATAGACACAAATACACTACATGTGACCGGAAGTACATGTTGTGTACCCAAGTTCACTACACCTCGACATGTCGCGGGATACACGACGCACCAAGCAGTAATAACACACAGTGCATTTAATGCACACTGTGTGTTGACCAAGTCAGCTTGACACACAGTCTGTTTGATTAGATGACCTGTAGTTGGTGTACACATTTTGTCATCTACACGGTTTAGCAGCGAAATTCGTGCTAACTGTGTGGTCAAATATGCGACATATGGTGCGTGAGACTGACAACCTGTATAATTAAGGAGAAACACGATGTGTAGCTGGCATACACACTGTGTAACTGTTTAATCTCCACGTCTGAAGAACATGCCGAGTCAACTGGTTGGTTACACAAACACACGATAAGAGGAACACATGGAATATAGCCCGTTAGTACATGTCGTGTATCCTGACCAAGATACACATCGAGTTCCTAGGCGTCTATCCAGGAAACACAGCAAGCGACGAACACAAAGTGTTACAGTAAAGAACAAAATTAAATTACATAAAGAATAATTAATTGCAACATTATAAACCTAATTACACTATTGACATTTGATGTGTTGATTGTGTAATAAGGTTTGTAGAATTAATAAATGTTCAGTTAATTCCATGTAATTATCTGTGATTGTTGATCAATCCATTTATTTTCCATGTTTCATTTATGATGGGTATCTCTAAGTGACTTCAGATGATCATTAAGCTAAAAAGAATTACTTAATTAATTGATTGATTGAATTTATTCCAACGTGTTTAGTTTAATAATAAAGAACAAATTGAAGTGAATGTTATTTAGTGTGTTTTTGCATATTCGTTGTATGTATGTGGATGACCATGTGCTTATAGACTAGTCTGTGTATGTGATTGGTTTGTTTAATTTATTATCATTACATGATTTTTATAATAATTTATTAAATTAAATAATGGTTTGTGAGTGGTTCTTCTCCTTTCATTATGTAAGGGTTTGCGTGCCCATGACTTCTTTTATGTAAACCCTTTTAACCAATCATTTGGTTCCCTCACTTGTGTGCATGTAAAATTATGTAATGGATGAAGCTTCCAGATGAGTGAAGACAATTCAAGTTTGGAGCCGAGACAAAACTAATTCATGAGGTGCACTAAAGCACTGGTGGAATGCTGCAACTTGAACCATGTTTGGTTCTAAAAGTTAATTCCCTAGGGTCAAGGGTTGGTTTATCATCCACTAGTCACACCAACCATTAGAGAATCTCATGACCATTCCACTATTTATTTTATTTTTGCAAGTTTCATGGCTAATTATTTATGGATGTTTAAATCATTAAACTGATTAATTAAAAAGCATGTAAGAGAAATTAAAATAAATTTTATAATATGTGTACATTTTATGTATGTTGGAATGGTGTAGTCTGGTCTATTTGGATGGTGTTGGGCCGAATTCTAGCGACCCATAATGCACACCAGACCGCACCACTGTAGCTCTGCAGATTTCTAGTCACTGTAGCAGCTTAGACTTGGGTGACTGCAGCACTGCAACAATGCAGGCATCCAACCATCGTTCACTATACCACAATGGACTTATTGTGTGGTTGGTGATACATTGCTTCGTCTTTCTTTATTATCTCATTCGAGCTAGAGTTTCTCTCTGTGTGAAACTCTATTATTTTTCGTTTAATTATGCTCTTGAATTATAGTGAAATTTTCGCCCCTTCGTAGATGCAGGGATCATTTCCTGAACCATGTAAATTGCTGTGTCTTGTGAGATCTTATTATCGTTCCTTTGTTCATTTTTATTTTGCCTTTATTCGTTTGCAAATCTCTCTGTCACTGCGACTCCTGACGTTTTCTCACCAATCTAGACATGGTTAATCACTTAAGTAAAATCCATTTAATATTAACAAGCATGTAAGGAGATAAATGAGCAGTTTACGCATAATGATAAAAAACCCTAGAAAAAATATTAAGTCGGTATAGTCTTCCATTACTTAGGTAAAAATCGAACCATAGTTCAAAGTGTTTGAACAACCTCCTTTGGGGTGATTTCAATTATCATAGAATCTCTATCTTTGAGTTTTGAGTCGACTTAACCTAGCTTGCATTAAGGGTCGATCGTCTTCGCAAGACTTTGTGCAACTAGGAGACAAAGTGTTGAGGAAATCCTTATTTATGATTTCAGGATTGGGGGAATCCACTCAAAGGGTCAAGAAACCTTCGTGTAGCTTTTCAGACCTCCATCTGGGTCATGAGAAGGGGCATATGGATCCTTTCCATTGGAATATCAATGCGATGGAATATTCCAAAACAAATGGTGAGATCTATTAGGTTTTAATAAAATAGCAGGTGATTAATAAATTTAAAATTTATTATCTAAGTAATCTAGATAAAGTACTAAAATTCTGCTCTTATTTATTGTACAAATGAAAACTCACACGACTTCGACTATATCATTGCGATTCATATTAGAGAAGGATAACCTTCCCACCATCTCAAATTTTCAGAAATGGTATATGCGCCTATGCGTTATACAATGCCATAAATGAAAATTATATGTGTTGAAAAACCCTATTCCCGAGGCACCTGACAAAGAGGTTAGTAAGGAAAAAATGTCACTCTATATGAAACATTTGGATGATGCCACAAATGCCCAATGTTTCTTACGGTCCTCTATGTCTAGTGAGCTTTTAAAGTATCACAGGGATATGGATGCGTATAACATTAGTCTCACCTTCACGATCTTTATCAATAGAAAAAGGGACAAGAGGGATATGAATTCTCCTTTCTCCCACGATGTGCTAACATCTCAACATGCAAAAGAAGAAGAAGAAAGAGAGAAATGGGTTCAAGAGAGATTCGACCAAGGATCATGCGATACAAAAAATGCCATCACATGGCAGTGGTATAAATATAATCACCCGAGGACACTCCTTGGGCGCTGTTGCATTTATTCATGTGTTATAATTCATGAATAAATGTAATGTCCAATTTCATGCATCTAATGCATGAATGAACTCCTATACGTTAATCTTATGTAACTGCTCATTTAATGATAACCTTTGTGAGAGAATCTATAAATGATAACTATTTATCATTTTGCTGCAATCATAAAATGCACAGGCATGCAAGTCATAATTTGCATGCAATATGATTTTTCTTATATATATATATATCATATATACATATAAGGCTTTAGGACATATTTACATCAATCTCCCACTTGCACTAAAGCCTAAAAGACTCTGTTCCATTTCATCTTATATTGTATTGTATACTATAATTTGTGAAACCATATTTAAAATTCCTTTTGGATATCTTCCAAAACACTTTTGGAAAGCTATCATTAACTTTACCTTGTATCAAATCATATGAAATAACTTGTGGATACCCATCCAAAACATTTTTGGATTAACTCTAAAACACTTTTAGAGCAGCTCTCTAACTCAAACCTTCCCCATCCAGTCCATGGACCTTTACTGCATTGACAACAAATATGAATCTCCAGATCTATATATGTAATCAAAGAGCAGCCTCTAGAAAAGCGTCAATGCTCAAGTTATAAAGGGATCCAATGTGATCTCTATCAAACACATGTATCTCTATACCTATGTCCACTAGTCTGCATTATATGAAAATGTGCATTCTCATATTTTCCCTTTGTTCAAGACATCGAATGACCATGGGACACAAAACATCATGTCAATCCCATGTAGCATACTCACCTGTTCTCGATTCTATGAGTGTAGGCTGAACTGATCAATGAATACATCACATGTCATTCATCCTTTTAGATAAGCACATTACATGTCCCTTATCCAGATAGATATATAATATCTAGGTTGCGACCGCACACTCTCACAATCTATCTCAATCGAGGGACCTGATGTCATAATCATCATACGAGAGGACAAATCCCATCTTAGTTAAGCTCCAACTGACAACATGACCAACAACATACCCATTCACCCCTTTATTAGCTAAGTTAATTTGTAGACTTGTGTAAATAGGGTATCAAAGTGTTAAAGTTCTCATTCTAGGCATCTTGCTAACCTCAGGTAATAGAGACTCAAATATGATCCATGCACTCCTAGTTTTCCAAATACATTTGTGTATGACACTCTATGTGGTATACTTAGTAGGTCATCCATCACACAAAAAGAATCATATTCTCTGTTTTGTACCTCATGAGCATATTCTGTATCTCTATACCAGAATCCTACTCACACTAACCTTTACATTTCGTCATAACATATAGTACTCCACAACAAACATCAGTTAGGGATAAACTCAAAGTCATACTTTAAGAGGTCAATTGTCATTGCACTTCACGAAATGTATATCTATATATACATTTATGTATCCAATGTGAAATGATAATAATATGGAGGTTGCCTCTTAATATGCTACATTTTAATATTTTTAAACTCTATGAATATTTAAAAAAACCAACATAAGCACCAATTTATCATATCATATATGATAAACTGTTAGATCAAACTTATGTTTGCTACACTTTCTGGGTTTTGTTAACACATTACATCATATGTAATCCATGTCACATCCATATGTGGCCATCTGATAAAACCCTCTCACTAAACTCTTTAGCAAGAAACATCTACGAAGTAAGCCAATTTGAATAATGGTGAGACTAAGGAATCATATTCTTAACTGTTCAACTTTTTGAACATATTCAAATTTCTCAACTTCACAACATCAAATGTTACGATGTTAACTTCTGATGTCTACTTTGAACTATTTTTAAGTTCATTATCATCATCTTTAGAAACCTATTCCACCAAACTTTTTCCTTAATGTAACTACTTGCATTATTGTTTACCGCCCCTCCTAAAATCTTTTAGGATAAAGTGACCATCACTTTAATATGACAACTAAATGCAACTCTTATATTTCTCTTTACCACCACATCCTAAATTCTTTTAGGATGTCAAGTATAATTCAATTTTCATTTTTACCAGTATAACCCTTCAAGAAACATCGTCCTTCATTTTCATGAACGCAACCCATTAATTTTTTTTATCATTATATATCCTAAAATCTTAGTATATTGAGTGAAAAACACTTTATCTTAAATTGCTCTCCAAACATAGTCCCACCAGCCTAACACTATATTCTTTTCAAAATATCTTGTTATGATACACAAACCCTTTTGTGTTAGGAATACCATTTATTTCCTTTTATTAGGAATATTAAACATATAAACTATTGTTTCCATATCATATATGGTATTCTATGTGTTTGAAACCTTTTAATTCAAAAAGAAGTCTTTATTAAAATATACCACCGATGTGGGGTAGGAACACATTCCCATATATTTTTAATAAATAGCTGGATAAATACTTTTATCCAGGATAAACACTTTTATCCAAATTTTATTCTCAAAACATGTTATAGGAATTGATGGATTATAAACCATGTGTATTCATTTAATCATCTCATACTTATTCATAACAACTCTTTGTTATCAAACATATTCTCTTATCACATAAGAGAAATGAGATGAAGATACACATATTTTACTTAGATTCATTTGATTTTGATAAAATCCTTTATATTCAAATCCTTGATGTAGCAACTTTACTCCATCTCATGAATATAAACTATAGACTCGAACAATTCTTCTATTGATTTTGAACTCCTGTATATTTATAGCACTTTGTAAAATATACATTTGGTATCATATTCCTTTCAAAGACAAAGAATTAATTTCTATAACATCCATACCTTACATGAACATTCCATTGTGTTTCACAAACTCCTTCAAGTATTCTAGACAATCCCATCACATGGAATTATTATTTCTTCTTCCTAACAACCCTAGGTTTCAATGTCATCGATTGATTTCTTGAAGAAACATTATTGAACTTTTCAACTAACTTTTCTTCTTCCGGTTTGAACTTTTACCCACTTGTACTATCCATATAGTACCAAAATCTAGACATCATATGAATATGAATTCCCTAATAATCCATTTTTCATCTCCCCTTAAAACAAGTTATAAAATTAAGCAAATCGTAATCCATGTGTATTTAAAAACACCCATCTCATTTCATATAAACAATTATTGTTTACATGCTCTTCCCACGAGCTAAATGAGATAAAAATACACATTATATGACAAGTTTATCCAAACTTGAAACATCCAAGTTATTAATGACGCAACTCCTTTGCTAAATTATTTGAAATCAACCACCAAGCTATAGTCATCAATTCTTTCTAATCTTTCAACGAGTTTTTTTAAATATTTTTTTTTGAATTTTTTTATTTATTAAATATGTTTAGGTTATTTCTTTTAAAATGTGTACTAAAGGCGGCAGCGGTGCTGCCACCTTTCCGTTAAAAAATTTTTTTACCATTTTTTTAATTTTTTTAATTTTGTTTTATTTATATATATATATATAACAAAATTTTTTAGCAGAATTTATCTGCTATTTAATATTCAGAAGTACTGTCATTACAGCAGCGTGAATTCTAATAGAAGCCCTCACCTAGTACTCCCTTTTATAAGAGAGTTTTCCCTGGAAATCATTCTGCATTTTTGATGTGGGATTCTAATTCTCTCTTTCCTACGCAGAACATTTTGCATTTTCAATATGGGATTTAGAATTGTTTCAAGTACATGGCTTTGAAAGACTATAAAATATAAAGTATAAGACCAATTTAAATTAAAATTGAAACATGAATTAAACACATAAGAAATAGTTGAAAATAAAAAAAATCGTATAAAATGTTGATGAAAAATAATTTATAAGATTTCAAAGCCACATACTTGAAACTTAAAAATATTTCAAGTATGTGACTTTGAAAGCTTATAAAATATAAACTATATGACCAATATAAATGAAACTTAAAAAATGGATTAAACATATAAGAAATAGTTGAAAATAAAAATAATTTCATAAAAAATATTGATGAAAAATAATTTATACGTTTTCAAATCCACCTACTCGAAACATAAAAATGTTTCAAGTATGTGATTTTGAAAGCCTATAAAATAAACTATAAGACCAATATAAATGAAACTTAAAACACAAATTAAAAATATAAGAAATAGTCAAAAATAAAAAGAATTTCGTAATAAATATTGATGAAAAATAATTTATAAGCTTTCAAAGCCACCTACTTGTAAAAATGTTTCAAGTATGTGACTTTGAAAGCCTATAAAATATAAATTATAAGACCAATATAAATGAAACTTAAAACATAGATTAAACATATAAGAAATAGTTGAAAATAAAAATAATTTTGGAAAAAATATTGATGAAAAATAATTTATAAGCTTTCAAAGCCACATACTTAAATCATAAAAATGTTTCAAGTACGTGACTTTGAAAGCTTATAAAATATAAACTATAAGATCAATATAAATGAAACTTAAAACACAGATTAAACATATAATAAATAGTTGAAAATTAATTAGTTAATTAGTAATATAATTATTAATTATATAATTATTAATCATGTAATAATTAATTAGTTAATCAGTAATATAATTATTAATTATTAATGATTAATTATATAATTTATTAGTTAATTAGTAATATCATTATTAATTATATAATAATTAAATTAAATTATAATTATTTATTATATAATTATTAATTATATAATAATTAACTAATTAATTAGTAATATATTTAATAATTATATAATAATTAACTAGTTATTAGTAATATAATTATTTATTATATAATAATTAATTAGTTAATTAGTAATATAATTATTAATTATAAAATAGTTAATCAGTTAATTAATAATATAATTATTAATTATAATTATTTATTATAATTATTAATTATTAATAATTAATTATATAATAATTAATTAATTAATTAGTAATATAATTATTAATTATATAATAATTAATTATTTAATTAGTAATATAATTTTTTATAATAATTAATTATTTAAGTAGTAATATAATTATTAATTATATAATAATTAATTAGTTAATTAGTAATATAATTATTAATTATGTAACAATTAATTAGTTAATTAGTAACATAATTAATAATTAATAATTAATTAGTTACTTAGTAATATAATTATTAATTATATAATAATTAATTATATAATAAATAATTAGTTAATTAGTAATATAATTATTAATTATATAATTGTTAATTAGTTAATTAGTAATAAAATTGTTAATTATAATTATTAATTATTAATTATTACTAATTAACTAATTAATTATAATTAATAATTATATTACTAATTAACTAATTAACCATTATATAATTACTAATTAATAATTATATTACTAATCAACCAACTAATTATTATATAATTAATAATCAGTAATTAATAATTAATAATTATAATTAAAAATTATATTACTAATTAAATAATTAATTATTAATTATTAATTATTACTTATATTACTATCTAACTAATTAATTATTAAATAATTATTAATTATTAATTATATTACCAATTAACTAATTATTTATTAATTACTAATTATGAATTATAAATTATATAATAAATAATTATATTACTAATTAATTATTATATAATTAATAATGATATTACTAATTAACTAATTAATTATATAATTAATAATTAATAATTAATAATTAATAATTATATTACTGATTGACTAATTAATTATTATATAGTTAATAATTATATAATTAATAATTATATTTCTAATTAACTAATTAATTTAACTATTTATTATATGTTTAATCCATGTTTTAAGTTTCATTTATATTGATGTTATAGTTTATATTTTATAGGCTTTCAAAGTCACATACTTGAAACATTTTTAAGTTTCAAGTAGGCGGCTTTGAAAACTTATAAATTATTTTTCATCAACATTTTTTATGAAATTATTTTTATTTTCGACTATTTCTTATATTTTTAATCCATTTTTTAAGTTTCATTTATATTGGTCTTATAGTTTATATTTTATAATCTTTTAAAGTCAATATTTGAAACATTTTTAAGTTTCAAGTAGGTGACTTTGAAAGTGTAAATTATTTTTCATCAACATTTTTTATGATTTTTTCTGACTATTTCTTATATGTTTAATCCATGTTTCAAGTTTCATTTAAATTGGTCTTATAATTTATATTTTATAGTCTTTCAAAGCCACATACTTGAAAGTGTTTTGAATCCCATATTGGAAATGCAAAATGTTCTACGCAGAAAAGGGGGAACCAGAATCCCACATCGAAAATGCTGAATGATTTCCAGGACAAACCCTCTTATAAAAGGGAGCCCTGGGTGAGAGCTTCTGTCAGAATCCAGACTGCATTAATGGTAGTACTATTGGATATTAAATAGCAGATAAATTCTGCTGAATTTTTTTGTTTTATATATATATATAAACAAAACAAAACAAAACAAAAATAAAAAATTTTAAAAATAAAATAAAAGTATTTTTTTTTATTTTAGCGGAAAGGCGACATTGCGGTTGCCGCCTTTAGTATAGATTTTTAATTTTTTTAACCTAAACATATTTAATATATTTTTTTTCAAAAAAAAAACACTTAAAAAAACTCTCTTTCAGCCTTTCTATTTTTTTACAACTTTTGTAAAAAATACAATCGATATCATATATCTGTCAGAATAATAGAATTGATTTCTATAACCAAAAATCTTTAAGGAAACTTTTAGTCTCACTAAGTCATTTAGCATATTCAATCATATTGAATATCAATTGAAATATCCAATCATATTGAGTATATGAGACTAAAATCATTGATGTACCCAATCACATTGAGTACGTAAGTGAAGACTAAGATTCCTTTGGTCATTTTGCATGTAATTCCTTTGAAACCTTAAATAAACCACTCCATGCTTTCATAAGCAATTAGATTCACTTTTTTGAACAAATTTAACACTTGGTTACCGAGGAATAAACAGTTATGACACATAATTTTCCTTACGAACTTTTCTTAAATTACCAATCTTACTTAAGAACTTTTTTTAAGTTATTAGTTTTTGGAGAAACTCACATTAAGTTTCTTCTTACCAAGGATTGATAAAAATTTTTAGCTTAATTATGATCATCATGTTTTATTAACCATTTAATGACTTATTAAATGTGATCCCACTAAAATGATGACCCCTTTTAAAATTCATCATACCCATTAGTGGGTTAAGATCCATATTTCACTAATCAATGAGTTCAGTTTAGTGTTCATTTCACCACTTAATTATTTAGGTAGGACATCATCTCAATCATATCATATATGATTCTTGGATAGCTGAGCAGACAACCCTCTGTCTAATCCATCATATGGATAAATTCAACTCTATTCCTCTAGCATCCTAATTGTTAGGGATTCTTAACTAAGTGGTACCCAAAGAAAACGTCAAAAACAATCTTAACCAAGGCCCCAACTTTGACACAAAACTACCCAACAAGACAATCCAGAGTACTTATTAGTTGCTTTCCTTACACAAGATAATCCAGGGGCACTTGACTTTGACATGAAACTCCTTGGTTGGATGATCAAGGTCTTGACAAGTTTCTCTTTGGAAGGAATCACCATCTTATCTCATCTTATTCCCTATTATGTATGCATGCTTCTAGTATTTTAGTTTGGAATCCTATTTTTTCTACCAAACCAATATGTTCAAACCATATTGATGTGTAACCCTTTACACAACCCACAAGTTAGTGTTACTCACTTGAAAATAGAAGCTAAACATATTCATACATATCCAAATGCATCATATATATAAGGTACATGAACAATTCATGTAAATACATAGAGTTATCCACTTGAGTAAGCCCGAAGCGATAGATAACCGACCTTATTCACTAGCCTATACAAGGAATAAGCCTCCAGGTAGGTAGGTAGTCTGGTCCCAAGTCTCTATACTCAGGGATACTTTACTCAAGAGAGAATCTAATTCCTCAGAACTCTGATCATCTCATACATACAAACTATATTAAATAACTAAATTCAATCCAATAACTTTAATTAGAAACCAAGGTCAAGGTAGATGAAAAACTAAATTCATTATAGAGTCAATTCTAGCATGTAATGCAAGACTTCATCCTAGAAGTAGTTTAACATTTTAAACCAAAGCATTCACTATTCATCATATAAAAAATTTATAATTATGAATAAAACAAGGAATATATTTTAAATAAATAAATAATAAAAATATTTAAACATGAGATAAACATTTATAAACATTTTATAAATCACATCTAATTATAAATCCTTTTATAATTTTTAGATTTAATATTATGGACATTCCATAATTATGAATATAAAAATTTTATATTCAATTCAATATGAACTCTTTCATATTTATTAAATGAAATTTACATTTTTAAATATATGATATTTTATGAACTATAAAAAATTTATAATTCAATTTCTATTATGTAAACATTTTACATAATCTAAATATCATATACTTAATCATTATTTAAAACTTGATCATATCAATCAACAAAACACATTTTGATGTGGCTTAAATAATATTCAAATAAGGCCCCTTTAATTTAAAGCATTAAAATTAATTAATTATGAATAATTCATAATTTAAATATAAACATTTCATATTTTGGACTTATTTCATGATTTATAACCCTTTATAGATCATTTCTTATGATTTCTAAAAAAAAACTTATTTCTAAATTATAATAATTTCCATATAATTTATTTAAAAGGCATTTAAATATCAACACCTTATATTTAAAGAATATTTAATAAATGTTTTATAAACATTTAATTAATTTATAAACCTTTATAAATTAAAATATCTCAAAAATACCTTTCATAACGGTTTATAAAATTTTTATAAACTATTAAAACCATTTTAGAAATTAAAAATATTTTAAAAAAAATCTATTATGTTTACCCTTGCGTAAGGGTATAATCCCTTTACCCTTACAAAAACACTCTATGTAAGGGTAATTCAATTCTAAAGCTATGATGTAAAGGTAACAAACTGGTTTCCTTTGCGCGGTGTTGAGAAATCCCACTACATATAGGTAAAACCATTTTACCTTTACACATCTTTGAGAAAATCTCATTTACGCTTACATAATAGCATTATGCAAGCTCCTGCGTATAGTTAACACATTGGATACTTTTACGAAGCCAACGTTTCATGTAAGGCTAGGTCGTAGCGTACCATTACATAGCCTTAGGAAATCCTCATTTACCCTTATGTGAACCCCTTCACTTAAAGGTAAGAAGCGGGTTACCTTTACATGACCACTCACGTATAGGTAACACTCTAGATACCCTTACACAATTGATTTGTGGTAGGGTAATGACCTGGTTACCTTTACGTAGACCAGCTGTGTAAGGAAAATCTTGGGTTACCTTCACGCAGCCTGGTACGTAAGGGTAAACCCTATTTAAAAAACGAATTTCTAGAAAAAAATCTACTTTGTTTTTCGATCTCTCTTCATTTAGACGCATAATTTCATAAAACTTAAACATGGATGCCACTGATACCAATGAAGGCTTTTCTTAGATTCTAATAACTATTATTACATTAAGATGAAGCGATTTAAACCCTTATTCCAAGGATCTCCATGCAAGATAATATAAAACTTTATATAAAAACTGAAATGAACACTATAAAAATGGTGTACCTTTCACTAGAGATGCCACCACATTATCTTCATCTCTATATGCGTTTGATAAGGATCACATAGTGGAAAACATAATCATCTCACCTCTGTTAGTATTCACAGGCCAATCTAAATCATCCATTGAATTTATTAGATTCTTCTTTCTCCCATGATGTGCTAGAATCTCAGCATGAAAATAAAGAATAAGAGAGCAATAGGTTTAAAAGAGGTTTGGCCAATGATCATGTGATACACACACTGCCATCACATGTAAACGATATAAATATAACCACCTAAGGACACTCCTTGGGTGCTATTGCATTTATTCATGCATTATAATGCATGATTAAATTCTACAACCAACTTCATGCATCTAATGCATGAATGAACTCCCAATATGTTACATATTACATAATTGGTCCTTTAATGATAGCCTTTGTGAATGAATCTATAAATGATAACTATTTATCATTTTGTAACAATCATAAAATGTATGGGCATGAAAATCATAATTTACATTTAATACGATATTACTTATATATATATTGTTAGACATCCTCTTGTTGGTTAAAATACCTCTATTTCTCGACCTCATATTATTCACACTTACCAGCATAGGAGGGGTACTTTGGGAAATACACTTAGTTAACTTTGGTTAACTGCCTACTTAAAGGCAGTCTGAGGAGATTACATGGTATCCGGCTCATTTGGGAGACACAATCGAGACGCTGTTGGAGTAGCTGGCTAGAAGGAGAGGGTAACCTCATATGGAACATTTTTTCTATTCCATTCTACACATAAAATAAAAGTAGATTTTTTTCTTTATCATTCACTGCAATTGACGATTATTCTCAAATACAACAATTCTTGGAGAATACGATCTACCAGAAATATCTTAAACTGGTTAGATAATTATTGAATAAACTCTTATATTTTCTCTTTGAGTTCAATATCCTAACAACTTTGGTGACTTTGTTAGGGAACCAAATAGAGAGGAATCATTTTTGCATGATCTGAATAGAGACTTTAGTAGAGAGAAGTTCGAGTTTGAATCAAAGATCTAAAAACTAAATAAAAAGAATCTAGATGCAAATAAGAATGGAGAATCATGTATCTATAGTTGATTCAGTGGTGGATGAATTTCAATGGGTGATGGTAGCAGTAAAGGAAAGATTAGAAATGATGACTCATTGACATATAGAGAGACAACATATGACATAACAGGTTGAGGGATGTCTTAGCCAGCATATACAGGATATAGAGGAGCAGACGATGGAGTGGATGAAGGCTATTGAGTTACAGTCAGGACCTGGTACTAAAAAAGGTAAAATGGAGAAGGTTGCTTCAGTGGGACCAGAAGATTATGGGTTATTGAGAAACAAATTTAGGTAAGGAACTAGGAGTAGTTCAATTCCAGAAGATTCAATTCTTTCAGACGGTGTGAAAAATGTCACACAAAGGGTGGAACTGCCATATTTTATGGGATAAGATCCTTTCAGATGGATTTCAAAGGAAGACACATATTTTTTTTATCAATCAAACTCAAGAGGAAATACAATTTCATCATGCACAACTATGCATGGAAAACACTACTTTGTACTATTTTTTTTCATGGAATAGAGAAACTCTTGGAGAAACTTGGGAGAATTTAAAGTTGGCCTTATTGGAAAGGTGTGGAAATGTTATTGAGGGTGATGCAATTAGGTTTCTAAATACTTTGCGGCAGTTTGGGATAATGGATGAATATATTGAATATTTTGAGTAGGTAGCTTTGAGAATACCAGTTTTTCTTGAAGCTTGGTATATGAGTTTGTTTATGGGATGATTATAGTTAGAAATTGAGAATCGTGTGTCAACACATGAACTTGTAAACAAAATCATGTTGCACACCTTTTCTAGAAAAATAGAACATGAACCAGTGGGAGAAGGGATATTAAAGAACATACATGGGCGACTGCCGCCACCATCGGACCCTCGAAACCTGAATGTTAGAATGGTGAACAATCGAAATAATAGGCTAGTGGTCAACCAGAATAAAAGGGAAGAGGAACTCAAGAAGGTAGTAGGCGATGACTGGTGGACAGGTGCGAGGGAAGTTAGTTGGCAAGAGCGTGAGGAGAGAAGGTGAAAGGGTCTCTGTTTTTTATGTGGATAAACTTTCAAACCTATGCATCGGTATCCTGGTAAGCATCTTTTTATTGTTGTGTGGTAATATGAAGAACTATTTGAGGAAGAGATAGAGGAAAATGATGCTAGTATGGAACTGAAGAAAGGGGTATATGGAGTGAAATGAATGGGGATCGACAAGAAAACCAGCTAGGAGTGATAATAGAATTTCGAAGCATGGGTACAATGAGGATAGAATCAATATTCTTTGATGGAAATATTTTTTGAGTTCTTGTTTTAGTCCTTGTTGATAGTGGTGTGAGTCACAAATTTATCTCAAAGAAATTTATTAAAATGGTGTTTATGGAGGTTGAACTAACCAAGTCGTTTGGAATCAGGCTTAGAGATGGATATCAAGCATTATCACAGGGTGTCTGTAAAGAAGCAGTAGTTTTCCTGGAGAATTTTGTTTTTTCTATTAAGGCTTTAATTTTTGATACAGGGGGATAGAAATGGTCTTCAACATGTAGTGGTTAAAGAGCTTGGGAAACGTATTAACTAATTAGTGTGACAAAACTATGGAATTTTTCTAAAATTTAGGGGTTCCAAAAAACCTGGGAACTTATGCAGATTTGCAGAAGAATACCCAAAAGGGAGTATTGGTTTTGGAAGGCCAGATTTAGCAGGATCAATTATTTATGGCAAAGAAAAAAAGTGTACAAGAGTAGGAAAATAAGTTCCTAGAAGAAAGTATTGGTTTTGGAAGGCCTGTAGGATGGTGCATGTGTGTAGACTACCTAGCATTAAACAATCTGAAAATAACTGACAGATTTCCAATTCCAGTAATAGAATAATTGTTGGATGAGTTGTGCATAGCTTGATATTTTAAAAAAATTGATTTAAAATTAGGGTTTCACCAGATTTAGGTAAGGGTAGGAGATGATAATAAGACCCACTTTTAGAAACTATGAGGGACATTATGAATATTTAGTAATTCCATTCGGATTTATGAACGTTCTGATGACCTTCCAATCAACCATGAACCAAGTGTTTAAGGAATTACCATGAAGGTATGTATTAGTATTCTTTGATGATATAATAGTATACAATAGAACTTGGGTAGAGCATCTAAAACACCTTGAAACTGTATTCTATTTACTGCTAGAAAACCGATTACATACTAACCAGAAAAAGTGTCATTTTTCCCAAAAAATAGTTGAATTTTTAGGGTATTTAATTACTTGTTATGGGGTGATAATGGATCTTAAAAAAATTGAATGCACCCTAAGATGGACGAGACCTCAAAATGTCAAAGGAGTATGAGGATTTTTGGGGCTTACTGGGTACTATAGGAAATTTTTTATTGGATATGGTAAGATTGAAAATATGCTTACTAAATTGACCAAGAAGGATGGGTTTCTATGGAATTCAGCAACTGAACAATCATTTGAAACACTTAAACACTATTTGGTTTTAACATTCATTTTGTATTTACTAGATTTTTAGAAACCATTTATTGTGAAATGTGATGCTTCTGGAAATGTCATTGGGGTAATTTGGATGTAGGCAGGCCACCCAATAGCCTATTACAACAAGGATTTGGAAAAAACTTACCTATCCAATTTTTTGTATGAAAAAGAGGTGATGACACCCATTTTGGTTGTTAGCCATTGGAGGTAGTATTTTATTGGCCAACATTTTATAGTTTTTTCAAATCACATGGCACTTAAACATCTTCTCACTTAGTGATATTATACAAGTGAACAAAAATATTAGCAATATAAATTGCTTGGTTTGGACTTTGAAGTGATATACAAGCTAAGAAAACAAATCAGGTAGCATATTCTCTATCATGATAGGTTGCTGGACATTTGGAGGTGAAAAACCGAGATTTTTTTGTGACTTTTACTATTTATGAACCATTTTGGTTAGAGGCATATGTTGTGTGGGATGAGATGCAAAAGGATTCAGAGCTCGTTGGAGTGATAGAAGCACTAAAACAACTACCTGATTCCAAGCCTGGTTATGTATACAAAGATGAGCTACTGTTTTTAAGGAAAAAATGGTGCTTTCTCGACAGTCCAGTTTGATTCCCATGTTTTTACATTATTTTCACCCTTCGGTTGTTGGGGGGCATGCTGGGTTTTTGAAAACTTATAAAAGGCTAGTGGGGGGATTTTTTTGGAAAGTAATGACTAAATGTATTGCACACTTTATCTGGGAGTGTGATACTTATCAACATCAAAAATATCTTTCCATGTCGCCATCCATATTATTACAACTACTACCTTTACCATACCTTATTTGGAATGAAGTTTCCATAAATTTTCTTTCTGGGCTTCCTAAATCTCTTAGCTATGATATGATACTAGTTTTTGTTGATCGGATGTCAAAATATGCACATTTTTTACTGCTTCAGCATCTTTACACGACCAAAGGGGCAAGTGAACTTTTTTTCAAGGAGATTATTCAATTGAATGAAATACCAGGGTCCATCCTTAGTGATCGAGATCCAATTTTTGTAAGTTATTTTTGGAAAGATCTTTTATGTTTAGAAGGAACAACTTTGAATATTATTTCCTCACATTATCCCTAAACAGATAAAAAAACAAAAGTTGTTAACAGATGTTTGAGAACTTACTTAAGGTGTTTTGCTTCAGAGCAACCATGTACTTGGGCTCAATGGATTCCTTGGGAATAATTTTATTACAATACTGCTACACATACTTCTTATAATATGGAACCATTTGAGGTTGTATATGGCCACAAACCTCCTTCAATTTTTTTGGTTTGTTAAAGGGGATACACTAGTAGATACAGTCGCTGATGTCCTTGTGGACCAAGACTGTGTTCTAGACCATCTTTGAAATAAACTTCACCATGCTCAGCAACTGATGGTTTAATTTTTCAATAGGAAACAGTGACAAGAGTCCTGATATGTTGTCAATGAAGGCTCATCAGATATCAATTTCATTTATCCTGCCAAATATATACAAGGGTTCGAAATGTCCCTATATAATGACATCCTCATCATGGTCAGTGAAATAGATGATCGTGTGGCATTCTATAGGATCATTCTTTTCTCAATATACTTTAGCAGCAACAACCTTGACTTCAAATTCTTTAGGGCTTGACAAGGCCTCTACTAGTTCTTTTTGAAGGTCTTTTGATAGGATAAAGGAATCCAAGATTGAAAACTTGGTTGGTACTAGGGCTAATTGATTCATAATTTCATACTTCTGGTCCAAAGATCCGCACTTCCCAGCATAGGGATGCTCTTTTACAGGTTTTTTAGAAATTGAAGTACTTGATGTGGATGGATCAACCCTTGGAATATGAGATGAAGGTGCTTCTTCTCTCAGTGGATTAGGTATATTAGGTTTATCTTCATGTCAAGGAGGATTAGGTGATGACACATAATCTAGCTGATCTTCTAGGATGATCATGTCAGGGAAGACCTTGTCATGTGTGAGGGAACTTCCTTTCTCATGCTGAGCTCACTAGAGAGATCTCCCAAGTTTTTTGGTCATGTAAATGGTTCAAGTAGGGATGCTATTAGATTAGTGACTCCAGGAATGACTGCGTATTCCCCTATATCCTTGACTCTGATGACCTATTCCCCTAGTCCCCTAATCATGTGTAGGGAATACGAGTTCATAATCACACTTATCATTTGATAATGGATCCATTAAGTGAATAAAATTAATGAAACCAAAGACCGACTCATCATCTGATTGATATTCTGTCTGGTGGGTTGACTCTTATTGTACCATTTGGTGGGGTGGTTCTTGTGCTTCTGGGACTATAGGAATGAAGTCCGCTAAAGTAAAATCCAACTTTGTCCTTGGCACAGACTCATATTCCTATGTTTTCTTCTTCTTCTTTCGACCATTTCATTTTTTAGAAGACTTGCTTTCAGAGGACTGAGCTGTCTATGGAGTCGAATGTGTTATAACAGAAGTAGCCAATGGCATAGTCGGCTGTTACAACTACTCTTGGAGGATAACATGAGTCAGGTCTATTTTTTTTTCTGAACATCCAATCACTTAACTTCTACACACCCTTGCTGTTAACTTCCTTCCATTAATTATACTCCTCCGGATCAGTGGTAGAAACACATGCCACTTGCATAGGTGGATTTCCTAGCTTCACTTTCCTAGAGTCTACCATCTTCTATATGATGTATTTGAAAACCAAACATAGTTGGATGTTTCAACCCAATGCTAAATGGAAAGGGAAATAGTTTGGGAGATCTTCATCACCATCCCAGATGGTCTTCTTCAGCTTTGGAAACTTGATCAAGTTGTTTTCCAATGCTGAGATAAAGTAGTCAAAGGATTTTTTATTTTAGAAAGAATAAACCTTTTTATTTATCTCTACAAACTTTTTTCATCTATTCTTTATTTGGTCATCATGATGAGGTGGGTGTTGTTGCTGAAACTCAGGAGGAGGATCCGCACTATATGGTGTAGAATTTGGAGTTGGAGCGGGTGCAGGGGCCTGATTAAGTGTAACAATGGCAGCCTCTACTTTCCACAATCTCTTTCCTTGTGCTAAATGAATTACTTGGTACTTAGAATTGGTTTTTGTGATGTATTATTCCACTCTTTGGGAAATCATGACAATTTAACAAAACCCTCCTATGTATTTCACAGGGATAAGTGGTGCACACAACTCATCACGAATATTTTCTATACAGATGGACAATAAGTCTTCTTGAGGAAGATGTAGGTTTAAGGATTATGTCAATCTTTTCCACTGAGTAATGAAATATTAGACCCTTTCATTATCCCATTGTTTTCAGTTTGAGAGATCGAGGTCTATTGTCTTTTGTATTTTTGAGCTTAATAGGAAGATAAACTTTCAATGGAGATCTTCTCACCTTGTAATTGACCGAGCCGACAAGATGGTGTATTATAAAAGGCTAGTCCCTATAATGATTTCATGAATCAATTGAGTTTCACTACCTCTTGTTGTTCAGAGGTCCCCATCATGGAATCAAAGGAGGATACAAAGTGTGTCAAGTGCTACAATGGGTCCCCCAAGATGTTGAAAATTGGAAACATAGGATTCTAGAAGTTTGGTGGTGGAAGTGTCAGATCAACCAATTTGGGGGAAATAGTTTTCTTTGTTTGTACCAGAGTACTCCATTCCTCCATGAATTCCAATCAATCCGTTAGTGACTCAATGATATTCATGATTCCTTGAGGAATATCTGGATGAACATGATATTGAATAGGGGCAGCAGCCGGTAGGGACATATGTGGAGGTACTGCTAATATATGTAGTGGGTAGCCTATAGGGGTAGGCCTGTAAGGATTTTCCTAGCCTTGTTATGGATTTATACGCAATGGAGGGAACTCTTGATCTATTGCTGTGGGATCCAAGTATATTGGTGGTTAATATCCCATGTTGATAGGATGTTCTAGATCCGTTTTGGTTGCTGTAAGAAACCATATTTATTGAGGTACGCTGGTTGAGTGTGCGAGTTAAGGATATTATTGTAGAACATATCCACCAGGAAGGATTCCTCAGAGTGGTTCAACATTGAGTCTCCTCAATTCTTTCATCTCATCTTCTTGTTGAGAAAATATTTTCTCAAGCGTGAGGGGTTCAAACTTTTCATGGACTAGGTGAGGTGAAAACTTACCTTTTCCCTTTTCTTTGTTGGGTTCTATATGATAAGGTAATGGTATAGTGATTGAGGGAATTCCTAGATTTAGGGCAATTCTCTGGTTCCGGGTATGCACACCTCATTCAATCGTTTCAGTGTGTACTGTATTTTGAACTAAATTTCCTCCTCCAGCTCCTCCTCTTAATTGGCCTCATGTCCTGCAGGATCTGCAGGGGTGGTGTTAATGACATTAAATGATGCATAGTGTATTTAAGATAGTTTATCCATGTCTTGGTGAGACTACCTTTTTCTACACCCTCTACAGGGCCTTATAATCTCCTTCACCGATTCTCTAGGATCCGTTTGGCGGATGGTAATCTGGAGGGTATCTCCAGACAGTCTAGTCATGCATGTTCCTAATGAAGATATCAAATCATGGTATAGGATAAATTTGGAGGATTCATTCTGCAACATTCTCTATAATCAGGAGAAAAATGATTTACATTGAGGAGGGGGTTTCTGAGGTGAAACAACCCCCAACCCTAAGGTATGGGGTTGTTTCCATTCCACTTTCACAACCCTCAGGTCTGGTTTACTGACCTTAAAGATTGTGTTAAAAAATCCCCCATCCCACCATGACATTGCATGATACCACATTTGGTGTGATTTTATGGTTGGGGAGTGCGGTGAAATGAAACGCTCTATGTTCACCCCATCCTCTGATATGAATACTAAATGAGACATCTATAACCAACTGATGCGATTTTTTAATGCGTCAAGGTGTGAGCGTTGAAGGGCTCCTTTCTGCTTCCCAAAATTTGGGTGTCATGCAACCAGGAGAGTTGCCAAGCCAATTTGGAATTGCGTCCATTTTATTACCTTAACGTGACTTCAATACTCATTGTAGGGTAATACCTTTTCTCTCAAGTGGCAAAGTGTGTTCCTTATATTGAGGTGGATGTCATGCACTCAATATTTCGACAACACCTCTGGAATCCTATATTGAGGGGTGGCTAAAGGACATAACATGTATATAATATCATCTTTAACTAGCTATTTTCTCAAGTTCATTATGTCATCTTCATCTTTTTCCAAAGTCTCCTCAACCTGGTCGGACCAGAGTGGATGCTTTCCTGCCACTTTATCATAAGTAGTGTGATTGGTGGGGACTTCCTCTGTTATGTTGGAAGATGGGAGATCTAAGGGTGGTTTGGAGAGTGACTATCACCTTGGTATGTCTTCTGACTGAGAAAGGATTTCACTTGTCAATGATAAGGCATCATGCATGTCTGACCTTGTTTTCCCAAGTGTCTCGTGGTATAAGGGATTTATCACCATTAAATTTACAAGGAGAGTATCTTTTGACAAAATGAAACACTACTGTAGAGATAACTATAAACAGAAAACACCATCATGTGGAGGAATACCATGGTGGATTACATAAAGGGGAAGACCCTATTTCTATTTGATATTCTGCCCATGAAGAGGGATACTGTGACTCTCATTGGGATATGGGATCTCGAGATCGATCAGATTATGTACATGAAGCAAGCCTTTATGGTGAAGTGTTTGGGGAGGACCTTCGAAATTGCCGCCACTACTCCCGTAATTTGGTAGCAAGAGAGAGGGATCCTAAACTGCCACAGATAAACATTCGAGGACTTCAAGAACTCCATCATTAAGTAGAGTGAGATCGTAAGTCATCTATTCAATTTCTAGTCATCTCTAGTGAGGCTTCTTTTTGGATGCCTTCTTTTGAGCGACTAGGGAAACTTGTTGGGGAAGGTGGTTTTCAGGTATGGAAGCTTTCTTGACTAGCTACCATGTTACTACCAAACTTTTCTGATAGGTTTATACGAATTTGGCTAGGGTTTGTTTCTACCTTGGAGTGGCCATTAGAATAGGACAATTACCTCCTATTGGAATGAGTGTATGTTCATGATCCAGTTGTTTTTATATCATGGGGGAGTTTTCCCCATGACCCTCCTGGATGGGAGAAGAGGCGTGTCTCTGCTCTGGGGTAATATGATGATAGGTCACCTCATTTATGGGGATAAAGTTATATTTCCACCCCTCTTCCACTACCGTTTCACCATTATGATATCTTGGTAGATTTGTAGGACGTAGGTAGGGATTTGGTTCTACCCTTTCACCATTTTTAGGATATTATTAGTGAATTAAGTGATTGTAATGGAGATATAAGACTATTAAATATCTAGAGAAGGGGTATGTTCCTGCTCATATCCTCTATTTCCTTCTAGTAGATATTGATAGTACTCATGCGAATGGGTAGAGAGTTGGGTCTGCGCCATATTCATTGCTGAGACTTTTCGATTGACTTCTCTGGGTGCTACCAGCTGAGGATGATAGAAGTCTTGATAAATTCAGGTAGTTTTTTTCAACAACTTATGATTTTCTGCTGAATTTGACAGGTGGAATTCTTTGGACATCGCCATACGAGGCTACTGGAGGGACTGATTAATGTGGGAAGGGGTATGTACCTGCTCACAGGTTGCCACTAAATTTGAATGGAAGGCTTCCTGGGATTCTTCCATACAAGTCTTCTAGCCAGTTGAATTAGTGTGGGTTGGTGTATGTGACCACTCATAGTTTTCCACCACATTTTGTTGGTGGTATTTTTTTGGAGGGGAAAAAGATGCAGCCCTACTCTATATTGGCCGGTTTTTGCCCCCGATGGGCCATCTTGCGTGCTTGGGTCTGGATGACCTAGGCCGAACTGCCGACGATGGCACCCTCATCATGTCGAGGGTTCAATGTTGCATGACATTGGTGACGAAGACTGCCTCTAGGATCCTTTTGTAAGGACCCCCATGTCTTCTGGATGAGGCCATCTATGGTCTCTTTATCCACCTCCATAAGATAAGGGATGGACTGGTTGTTCTATTCCAGGGATAAGCTCCCGAAATAGTTAAATATGGCGATTGGTGTCGTCTTCTTTTGGACCACTGGCCATCGCTGATTGGAAGACCAGTGGGGCTTTGAAAGATGAAGGGTCTATCAAGAAACCTCTAGGGTCTGGATGGTATCGTTCTGATGATACTTCTGGACCAGTGAATTCGAGACCCAGTGTTGAAGATGATGGGTTGGTGAAGACATCCTTTTCTTGGACGAGGACCCAACATGAATGGTGGATGGGGCATACATCTGTGCGAGTTGGTATGACACCATTTGGATTGAAGGGAGATCCTATTAAAACTTCCTGAAATATAGGTGGAAAACATAAACAAGAAAACCCCATCAAAGGAACATCTCATTAAATGAACACATGAACGATCAATTATCGTGCTTGTCCCTCTTTCATTTTGAGATTGAAAGGGCCCTAATAGGTGGGTAATACCATCATCTTGGTTAAGTATTCACGTTGGGTTCACCATTTTTGTTTCTGATGAAAATAGATCACCCGAAATTTGATTGAAGGGGGTTGAGTTTTGTACAATCTTTCACATCAGGTTCACCATTTTTGTTTTATCCCTGAAAATTCTATGCAAGGCTGGAATGGTGTTTTGTGGTGTTAGTGTAAAAATATTTATGCTAAACACATATTCACGTCACTTTTAGGTTATTTCCAATGGGGTTTATTCATGGAACTGGAAACACCCAATGATTCTATATCCATGAGGGGCCTGCTTTCCAAAGGCAGACGCTTGTTGGGAAGTTTGGCCAATGATACCTAAGAACTCAAATTGGTCAAGATGATGGGAGGTCGGGCTCATCACACCCTTTTGGGGGGAATTATTTCCTACTACGAGACTCTCTTATATATTTAAGATATGTTCATGAATACTCCATTAATTCCCACGTATGATGTGGGCTTCCCTTGAATTAATAATCAATTATTAACATGTATGGAATTTATAATCATCTGTATATATTTGATTTTCTCCATAAATAAGATATCTGTATGTATTCGAGGTTCTCCATCAATGGTATCCTCTTATGTACTGATTAGAGATTATCTTTTCATCTAATTACGATGTTGGTTTTGAGCCACACAGTGGGGCACTCTGGAGTGAATCATCATCCAGGGATATGAGAGTTGTTTTGATGTTGGGACCGAACCCATAATATGGGATTCCTATATATCATTGTGAAAGGAATTAGAACCCACATAGTTCGGTACTGATTAATGGGACACATCATACCTTTTATGGTCATTTGATAAGGAGAAAACCATATAGTTTAATATCATACGAAAAGGACATCTAAGAAAAAGGTGCATAGTCAAGGATTGGTGTGGGACTTATGCTGAAGCGACCTAGGGAACCTGGAAGGGACATGAACTCCTAGGTTAGATAAGACCCTATTGGGAATGTGGCCCATAGAGAATAGGGTTGATTTGGGGTGTTGGGTTTGGACCTCAAGGAGGCTTCCTACGTATCCTATTTGAATAAAAATATGTAACACCCCAAGCTTCCATGGTACATTTCACTTTGAATAATGCAATAGCTTGCACTGTACGCAACTTCGAGTTCCAGCACACCACGACCAATCGAAATAGACGTTATGAATAGTAATACTCACTTTTTGAAATTTTATAAATTTTATTTTTCAAAATGGACTTCATTTTTGGATTCTGAATATCTAAATTAGCTTAGGGTGATTTTTTGGTATTTTTCTGAAAACATTCAATTTTTGACGAATAGTGAAAACACTACATTATTATTTAAAATCGAATTTTTATTTAAATAATTAGTTATTTTATTTAAATTTATTTTAGGTAAAAATAGATACATAATACATATATTTTTTCAATGTAATTCATTGAAGTCATTTTATAATAAGATTAGATATATAAAATTTTATTGAATTTTTAACGTCTTTTACCCACCTTTTAGGCACATTTGAAAATTTGCATAAAACGTAATTTTACTGCTTCTGTGAATTGAATTTTAAAAATTCGAGAGACATAGTTGAAATCAGTAAGTAAAATGTGGTTCAATAGGATGAAAATAATTTTTGATGAATAGTAACTTTTGAATTTTATTTTCCATGGTTAAAAGTAAATAGGGTAATTAAAGGTAAAAATGATATTATAATTACCCTAACACATGTACTAATTCTATTGGATAAGTGTATTTCGACCAAAATCAACCTTAGGAATAAAATATGATCCTTTTGGTCCACTTGGATTAGATCAGGACATTTATTATATTTTATTTAAAGAAGAGTTAAAAGTGTTAAATTCAAATTTTAATAAATAATTTTTTTAATATATGGTTATACACAAGATAAATTAGACTATAAATATTCATTATAAAGCTAAAAATATTTCCTACATAAAGGTATTTTATTTATAATTTTTAGACATTAAATAATTAAAGTTATTTATGACATAATGATGATGTAGTAATTACCTTATTAATGTAAGATTAAAATAATTGATATTATAAATATCCAAATAAATGTAAATTGATACTTTTGATACATTACACTAATTTTATAGGTTAATATTACATGTTAGGATTGATTTAATTTTTTTTGAAGTAATCGAGTTTTTTTGACTTTCAAAAAAACCAAATACTAAATAGTGTCAAAATTGATATAAATGAGTTTTAAAAAAAATACTATATTATTAAATGATATAATATTCACAAAAATATAAGGTTTGGCCAAAGGACTTACATAATGATATATATGTCATTAATGAACCACTTGGGGTTTGGTTGACATTTTATAGTAAGTTTATTAACCATGTAATATAAAAATACCAGAAGACATTGTAAAATTTAAACTAGTTAACTAAGAGTTAAACCTAAAAGATAAGGTTAATATGGTGACCTAAACATGTCTAAGACCTATTGGTTGAGAGGTTTTCGACCCATACCCACCTTATCCTCTAAATAAATCCTTTTGGAGCCATTATAAACTGAATATGATTGTATAATAAATTAATATTTCAAGCTTTTCCTAAAGTGACCCTCACCTCTCTTATAAAAGGATACCTCCACTTCTCTCAAAATCACACCTCCAAAGCATTTTTTCTCGGCCAACCCCTACTCAAATATCCTCCCAACTAACCTAACTTCAACCTAGAGGACTTACTTTGACCAGAAATCCAACCTAAGGATCCCTTTTTATCAAATCAAAAGGAAGCAACCGAAGAAGAGGTAATTATTTCATCACCTCTTTCAAAGTTCTTTTCTTCTTACACTTCATATTTCTTTGTTTTTTCCATACCAAAATAATAACTCTAGTACATTATACATACTGTGATGTTATTATAAATATGTTACAACCATATTAATTATTATATCTATCCTATTAATGACAAATTCACCATACATGCGTACATACGACTTACCGTCTCCACGTCGTGGTGTAGTTTGTTATTCAATACTTCATTATTTGGATGGGTATAATAATGAGTATAATTGATGTTAATAATAAATATAACATGTTAATGATTCTGTATATATGATATACCACCTTTTTACATATGATTTTACCATCAAAAGAATGATATTGTCGCTCGTGCGTACGTATGGATTACCGTCTCCACGAATGCGATAAGATTCATTTCCCCATCATAACCATTCAAGAATAATTTTCATTTTATGATTAAAAATAATGTTTAAGAACTTAATATCATTCTGGATATGGATCAAATACATCCTATCCATAACAAACATGACTTACGTAACAAAACATTTAAAGGAAATGAACCAGTTAACACTCGAAACAATGATACTACTGAAATATTATTAACAAAGAAATATTAGAAGATCATATATGATATCATATTTATGTATATGGTTCTTGTATATTTTAATAAAAATTATTTAAATATTATACAGGAGGTTAACGTACCTTCGACCAAGGAAAATTACAAGGTAAAAGTTAATTTTACAATCTCTTTATTTATTCGAGGTTGATTATACGTAAGTATCTACTGGGACTTCTTTATCATCCACATCCGTGTTTCTTAAAAATGTATTTCAATTTTTTTCAAATATGGGTTAAATTTATTTATACCCTTGTTTGAATTTTTATAAAATGTTTATAAAGGAATATTTCTATCGTTTTCCAAACAAGGTCCTTTACGACCTTTTTGACAAAATTAAGGAAATACTTTTTTTTAACTTATACAGCGAGTGTAGATATTTTCTGTCATTATAACACCTTCGAAGCTTCCCATAAAATATTATAAGAATATTTTCAAAATAAATGTTTTCTTTTATAACTATGTGACTTTTAAATGATTTCAAAATAGAAATATATATTTCTCTCAAATAGTTTTTATTTCATCTATGTGAACATCCTTTGATGGATTTTACACTTGTTTGAAGTCGATTTATTATCATAAAATCTTCTATATTGTATTGATGGTTTTGTGATATGTTTGACTATGAATGTTTTATTTTTATATCATTCATAGTTTATAGTTAAAGTATTAAAATTTTGTATGCTAGTTTTAATACGAATGTTTATGTTATGTTTCAACCTTTTTATATGAGGAATGCATTGGACTTTGTAAGTGACGGGTGGATCCCGCTATAGCTCCTTGATGTATCGGTAGGTCTCATGAGACAAACTAGTGTCTTGGAATAAGGCCTTGAAAAAATCTTATTTGTAGTCTTGGAACGAGGCCTTGACTATGTGGTTATGATGTCCGACATTATGCATCCCATCATTATGAAATTAGCTATTGATATTACATGTGATTATTCGACTAGTAGAATATCTATTTGAATAAGTAAATGGAATTATTTGATTTATCTTTCCATATTATTCTGAAGCTTATTTTTAGAAGGATCGTGTTTTAGTCTTATACATTACTTTAAATGTTTATGCTTATTTATGATTGTTTCCGCTATATTGTTATCCTTACTGAGCATTTGAGCTCAACCCTTTCTATGTTTTATTTTTCCCAAGATGCGAAGAAGTATATTAAGATTAACCTGTAGTAATAAGCTAAGGGATATGAGTTTTTTCAAAGGGGACACAATGTTGTTGTTTTTTTTCCATTTCATGATGTAATGTAAAACTTATGTATGTATCTAACACTTCCAAGGCTACTAAACGAATTGGTCTTTCGAGATTTGATCTCTTGTGATCATACCAATGTTATGTAATAATGCACCGAATCTGGGTAACTAGGGTCGGGGCATTACATTTGGTATTAGAGGAAGTTTAGTACAAACTTTGGAAGCTATATTTTGAAAAACTCTGATTAGAGAACATTACTCTAAGATATACTTTGATGATTAGTATAGAAAAAATTCCTAGAATTTTGGTAATGTAGTGATTTTGTGTATTTTCCAAGAAATACATCCCTGTTTGGATACAAGAAGGTAAAGGCGTCTCTAGCACAAATGTATCTAGGAGTGAAAACTTTGACAAGGAGTTTCGAGCTTGACTCGGGGTATCCTAGTACACGACAACGAGTCTTGCTGCACTCTTGGTTATGACACTTCTAGGGGATATGCTTCGGATAATTCACATTATCTTTAAAAACCATTATGAAGGATTTATGAGTAAATACTTCATCAAATAAAACATTTTTTTATGATTATGGATTATATGCATGAACTGTTCAATTTAAGTTAGGTATTTTACTAGTTTGGAATCATGTATTTCGATTCATAAACTAATCCAGTGTATGCCATTGTTTAGAAATGGCACCTAGTGGAAGGAATGGAAACCATATCAACACACATAATCTATGTAGGGATTTCTCTCTTAATCAAGATAATTATAGTGGAGATGCTGATGCAACTGGTGCTGAACAACTTATAACCATACTGGGACAACTTACTCAGGTTATGAATAATAAACTTACCCGTATAGAGAACCCTGATTCACAATGCGGAGGATCAATGTTAGACCGCTTTGTGAGGAAACATCCACCAATATTCAATGGGACTACAAATATATTTGTAGCTGAGCAATGGATAAGTTCCTTAGAGAAAATATTTCATGCTTTGGGGAGTAGCGAAAGGGAAAAAGTTGTCATGGAAGTTTATTGCCTCACAGGAGATGCATATCAATGGTGGTCATTAATTCGAAACACAAAGGAGGATAAAGAAGTATAAAATATGTAATGGAGGGAGTTTAAAGATATTTTCTTAGAAAAATACTTTCTTCGTGACCATCGAGCAGATATGGAAAGACAATTTCTGAGTCTGAGAAAAAAGGAGGATAAGAATTTCGCAAAGTATGAGGCTTACTTTACAAGGTTAACAAGGCATGAAATATATTATATACGTAACCCAAGGATTAAGATTTATCGATTATTTGATGGGTTAAAACCATTTCTCCGTTGCGCATTAGTCTCACAATCCTTATCATCGTATGAAGATATTGTCTCATGTGCTATCAAGACAGAAAAGTAATTCTATAAGTCTTACGAATTTAAAGAAAAGTAAGAGAAGAAGAGATCTGATGACCATTCTAGAAATATAAATAAGGGGAAGAAGGGAAAATTTGAATTTCTATCCCGTAGTAAATGTGAGAAGAAACACCCCAGTACTTGCCTGAAGGGAATGAGAGTCTGTAACAAGTGTGGTGAAAAAGGCCACTAAGCTCATGATTGCAAGGGAAAGAAAGAGGCTGTCAATGTTGAATGATACAATTGTAGAGAAATGAGGAATTATTCAAATGAATGTCCTAAGCATCAGGGAAACTTATCTCAGAAAAGGACAAGGGAGAAAGGCCAAGATTATACAATCACTACTGCTGAGGTTGAAGCTCCGAATGATGTGGTGGCAGGTAATTTAATGGTTTCTTCAAATTTATCCAATGCTTTATTTGATTCTAGATCATCTCATTGTTTCATATCTTCCCAGTTTTCTAAGAAAATTAGATATTTCCAATTTGATTTAACAAGGGAGTTTTCAGTCAAAACTCCTAAGGGAAGTATTATTGCAACAAAGTTTTGTGAATCAGTTCCCATTAGGGCATATAAACGTGATTTATCTACTGATCTCATCATCATACCCATGATTGAATTTGATAAAATCCTTGGTATGGATTGGATTTCAAACCATGATGTGAAAATTTATTGTAAGAAGAAGGAGGTTACAATTTTCGATGATGATAATAAGTACCTTATCTTTAGAGCATAAACGTCACCATCTGATTCTTATCTAGATCCACCCCCAGTAGCTCTACTAAATTCAATTATTGGGGAGGAAGATAATTAAATAACTATGGGTGAGGAAAGGAATATTTAAATATAGGATGTACCTATTGTGAAAGAATATGTTGATATGTTTCCAGAGGATTTACCCGAACATCCTCTAGAATGAGAAATTGAGTTTTCCATTGATTTAATTCTTGGTTCAAGGACCATATCAAATAACCCTTATAGAATGGCCACTGTGGAATTAGTGGAACTAAAGAAACAATTAGAGTAATTGATTAATAAATGATTTATTTACCCTACTGTTTTTCCATGGGGATCCCATGTTATTTTTGTTAAGAAGAAAGATTAATCTATGAGGTTGTGTATTAACTATAGAGAGATCAATGCTATAACAATAAAGAACAAGTATCCCCTACCTCACATTGATGATTTATTCAATCAAATTCATGGAGCTCGATATTTTTCAAAGATTGACCTTCGATCTGGATATCATCAATTGTGTGTTAAGAAGGAATACATTATGAAGACAACATTTCATACCGGGTATGGGCATTATGAGTTTACAGTAATGCCTTTTAGAATGACTATTGCACCCTATGTCTTCATGGATCTAATGAATAGAGTTTTCAAGGAATATCTTGATGAATTTTTAGTGTTATTTATTGATGATATCTTAGTTTACTCCAAAAGATATTAAGATCATGAAAATTACTTGTGCACTATTTTAAAGACTCTTAGAAGAAATGAATCATATGGGAAGTTTAGCAAGTGTGAATTCTAGATTCAGGAGATTTCTTTTCTTGGAAATATTATCCTTAAGGATGAAATCTTTGTTGATCCTTCTAATACAAGAGCAGTAAAATAATGGCAAGCACTGATGAGTATAACTGAGGTATGTAGTTTTATTGGTTTATCAGGTTATTATCGACGTTTCGTCCAGAATTTTGCCTGATTGGCTAACCCATTAATCAAGATCACATGTAAAGGCGTTAAATTTTTTTAGACAAAAGAGTGTGAAGAATGTTTTGAAGAACTGAAGATAATATTAGTCAATGATCCTATCTTGACTCTACCATTGGGGAATGATGGGTTTGTTATTTATAGTGATGCTTCAAATAAAGGACTTGGTTATGTACTTATACATAATGATAGAGTTATTGCCTATGCATCACGATAGCTAAAAATTCATGAAAAAAACTATCCCACTCATGATCTTGAGTTAGCAGCTATAATATTTTCTCTGAAGATATAGAGACACTATCTATATGGTGAAAAATGTGAGATATATACCGATCACAAGAGTTTGAAGTATATTTTCTCACAAAAATAACTCAACATGAGGCAAAGACGATGGCTTGAACTACTCAAGGATTATGATTGCACTATACACTACCACCCGGGGAAGGAAAATAAGGTGGAAGATGCTTTGAGAAGAAAGGATCATGGAGTTTTGAACAAGATGAGAGTTAAAAGGGATCCTATGTTCATGTATTTAGTAAAGATAGATATGGGAATAATCATAGAAGGTAAAACATCAATACATTTTTCAAATGTTTTCCAAACCATCTTTACTAGAAAGGACAAAAAGTTCTCAGACTGATGATGAGGAGTTTCAAAAGAAAATTAAAGCTGTGAATTATGAGAGATTGATTGAATTTGTATATGAAGATGTAATTTTGAAATTTGGGAAGAGACTTTGTGTTCCTGACATACCTGATCTAAAAAGAGAATTTTTGGATGATTCTCATAGCTCCAATTTCTCTATACACCCTGGTAGCACTAAGATGTATATAGTTTTGAAGGAACATTTTTGGTGGGACAACATGAAGATGGAGATTGCTGATTATGTGTCAAGATGTATGGTTTTTCAATAGGTGAAGGCTGGAAGACAACATCCTAGAGGATTCACGTAACATCTTCCAATACCTGAGTGAAAATGGGATGATATTATGACAAACTTTTTCATGGGGCTACCAAAGACTCCTAGAAGGAATGATGCAATATGGGTCATTGTTGATCATCTTACCAACACCTTTTCTTGCTATAAGATAAGATTTCCCACTTTAACGTTTAGAAAGACTATATATTAATGAATTTGTAAGACTTCATGGAGTACCCCTATCGATTGTTTCGGAATATGATACCCATTTTACATCAAGATTTTGGAAAAGTATTCAGAAAAACCTGGATACTGAACTTCGTTTGAGCACTACCTACCACCCTCAAACTGATGGAAAATTAGAATGGACTATTAAAACCTTAGAAGATATGTTGAGATCTTGATCACTTGAATTTCAAGGTATGTGGGATCTATATTTACATATTATAGAATTTTCCTTTAATAATAGCTTCCATTAAAGTATTCAAATGGAACTATATGAAGTGTTATATGGAAAGAGATGTCATGCACCAACTTTTTGGGATGATGTTGGTGAAAGAAAACTCATAGGCCCAGAACTTGTTGAGGAAACAATAGAAAATATGAAGATTATCCAAATCCACATCAAAGCAGCTCAAAGTAGGAAAAAGAGCTATGCCAATAACTGAAGGAAGGATTTGGAATTTCAAATAGGAGATTATGTTTTATTGAAAGTATCTCCATGGAATGGTGTTATATGATTCAGTAATAAGGGTAAATTAAGTCCCAAGTACATCGGAATTCTAGAATGAATTAGAGTTGTAGCTTACTGTTTGACAATACCTTCAAGTCTCTCCAAAGTTCATGATGTGTTCCATGTATTACTGTTGAGAAAATACATGCCTGACCCAACACATGTACTCACCTATGAAGAAATTTAACTGGAACACGATCTGTCTTATTGTGAAGAGCCTGTCAAGATTATTGATACCAAAGAACAAATGTTGAGAAACCAGACGACTCATCTGGTAAAAGTTCTATGGAGAAATCATAAGATGGAAGATGCAATGTGAGAACCCGAAGAACTTATGATGAAGAACCACTCAAATCTTTTTATGTAGTAGTATTCTAGAAATTTTGAGGAAGAAATTATTTTAAGGAGGGAAGAATGTAACACCCCAAGCTTCCACAGTACATTTCTCTTTGAATAACACAATAGCTTGCGCTGTACGCAACTTCGAGTTCCAGCACACCATGACTAATCAAACTACCCGTTATGAATAGTAATACCCACTTTTTGAAATTTTATAAATTTTATTTTTCAAAATGGTCTTCATTTTTTGATTTGGAATATCAAAATTATCTTAGGGTGAATTTTTGGTATTTTTCTGAAAACATTCAATTTTTGATGAACAATGAAAACACTGCGTTATTATTTAAAACCGAATTTTTATTAAAATAATTAGTTATTTTATTTAAATATATTTTAGGTTAAAATAGATACATAATAACTATATATGTTCAATGTAATTAATTGGAGTCATTTTATAATAAGATTAGATACATAAAATTTTATTGAATTTTTTAACGTCTTTTACCCACCTTCTAGGCACATTTGAAAATTTGCATAAAACCTAATTTTACTGCTTCTGTGAATTGAATTTCATAAATCAAAGAGACATGGTTGAAATTAGTAAGTAAAATGTGGTTCAATAGGATGAAAATAATTTTTGGTGAATATTAACTTTTGAATTTTATTTACCATGGTTAAAAGTAAATAAGGAAATTAAAGGTAAAAATGATATTATAATTACCCTAACACATGTCCTAACTCTATTGGATAAGTTTATTTCAACCAAAATCAACCTTAGGAATAAAAAATGATCCTTTTTGTCCACTTGGATTAGATTAGTATATTTATTATATTTTATTTAAAGAAGAGTTAAAAGTGTTAAATTCAAATTTTAATAACTAAAATATTTTTAATATAGGGTTATAAATAAGATAAATTTAACTTTAAATATTCATTATAAATATAAAAATATTTCCTACATAAAGGTATTTTATTTATAAATTTTATACATTAAATAATTAAAGTTATTTATGACACAATGATGATGCATTAATTACCTTATTAATGAAAGATTAAAATAATTAATATTATGAATATCCAAATAAATGTAAATTGAGACTTTTGATGCATTACACTAATTTTAAAGGTTAATATGACATTTTAGTATTGATTTAATTTAATTTTTTCTAAGTAATCAAGTTTTTTTGACTTTCACAAAAACCAAATACTAAATAGTGTCAAAATTGACATAAATGAATTTTTAAAACAAATACTATATTATTAAATGATATAATATTCATAAAAATCTAAAGTTCAGAAAAAGAACTTAAATAATGATATATATGTCATTAATGAACCACTTGGGGTTCACTTGACATTTTATAGTAATTTTATTAACCATGTAATATAAAAATACAAGAAGACATTGTAAAAGTTAAACTAGTTAACTAAGAGTTAAATCTAAAAGATAAGGTTAATATGGTAACCTAAACCTATTTAAGACCCATTGGTTGAGATTTTTTGACCCATAACCACCTTATCCTCTAAATAAATCCATTTATAGCCATTATAAACCGAATATGATTGTATAATAAATTAATATTTCAATATTTTCCTAAAGTGACCCTCACCTCTCTTATAAAAGGGTACTTCCCCTTCTCTCAATATCACACCTCCAAAGACTTTTGGCTCGGCCAACCCCTACTCAAATATCCTCCCAACTACCCTCACTTCAATCTAGAGGCCGTACTTTGATAAAAAATCCAACATAAGGATCTCTTTTGATCAAATCAAAAGGAAGCACCCGAAGAAGAGGTGATTATTTCATCACCTCTTTCAAAGTTATTTTCCACTTCCACTTCCTATTTATTTGTTGTCTCCATACCAAAATAATAAATCCAGTACATTCTTCATACTATGATGTTATTATAAATATGGTACAACCATATTCATTATTCTATCCATCTTATTAATGACAAAGTCACCATATGTGCGTACGTACAACTTACCGTCTCCACGTCGTGGTGTAGTTTTTTATTCAACACTTAATTATTTGGATGAGTATAATAATGAGTATAATTGATGTTAATAATAAATATAACATGTTAATGATTCTATATATATGATATACGATCCAATTATATACGATTTTACCATCAAAATAATGATATTGTTTCTCGTGCGTATGTACGGATTACCGTCTCCACAAATGCGATAAGATTCATTTCCCCATCGTAAACATTCAAGAATAATTTTTATTTTATGATTAAAAATAGTTTTTAAGAACTTAATATCATTCTGTATATGTATCAAATACATCCTATCCATAATATACATGACTTACGTAAGAAAACATATAAAGGAAAACGAATCAGTTAACACCCAAAACAATGATACTACTAAAATATTATTAACAAAGAAATATTAGAAGATCATATATGATATCATATTTATGTATATGGTTATTTTATAAGTTAATAAAAATTATTTAACTATTTTATAGGAGGTTAAATTACCATCGACCAAAGAAAAGTACAAGGTAAGGGTTAATTTTACAATCACTTTATTTATCTGAGGTTATTTATACATAAGTATCTACTAAGACTTCTTTATCATCCACATCCGTGTTTCTTAAAAATGTATTTCAAAACATTTTTAATATTTCCTAGACTATGTGTTAAAGTAATTTACACCCTTGTTTGAATTTTTATAAAATTTTTATAAATGAATCTTTCTATCATTTTCCAAACAAGGTCCTTCACGACATTTTCGACAAAATTAAGGAAAAAACGTTTTTTTTAACTTATACAGTGAGTGAGAATATTTTCTTCCATTATAACACCTTCTAAGATTACCTTAAAATATTATAAGAATATTTTCAAAATAAATGTTTTCTTTTATAATTATGGGACTTTTAAATTATCTCAAAATAGAAAGAGATATTTATCTCAAATAGTTTTGATTTCATCTATGTCAACATCCTTTGATGGATTTTACACTTGTTTGAAGTTGATTTATTATGATACAATCTTCCACATTGTATTGAAGGCTTTGTGATATGTTGGACTATAGATGTGTTATTTTTATACCATTCATGGTTTTTGGTTAAAGTATTAACATTTCGTATGGTATTTTTAATACTAATGTTTATGTTATGTTTCAAACTTTTCATATGAGGAATTCATTATACTTAGTAAGTGATGGGTGGAGCCCACTATAGCTCCTCGATGCATCGATAGGTATCATGAGTCAAACTAGTGTCTTGACATAAGGCCTTGAAAAAATCTTATTTGTAGTCTTGGGACAAGGCCTTGACTATGTGGTTATAATGTTTGACATTATGCATTCCATCATTATGAAATTGGATTTTGATATTGCATGTGATTATTCTACTAGTAGAATATCCATGTGAATAATTAAATGGAATTATTTGATTTATATTTCCATATTATGATGAAGTTTAAGTTTAAAAGGCTTGTGTTTTAGTCTTATTTATTGCCTTAAATTTTTATTCTTATTTATGACAGTTTCTTCTATATTGTTATCCTTACTGAGCATCTGAGCTCACCCCTTTCTATGTTTTATTTTTCTCAGGATGTGAAGAAGTATATTACGATTAACCTGCAGGAATAGGCTAAGGGATATGAGTGTGTTTAAAGGGTACACAATATTGTTGTTTTTTTCCATTTTATATAATTTAAAACTTATGTATGTATCTATCACTTCTAAGGCTACTAAAATAATCAGTATTTTGAGACTTGATCTCTTGTGATCATGCCAATGTTATGTAATAATGCAACGATTCTGGGTAACTATGGTCGAGGCATTATAGAACCAAAGCCCACGTAGTTTGGTGGTGAGGACCTGTGCCTATGGAGGCCCTATAAAGGTTTTTCTCATGGGGGAGTATGACCCTTTGAGAGGATTAAATTGGGGATTATTCCTAAAGAGGATGTCCTAGTTTAGTTGAGGATTACACTTGGAATGATGTATAAAAGGTTTGGAATAGTACGAATATCATGATCACCACCAACCTCGAAGCCCAGGTGAGTCATGATCGGTGTGGGAAACAAGAGGAATAGGTAGATATGATAAACCATACAATATGATTTTCCTTAATATTGGATACATGGACTTGATGACCCATGCCTAGGGAGGCCCTCTAAAGGAAGGTGAGAGTAAGATTCAGAAAAATATTCTTTTTCAAAAGCATGTATCATACTATGAAGATATAATGATCACAAATAACATGTAATCCCACACAATTCATTCTTTAATGTGAGAAAGAGGAATTGAAATATTAATAAAACCACACGATCCCCCTTCTACTGGTGGAAGAGGCCAAGGAAACGAGGGAATAAGAAAGAGATTTGATGTTCCTGTTCCCTCCCATTGTTGTATCCAAGAAAATCACATCTAACTACCCATATGGATACAACCCATGGAAATGTAGAAGGAGAAATGAGTGAAGCAGGAGAGGTCCTGCAAGAAAGGATATGGGCTTACTCTAGGATGGATTCCCTAAAATGGGTTCCCGGGGAAGAGAGGAGGATCTCATTCTATGTCAAAGGGAGCATGATCCTCACCCTCCCCATTTGGAACCAGAGGTCCCGGGTCTTAGAGACTAGAAGGGAAGCAAAGTGTCCTCTTCCGTATGCCTGAGACTAGGAGGTCCCTGACACTACCCCCAGCACTACCACAAAATTGGGTTTATCCAGCATTAGGGTTTTAATAACACTAGCTAAAAGTGCTGGTAAACCCCCCCTTTGTTAGTGCTAGAAAAAACACTATTAAAAGGGGTCTTTAACAAATTTTTTTTCACTATTAAAGGGGGTATTTAATAGTGCTAAAAAATCACTGTTAAAGAGTTCCATTTATCAGCGCTTGTAAAAAATCACTGATAAAGTCCCCCCTTTAATAATGCTAGCAAAAAAGAAATGATAAAAAGGGAATTTATCAATATTTTTTTACTAGTGCTGATAAAAGGGTATATTTCCAAAAGAAATTATATTTCATTAATAATAACATATTAATATATAAATATATTTATATTTTTGTAAATATAATATATATATTTTAAATATGTTTTAGATAAGGATAAATAGGAATTTACACATAATACATAAGATATTTAGTGAAAATGTATTATAAAATAATTTATAAAATATTTTTAATTAATAATTTTCTAATTATTAACCAATAATAGTCATTTAATAACAATTTTAAGATAAAAAAAATTTAAAAAATAAAAGATCTAAAATAAGTTTAAAACGTAACCCGAACATCAAACGACCATAAATTTTGATCCGAGTATCCTTTTGGGCTATACCACATATCAAATTGAATACTCCAACAAATTTTATAAATAAAAATGAAATATTATATAGGTTTTGATGCATTTTATTACAATTACTTTGTTGTATTGATGTTATTAATGTCAACGTAAATGAATAGTTCTAAAATTGACATTAATGATATTTTATAATAAATAACATATTATTAAATTGAAATTAATTATATTTTTCATCAACATGATAAAATAACTCATGTGTGAGTCCATATGGAATCCTAACATATGCATTGATAACCATACGCGATACAAAATATCAAGACATATCAAATTGAATGAACAGATATGGAGCATAATGTAAGAAAAGAATTTTATAAAAAAATGTTTCCTTTATATTAGATAATATAAATTATATAAACAAGAACATGAAATTTAGTGAATAAAAAATAAACCCAAAATAGATCAAAACATGGGAGGGGTATACGGGGAAAATACTAAACAGGGTGGGAAGAATCCCCACTAGTAGCATTAGTGGTCTCCTACTGAATAGTGGGTGGATGAAGCTGCCCATCCATATCAATGGATGTTATAGAGGCGGAGGTAGGTGTGGGTGGATCGACCACCAAAGTAGATGTCATGGTGTTAGAAGTTGTATTTTTCATCACAGGTGAAGGCAAGGTACTGATCCGTACATAGGCCATAAGTCTAAAAACTGGATCTATGAGTGGCACCTCAAGGGTAAAAGGAAAAGCAGGGCGCTTACCCCATCGAGCCTATTCTGTCAAAAAATCCTGCAAGACAGTAGGGTTCATAAGCTCTGAAGGAAGGATGATTGGGGTGGTCAATGGTTCTAAAGTAGACATGGTGGTAATGGAGGTTGAAATTGGGTTTGTGATAGTAGGTGGTGGGTGGGTGGATGAAAAGGTTGGATGTGGAGTGGAGGAAGGGAAGTATGCCAACTCAGCAACCGAATTTCCAAAATGTAAGTATATCTATCATTATTTCTCTATAATTATTTGGAGGATACTCTCATGTTGGAAGATGGCCTCCCAAATATCTAGAGGTGTAGGGGTAGGGTGGGTAGAAATTTATTCCACGAGTCTTGTAGCAACATGTGAATCAACATGAATGGAGGGGGAAATTGAAACCTCATGAGTAGGATTACGACAGTAGAATTGGCATACTTCGGTGCCCAGTTGCAGTGGTTGTCCACCTTAGGAATAATCCCCAATATTATGGATCATGGGGAGATATATATACTGCATTGAGACAAGTGGGTGATGAAGTATCCACCAATCAGAGTACCACACCGCCTCTGGGCCTGGATCTCATAATAATGCGCAAAATATCAGGCCATGTTGTTGTAGGGGATCCCATGACTATAGTGAGGATAGTGACCTCTTTTTGTGTGACAACCCCATAGGAGTTTCCTCATGCTAGCCAGGTGTGGGTTAAAACACAATGAATAATTTGGAGCGAGACACCCTTCAATAAGGTGCTCTTTACCATGGGAGGATCATGGATATTGGAAGGATTGAGAGATATCCATTACTAGCTCTGAGTTGTATTCATCTTGTTTGGATCAATATAGAGGGAAGTGTAGGCGGGAGAAGTGAATAAATATAAAATACACCCCAATCTTAATCTGAACTCTCATAGAGCCGGTTCAAAGCCCTGGCCTCCCAACTAGAATGTGACATGAATGACATCTAACTCAAAAGTCATTAGAAACTCCAAGAAAATATCCCTAAATGTATCCTAATTTACCTCACAAATATGATTGAGGTGCATCTATTTGATGTATTCCATAACCTCCCCATTGATGAGGATTTTGTGCAACACGGTTAAATCCATTGTCTTGTTTGTACACATCAGATTAGACTGTAAGTGAGCCAAGCGTACTTGATGTCTTGGGTCCGTGAAACTAAGGTAGGGATAGACAAAGGCATGCAGAGCTGTGCCCTATGAGTGGTGGGATTTAGATACAGAACCCGAATCTGATGGAGAGTCTGGTGGGGTGGGATCTGCTGGAGGTGTTGGTGAGGGATAAGGAGGGGTGGGAGCCCGAATTGTGTGTTTAGAAGCAGGGGGATGCAAGTTTTTACCTATGTGTTTGGAAGGGGGATGCGTGCCACCTCTGATGCATACCATGGTAATAGGAGGGTGTCAGAAGAGGAGAATAAAGGCATGGAAGGTGAAGGAGGATAGGAAAGGTAGTGGGGGAATATGAGTATCTTGTGGAGGAGTTTGGTGAAGGTTTTGATTCCAAACCTCATAATTTTACAATGTAAATAGAAGTTCTTACACCGTAATATTTTATTTTATTTTATTTATTTATTTTCAAACAAAAGGGGAAACTCAGAGTTAGTCCCCTGACTTTTAATGATCCTAATTTCTCTAAATAAACCCTAGATTTTCTCCCAGCCAGCGGTTCATTTTAAGTCTAGATTTAGAAGTCTTATAATTCCAATGAATTTGGAATATATTAAACATTCTTCTTGAAATGGATATTTAGAGATCTTTAACAACTATCCATTTACTTTGAAGGGTGATCTATTTCCTTTCTGAATTTCAATAGTTCTATACAATAAGACTTTAACAACATTAAAGGGACCCGACCATTGAGACTTCAATTTCTTAGGGAATAATTTCATATGTGAATTAAACATGATAAATTTGTCCCTCGATGTGAAAATCCATCATGAAATGAATCTATAATTTCATTTTTTTTGTTTTCTTCTTGTAAATTTAAGAATTTTCATAAGTGGCCCTTCTAATATATTCTATCTCATCTATTTTCAATAATATTTATTTACCATCTTTGTGGGAATCCAATTTTAAATTTTTGATTTCCCAATATGAGTGGTGCTCTAATTATACTAGAAGGTAAAAAGAATTCCCGTAGAAAAGTCTAAAGGGTTATGATCATTTCAAAAGCCATGAGGTATGCACACAATGTATCTTCAAGTTTAAGACTCTAGTCCTTCCTGCTAGTATTGACTGTCTTTTCCATTATTTTCTTGATTTTTTGATTGGAGAGTTCCACTTTCCTGCTGATTTTTTGGGTGATAGGGGGCGCCGGTGTTGTGTTGAATCCCATATTTTTCTAGAATTCCTTTTATGTTACTATTGTTTAAGTGTGTTCTTAGATCACTAATGAGTAATTAGGGAAATCCAAATCAAGAGAAAATATTTTTCTTTAAAAACTACATGACCACCTTGGCTGTGTCGAGAGTGGTGGCCTTGGATTCTACCCACTTTGAGACATAATCCATACTGACTAGGATGTAAAAATTCCTATGAGAATTAGGGAACTATCCCATAAAATCAATTCTCCACATGTCAAATATTTCAAATTACAGAATAGAACTCTAGGGTATTTCGTGACATTTCCCAATGGTACCTATCTACTGGAACCAATCACATCTTTGCACAAAACTCCTTTCATCCTAATAGAGTGTAGGCTAGAAAAGTCTACTTTGCAGGATTTTAGCTAGGTGAATTCATGCCCATGATGCTCGCCAGTTGATGAAGTATGAAAAAAATTCTAACATGCTTTGAATTTCATCCTCTGGGATGCAACATTACATTAATCCATCAAAACAATATTTAAATAATAGTGGTTCATCCCTGTAATAGCACGAAACATCAGAAAATAACATCTTCCTATGTTGATAGGAGAAGTGTGGGTTGAGAGATCCTGTGGAAATATATTTTGTAATATCAACAAACCATGATCATGATTGCATGTCAAAATTGAACAACATCTCATCAGGGAAGTTATCTTCAATATTTAGATCATCTTCATCCTCAATACCGGGAAATGAGAGTCTTGACAGATGGTCAACAATGAAATTTTCAGTCTCTTTTGTGTCTTTGATGACTATATCATATTCTTATAGTAGAAAGATCCACTATATCAGTCTCGATTTGACATCCTTTTTATTCAGAAGGTATTTCAGTGCTGCATGGTCAATGTAAATAAAGACTCTATAGAGCATGAGATATGATAAAAAATTATCAGATATGAACTATACTTTCAATATCTCTTTTTTCCATGGCCTTATAATTAACTTGATCCTTGTCAGTGGTCGAGATATTTTTGTACAATCTTAAATGAAATGGTGATAGAATCTTGTGTGGCCTAGAAATCTTCGTATCCCTTAAACTAATGTAGTCTCAAACAAGGGATTGATGAATTTAATTTTTGCTGGGACAACTTCCTTTCCATTATTTGAAATTTTATGTTTGAGGATGATGCTTCCTTAGACCATGAAATGACATTTCTCCCAGTTTAGCACTAGGAATTTATCTTCACAACATTGAAGAACCAATTCTAATTTGCTTAGGAAAACTTTGAATAATCACCCATACACAGATAATTCATCCATGAAGATTTCTTAAAACTACACCATATCATGAAAGATATGTGTCATACACCTTTGGAAATTTTACAGTGTATTACACATTCCAAATGACATCATTTTATAGGTGAAATTTTTGAAAGTACATGTGAACATTGTTTCTGAAAAATCATCCGGGTTGATAGGGATTTGATTGTATCCAGAATATCCATACTCAAAACAATAGAATTCATGCCCAGCTATTCTCTTAAGAATCCAATCCATGAATTGGAGAGGGAAGTGGTATTTTCAAGTTGTATTTATATTCCTATAGTCAAAACATACTCTAAATATAGTAATGGTTTGAGTTGGCATTAATTATTATTTTTTGTTTTTGATAACAATCAATCTGCCTTTATTTGGTACGAATTGTAGTGGGATCAACCACTTGCTGTCAGAGATATAAAATATAATACCAGCATCAAGAAGTTTCATAACTTCATTCTTAATGATTCCCTTCATTGGTGGGGTGAGTCACCTCTGAGGTTTATGTTTTGGTTCAACACATTCTTCCAGTAGAATCTTATGGGTGTAAATCGTGGAGCTTGGGATGGATACCGGGTTGGTGCATCCTGAACACCTATTCCGGTAGGAAGTCTAGGTTACTAGGGGCTAGGATAGATGTTCTAGATTTGTGATGTTACAGTTTTACATTATTTTTTCTTTGAACGATGCACATGTTGTTTGGATTTGATGGATTTGAGGCTCTTGGACCGTTGTCAAGAGGCCTATGACTTGGTTTTGACTCTTGGCCTACAGAGGCATCGAGCGTCTCATGAACCATGTTAGAAACATAGTATCCACATGTTATGAACCTATTAGTGTGTGATTTTATGGGTTTCCTTCTGATGGCAGATTATGTGGATATACAGTGGGATGCTCTATGTTGAAGGATATGGTGCAGTCCTTGTGCGCAATGGTTTTAGTGACTCTGGTAGGCTAGTGAGATATGTGTATGTGATCAATGGACCCTTGGTGGGTCATTTTTTTTGAGGTCAGCAGTATGTCTAGTTCCTCTAGGGAGCGGTATAATGTGCAGGTGCTCAGAGAGGATGGGCACCCTAGTTGTGAGCAGTTGGTTGGTGCATGACACCTTTATGGCATGGGACCCTAGAGGAGGGTGTTTTGACTTGTTGATGTTGTGTGAAGATGAGAAGGGTCCATGTTGGTTCCCCATGAGTTGTGAACCTCTATGAGTTTTCATATTCCTAAGTGGTTATACCTAATGACCTATTATGATACATTACCGATGGGGCTAGGTGGGAGAGCCTAGTGAACTTCATTACGCGACTCCAGTTCAGGGAGTTGGTGCTGTGTAGCATTTGTGGATAACCCATGCGAGGGGTTGGATGAGTTATGAGTGATTTTGGTTGCATGAGACACGAATGAATGTTTCATAATTTTGATAGTGATGCACAATAGGTGAAACCTAGTATGAGGTTTTGGGAAGATGGGATGCCTTTGGTTTTTTTGGGGGAGAACTTGAGTGCTAATGGTTTGTCTTGGTAGCTGGTTTCAAGAATGGAAGGTTTGTTTGGGTGTCTAGCCTGGATGTAGTTTTTCAGATGAGTTAAGCCTAATGATTATGAGTTGGATTAGGAGCATAAGAGGTTCTTGAGGAAATGTGAGTTCTTGGGGATGAGTTTGCTTCTAATGATAAACATGCATGATAAATTGTTTTGGTATGAGGCACATGGAGGTGTCATGTTTTCTTAAGTAGGAAAGCACTTGGAGTGTTGGTGCAGTAGTGACACATGTGGATTGAGGGAAGGAACAATTTAGCTCTAGATGTGTCTTCAAGAACGTGGTGAGAGTGTATATGATCTCATTAGTTCTTTGAACTATTTTTGGGTTTGAGTGGTCGTGCATGTGGTTTTGGTTTGGTGAGTTACTTTTGGTTTTAGAAATCACCAAGGGTGCTCTACGATAGGTAAGATAGGCATGCAAGGTAGGCATGGATAGTGGATAGGACTTGTGAGATGAGGTTTTGTAAGGATTCACTAATTGGAGTATAAATCAGGTTCTATGGTGGGCCACACAAGTGTGTGTGTGTGATGGTTAAGTGTTACTAGGATCTTCAATGCACGAGAAGATAGTGACATGTGGTGTTGTTTGGTTTGTGGATCGGACATTATAGATAGTATGTTCGAGGTGGTCGCATTATGCGAGTATCTGTGAGTAGGCTGAGGACTGATGTGGAGGTGGTGAGACACATGTGGGTAGGGAGGCTTAGGACTTTGATGTATTGGCATGTCCCTATAGATAGAGGTGAATTCAGAAAGGGATGTGTGGTGATGGTGTTTGTCAATGAAATCTTAGCGTACTCTTGTTTAGTGATGAACATGACTAAAACCTTAACATCAACCTGAGTATTTTGGGAGGAAAATTTATATACACTTAACTACCCTAATGTCTTTTGATTGGATATGGGCCTCTTGTAGGTTATGCTCATGGAGTGGTTAATGTGGAGTCATATGATGGGAAGTGCAGTATCAACTATTTGCGAGTGGGGTCCTCAGGATGGCTTGGATGTCGGTCAAAACTGTGGGTATGTTCTTGGATACCTATAATTGGTGATAGTTGATGTTTTATTGGTCTCTATGGTGAGAGGGTGATATGTCCATGCCCTATTCTTGGGATAGTAGGGGTTGGGGCATGGGCTGAAGCGGTTGTGGTTGTTTGGGCGAGTTGGAGGTGATGACACCCCTATGGTGGGGAGTGGTGTGTAGGTTGTGGAGATATGAACCTTATGCTAGATGGGTTGTGGGTGTGTGGACTTGGACATGGGTTGGTCATAGTGGCATGGTGATGCCAACAAAAAACTATTGTGGGGACTTCTTAGACTTTATAGAGAATGAAAATGGGCGACCATTTATGGTAAATGATCAAGCTGAGCATTGGCTTTAGGCTTGAGGTGGTTCTGGAAAATATTTTGGGCATGGAATCTAGTGAGTATGTTTGGGTGGTTGTGAAATGCCTCTGAATATTAGGGAATAGTGATTATATGAGATGATGAAAAAATGAAAGTTGGAGCTGGGCATTTTTTTGGGAAAGTTGGCTGAGGATAGCCTGACTGGGGTTAGCGCACAATGTGGGTGAGAAAGGTTGAAAGCTATGTCTAGTGTGTTTTTTTTAGAACAACAGGTTCGTTCTGGGTTTGAGTTGGGATTTTGAGGAAAATCTAGTATGTTCTTAGTTGTTCTTGGATGGTGGGTATGAATACACTTTGGTTGGTTTTTGGTAATGAGGATAGGTTCTAATGAAGATTTTAATTCTCATGAATGTTAGAATATTGTAGGATGAGAGTCGTGCTGAGTGTGCTGTAGGGTCATGATTTAAGGTTTGGGTTATGATTTCCTAATGGTAAGGTGTTAAATAACAAAAATTGGTGGTTATAAGCTAAGTATTATGGTGGGGAGAACCATAGCTAAATGTTTGATAAGGTGATATTGTAATCAATGTTCTAGTTGGTTGGGATTGGGAAAGAAACATCATGGTATTTTAATTTTGAAAATAGGTGTTAGCTTGAAGTTTGGTTGGTTGAGGGACTTGAGTTAGAGGTTGTTCCGTGATAGTGTTTCATGTTGTTGGAAGCTGACTGAGGCTGTTGAATAAAATGTGGTGACTAAAATTGGTTGGGTAATACAGATGGATGAACATAAAGGATTCTCAAGGATGAGAAGTATTATGGTGGGTAGGTTGCAAGATCTTGCATCTGGATGGATCAAAATTTTTTGATGGAATTTGAATTTTCATTACTAGGTGGAATAAATATTGAGTAAGACTCATAAGGTGACTATGAGTGTTTGAATTCCTCAAAGAGGTGTTTTGAGATGAGGAAATTATTCTCTAAATGTATCTTGAGTTTTTGGACTATCTTTGGAGGCTCTGAGTTAAGATTTAGGAGTTTTGGAGTTCTCTGGAAAGGGTACACGGGTTGGGGTGCATGGTTTAGGAGTGACTATGTGACACCTTGATTATTAGGAGTTTTTAGTTCATTTTGAACTGATCATAGTTTGGTTTCATGGTCAGATCAAAGTTTGGGGTAAACTGTGTGAGGAAAGAGGAGAAACCATGTGAGGCTGTGGAGGTTTTAAGGAACAACACATGGGCTGCCCATAGTTTCAGACAAACTATGCATCTTGCTTCAGATGGGAGGCAGTATAAAAGCATAGTTGGCGCATGTTTTTTCTAACTATGAAATCTAACTGTGCAGGGTATCCATGTTGGACTGTAGGGGTGTACACATCTGGCACATGGTTTGGAGAACCATGTGGCTAAACTGTGCAACTTCCCATATCTTAATTAAAATGGTATTTTTACCATTTTTACCTTCTAGGATTTTAACTCACCCCACCCCTTTCTCTCCCTCTCATGCACATGAACCAAAGGAGGGTTCTCCTCCCTTCCTCCCCTCATCAAGATTCACCAAGGAGGTGATTTGGAGGTTTTCTTCAATGTTTGAGGTGAGTTCTTCTCCTTCAGTGATTTCCTTTCTTCCTCCTATCATTTCTCTATAAATTTGGAGTTATCCAGTTAGTGTTTCATTGATGATTCCATAGGATCATGGTGTAATCATCCATTTCTCATGGGGATTTTGGTCATCTTGGGTAGAAGTGATACCGAGAAGGATTCTATACTTCGCTGCAAGGCATTTCATTAAGGTATGTGTTCATGGTATATTTTCTTAGGTTTTGACCAACATTTTAATTTATTTCGTTGATGATTTGGTATCACCTCTTAGGTATTTTTCCTAGAATGTGGTTGGGGTTGTGCCTCAGTCTATTAATGAGTGGTTGGATTCAGTTTCAATGCGGGATGATGACCCGATGAGTTCTCCAACTTTATGATAAGTTGGGTTTTGTTTAGTTGATTAATTATGATTGTTATAATTAATTAATTTTGGTTTCTTGGTGTAATACTAGAGTCTAGATGGTGGTGAAAAGCTCGGTTGGGTGCTGATAGGGTTGGACAATGCTTGGATGGGCCTTGGCAAGACCACCATGTTTTGGAAACGCAATGAAAAGATTATCTAATGAGGTAGGTTGTCTAAAGGATTTAACCACAGTCTTAATAATTGTTTTATATGTGTAATGTACTTTATTCCACTAATCCCATGTGTGACATGCTTGTTTCATTGTTTTTTAGAATTTGTTTTTGGCCTTAGAATTTATACCCTAGACCTTTCATGGATCCCGTTGGATCCATGGGTGTTCGTGTGACTGAACCTAGAGTCTCCCATGGGGTGATCCATTACATAAAAGGGTGAAGTGGTGTTGTAAAGGGTTAGTTTGAAATAATTTTATGTGTAAAGATTTTATGGAAATTCCTATAAGGCTTACGAGATGGATTTAAATGTGTGTATTGGGTTTCAACTGGTTTTGGGTGTCAAAGAGGGAAATTTATGTTTTGAAATGACTATAATTTTGAAATGAGGTGTTAACCTCCAATTGGTTTATTAAAAATGGGTTTTTATTCAATTTCGAGTGTTAATTTAAAATGGGTTGTGGTGACATATTTAGTGAAAATGAGTTAATGGATTCTGTTATGGTTTTAATGAAAATATAGGCTTTGAGTATTTTTTAGTTTTCAAAGTGGAAGGCCCATGTTTTAAATGGTGGTTTTGAAGTTCTTAACAAGGATGCTTGGTTTATTTCTTGGCAGGTGAAAACGGGTTGCGCATAATTGAGGCATATTTAGTTCTGAAGGTTATAGGGACCTTAGTTAGCGTTAATGGGTTAAAGAGTTTTTTTTGTGTTTTCTTGAATTTTTTGTGTGGCCATGATGTAGAGATTAGAATTTGAGAAATGATGGAATAGTTTTGTGGATGAACATATGATCCACATGTATGGTTCTAGATATTTGAATTGAGAATGTTAGACAAGAAGCTCTGTATTATTACCAATAGTTTGTTTATGGTTTGAGTGCTGTACTGAGGTTCTAGGAATGTTGTTTTATACAGTTGAGTATAGTGGATGTGATTTCACATGTTTGTGGTTTGATGCTAAACTAATGTTTCGAGATTATGAGGTATACTAAAGATATGATGTCAGACTCAGGATATGGAAACTGATAGTATACTTCATGGTTAGAGTTCCAAAACTGATGTTCTTGGTGATTATAGCATGCTATGTGGTACATGATGTTGGGATAATTATCTTTCTCTTTATGTTGGGCTAGACTGATGCTTTGGGCATCATCGTTGTTATGTATAGTTGATACTGAACTAAGGTCCTGAGCATGGATAGTATACTATACAGACTAGGTATCATACTAAGTCTCTAGACACAAATAATATACTTTATTGTTATATTCCAAACTGATTCTCTAGGCAATTATGGTATACCAGCTGGGATGGATGGTTGATTGATACTATACATCCATGGTTTACATGCTGGACTAAGGATCCATCCATGAATAATTTGATATATTGTTTAAGAACATTAATGAAGCTCCAAACATGTTTGACTTGGTATGTGGTGTAGGTATGGACTGATGCTCAAGGCATTTTGTTTATAACAAATGAGATAGATATCAGATTGATGGTCTATGTTTGGTAGTACTTTTGTGCAGTACCTATGATAGATTTATATTGGTACCAAGTATAAGATATCATTCAGGATCATGGGTATGATATGGGATGTCTTAGATTAGCATCTCGTATGATAGGAATTTCGTAAGATGGATTCTTAGAATTCTCTGGTTTGGTTGCGACTACCATGGATATAGAGCTCATGGGTTATTTGGGAAGCATGGTCATTGAGAAATGCTCAGATAAATTCCAACATTGGCCAAAGTAGGTATGGTTAATCGAGGTCTAGGACCTAAATATTGAAAATTGTTTAATTTGTATTTATTTTCAGTGATGTATCGGCTAGGTTGATCATAGTGCATGAACATGAACTTATGGTAGCAGTTTATAGGTTCACCATTGGGGGTCGCCTATTGAGATTTATTTCTCACCCTCTATACATACACCACAGTGTACATAAAAAACTTATATATGATTTTAGGTTGATAACAGATGCATGATGGATAGGGTCGGGGCCCCATATTTCATGGTTTAGCGGGATGCTCGTGCGAAGTTGACTGGTTGGGCTGGATCAGTTTGATAGTGTACCGAAGATCGGCTATGTGATATGGCCCAGTATTGTCAAGAGGTCCCGTTTTATTTTTTTCTTAGTTGCTTTATTTTTTTATATGTGATTTTCTTAGTGGGTGATCATTATTGTATGTGTGGCATGGCTGTTCGGGCCTTTGTTTTATTTCATTTTATTATAGCATGTTCAATTTTAGTTTATTTATTATTTAAAATTATCTAATGTGTATGATTTTTGGTTATTTACTTCTAGTTGTGCACTATGATATGGATGTATAGTCTCCTCACAATACCACCTTAGACAACCCCTATTAGTCGGCATCCTCTGGCGTACAAATAGGCGTGGTTGAGGTCTTGTGGTGAACTGGAACAGAGCACTGGTTTAGTAGCATTCGGGCCAGAATTTTACAATATACCATACCATTCATGGAGTTAAAAGAAACCCCCATTTTAATACTTACATGTGTGGGGTTTCAAATAATTTGTTAAGGCCTCTTCAGGTAACAAACTTGCACCTTGAGGCAAAAAGTGTACCTTTATAGGATACCCTAAAGAAACAAGGGGATATTACCTATATTAACCCTTAGAAAAAAGTAACAGTGGAAAGATACACCATATTACTTGAGAGGGAGAACATATATAAAAGTGACAGTGAGAGTGAGATAGAATTTGATGAATTTGAGGCTCAAGGTACATAATAGTTGGCACATGAACAAATTCCTCAAAGCCCTGTGGAAGAAAAAGATGTTCCAGAGGGACAAGTACTATGTAGGAGTACAAGAGAGGTTAGAGAACTAGAATGATATGTTTTTCTAGTCACCAAGTATGGTGACTCGTTATTAGTTGATAATAATAACCCTATAACCTACAAGGAAGTAGTAAGTGACACAAATGTTTCCAAGTGGCAAGAATCCATGAATTATGAATTGGATTCCATGTACCAAAACCAAGTCTAGATTTTGGTAGATCATCCATTGGATGTAAATAAAATTGGTTTCAAATTGGTATTCAAGAAGAAAATATACATATAATGACAAGTTAGTACCTATAAGGTGTGACTGGTTGCAGAAGGGTTTAAACAATGTCAATACATTGACCATGACGAAACCTTTTCATTAGTTTTAATGCTGAAATCCGTTAGAATTATACTCGAAATTGTGGCTTACCATGACTATGATATTTGGAAAATGGATTTTAAAATAGTTATATTTAATAAGAACCTTCAATAAGATTTCTATATGACACAACTCTAAGGGTTTGTGACTCTAAATGATTCCAATAAGATATGAAAATTGTAAAAATCCATTTATAGATTAAAGTAAGCATCTAGGGCATGGAACATTCATTTTGATTAAGCCATAAAAAAATTTGGTTTCATAAATAATGAGTGTGATCCTTATTTCTACAAGTAGTTTAGGGGGAGTTCATTCATTTTCTTAATAGTATATGTCGATGAAATATTACTTATTGGAAATGAAATACCAGCCTTATAGTCGGTTAAGGAATAGTTGAATAAACGATTCTCTATGAAAGAATTGGATGAGGAAAAATATATTATTTGGATAAAGATCAATCATGATAGATCTAAGAGACTGATCAACCTAAGTCAAAGAACATACATTGAAAATATACTAAATAGATTCAATATAAAAAAAATCTAAGAGGGGATTGTTTCCAGCGCCACATGACATTCATCTTTCCAGGAAGATTTATCCTTAGTCACATGAGGAAATAAATAGAATGTTAAGGATTACATACATGTTAGTGATTGGGTTAGTCATGTATGTTATGCTATGTACTAGGATAGACCTCACCTATTCATTAAGTGTGGTAAGAAGATATCAAGCTGACCTAGGTGACCTCCATCGGATGACAGTCAAGACTATCCTTAAGTATCTAAGGCATACTAACAATATGTTCTTAGTTTATAGAGGAGATTAGGAACTATTCATTAGAGGATATGCAGATTTTAGTTTCTAAATACATCAATATTACATGAATTCACAAACAAGATACATATTTACTTTGAATATAGGTTTATTGACCTGGAAGAGCTCAAAGTAGGTTGTGGTTGCAAATTCTACAACAGATTCTCAGTATATTGCATCTTATAAGGTATCTAAAGAAGCAGTATGGATACAAAAATTCATCCAAGAGATTGATGAAGTAGATATAAATAAATATATTATCACATTTTATTATGATAATACTGCATTGGTGGATCTCACAAAAGAGACAAGGTCACATCAGTGGACAAAGCACATAATTCAAAAGTACCATCTCTTGATGGTTTTTTCTCAGAGAGGTAAGGTTGTAATGAGATGTATCTCCATGTAATACAATGTGGTAAACCCCTTTACTAAAGACTTGAATCAACAGAAACATGATTATCATGTGAGGTCCAGTGGACTAAAAGTTATAGGTAGTGGGCTCTAATCTAAGTGAGAGTTTTTTTTAGAGTTGGTGTCCTTCAAACTATTTACTTTGATTACAAGAATATTCATTGTATTGAATATTAATAAAAACTTCTTACTACATATTGTTTATTATTATTCATAACTATAATGTAATAATGTATTAGAGTATATATCACATTGATAAGGTTATAGAATTTCCCCACTATGATGAGAACCTTGAAATAATATGACCATATTCTTAAATATAGTTCTACAGATGGATAACATACTATGATAAGACACATAGTATATAGAATATCAGGTGTGAGTACTTGTAATAGGATGTTGCTTCTTCTCATGATTTTTTCACATGATAATCTCAAATATAGGAGATTAGAAGAACAGATCCACCAGTAGATATTCTGCATGTTTTGGTGTCATCAGATATTCCTATCTGTAAGCACGTGTAATGGTTCTTAGTATTCAAGATTATCATTAATGCATGTCATGACTCACACACTTAAGTTTGCTGATGAACATCATGATTCCATATATTCATAGCGAGGTAGGGAATATTGGGTATGTCATAATTAACATGCCATTAATGGATAAGTCAAGGAAGGATTTGTTCCTTCCATCTATATGGAATTTGATATCTTATCCATTTGATTGGAATAAAAATGTCATGTTAAATTCCATGGCCATGATAAAACAATGCATTTATTTAAAATAGTCAAAGAAATACGTATTGAGCATATAGGTTGCTGATATAGATGTGCAAACTTCTTTATGATATAATAAGACAAAGAGATTATATTACACAGTGAGCATTCATATGTGGTTACCATCATTGTGACATTAAGTTTTCTCTTGGGTGCCTTGACTTATTTCTAGAAATTAATCATAGAATTTAGGTAATCCCATCTAATGCCAACAATAAATAATCCTAGAGGGTCACACACTATGTGTTTATGATGATCTTGATTAAATTCTACCTGAATTTAATTAATTTAATAAATATTATTCTCAAGAGTGAGGGGTAATTTCATTCACTTCATTGATCAAAATTTTTTATTGATGAATGAAATATTTAAATGGAATATTTATTCTAGAGTTCAATAAATGCTATATGATTTCAAAAAAACCAAGACCGAATTCGGTGAAAAATATTATTTAATAAACTGGTTAAATAATATTTATTATTGCACAAGCTAGATCATGCCACAAAATTATAATAATAAGATTATTATCATGTGGAATGAGTTTTATTAAAGTTTATTATATTATTTAAGGGATAAAATGAAATTAAATAATTATTTTAGCCTAAACCCTAGCTCTATAAACAGATCATTAATTCTATTGTGTATTGCATTTAAAATTGAAAATTGAGAATCACTGTGCATAACAAAACTCTCTCTCAAATACTCCTTTCTCTCTTACTCTCAAGAATGAGAAATGAAAGAGATATCCCTTCAAGATCGAAGGATGGTCATTCAACAAGAATAATGCAAGACAATTGACTCATCGCACTAGCATCCAGAGATCGATTGATGTTGCTCAGAGATTAAAGGAGCATGTGTGGATCATCACTAGAGAGAAACTCCATTAATTAAAAGTATTTATAACTCACACACATATGAGGGGAACCAAATGTCTGGTTAAAAAAAAATTACATAAATATCATTGGATATGTAGGTCCTATATAATAATGGATGAAGATATGACTCATAGGACATCAAATTTAATCTAATAATAAATATTTTCAAACCCATGCAATAAATTAAATTAAATAAATTCCAACACATATGCTGGTATTGGTCTAGCTCATGAATGGTAATACATGAAATGTACATAAAAAGTAAATGGATTACATTAATTCATTTATCCATTATTTATTATTAAGATAAATGTGATTTCATTAGTTAATTAATTAATTAATCAATTAATTCAATTTCATTTTAATAACCATATGAATTCATTTTAGAGATACCCATTATTAATGGAATTAATGAAAAATAAATGGCAGAGCCAATAGTTATAGATTTTATTACAAAAAAATAATTTACCATTTAAAATTATTTAAAACCATTATTAAATTATCAAATAAAACTGGTGACGATCAATAAAATAAGGTTTTAATGATTCAATTTCCAATTTAATTCAATTTAATACTGTACATTTATTGAGAGACTACACAATACGTAATATATAGCTAAACTCCATGTATCTCAATTGTTGTGTATCTAGGGTACATTCCTGGGGCTTCAGTATGTACCGCAACTGAACTACACAATGTTTACTAATGAGCTACATGTCGTTTTTTTCTTATTATGTGCTCGAGATACATGCCTAGGTCTTCAGTGTGTATCTTAGTGAATTACACGACATGTATAGGCTAGCTACACATTGTGTTGTCCGAATTACACATACTCATGCAACATGCTAAAAGACTCAACGTGTTCTTAGGTGAGAGACTACACTATGTGTGCACTCCAACTACACATCATTTATCTCTAATTCTTTATGTTTAGATAATAAGACCGAGGACTCAACATGTATCTCGAATATGAGAATTGATGAATTACATGCCATGTACACCTACTACAATATTTGTATGTTATTAATAATCTGGTTATCAGTATTACATGATTTGATCATGTATAATTACCACACAGATTGCGTGAATTTCACACCGAAGGCCACTGTACCAAAGAAATAGATAATCCCTGAAAATGGTTCTGAAATTTGATCATCCCATGAAACATCGTTGATTCTGTATGTGCGTGATCATATTATAAATTTATAATAAACCCAACTATAAATACTACATAGGTATATATCATAATGGAATTACGAGGTCAAACCCACAGGGAAGATCCAATGATGGATGTTGACCTAACAACTGGAACCTAGCAATGGATTCCTCATGCGATTCTAAGGTTGAGTTTCTAAAACTAAGTATATTTATCTTACTTTATTTGATAAAAATGGTTCATGATCAATTTCAAGGATCATTTAATAAGGAAAAATCTAAATCTAACAAGGTAATATCTATTGGATTATAATATATAGTCATTCAAGGGTCACCAATTTAGATTTGGTTTGCAGAATTGGATCTACCCAGATAAGAAACCACCCTTTAATCTAGATGTGGTTGCTCTTCTAGATGCATTAGGTTCAATTAAAAAAGTAGAGAATAAAATAAACTATTAGTCTTAGTTTGATCTACCCTAATTAGGTTGGGGTCCTTCCCTTGAAATCTTCTGGTCTAGCTCATTCAAGAGAATATAATTGAATTTTAATTTCAACCTAATTCCTTAACCAATAAATTACCTAGGTTTTGATTTAAAAGTTTATCTAAATATTTTCTACCCCTACTCTTGATATGTGTCCTTAGATAGTTTAAAAATGCATGGTAAGAATTAAATTAAACTTGTAAACAATTATCGCAATGGGGTTAGTCATTAAATTAGTATAATAATCAATAATATAATCACAGTTTATTTTAATGAAATCAATAAACCAAACCATGATAGTGAATTAAAGGAAGAAATTGAATCATGGTTGTGAAGAAACAAAACAATGAAAAACAATTGAAGAATAGAAAGGCACATTGAAGAAGAAACATGAATGGATAATTCTTTAAATAAAATCAAGGTAGAAAAACTTATAAATAAAAACAGAAGGAAAACGATGAAAATAGATCCAAAATTAATGAAAATATAAAACTTGGTCGACTCTCAAAAAGTGTCTGACGCCTATAGATTATATAGACTGGATAAATTTATGGCATAAACATTTTTTACACCTTAATTATTAATTAATTTAAATTTTCTAGAATTATTACATCGTAAGTTGAGAGTTTATGCCATAAATGACATTTTTTCAACCCTTGATGCTTTTTATCTCTCAGAATTATAGCTTGACTGATTTTTGTAAGGTATTCAAACTGTGATGGTTTTCAGCGTAAGTATGATGTTTACACTATAATACTTTCTTTATATGAAACTTTTTATAGCTTGAATGGATCTTATGTATTGGTTCCATTTTTTCCATCTTGACGTATTTACACCACAAATGACTTTTTATAGTGTAAAACCTTTGAAATTTTAAGTTTTTGTAGTAGCTTCCCCTTTTCAATTATAAATTATATTTCCTATAAATATCAACTAAAAATCAAAGTAAAGTAGTACAAAATATGTATGAATTGTAATGAATTGAATACAAATTATATATATTAATTAATATTATCACTGATGTATTCAGAGTAGTCTATAGAGTTGTTTACAATCAGAGGTATATCACGAGTATGTTGGTTTTTGGGTTTGTGTGGAAGATACAAGTGAAAAATGTGCGTATGTGTGAAATGGGATGACTGGGTACATGTTGAGGTATGTGAATTGGGTATGATCTATTATGGTGGTAATAATATAACTGCTGAATGGTGTCTATTATGGATAACTAGTGATGAGTTTTGGGAGATCATAATATGAACAACACAGTGAAAGAAACCCATTACAATGACCAATATATCATCAATATAACCAATATGTAAAATGAAGAACATAAAATAACAAACATACCTAAAATACAACAAACTCTATGCCCTGACAAACTTGAAGAAGTTTGCATGATCATAATTTCCTAGTGACAACTGATAGAATATCAGCTCCACAAAGATGCCATTGGTCACTAGAATCATCATTTGTAATGAGAGGACCCTATGATTTCCTACAATGTGCTAACACATTTTCCTTGAATAAAAAAGGAGAACTAGGAAGAAGAGAGTATCTACTATGAATCATGTGAACCACACATTCCCAACATGGGGATTACATCCATTTATATAGGCTCTCTTCATTGAATGAAGGGACTCAAGCATCGAATACCATCACATTATAGCCATTACATGTTACAATAACACATGACCCATTAGTGATCCATAATCATTTGAATGTTTCAAATGATTATTACATGTATGTGTAGTCATAAATGAATCATCCCATTGATTCACTATTGAAGGTAAATTGTATGGAAGATGATGTTGTGGCCATGCAATCAGTACCCACATCATAAGCACTCTTTACACTATGATAGAGGTTGTTAGTGACATCCTAATGAGATACGTATCACATAAATATTGTATGTCACTACCCCCTCCCCACAAAGTGTACCCCTCCTGGGCCGACAATGGGAGGATAGAGATAGTGACCCCCGAGTCCCACCTCCAGTAGGCCCTGGGTTGGTGAGTAGCATCGAGGGTATAGTAAATACATAGATGTAAGGAATTACCATCTAAGAGAACACATGTGAAAGAGATAGATAATATAGACATCAAATAACTCCTAATAAGACTAAAAAGTAAAAGAAACCCAAGTTCACATATGTAATATCATGCAAGAACTACTACAACTGAAAGGGAAAACTGCAAGTACCAAAAGAAAGTAAAACAAAAATGACCATGAAGCCAAAATAACTCCTCCAAATCCCAAGATAGTAGTAACCAACCTGATATAAAACATTCTCCAAGTGACCTAAAAAATATTTTATATAATTTAGGGTGATTATAATATTATACTCAGTAGGATCCTCCCTAAAGCTTCTTGTACAAAAGTAAATAAAGCATGTTAAAACACAGCGAAAAACAAGTGAAACTAAATCATCACCTAAATAGGTATACTATATTCCCAACCTCACCATGGCTACTCTCACCAAGTATCACATACAAGAGTATATAATATAATAAATAATGTTAAGGGTACCCCGCTACCACTTCCCCATTGGTTTTCCACTTTTCCCCAACATCGCATGTCCTGAACATCTCTCTCAAAAAAGGCTAGCTCGAAGACACCTGGGTGAAGCACCACAACATGCACCTCATGTAACACACCACCACATCCACATAGCCAAAAGTAACTAGGTAGTTCCCAGGAGCCACCACAACTCGCATAACATGTATCATACATCAGGTATTATACCTCAAGCCATTACATCCCATACACTAAGGATCCTCAAGCCATTACAACCTATACATGTTACACCTATAATATTCAATAGGAAACTATATCCAGAATATATGTGTGTGGAATAACCAAAATCCATTGCAACCCTCTACACACATATATGGGGAAAACTAACCACCATGTATACCAGCACAAGAAACTACCAAGAGAAGAGAGCGGGGCCAAAGGAGTTAGTCAGCCATCCATCCTCCCACCAAAATATTGGGGAAAACACCCCAAAGGCTTAGAATACCTAGGGTGTCGGTTTCCCTAACCAAAATGGTGGAATAGTGTATAGAAACACAAAAAGTATAGGATATAATATAGCTCACAACCACACTATGGGAATAACCTAGTCTTTGACTCAACTGTAGCTAACATCTCCCAAACTCCCGACTGCCAATGCTAACACTAGATATCCTATAAGTACACAACCATTTAAAGATATATATTAAGTTACATTATCCCTTTTTATCAGTTTCAATTTATGTTAATTAATTATTTAACAATTAATTAACCATTATCAACTCCACATTATATTCCATTACCATTCCAACCAAGATCAATGCCTTCCAGGCATAAACAAACCGAGTCCATAGATTATCATAAATACCACCTCAGCATTTCGTCCCAGCAATATACAACCCCATGGGTTAAACATTCATTCATTTATTAACAACATTATCACTTTCCATATTTCCAATTATTCTAAGAAAACATGCTAAGATACCAAACACAAGGGGCTCAACATGGTGAGTAGATGAACTACCCATCGAGTCTTCGCCACATATAGCAAGAGCGTAGACCCATACAACCTCAAGAATCTAAACACATAAAGAACATGGCATAACCTATGCGTATTTGCCTCTCTTAGAAGGAGGGTAACCAGAACCATCTGTCTCAAGCAGTGGGAAAAGTAAAACAGATAAACAAACAATATGTTCAACAAGAAAACAACTTTAATTTCAATGGGTAAGCCCAGCTTAAACCCATTCCATCACCTCCAGTGTCCTCCCCGACCTCCATATACATAAACCAATGAATCTATCCACTCTAGGAATCAACTTCTTCCAAAAACACTGGGCCTACCTACACCTACATACCACAAAATCACTCTAGGCTCAGCCATCTAAGGCTCAAATCACATCATAAGCAGCAGGAAACAAAAAAAAAAATAGAAACTAGGATCTTGGCCCTAAATAAGGCATTCAACCTTCACACACAATGATCTATCATGGTTCCAAAGCACAAGGCACTTGGAATTTACAACAAGTGGTAAAATCAGGTCCTATAAAGGCATTACATTTATCAAAAAACCAGTTCTTTATTCCATCTTGAATTAACTGATTCATTATCACAAGTTCCAACTAAGTGAAACCTAAGAAACAAGCTTATAAAGCTATAAAAAATTAATTAAACAATTAATTTATCATGCCTTTAATAATTTTATCAACAAGTATCAACATACTTTAGGTTCATCAACCAATTCAGTTAAATATGCATATCTGCATTAATTTTATTATCATCAAATTACAAAAACAACCAGATTCATTAACACGCCTCTTTAAATAGTTATCCAATTAATTAAAATTAATCCCAGATTTAGGTTCTTTACCAATTCTCATCAATAACAACATGATAAACAAGTAAAGAATAGATATCACACTATCTATCAAAACAAGAGGTAATAACATCGCTAAGAAATTGATACCAGTTCTTTAATCTGATTTAAATATTTATTATGTCAATTTCATTGAGATCCAATGTTCTAAAACATGCTAACTCTAATATTTCATGTAAATAAAATAGAGAAGCAAAGAATCCCTTACCTCAAAAAATTTTCAACTTTTTTTTCATGAGAACGGACTAACACAACTTATCACGATCACCTCTCCTACAATGACTGTATCCACCCGAGGACTTTGTGACACCACCATGCCAACCAATAACCAAGAAAGATCCGTTAAAAACATAGAGTTTAAATGACATCACATGGAAAGGATAAATTGGAGGAAATAGATCAAGGAACCCATAAGAATGAAGGTAGAACATACCTTATATTGAAGATGAATAGAAACTTCCTGGTTGCACCAAAACAGGTGGTGCACATACAGCTGGAATAAACTCCAGGGAAAACATGATTCAAGGTCTACAACATAATCACATGACTCCTTAGGTAGGAAATGTTTTGGGTGCCTTATATCAAGAGAAAAGATAATAAATGAACGAAGGTAAGGCCCCCCTGACTTAGAAATATTAAATCTGAGACTCATGGAATATGAAATGGTTTGAATTTCCATTAAAGACAGATCTCAATAAAACCATGAAGTTTGACCAAGTAAAGGCACCCTTACCCTTAGGATAATTTATATAGGAGTTATGGGATTTTAATCGACCTTAAATCTATTACAAAAGTCTTTTAATGTGTTTTATGTCAAGGAAAATGTCAAAGGGGTGAAACTACAAAAATTGGAAAATCAGAGAAAAATGAAATTTTGACAAACTGTTGAAAATGAATCACTGTTGTGAGTCACTGGTGGATGAAATACCAGTGGATGAGTAACCATTAAGTAACTCAGCATTGGATGAGTCACCATTGGGTGACTCAACATTGGATGAGATACCACTGGATGAGTCACCATTGGATGAGTCACCATTGGATGACTCACCGTTGGACGAGTCACCATTGGAGGACTCATCGTTGGATGAGTCACCATTGGATGACTCACCGTTGGATGAATCACCATTGAACAATTCACCACTGGACGAATCAACATTGGAAGATTCACCATTGATGATCTATCTATACGAGTCACCATTGGTGATCTATCGATGCGAGTCACCATTGGTGAGATACTAGTGTGAGTCACCATTCTGACTCACCGTTGTGACTCACCGCTACAACTCACCTTCAGGACTCACCGTCGCGGCCTACCGTCAGCGACCTACTTTCAGAGAACTAGAAATTTGGTAGACTCTTTAAATGAGTCACCTTGACCTCCCATAACACCTTAAACACCATATTTCAATAATGGAATGGACCAAAGAGTTCCAGGCTATTACATCAGATACCTCTCAAACTATTCTCACCCTCAAGAATTGAAAACCTACCCAAAGAGGAAACGAAAAAGCGATTGAACAACCACCCTGCAAGATACCTCTCAAGGCTCTCATCACCAAAGGATTTCAATTGCTTTAGAAAAGGAACAATTAAAAACCATGTGAAAACCGCAACCATCTCCTAACCACTCTCCTGGGGGAGATACCTCTCAAAAGAGAGATCAAGACACAACAAGCAATAATAGAAGTCCATATCATAAACAGAAAGGGCCTAAAATGTTCAAATGAAAAAAATTATAAGAGATCTAAATATCAAATAGCTTGGGGTACTGAATGCGTATCTGCGACACACGTTCCCAGGTACTATCCTCCACACCACCGTATTTCCACAAGACATGAACCAAGGGGTTAACATTCCCACACAACACCTTATCCTTGCAGTCTTGGATCTCTACAATCCACTCCTCGAAGGCCGCATGATCTTCAACGTCGATCTTTCCCCAATTGATGATGTTAGAGTTGTCATAAAGTTAATGAAGGAGCTATGACACATGAAAAACATCGTGTATCCATCTCATCTGGGGGGTAAGTTCTACTCGATACGCCATGACTCCAACACAAGACAACACCTCAAAATACACAAAAAACTAGGGATAAAACTTACTTCCATGACCAAACATTCGCTTCCCACAGCTGGGAGTCACCTTCAGAAACACGTGATCCCCAACGCCAAACTACAGAGGCCTCCTCCTATGATCTTCATAGGACTTATGATGATATTTTGTTGCCTTCATCCACTTGAAAATCATCCAAACTATCTCCATTGTACTCTTTAATAGTTCCAGCTTGAGAATTGCTGACTCTCTAACCCCATTCCAACAAAAAAGAGAATGGAAAGTTCATCCATATAAGGATTCAAATGACGCCATACTGATGGTGGAGTGGAAACTATTATTTTAAGAGAACTCTACCAAGGGAAAGTGCCTCATCCACGAACCTACAAAATCTAGGACACAAGAACACAAAATGTCTTCATGATTCTAGATGGTACACTTTGTTTGACCATCCATCTATGGATGAAAAGTAGTGATAAGACATAGCTGAGAACTAAAATCCTGCTGAAGACCTCTCCACACCCTTGAGGTAAAATAAGGATCTCGATCAGACATGATCATCCTCAATACTCTGTGGAGCCTTACCACCTCCTCTAGATATTTCCTTGACAAAACCTCCACTGAACTTGACTACTTGATTTCTACTAAGTAGGATGATTTCATAAAATGATCCCATACTATCCATATAACACCATAAACTCCCTAATATTGAGGTAAACCAGTAACAAAGTCCATCGATATGTACTCCCACTTCCACTAAGAAACATCTAACAGATGGAGAAAACCACTGAGTACGTGATGTTTGACTTTCACCTTCTAGCAGACCAAACATTGAGACATGAACTCTAAAACTACACACTTCAAAACAGGCCACCAAAACTGACTCCTCAAAGCTTGGTACATCTTTATCACTTTAGGATTTACCACTAAGAGTGAACTATGGAACTCTCTAAGAACCATATCATGCATCACCAAAGGAATAAAAATCCTTTCATAAAACAACACCTAGTGTTGTTCATCCTCAGACCAACCATCAGGGGACTCACCACAAATAACTTGATCTCTCTAAACATCAACCTCATGATCCCCCAAATGGGACTCTTACACCTGTTGCACCAAATATGACTATACCATCATCTAAAAAAGACAACCTATTCCCCCAACTCCTCCCATATCCAGATTTAATGCTGAAAGTTCTTCTATCACTCTCCAAGAATCACCTGATTCACACATTTCATCAATATGTGAATTCCTACTTAATAATTGGCTACAACATTCCCCTTTTTAGGCGTATATGAAATTTCAAATTCGTAATCTAGTAATATCTACATCCATCAATGCTATTGAAATTTCAAGTCACACTGGGAGAAAACATACTTCAGGCTCTTATGATAGGTGAATACCACAAAACACTCACTAATGAGATAATGTCTCCACAACTTTGGGGAAAACACCACTACTTACAACTCGAGATCATGGGTGGCATAATTATGTTTGTTGGGATGAAAATTTTGAGACCCATAATAAATGAATGATCTTTACTACATCATAACAAAACCTAACCCTATATGCGAATCATCACAGAAAACCTCAAACTAAACTCCTTCTTTCGCCAGACAAAGAATAGGAGCACTAAACAAATTCTCTTTCAGATACTCTAAAGTATCCTAACACTAATAAGTCTATAGGAAAACCTAATTATTTATGGTAAACACTGTTAGAGGAGTCACAATGTAAGATAAATTGGCTAAAAACCTTCTGTAATATCCTACAAGACCAAGGAAACTTTGTACCTATGCTACTATCTTAGGGGCTTCCCAAGATACAAATGCTTCTATCTTTGATGTGTCCGAAACTACTCCCTATTGATACAAAACATGTACCAAAAAAAGGAATTCTCAATCCTAAAACTCACACTTAGATAGATTACCAAATAGCTGATATCAATGAAGAACTCCCAAAATAGAACACAGATGCTTTGCATGCTCCTCCTCAAACGTGAAGTACACTATGCTGCTGTAGATTAAAACCACCATGAACTTATATATGAACTCATAGAAAACAACGTTCATCAACCCCATGAACACATCTAGATAATTCCTCACATTGAACAACATCACAATGAACTCATAATGCCCATGATGAAAATGGAAATCAATCTTAGAGATATCCTCATCCTTCACACACATATGATGATATCCTAACCGCAAATAGATCTTCAAGAACCAACTTGCACCCTTCAATTGATCGAATATATCATCAATCCATAGAAGAGGATAACAGTTATTTACTGTCACTTGGTTCAAGTGATGATAATCAACACACAACTGCAAACTTCCATCAGCCTTCTTCATGAACAAAATTGGTGCACCCCATGGTGACACACTCAGCTGAACAAAACCACACTACAACAGAACATTGAGCTGTATATGCATCTCTCACAACTTAGAAGATGCTATACTATATAGATATATCGACATAGGAGTTGTGACTAGTTGTAGCTCGATCTAAAACTTGATCTCCCATCGAGGGGGTAATGCTACAACCTCTTCTAGAAAGACATCATGGTACTCTTCTATGACCCTGGAAAACACTGACTTCTGAAACTTTGACAAACTCAACATGATCTCAGTCATCAAGGATGACAAGGAAGGAACACACCTCTGACCCGTCTGAGGGTCTCGCTCACCAACAAACACTGCTGTATCTCTATCTGAATCAAAGAATGAAACCTGAATCTTGAAGAAATCTATGATATCTTTCACCAAATACAACCAATCCATGCTGAGGATTACATCATATCGTTGTATCCGTAAATATAGGAAATCTACCCAATAGCGGTGCTACCCCATCACTAGGTCACAATCTCTACATACTTCAAACAAGTCAGCTCGACCTCCAACTAGTGTAGTCAAATACAAGGGCACTAGAAGCCTCTCTACCTCAAGTCCCAAGGCATGGAAAAGGAAAGGTGATATAAAGGAGTGAGTTTCTCTTGAATCAAACAAGAAATGCACCCATGTAGAAAATAAGAAAAGGTTACCTTGAACAATATCTGGCTTGCTTGGTGCTAGAAATACTAATGCATGAAGTTGACCACGACCTACTACACGACCTCTTTAACCCTACCGACGACTACCTCCATGGTTATGCTATGATCTTTGAGGATGGGGAGCATACCAGGGCTATCCTCTTCTTGACCCATCTGCTCTCTACTGATCCCAAGATGGTGCAAATTACTGCTGCTGCCTCGGCTAGAACTTCCTCAACATAGGAACCTAGAGCGGAACACCTGAAACATGCTGACTGCTCAGAACGGTCAGGCACTTATTCCACTGATGGACTCATCCTCCATAAGAGAAATAAGTTCCTAATCCATTAGCATAGGCCTGAGATCTACTGCCCCAAGATAAATGAGTCATTGAGTGATGGGACCTACCCCCGACCAAATAGAAACTCCTCTACCCTGAAAACCGAGAACCCCAAAACACAACTCTACTTCATGATGAATTCTGATAACTCCCCTATCATGAAAATCTAGTTCTAGCTAACATTCCCTCGACAACCTCTTACCTTTACTATACCTTGAGATATGTCTTCAACATAAATGGGGTGATCTGGCGCTAGATCTTTGGACATAAAGCCTCCTCAAAATGCTTCGCCCTGACCTCCTCATCTGGAAATAGGTCTGAAACATATTACAGAAGGTTCCTAAAATGGATCCCGAACTCTTGCACATTGGAGATCCCCTACTGATGGGTAAGCAAATCCTGACGACTGGACTCATTCACGGTCGAAGACATAAACTTACCTATGAACTACTCCCGAAACCTCTACCATTAGACTGCCAAATCCTCACGATCCCATAGGAACAAGAACCACCACTACCTCACTGCCCCATAAAACATCATCACAACCAATGATACCCAATTCTCCTTCTAAGCATGAATCAAACTGAAATATATCTCAACCTCTTTCAAATAGTCTTCTATGAATTCATCTGAAACATATCCCTCGTACTTCTACAAATTATGGCACTGAAATTATTGGAGTTTCCTCCTCCAAGTTTCATCATCTTTAACCTCTACTATGCGGTGATCTACTGGCACAACCTGCTGGAAATATTCTGTGTGAACCTGATGAGGACATCTAATAGAAGAAATAACTACAAAATAAAAAATAATTAGAGCTCCTAAAACTATAATATGGAATATTTTAACCTTTATTAATTGTTTTCTTTATTCATTTTTGGTTAAACTATCCCAAGATCTACCCATTCAAACATAGGAATAAAGAAGAATGATGCAAGATCCTTTCTTAGGTTTCTACCCTATAACTAGTATCACCTCATTTAGTAGCCACTACAAACTTAAAGGTACATGCATCAGATCACAAGGGGACCTAAATACCCATATATCAGCTGGTCTCCCATGTTTACAGTGCTTTCTAAACTGAGATGATTCCATTTCCATACCAACCCATGCAAACTCACCAGTGCCTAACTCCAAACTCCATATTATCCCTCAACTAGACCTCTGATACCAATATGTCATGATCCCCTCCCCACAAAGATTACCCCTCCTGGGAAAAAATGGGATTAGAGAGATAGTGACCCCCGAGTACCACCTCCAGTAGGCCCCGAGTTGGGGACTAGCACCGAGGGTATAGTAAACACACAAATGGGAGGCATTACCCTCTACGAGAACACATGAAAAAGAGAGAGATAATATATACACTAACCAACTTCTGATCAGACTAAAAAGTAAAAGAAAACCAAGTGAACATATATAATTTCATGCAAGAACTACTAAAACTCAAAGGGAAAACTACAAGTACCAAAATAAAGTAAAATGAAAGCGACTAGGAAGCCCAAACAAATCCTACAAACCCCAAGATAGTAGTAACCAACATGACCTCCAACTTGCTCCAAGTGACCTGAAAAGTAGTTTATGTAACATAGGGTGATTATAACAGTATAATTAGTAGGATACCCTCTGGAGACTCGTGTGAAAAAGTAAAGAAAGAATGCTAAATCACAATGAATAACAAGTGAAACTAACTCGTCACCTAAACATGTATACTATGTTCCCAGCCTCACCATGGATACTATCAAAAAGTATCACATACAAGAGTATATAATATAATAAATAATATCAAGGGTACCCTACTACCACTTCCCCACTAGTTTTCCACTTTTCCCCAACATCGCACGTCCTGAGAATCTTTCTCTAAACGGCTAGCCCGAAGATACCTGGGTGAAGCATCACAACATGCACCTCATGCAACACACCACCAAATACACATAGAAAAAAGTAACTAGGTAGTTTTTGGGATGCATCATATATCGCATAACATGTATCATACATTGGGTATTTTACCTGAAGCTATTACAACCCATACACTGAGTAAGGATCCTCAAGCCACCACAACCTATACACATTACACCTATAGTAGTCCATAAGAAACTATATCCAGAATATATGTGTGTGAAATAACCACAAGCTATTAAAACCCTCTACACACATATATTAGGAAGACTAACTACCGTGCATACCATCACAAGTAACTACCAAGAGAAGAGAGTAGGGCCAAACGGGGTAGTCATCCATCCATCCTCCCACCAGAATGTTGGGGAAAACACCCCCAGGGTTCAGAATCCCCGGGGTGTTAGTTGACCTAACTGACAGGATGAAGCAGTGTATAGAAACATAAAAAGTATAGGATATAATATATCTCACAACCACACTATGGGCATAACTTAGTCTTAGACTCAACTGCAACTAACGTCTCATGGACTCCCGATTTCCACTGCTAAGACTAGATATCCTATAAGCACAAAACCATTTAAAGATCTATATTAAGTTACTTTATCCCTTTTTATCAATTTAAATTTACATCAAGTAATTATTTAACCATTAATTAACCATTATCAATTCCAAACTACATTCCATTACCATTCCATCCAAGATCCATGCCCTCCGAGCATAACCAAACCGAGTCCACAGATTCTCAGAAATACTAACTCATCATTGCATCCCATCAAGCTCTAACCCCATGGGTTAAACATTCAATAATTTATTAACAGCATTATTAGTTTCTATATTTCTAAGTATTCTAAGAAAACATGCTAAGCTACAAAATATAAGGGGCTCAACACAGTGAGTATATGAACTACCCATTAAGTCTTCACCACATATAGCAGGAGTGTAGACCCATCTAACCTTGAGAATATAAACACGAAAAGTACATGAAATACCACACACATCTTCACCTCTCTTGGAAGGATGGTAACCAGAACCATCTGACTCAAGAAGTGGGTAAATTAAAATAGATAAATAATTAACAGGTTCAATAAGAAACCGACTTTCATTTCAACGGGTAAGCCTAGATTCAACCTGTTTCATCACCTCCAGTTTCCAACTCGACACCCATATGAATAAACCGATGCATCTTTCCACTCTAGGCATCAACTTCTACCAAAACCACTGGGCCTCCCTTCTCCCACATATCACAACATCCCTCTAGGCTCAGCCATCCCAAGCTCACATCACATTACAAGAAGAAGGAAACAATCAAATCTAGAAATTGGGATCTTGGCCCTAAACAATGAATTCAACCTTCACACACAACAAGCTATCATGGATCCAAAGAAAAAGGAACTTGGAATTTACAACAAGTGGGAACCTCAGGACTTACAAAGTCATTACATTTATCAAACAATTTGTTCTTTATTCCATCTTGAATTAACCGATTCATTTTCATAGGTTCTAACTACGAGAAACCAAAAAAAAAATATTCTCAAGCTATCAAAAATTAATTAAAAAATTAATTTATCACGACTTTAATACTTTTATCAACAATCATCAACATGATTCAGGTTCATCAAATAATTCAGTTAAATATACATATCTACATCAATTTTATTATCATCAAATTACAACAACAACTAAATTCATTAAGATGCCTTTTAAACATTTATCCAATTAATTACAATTAATCCCAACTTTACATTATTTACCAATTCTCATCAAGAATGACATTATAAACAAGAAAAGCATAGATATCACAATATCTATCAAAATAAGATGCAATAATATCGCTAAGCAATTGATACCAATTCTTTAATTGGGTTCAAATATTTATTATGTCAATTTCATTGTAATATAAAGGGATAAAACATGATAACTCTATGATTTCATGTAAATAAAATAGAGGATAAATAAATCCACTAACTCAAAAGTTTTCTTATGTTATTTTCACAAGAATGGACCAATACAACGAATCACGATCACTTCTCCCGTAATGAATGCATCCCCCTGAGGATGCTGCGAGACCACTATGCTAACCAATAACTAAGAAAGCTCTATTAGAAACATGGAGATTAAATTTCATCATATGGAAAGAGGAAATATGAGGAAAAATATCAAGGAACCCATAATAATAGAGGTAGAACATATGTTATATCTAATATGAATCGACACTTCCTAGTTGCACCAAAACAGGGGGTTCACATGTTGCAGGAAGAAACTTCACAGAAAACATGATCCAGGTTCTACAAAAAAATTTAATGACTCCTTGGGAAGGAAATTTTATGGGTGCCTCTTACCAATAGAAAGGAGAAGGAATGAATGAAGGGAAGTCCCCTGTCTTATAAATATTATATTCGAGACTCATGGAATATGAAATGGTTTGAATTTCCATTAAATCTAGATCTCAACAAAACCACACAGTTTGATAAAGTAAAGTAACCCGTACCCTTATAAAAATTTAGATAGGAGTTATGAGATTTGAATCATCCTTAAATACCTTAAAACAAGGATTTGAATACATTTTTCATCAAGGAAAACATAAAAGGGGTGAAACTACAACAAATAGAATACTAGAGAAAACTGAAATTTTGAAAAAATATTGGAAATGACTCATCGTTGGGTGAGTCACCATTGTGAGTCACCAGTGGATGAGCTATTGGTGGATGATTTACCATTGGGCGACTCACCGTTGGATGAGCTACCATTGGATGACTCACCATTGGATGAGTCATCATTGGATGACTCACCATTAGACGATTCACTGTTGGATGACTCACTGTTAGAAGAGTCCCTGTTGGATGACTCACTGTTGGATGAGTCACCGTTGGTGAGCTACTGGTGCGAGTCACCGTTGGTGAGTTACCAACATGAGTCACCTTTGGAGAGCTACCGGTGCGAGTCACCATTCTGAATCACTACTGTGACTCACCACTACGACTCATCGTTAGGAATCTACGTCGCGACCTACCATTGGAGAACTGTAAATTTCAAAAACTCTTGAAACGAGTCACCTTGACCTCCCATAACACCTTAAACACTATATTTCAACAAAGGAATGGACTGGAGAGGTCTGGGACATTACATTGCAGGCTAAAAATCAAGGGATATCATACAATATGATATCTTTATTTTAGTATATTTCCAAAAATCTTCCACTTACATCAAAATTCCATAAGGACTATATAAAATAACATCAAAACTATTTGTGAATCCATCCAAACTCTTTTGGATATAGTTTATAAAACTATCTTCATTTTGGAAGAAAAATTTGTTTAAAATTTAATCCTTATTTTAAGGCCTAATTGCATGACCCTATGAGCCTTTGTAGCATTGATAAAAAATATGAAATCCTAATTTTACATATATAAGCAAATAACAATCTCTAGGAAAACAACAGTGCTACTCAATATACAAAGAGCTGTGGTGTGATCTTGATCAAACATACTCATATCTCTATATGAACATGTCCACTACAAGATGTTTTATATATATCATATTCATACATATATAATATTTTTTCCATGACATCGAGTGATCACTATACATGGAACATGTCAATATAGTATAAGTTTTCTCAAACATTCATGATTCTTCGAAATAGATTGCTCAAGTTAATTAATACATCACATGACATTCATCGAGTAGATAAAAAAACCACATGTACCTCATCCAAGTAGCTGAGAACATTACATATCACTTAACTAAGCATGACCATGAATTCAATCAGTATAATTCAATCAAGGGACCGAATTCATATTCTATCCATACAGGTGGAAAAAACCTATATTGGTTAAGATCTAAACAAAATACTAAATTAACCCTTGATTAACTAAGCCTCAAGGCTTTCGTAAGAAATGTATCAAAGTATGAAGTTTCTCATGATAGATATCTCACTAACCTCAGGTAATTGAGATTCATAATAAGTATACACCCCTAAGTATATTAACGATCATATTCAATTCCATGTGATATAATTTGACAGGCCAGTCCAAATAATAAGTCTCGACTTTTTATCTCATGAGTTTATTTTTCGTATATCATATGAAATTTTTTGTATCGATTTAAAGATTATACTAACAATAATATTAACATATAATAACACCCCATAATACTATGTGATGATCATCGAATAGGGAAAACTTAAATTCATACTTTGAGGGGATATTAACATTCTAATTTTCATGTAATATAAATTGAAACACACATGAATAAATGATAAAAAAATATTGACTTTATTATAAAATCATGATGCATTTTACAATAATTACATCCAATATCTTATGTATCTTATAGAAAGATATCCAACATATTTCTCATGATTTTTCTGTGGTAATGGTTTCATCAATAGATTTGCTACATTCTCTTATATAGACACCCAACTGATCTTTACATTACCCTCTCAATGATCTCTCGAATGATATGGTACTTGCGAAGGATGTGTTTGGTCCTTTGGTGAGATTGAAGTTCCTTGGCCTGAATAATATCTTCATTGTTATAGTAAATCCTGATTTCTCCTTCAATGCTAGGAACTATCCCAAGTTCATAAATGAAATTCTTGATCTAAACATATTCCTTCACAACATATTATACAACAATGCACTCTACCTGTATTATCAATCCTACTATGGTGGGTTGTTTGGAACTCTTCCAACTGATAGCTCCATTGTTTAGAAAAAACATGGAACCAGATTGATACCTCATATCATCCTTTTCATATTGGAAACTAGCATTAGCATAACCCTTACAATGATCTCATCCCTCCTCTAAAGACTAAGAATATATCCTTATTCTTATAAACTTAAAGATGTTCTTCACTACAATCCATTGACTCTCATCTAGATTGGATTGATATCCAATTGTAATGATCACAATATAAGTGACATTGTTTTGAGTACACAACATGACATACATGATAAATCCTATGACACATGAATAAGGAATCCTATCCATTATTTATAACTCTTTAGAAAGATCTTGAATCTTTCTAAGATTTGTGCCATGTAACACTGATAAATATCCCCTTTTGGAGTTCTCTATACCAAACCACATTATCAATTTATCAATATATGAGTTCTATATTATGAAAATACACCTCTTAGTTCTATATATATATATATTCATACCCATTATGTAGGCCTCTTCACCTATGTCTTTCATCAAGAATAATTTTTTCCAACCACATTTTATAAAGTCTAAAGATGGAAAATCATTTCCGATAAGGAGTATGTCATCCATATACAATATCAAAAATAACACCACACTCCAACTAATACTCTTGTATATAATATAATCATTGATATTATTGATGAAACCAAACTCTTTTATTGTATCATCAAACTTGATATTCCAATCTCAAGATGTTTGCATTAACTTTCAAACCCAATAGACTCATTTTACACTATAAAACCTTCGAGCTATATCATATATACCTCCTCAACTAAATTCATGTTAAGGAAAAATATTTTGAAATTCATTTGATATATCTCATAATCATAATGAGCTACTATGATAAGAGATATTAGAATGAACTTTATTATCACAATTCGTAAAAATGTTTCTTCATAGTCAAAACCATGATTTTTTTTCATATAAAAAATATACTTGCACCCTATGGGTCTTACCACTAAGGTGAATACACTAAGTTCCAAACTTGGTTAGTGTATATGAATTCCATTTTGTTAGGTCCGAATGGATACGATGAAGATGAATGCACAATAGGGGGTGAATTTTTTTTAGAAACTTTGACATATTCAGATCACCTATCTTATTATGCAGTGAAACTTACCTTCTCTCTTAAAGAAGAGTGGGAAAAAAAATAAATAAGGACAAAAACACATTGATATATAGTGGTTCAGGGCACAAAGATCCTCTAGTCCACTCCACCGATGGTATGATCCATGAGCTTGGTGATTTTAACTAGTAGGTCCTCTTATCCAGAGACCTATTAAAAAAACAACCGAGTTCAGGAAGTTGACACCTCACAAGGCTTTTATAGCTACTTCTGAATATTTTGTAAAGAACAAAAAAATACACACCTTAGTAAAAGAAGCTAACAATTTACCAAAACTGAGTCCAAGTAGCTAAAACTTCAATAAATCAATAGAGAATGATTTGATTGAGAAAATAGGGTTTACTTCACAATTGCAGAAACAATTGACATATGTATTCAAATATTCAATAATTCTCAGTAGTAAATAGATATTCAACATTGAATATGATTTATTTAAATAGTGATAGAGAAAACACTAGATAGATATGTAAACATGTATGTATCTCTAACAAATGCTTCTTTGATCATGAAAAAGAAGATGTAACAATAAGATGCAGAAATAACGATGACAACAATAATGAGTCAATTAGATAGATCAAAACATATATGACTTCAAAGTGTATCTCTGAAAAAAATGACACACTTTTTGTTTTTAAACTTAGTTTTACATTATGTATATTTCTATTGTATATATATCCTCTCATTTTTTCTCCGATGAATATTGTATCCATATTTATACTGCAAGTTAAATAGTTCCAAGTTAAACTAGCTCCAAAAATATCAGAAAATAAATTTGAATATTTTAATTCAGGATCATTCAAGAGAGTTGTAACTTTATATAATAATAGAAATAATATATTCCATTTAATGTGAGCCTTTGAATTGGTCATAAAATAAATTTGGATAGATATTTACTTTTGGAGAAACCATTGCAGAAATCATGGATAATATCTCAAAATTAAAACACCGTCATTGAATAGTAAAACTTAGGGTTCCTTTATGTAATGACAAAATAAAAACATACGATTGATAATATATGGTTGTTCACAAATGTAGGGTTGATAAACCACACTTTACTTTTCTCAAATGCAGGGCTTCTTCCAAGATTAGGGTTTATAAACCATGATTTTCCAACAATATGGGGCACATGATCCATACGTGTTATTTCAAACATAGGGTTACTAAACCATACATTACGCTTTACGAACGTAGGGTATGAATAGTGTTTCCAGAACACTTTCAAACATGTTCATAATATTTTATAAAATATTTCCCATAGCTCAATGACTTGAATATATTTATAGACTAAATATTCAAATGAATATCATATTCCTAAAATTAAATTCAAAGAAACTTTATTAGTAACATAAATGTGGGAGTTTGTGTATATCAAAACTAAAAATAAATTAACAAAATTATTTAATTAACACATGCTCAACAATATCCACCTTTTTGATGATCACAAAACCCATAACAAAATTCATTAAATTAAGAATGAAAATTTAGAAGAAGAAATTTATATAACCATAAATAAATTAAAAACACATTTACCCCCCTTTAATATATATTTCTTATAAAGTTTATTGATAATTTTTTTCAAATATTTCTACATATATAGAATTCTATACTTCTCCTCATATATAAAATTCTCTCAAAATTTAACAGCATTTCTCATATCTATAATATCTATAAAAATTTCTCTATATATAAGCTTCTAAACTTCCCCTCCATGATGATAAACATGAAAACTAAAACTATAAACTTCTCCCCATTTTTGTGAAATCAAAAATAAAAAAAATAAAAGTAGTATAATAAATCCCCACTAAATTCATGATTCCTTAAAAAGATATATATAAACTATTATTTTTAATGAATAAAAAATGAACATTTTCTAATAACATACCCTAAGTCATAGAATATAAGATATTCAAGGAATTAAAAATATTAAAAATATTTTTAATTTTTTCATAAGTCATATTTAAAAAAATTATTTATTGCTTATAGTAATAGGACAATTTATGTAATGATATAATAAAATATTAAGTACATGATTATGTACAATAACTATTAAAACTATAAACTTTTAAAAAGAAAATATGAAACAACTTATGTCACATATTATTACTGAAAAATATAATAAAAAAGGATATATATAATATTTATTTTAAATAATCTATAGAAAATAAAATTAGAATGTTATGAAGGTTTAGACAGTACATATGAATTATCTAAGCTTAGAATTTTTTCACTTAAAATAGCTAAAAATCTTGAAAGTTCCTCTATTCTTATTTAAACATATGTTGTTATTTAATATATCAAGGAAGAAAAACATTGTTCAACCAAGAACACTTTTAACTTATCAAGATATAACTTAGTAATAACTTCTCTTCTGAGCAACTCCATTTGATTTAAAATTTCCATTTTAAAAGATTCAAATTATTCTTTTAAGATTGAACTTTTTTTACATCCTGATATTCTCTTTGAAGGTATTCATAAAAATTTCTAGATGAATTTAGATCATCATATAACTTCACTTTTTCTTAATTCAAGGTACTGACTTTGAATAGAATCTTTTCATAAGATATTTGAGATGAAGAGACTTCCATTTCTTTAGAACCATGAGTTTACATATTTCTTTCATAAGAAATTCCCAATCCTTAACTTACAAAACTAAATTTTCTAAATAAGGACTACCTTTTCCCGTTTTGTGAAAAAGAAATTCTTATGAACTTGAAGTACTTGATCACTTCATCTTGCTGTGATTTTTTTTCATAAGTCTTTGAAAAAGATATTTCAAAGAAGATAGATACATAATTTAAAATGTTTCAAGAATAAGGTTCTAGGGTTTTAAAAATAAAATGTTACATTTTGTTCTAACAAATTTTAGATGATTCTTAACATTATCGAGTTAAAAAATAAATAATAATCATTATAGATTTTAATTTTTGAAAATTTTTTTTTATAAAATAAATATTTTCTTTAAATGTTATATAAAAGAATGAATAAAAAATTAAAAATAAAATGAACTTTTTTTGAATATTTTAACAACTTTATTTAATGGGTAAGAAAAAATATCGTCCCTATATAAAGCAGTTAATGTAATATATATAAGAAATAATAATAAAATAATTCTTATATTATAGATTCTGGTTCTAAAGATATTTCTTTTGATAACTAACTACTTCAGAGTTGATCAATCCTCTAAGATCAAGATTTACATATACTAAACAGAAAAAAAAACTTCTTGATTTAATGATGAAGATCAGTGGTGTATTCCTATAAAAAATCAAATACAAGTTTCTTTTGGTACCCATATGCTTCTAGGTCTGGTAGTGTTAGAAATTAAATTTTTAGGTAACCAAATTTTTTTATTTTGAGTAGGGATTCTACTATTCAAGTTAAATAATTATTTTGAACAATAAAAATTTTGAACACTATAAATTTGAGGTTTTTTAAAATAAAAATAATTATCATAATTTACGTTAATACAAAAATAAAATCATTTAATGGTTGACATGATTTTTATTTTTGAACCAAGAACAAAATAATTTCTATATACCTTTAGTCTTTCACCATTTCTTCATATTCCAAGTTTTCCTTTATGAATTTTATTTTTACCAAGGATTTAATTTTATTAATTTTCTCTTTTTATCAATATACTAGAAGCATGTTTTTAAAGTATCAACTTTAATAAAAAATTATTTAATTTTATTTTCATGCAGATCATAAGATTTTTTTGAAGAATTTGATTTTAAATCCATGATTTGTTTTGATAATCTTTCTTTCTCTAATAGAATAAAATCATAATATTTTCTGATTTTTCTATGATATTTCTTTAATGATTCATATTTATCTTGTAGCATAAATTAATACCTATTAACTCATCATAAGAAAGTTTTTTACAATAAGATTTTTGAGAGTAAGAATATTGTACCTAATCAGTATGAGCCATAAGAAATACCATTTATCTTTTATTCTCAGTCTCAAAATCTATAGAAGATCCAGAAAAATCACTCCAAGTATCCTTTATAATTTTCTTTCCTTTTCTCTTATAGTCAAATTTTCTTTAAGCTTTAAGAAAAGGACATTTATCCTTTGTATAACCTTTTTATTTTTATTCACAAAAACTACTTTATTTAGTACCATTTTTTTCTTATTTTACATTTTTTTTGAATCTTTTAACAAGTTATAATAAATATTCATCTAAATTTGGATGACTTGAATTAGATGATTCATCCATAGTAGTTTTGAGAGTAGCTTCTTCATGTTTGATATTCTTTTCAACTTAAACCTACATCTCTACTTTATACATCATTAAATTCCCAATCAATTACTTTATAGATATTTTTTTATTGGTGTAGATTGATGTATAACTATAGATATTTCATTCCACTTAGAAGGTAGTACACTGAGTACTCTTAATGCTTGATATGATTGTGAAATTGTATATTCCAAAGAAGTAATATTATTAACAATTTCTATCAATATTCTATTCCTTTGAGTGATATTTTTATCCTCATACATTCTGAAAGTATCAAACTTTAGTTTTACAATACTATACCTGAATTGTATAATATTGTCAATTCCTTCATATGCAGCAAAAATCGTCTGCCACATCACATATACATTAGGACATTGAGATACTATATTGAACTCATCATTTCCTAAACCACATACAATAGAATTCATTGCTCTTAAATTGAGATCATATTCTATTTCTTGACCATCATTCCAATCTTTCAAATCTTCCTTATTAATTTCATAAGTCTTAACAACCTTTAAATAAACCCTTATTCCAAGATTTTTTAGACAAGTAATCATAAAGGATTTCCACCATCCATAATTATCACCATTAAAGTAAGGAGAAAAAATCATCAACATAACTTCTTTAGAATCAATCATTTCAAGATGTATTTGTACTAATAATTAACTCATACTTGTTAGAGCTAGTAAATATTATTTATTTTGAACAAGATTATAATTTTTTTGAATCACTTTGTTAAAATTAGAATACTCTACAAATAGAGCACAAATTCTTATTGATATCAGATAGAATAAAGATAATTTTCAAGAAGAAAATATATAGGTAGAGCCCTGCCTTTGATACCACTTGTTAGAATAGAATGTTTATGATGAAGAATAATACACAAGAGGGGGTGAATTTTATTTTTCAAAAACATTGATAGCTTCAGATCACCTATCTTGTTATACAGTGAACCTTACCTTATCTCTTAAATATGAGTGAGTAGAAGAAATAAATAAGAAGAAGAACATGGTAATATATAGTGGTTTAGGTAACAAAGATCCCCTACTCCACTCTTCTAGTTATCTACTCTACAAACTTGGTGATTTTCACTAATAGGTTATATTATCCAAAAAACTATTAAACAAAAAAACTGAGTTCAAGAAGTTGACACCTTATAAGGATTTTATAGGGCCTTCTGGTTCTTTTACAAGGAACCAAAAATCCACAGCTTAGTATAAGAAGTAGAAACTTTACCAGGACTGAGTCCAAGCAGAAAAAACTTCAATAAATCAATAAATATTTATTTGATTTAGAAAATAGGTTATACTTCATAGTTTTAGTATCAACTGAAAGATGTATTCAGATCTTAAATAATGATCAGAAACAAATAGATCTTCAATATTTCACAGGATTTCTTCAAAAAACGATAGAGAATATACTAGAAAGATATGTAAAAATGTATGTATCTTTGAAAAATGATTCATTGATGTTGTAGAAGAATATGTAACAAGAAGATGCAACAATACTGACAAAATTAATAGTGAGTCGATCAGATAGATCAGAACATGTATATCTCCAAAGTGTATCTCTGAAGTAAATGACACACTTTTTGTTTTCAAACAAAGTTTTCCCTTATACATATTTTTGTTGTATATATCTCCTCTTATTTTTTATTCTATGAAGATTATATCTATAATTATACTATAGGTCAAACAACTCTAGGTCAAAACAACTCTAGAAATATCACACTATAAAATTGAATATTTGAATTCAGAATCATTGAAGAGAGTCATAACTTCCCATAATAATATAAATTATTTATTCTATTGAATGAAACACTTTGAATCAATCATAAAATAACTTTGAATAGATATTTACTTCTGGAGAAACTATTGACGAAATCATGGATAATATCTTGAAATTAAAACTCTATCATTGAATAGTCAAACGTAGGGTTCCTTCACATAATGAAAAAAATTCAAACATGGGGTTGAAAACATATGGTTGTTAAAAAATGTAGGGTTGATAAACCACACTTTCATTTTCTCAAATATAGGGTTTCTTCCAAATGTAGGGTTTCTTCCAAACGTAGGGTTTCTGAACCATAATTTTCCAATAATGTCGGGTATATGATCCCTATGTGTTATTTCAAACATAGGTTTGTTGAACCATACATTACACTTTACGAACATAGGGTATGAACAGTGTTTTCTGAATACTTTCAAACACATTCAGAATATTTAAAAATATATTTACCACAAATCAATGAATTGAATATATTTCTAGAATAAATATTCTAACAAATATCATCTTTCCAAAATTTAGTTAAAAGAAACTTCATTAGTAACATAAATGTGGGCATTTGTGAGCATCAAAAAAAAAATTAAAGAAATTTTTGAATCAACACATGCTCAACACAATTTAGATTTCATGTATTTGAACAATTTCTTAGAATCTGAACTCTCAATGGCCCCATGATAGGTAGTAGGTTCATCACCTATGAACATTACTTCATAATTATTATCCATAAGAAATCCATATATATTAGGCTCCCAAAGAATCCTACTAGACCTTTTAGGTTCTTATGTAACTTGATTTGGTTCTTCTTCCACAAAACTTTGTGGAACTGACTCAACTTCCATCATAGGAACACTTATTTTTTGCTAGTATTGATGTTTTCCAAGTTCAAATTTCTTCCACTAACTACTCAATTAATATTAAATCTCAAGGAATTTAACAAAATGGGACAAAAAAACTTTATAATATATAGGATTATAGAAATAATATATTTTATGGTGTATTTATGATTGCTTTATATGAAACATAGTTAAGTAGGAATGTAACCGTTTGCAGAGCATACCCCCAAAATGAAATATGAAGGTCACACTGACTCATCATCGATCAAACCATGTCCAATAGGTTATGATTCCTCCTCCCAATTACACAATTCCACTATGGTGTTCTAATAGGATTGATCTATAGAGTAATTCTACTATCTCTTAGATGATTAGTGAATTACCAACTCAAGTATTCACCACCTATATATGATTGGATAATCTTAATACTTTCACACAATTGATTTTGAAATTTGTTCTAAAACTCTTTAAAAATTTAAAAAATTTCATACTTGTGTCTCATCATAAACACATAACTATACTGACTAAATTCATCAATAAATGTTATAAATTATCTAAACCCATGACCTACTCGTGTACTCATTGACCCAAATACATCATTTGAAGATCAAAAAGCATATTTATTTTAAATAAAATGTTATTTTTTATTTCTTGTTTCCATATTGAGAATTATTTTCATACCTCCCATGTTCCCCATGTGGTATTAATTTCCATGTGCTTTATTACACCATTTTTCTTATGTGATGGATGATTTTTCTATTCTTAGTTGGGCCTATTCCTTTGGGCCTTTATTTTTTGGACTTGTTTTAGGCGATTGGTTGTCATGCTTCCTCTAACTTTCTTTCTATAGCCCGATCTTGCGCTCCTCAGGGGAGTGTTCCATGGCCATTGATTAAGAAGGATGAATGACTCATGTAGGAATTTGTTCTTTCACACTATGCATGTTTGTGGTCTATATTTGGGGTGATCCATTTCCTCTACCTTACCTCTATTTTTTGTTCTTTTTGGGGATGTGTTTGTTTGAATTTTTTATTCTAGATGGTGATTTGGTTTTATTCCATGATTGATTCATTTTATGCATGTCCTACACTATTCTCAAGGCTAATACCGCGTCTGTTCCACCATTATTACCTCATCGGTTGATCATTTGAGAAAGTAGTGACTCTTTAGAATTTTTTTCTTAGGCACATGCCTTTAAGATAGGATAGAGAGAGTTTTTGAAAAGAGAAGGCCCTAAGATATTTGATCAACATCCCAATTCATGATTATTCATTTGGTTATCTATTTAGGTGGAGAGTTTTCTGATTGTGTACTCGGAGGTGGCCCATAATGACAAGCACAGGAGTCTTCAGCCCCATTAATTCTAATCTTCTTCCTTTACTAAGTTTTTGGTGTAGCCTCGGGTCTTCAAGTCTATTTGTATTTGTTCTTAAGTTTTGTTCCATTACCTTAGTTTCTTTTTGGTCCACCTAAGGTTTAATGGTGGTTTCGTTTAGTTTGGAGGTATATGTTAGCATCATCAGAATAGGTTTAACCATAGTTTACTAGAGTGATAAGTCCCTCATTATTGAATCTATCTTTTTAAAGGTCCATATTTTTTCCGAAGCCTTTATTTGTCAACTTGGAGGTGATATATTGTGATTTAAATAGTTCAAGATGGTTTTATTGGTTAAATATTATTTAAAATGTGTTTTTTACATTTTAAGAGTAATTTATATTTTTTTGGGAATAATAACGTTTTTAAATAAAATCCTATATTATTGAATATAATAATTTTTTTAGTTAAGTTTGAAATTATCCTCATATTTTATAGTATAAGTTGTTTTAAAATACTTTTATAAGTGTTAGAAGTAATTTTGAAATCTTGCAAATGGTTTTATTTTAAAATATTACATTTTCCCTTAACCTTATACAAACCCCCCTTCTTCCTATAGGTAAATATGTTTTTCTTTAGGCCAAATATAGGTAAGCCCACATTTTCTATAGTTTGGGTAGAGGTAGTTTCACCCCATTTGTAAAGGTTGGTGTGTAAGGGAGTCTCACATAAAGGTAGACCGATTGATTTTGTGTATGGGTAAGTTATGAGTGGTGTAAGGGTAATTCAGTTTTTCCTTAACTTGTATGTGGGTAGACAATCATGTGAAGGATTTTTCCTGTGTCAGGGTCATCCTAAACCCAAGATGCATAAGAGTAAATCAGTTTACCCTTACATAGTGTGTGTCTGTCATGTGTGGGTAACTTTTCAATACATTAATTCCATATTTTTCACCCAGTTTATATTCTATAACACTTTTTCATGATATTTAATGAAAACATAACTAAAAAAGATAAATTAATATCTATTTAAATCAAATATTTAACTCTCTAAATTATAGGATATTTATTTGGATTGCATGAGGCTAATTAAAATCAAATTGAATTGAATATTAATTAAAAGGAAAGTTTGAAGAGTATTATAGAAATATTCGAGAATAATTCTATATGTTATTCTTAAGAATTAGAATCCTTTGTTTAATTTTCTTATTTCCTCTTGAGTTTGGGTGACCCAAACTCCTTCATTCAATATCTTCAAGACTTTTACAAATCATTCAAGCCTTCCCATGACTCCTAGGCTGTGATCATTATCACATTCTCTCTGTTATTGTTAATACAATGTGTAAATCTTCTTCTAGGTAGAGGATATGAATTCTCTTTTTGTTTTGTGAAAGTGTGAATTTATCATACTTTAGATTCCTTTAGATGAATATGTGTGATTGGCCATAATAATATAATAATATGGAAATTATTGAAGAGAGAGGAAGGTGTATTGCATGCTATATTCTTGTTTTAGAACCTAAAAATTTAAATGAAAGAAGAAGAATGAATTATCACATACATATCACTATTCTAACTATTAATTGATAAATTGGAAATTTAGAGGAGGTAGAAAATTCTCACTTTCTGATTATTTTTCCCATATTATACACTACGGGAAAAATCAGTATTTGCAACGGGTTATTTGCGACGGGAAAAGATCCCGTCGCAAATAACCCGTCCAAGAATCTATTTGCGATGGGGAAAGTAGCCCATCGCAAATAACCAAGTATTTGCGAAGGGATTTCTCCTGTCGCAAATAGTTTGGCGCGCAAGCCGCACAGGTGTATTTGCGACGGGACCCGTCGCAAATACCCGGTGGCGGTTAATAACCTTTTGCGACGAGATGCCGTCCCGTCGCAAAAAGACTGTCGGCAGGTACTATTTGCGATGACCCCCGTCGCAAATAACCTTTTAACCGCCGACTGTAATTAATGCGGGCGAGGGTAATTGTGACGGGCCTCATCGCAATTACTACCATTTGCGACGGGAAGCCCGTCGCTAATAATCCCGTCGCAACTAATCTAACCTATATATACCCCCGTCCATTTTTTTTCACAAATCATTCATATCTTGATTTCTCTCTCTCTTGATTCTTCAGTTTTAAAGAGAATTTTTTTTGTAGTTGAAGTTTTTTATACGAGATCAATCGGAGGGCGTCAATATCTTTAGAATATCAAAGTTTAAGGTATTTATATTTTATATTTTTATGTTTATTTTATTTTTTATGTTAATTTTAATTGTTGTTTATTAGTTCGAATTTAATTAGATTTTTATTGATTTTTATTTATATTTAGTTTTACTAAGAGCTTGATATTGTTAGTTATAATTATAAATAATTAGTTATAATTAATATTAATTAGATATAATTAGGAATAAATAGATATAATTAGGAATAATTAGATATAATTAGGAATAAATAGTATTAATTAGGAATAAATAGTATTAATTAGGAATAAATAGTATTAATTAAGAATAAATAGTATTAATTAGGAATAATTAGTATTAATTAGGAATAATTAGTATTAATTAGGAATAATTAGTATTAATTAGGAATAATTAGTATTAATTAGGAATAATTAGTATTAATTAGGAATAATTAGTATTAATTAGGAATAATTAGTATTAATTAGGAATAATTAGTATTAATTAGGAATAATTAGTAGTAATTAGGAATAATTAGTATTAATTAGGTATAATTAGTATTAATTAGGTATAATTAGTATTAATTAGGTATAATTAGTATTAATTAGCAATAATTAGTATTAATTAGGAATAATTAGAATTAATTTGGAATAATTAGTATTAATTAGGAATAATTAGTATTAATTAAGAATAATTAGGAATAATTAGGAATAATTAGGAATAATTAGTCTTAATTAGGAATAATTAGGTATAATTAGGTATAATTATTAATAATTAGGTATAATTAGGAATAATTAGGTATAATTATTAATAATTAGGTATAATTAGTAATAATTAGGTATAATTATTAATAATTAGGTATAATTATTAATAATTAGGTATAATTATTAATAATTAGGTATAATTAGTAACAATTAGGAATAATTAGTAATAATTAGGAATAAATAGTAATAATTAGGAATAAATAGTAATAATTAGGAATAATTAGTAATAATTGGGATTAAATAGTAATAATTAGGAATAATTAGGATTAAATAGTAATAATTAGGATTAAATAGTAATAATTTGGATTAAATAGTAATAATTAGGATTAAATAGTAATAATTAGGATTAAATAGTAATAATAAGGTATAATTAGGAATAATTAGGTATAATTAGGAATAATTAGGTATAATTAGGAATAATTAGCAATAATTAGGAATAATTAGCAATAATTAGTAATAATTAGCAATAATTAGGAATAATTAGCAATAATTAGGAATAATTAGCAATAATTAGCAATAATTAGAAATAATTAGAAATAATTAGAAATAATTAGCAATAATTAGTAATAATTAGGAATAATTAGCAAAAATTAGTAATAATTAGGAATAATTAGGAATAATTAGGAATAATTAGTAATAATTAGTAATAATTAATAATAATTAGTAATAATTAGGATTAATTAGGATTAAATAGGATTAATTATGATTAAATAAGATTAATGAGGAATAAATAGTAATAATTAGGATTAAATAGTAATAATTAGGATTAAATAGTAATAATTAGGATTAAATAATAATAATTAGGATTAAATAGTAATAATTAGGATTAAATAGTAATAATTAGGATTAAATAGTAATAATTAGCAATAATTAGGAATAATTAGGAATAATTAGCAATAATTAGCAATAATTAGGAATAATTAGCAATAATTAGGCATAATTAGCAATAATTAGGTATAATTATCAATAATTAGGACTAAATAGCAATAATTAGGTATAATTAGCAATAATTAGGTATAATTAGGTATAATTAGCAATAATTAGGTATAATTAGGTATAATTAGGTATAATTAGCAATAATTAGCAATAATTAGCAATAATTAAGAATAATTAAAAATAATTAAGAATAATTAGCAATAATTAGAAATAATTAGCAATAATTAGAAATAATTAGAAATAATTTGCAATAATTAGGTATAATTAGCAATAATTAGCAATAATTAGCAATAATTAAGAATAATTAGAAATAATTAGCAATAATTAGCAAAAAAAATTATATTATCAATATTTACGAAAAAACAATATTAATATTATTAAAATAATAAAATATTTATAAAATATTAAAATTATCAATATTCGCAACAGGATTTGATCTATTCTTAACATGTTCAAATCTTAAAGGGTCGCCAATTGTCTGGTCATGCACAATAAAAAGTTTGTGTCATCCATTTCCAATGTAAAATCTATAATTATCTTTGCATGGTTGATCACCTCACAAGTAATGTTGCAGTCGGACAAACCAAGTCATGCCCTTATTATCTATAAAAATTATCTCACATAAACCTTTACATAGACCATTATTCCTTGAAAATTTAAGGGAAAAATAATGATATCCCCTCAAATTTTTAAGGAAGAATGATCTATGTAAAGTGTCATGTGAGATGATTCTTAGAGATGAGAATGTCATTACTTTGGTCGTCCTATTGCAACACTACTTGCAAGGTGATCAACCATGCAAGTACAATTATAGAGTTTGCATTGGACATGACTGACAAAAACTTTTTATTGTGCATGACTTCATAATTAACGACCCTTTGAGATTTGAACATGTTAAGAATAGAACAAAGTCTGTTGTGAATATTGATAATTTTAATATTTTATAATTTTTTTATTATTTTAATAATATTAATATTGTTTTTTTGTAAATATTGATAATATAATTTTTATATTACTAATAATTAGTAAACAAAATCTGCTTGGATAATGAAGGGAAAATTTGTAATCATCTCCACAATGATGATTACCAAATTTCCTTTCATTATTCAAGCAGTTTTCCTTTTGCTAAGTATTGCTAAATTAGTAATAAATAGTTATAATTAGTAATAAATTGTAATAATTAGTAATAAATTGTAATAATTAGTAATAAATTGTAATAATTAGTAATAAATTGTAATAATTAGTAACAATTAGTAATAAATTGTAATAATTTGTAATAATTAGCAATAATTAGGAATAATTAGGAATAATAAGTGTGAGAAAGATGCAATTAAATGAGCTGTCGGACAAAAGAGTAGCCGTCAATCCACTGGAAATTGTGTCATCCTTAATTAATGATAATTATTAAGTAGTTGTAATTATTTATCTTCTTTTTCAGATAGTGTTTTTATAATTTCAAACTATTCAAAAAAAGTGATGATTTTATATTTTATGTAGAAAAATATGGAACAAGGAAGTCGACATCAATCATTATTAGATGATCGAGCTTGGATAAATCAGCACAGAAATCCCAATGGTTCTGGCTTAAATCCTGTATATATTGAGGGTGTTGAAGCTTTCTTAGCATTTGCATCATCAAAACCAGAATATGTTACAGAAGGCACAATTAAGTGTCCTTGTAAAAAATGTGCTCTGAGAACGTTTGACACATTTGACAAGGTTGGAGGACATATCTTGCGGTTTGGTTTTCAACCAGATTATGTTTTTTGGTATCAACACGGTGAACAAAGTTCCAGAGAAGATCCTAATAACTTTATTCTAGATCCATCACGATTTCAAAATTTAGTACTTGATGTTGTAGGTCCATCTGTGCAACAAACTGAAACTCACGATGATATTGATTTAACTCCTGAGTTGGCACCATAAAAATTTTATGAGTTGTTGAGGTCTGCTGAGGATGCATTATATCCTGGTTACAAGATAAGAAAATTAGAAGCGGTTGCAAAATTTATGGATATTAAATCAGATAATGCAATTTCAAACAACTATTTTGATCAGATATTTTCTTTGGTTCAAACACTGTTACCTGAAGGAAATGTGTTTCCTACAAATTACTATGAGGGAAAGAGGCTGATTCTTAATTTGGGACTTAGTTATCGGAATATTCATCCATGTCCAAATGATTGCATCTTATATTCTGGTGAAAATGAGTCATTGGATATTTGTCCCACATGTGGACAATCAGGGTATAAAGAAGCTCAACCAGGGAAGTCTAGATCGATTCTAGTAAAATAGTTGAGATATTTCTCCCTTACACTCAGGTTTAAATGTTTATTTATGTCTCAGAACACTGCGTCAATGATGTCATGGAACAAAACCAAGATTTTAACTGATAAAATCTTGAATCATCCATCTGATGGTGATTCATGGAAACATTTTGACTGTCTACATCCATCTTTTTCTATAGAAGCCCGAAACGTGCGATTGGGTCTTTCTACTGACGGTTTTTGTTCGTTTGGTTCTTATGGTAGTAAGTATTCATGTTGGCCTGTCTTTATAACTCTGTACAATTTTCCTCCATGGATTTTGATGAAGGAGCCTTATATATTTTTGACTCTATTAATCCCAGGACATCTGAAAAAGAATATTGATGTTTATTTGAAACCATTGATTGATGAGTTAAATGCATTGTGGAGTGATGGTGTTAATACATATGATGTTACTGAGAAACAAAATTTCATATTAAAATCTACATTGATGTGGACGATTAGTGACTTTCCGGCATATGGCATGTTATCTGGTTGGAGTACACATGGTCCGAAATCATGTCCTTACTGTATGAAAGAAAACAGCGCCTTTATACTGGTCAATGGAAAAAAACCTTGCTATTTTGATTGTCACCGTATATTTCTTCTAACCGATCATCCTTTTAGGAGGAACAAATCTCATTTTTGAAAAGGTACAATTGAAAGGGATGAACCTCTAAAGATGATATCAGGAACAGAGTTAAAAAAAGTTGTATTTTCATTACCCCCATCAAATTTGGACCAACAGTAAACCAACAAGAAATTCATGGCTTTGGGAAAGAACATAATTGGATAAAACGAATCATTTTTTGGGATCTTCCATATTGGTCTGATTTGTTGGTCTGCCACATGTTGGATGTTATGCATATTGAGAAAAAATATTTTGATATTTTATTTCATACAGTTTTGGATACACTAGGTAAGACCAAAGATGCTGTAAAGGCACGATTAGATCTTGCCCAAATTTGCAGGCGACCAGAACTTGAATTATTTGAAAATGTCAGATCATAGAGGTTAATGAAGACAAAATTAGCTTATACACTATCCAAAGAGAGTCACTTATTATTTTTTCATTGGATTGCAGATTTGAGACTTCCAGATGGCTATGCTTCCAATTTGGGCAGATGTGTTAAGAATGGTTATATTACTGGATTAAAAAGTCATGATTGTCATGTTATAATGGAAATAATTATGCTGATTGGATTCATAGGTTTGTTTAATTCTATTATTTGGGATTCAATAACAGACATATCATATTTTTTTTGAGACATTTGTGCAGCGACAACAGAATACGATGCGCTAAGAAATCTGGCAGAAGATGTTGCTGTAATTATATGTAAACTAGAAAAAATACTTCCACCGGATTTCTTTGACTCAATGGAACATCTGATATTACATTTTCCACATGAAGCTAAATGTGGAGGTCTAGTACAGTTTCGATGGATGTACCCATTCGAGATATGCATGCAGAAATTGAAGAAAAAAAATACGTAACAAAGCATCAGTTGAAGGCTCAATTGCTGAAGCTTATTTATAAGAGGAAATTTCTTTTTTCTGCTCTCATTATTTTGAATCTCAATATCCCTCAAAATAGAATCGCATGGGACAAAACTAAGGGAATGTTAATGATGAAATGGACAATCAATTAACAGTTTTAAATAAGCCAAATCTTGGTTTCGGTGGAGTTCATGAATGATGTCTTTCAGATGATGAACATCACAGAGCTCATACATACGTTCTGCTCAAATGTAAAGAAATGACATCATTTGTCTTGTGAGTGATTCTATTACTTATTATATAATTTATGTTATAGTATTTAAACTTATTTTATTTGTAGGTTATATGATAATCATATTAAGAAACAACTTTCACAAATTACAACAGCTTCTCTTGAAGAACATAGACAAATTTTTTTTCTCAATGGTTTCAAAAACTAGTACCATAAATTATTGATAGTTTAATATCAATTCTGTTTATTATTTATTATATTGATAATTTTTTTACAAATTTTCAGGTGTCTCAATATGCTGATAAAATTGATAAGAGACTGTGTATATTGAGTAACCCACCATCCAAAATGGTTAAATCTTATAATGCATATGTGGTGAATGGTTTTCTATTTTATACACATGCATATGGGAAATCAAAAAAAAACAATAAATAATGGAGTTTTCTTGAGAGGATCACATCACAGAGAAACTGAAGTTGACTTTTATGGTATTTTGGATGAAATTATTGAGCTGTGTTATCTAGAACAGAATTACATAACAATGTTTAAATGTCAGTGGTTGGATACTGAGAGTGGTTTGCATGTTCATCCGACTCATGGAATCATTGATATTAAATATAAAAGTCTTCTTGCAGTAAATGAACCATTTTTACTGGATCAACATGCACATCAAATTTATTATGCAAAGTACTGTGCTACTTCAAGAGACTTGAGCGATTGGTGGAGCATAATAAAAATGAGATCTCGGGAAAATCAGTTTACTCAAACTGAATGTGGTTCCACTGAAGTGGAAGGAATTGAAATTTTTTAAGAGACGGCTCAAAATCCATCTGATTCACAAAGAGACGTGAATATTGATGATGACACCCCACAATTAAGGATCGATGGTGATGAAGATGTTAATGATGTTACAAATGAATTTGAAATGACAAGAGATGCTGAAACTGAAATGCATATGGATATTGATGATGTTGAGGAGGAAGATGAAGACATTGACATTGACAGCTATGGATAAGAGGATGAAGATGAACATTGACACAATTAAATGCTGGTTATAATCATAACTAATATATATCTATATATAATAGTTATTTTCATCTATCTGCTAATAACAATCATTTTTGTGTTTCAGATTACTCTGATCTATTGCGTGAGTTAGAGAAGGCTGAGCTACCTTTGGATGATGAGGATGTGGGATCAGGTTACCCTCATCCTAATGGTGGTTCAGGAGGTACACGAAGGGGGCACGGTCTTGCGCGACTGATGATTCCTGAACCTATCCCCGAGCGACGTCCACATCTTGGTTTCGATCCACACACACAGAGGTATGGTAACCTGTATATTTTAGTTAGATTTCATTAATTTATTTATATATATACTAATTGTTTGATTATTTATTCCCTTTTCATAGTTTTCAGCATGTAGCTATTGGATAGGGGAGCGCTATATTGTGCAATTATTTTTCTCAGCTATGGATCACATGGGAACAGATTCCCGTTGATGTGCGACACGACATGTTCCAGCATTGGCTGGTATGTAAATAAATAATATTTATTTTGAATTTTTTTTATTAACACTTTGATATTATAAATTATTTATAGGGTTTATGGAATCTTATCGATGATAGCATACGCGATGCTGTCCATGAGGCATGGCATGTTTCTATGCGTGATCGTTTCCGCCAGTTTTTGCACAATTTGAGAAGGACAACTATAACATCCTAGGTAAATAAAGAGTAATAAATTTTCATATTTATTAATATTTAAGAATTAAATATTAATTTTACTTTAAAGGGGTTTCTATGTTCGATAGCGTACCCGATACGCAACAAAGAGTTTCATTGAAATCATACGTTGCACACTAGTAATAAAATAATATTATTTTAAATGGTAGTTAACACATAGCCATTGTATTGGCAGGAATGGATATAAATAACTAAAATATGATTATATATGTTTTTTAAATGTTTTTACATTTATCTAATAAAAGATAAAGGCTTAAAATACGTAAAGAATTCAATTTTAGGCATATATACCCTAATTTTCACTAAAGGTTCACTAATCGCCTTTTGATGGCGAACCATCATTAAATATAGTTTTTTTCACTCTTATACATTCTATTGGACCAAATAAAACTCTTCTTTAGAATCGGGACATCAAAATTTACTTTGTGTAAATTTTTGGTATTTTTCCGATAAAGTTCATTTTTTTAATGAATAGTGTAAAATGTTGTATTTTAATTCAAAACCTCTTTTTAATCTAATTTATTTATATTATTAGATTATCTTTTGAATTGGTTTTAAAGTGAAATTAGAATATATTTTTACCATTAAATCCAATATTGGTCGTTGGAATTAATTTCACTTTGAAATCGGACTTAAACCAGTGTCAATCTTTTGATACTTATTGTTTCATAAAAACACGCTATTTGCTATGACAACGGGAATTAATTATTAAATTAATTAATGCAACTTATATACTTTTAATTTTTTAAAATGGACTTCATTTTTGAATTCGGAATATCAAATATATCTTAGGGTAAAGTTTTGGTATTTTTCTAAAAAACTTCAATTTTTGATGAATAGTGAAACCACTAAGTGGTACTTATAAAAACTGATTTTTTGTTTAAATGAAATTTTACCACCTCTGTGTTTTGAATTTCAAAAATCCGACATACATGTTTGTCATTAAAAAGTAAAATGTGGTTCAATGGGATTAAAATAATTTTTTTGGTGAATAGTAACTTTTAAGTTTTTAATCGCGATTAGAGGTAATTAGTGTAGTTTAAGGTAAAAATAATGTTTTAATAATATGGAATGACCTAGAAACATGTCCTACACTTATTGGATATGTCATGGCCGACCAATAAAATCCATGGGTCAACTTGGGGACCCCATGGATCCACTTTGGAAGGAAAATGACATTAATATCTTTTTATTTAATGTTAAAGTAAAAATGTCACAAACATGAGTTGTTTTACTAAAACAATTTTTAAATGGGGTTATACAAGTCATATTTTTTACTATAAATATTAATTAGAAATATAAAAAGATTTCCTACATCATGATATTTTTTTATAATTTTTACAGATTAAATAAATTAAATTATATATGACACCATGATGATGCAGCGATTACCTCATTATTTAACGATTTAAATAAAATGGAAAGATAATGTAAAATATAAGACCTAAACTTGTCAAAAACCTATTGGTTGGGTATATTTCGAACCCCTATCACCTTATCCTCAAATTATATCAATGTGGGACCTTTTAAATCCGAAACTCATTTTAAAATAAAGTAACATTTCTTTACTTTCCAAGAGTGCCCCTCCTCTCCTCTTATAAAAGGCCCCCACCTCTACCACCTTACCCACACTTAAAAAGCCTTTGGCTTGTCCAAAACCTGACCATTTTGTCTCTCCACATACCTCTCTAACTCTTAGAAGCCTCACTTTGGGCAGAAGTCTTTTTAAGGAAGCCTTTGAGCTCAAATCTAAGAGAGTTACCCGATTTTAAGGTAATGTCTTCACTAGTGTACTTTTGTTTTATTTTGCTTCTCCAACCCCCTAAAATCTTTTTATTCATTTCTTTTGTAACAACTCCAGTATCTTCAATATACTAGGATATTGTTATAAGAAGATTTCGAGCTACAATTACACACACCTACATCTAATGGTTAAAGAACATACTGTTTCCGTGGATGGCGAATTTCTGCCTCACGAAACGATGATTGTTCAATATTCTTCCAACACCTTCAAAGGTGGATATTAATATGTCACTATATTTATATATGATATATAATATGTTTATGTCTTCCTTAAGCTTCTGTATTTTGCATTTATGGCACACCTTCATGGCTTCCATTATGGGTATACGCGATATCTTCATTTTAGGAAGTGCGGACTACCGCCCCCTCAAAGTGATTTGATTCGTTAATGCCATATGTGGGACGTATAAAGGATGGATTTAAAGTTATTATATATGATGTATGTTACATATAAATGATGAATATAATTCTGGAATCAAAATATACATACCTCTCATTTAGTTTTAATTCCATTAATATGACAAAGAAATGAAAGTAGCGTTCATGCGTACGTACGGCTTACCGTCTCCATGAACGATGCATTTCATTTCTTACCTATAAATGATTATGTAATATTATAAATACATGTAAATGATGGATATATATGATATATATGATATCAAAATCATGAATATCATTCTGGATATAATGAACCTTTGACCACACAAACAACATGTAATTGTAAGAAGTTCACTTTTGACTCAAGTACCAAATATCGAAAAATGACTGTTATCAACTTAAATGACTAAATAATGTTCATAACATGGTAATAAGTGATATAAAAGGAATAATGAACTTGAAAAAGGTTCTTAATCAAGTATAAATTAACTCAAGTGTATTATTCAGGACGTTAAAGAACGATCGAGTCAAGTCGGACCCGAGGTAAGGGACTTCGTCTCAATCTCCTTTCATTGATGCATATTTCATTTTATACACAACTTTATTTTATACGGTGTATAAACCCCTTTGACTTTTAATTTTATACAAAAGGAATCTTTTTCTACAAAGCGTTTTAATAAACGACAAAAAGGAATGTTTCTTTTAACATACGCGGTGACAACGACCTTTTCCGCCACCGCGAGTATTATTTGATCTTTGGCTTCCTCAACAAGCCGTAATGTTTTTAAAATAAAATAAATACCATATAATATTTTATGTATTTTGGTATTGAAAATGGTTTTGATAAAGGATTCTATTATGTCAATATATTTAAATGATATATTGTGAATGAAATGTGGAAATGTTATCATTCCTTTATATTGGTTTTATGTGTTATAATTTTATAATGGTACTTAGAAATTTGATGGGTGGTTACGTGTTAAACCATATGACGGGTGGTGCCATGAATACCAGGATGGGTGGTTCCGTTATAACCTCCAATGAATTGGGTATGGAAGTCGGCCGTATGACTATTCCATTAAGTGATATGTGTGGAAGTCGACCGTATAGTTATTCCATTTAAGTATGTTTGTGTCCCAAGTTACCTTTATATGTTATGTGATCTTTAAATGGGTTTTATGGTAATCTTTTGGTTACAAAAGGGCAATTAATGATCTTTTATTCAGTGAAGAGTTTTTACTACTTCATAACGGTGAAAATTATTACTTTGATAAAGTATACATGGTTTACTTTTTGTTTTGATAAACTAATAGTTTTCATTCTTTGTGTATCCCTTACTGAGCTTTTTATTCTCACCCCAAGTTTTTTTGAAATGTTTTTCACAGGACTTAATGTGGAATAGGTTCAAGGATGAGATCAAGGGAAAGTCATGCTATATAAAACATGGAACTAGACATGTTTCTTTTTAAGAGTTTTTTATTCTATGGAAACTTAGTAGAAGTGTCTACTTTGTAATATTTTGAGATGTAATAGTTATGTTCTAATTCTCTAAAAATCTAAACCTGAAAAGATCCTCAATGTGAATTATTCATTTAATTCAATATTAAGTAAGGTTTAAGGTCGGGGCCTTATAACAACCATTAAGAAAGCAGGGGTGACAGAATTTGATGAGTCGTGTAGAGCCCACCAACCAGAGTACATTTCATCTCATGTTTGGGATGGATTATGTTTACACTGGTTGGGTGGTGGATTTTAGAGGAGATATTCAGTGGGATGACAGAACCGGGGGAGACAGGAGGTGACGCATTGAGCTGGTAGTCGTACATTCAGTTCGCATAGAGAGCATCTGGTAAGTATATTTTTTAAATATTTTATATAAATTTAAATATAAACAGTTTATTTTATATTTCTATAGGCAGTCGAGCATCCTGATATTACGGAGTTCGACGTTTATCAGAGGATGTACAATGATCCAGCTACTGGAGAGATTAGAGGTGATCACCAACATCAAATTGTGGTTAGTATTATTTTTTCAATTCAACAATTAACTGCATATAATATTTTGACAATTTTAATTTTAAATTGGAATTGAAGGAGTCATATGAGGCTGCGACCTATCAGACAAAAGCTGAGGGTCAGGATGAGATGACTGAGAAGACCAGTGCTCACCATTTCGATGAGGCGGCATGGATACAGACGACTCAGTATGGCTTTGAGAAGGGCATAGTAGTTGGCATCGACTCTCATTTGACTCTTGGTACTTATTATAGTACTACTGCAATGTCGGCATCCAGCTCGAGAGGAGATCGTGGAGAGGCATCATCTTCTAGATCACAGTATCATGAGCAGTTACGAGCTCAGGCTGAGCATATAGAGACTTTGTAGAAGCAGCAATAAGAGATGTGTCAGCGGCAGCAGTAGCAGGAGCAGCATTACGAGGAGCATATGCATTGATGGAAAGAGCAGCATCACGAGCATATGGAGTACATGTGCCGTCTGACTCATAGTTTAGGGATAGAGTTTCCTCCACCAGCTCCTTCAGCTCCTCCACCTCTTCCAGAAGATGACCCCAATGATTTTTTTATGTTACAAACATTTGAATTTAACATTGTAATATGAATTATTTACATTTTCTGTCTTTTATATCGGTACAAATATTACATAATTTAATTTTTAATATTTTATTATATTTTTTTGTGAATATTGAGAATTTTAATATTTTTTATTTTTTTATTGTTTTAATAATAGTAATATTATTTTTTTCATTAATCGTAATTTTATTAAATTTTATTTTATTAATTTTTTTTTATTATTTGTGATGTGACCTTTTGCGACGGGGTCCCGTCGCAAATAGTCTAACTAAATATTTTTAAAAACATATTTGCGACATAAATACTTTGCCGTCGCAAATAATTTGTTGTGACGGGCCCATCGCAGAAAGTGTTATATAAATATTTTTTGTGACGGGACGAGAGCCCGTCGCAAATAGTTTTTGCAATGGTCCCGTCGCGAAAACGTTTACGTATATATAATACATATTATCAGAATCTTATTTGTGACGACACTGTTTCCCGTCACAAATAACCTTTTTTTTTGTGATGGGCCCATCGCAAATACTTGTATTTGCGACAGCGTTTTCTACAACGGGCTATTTGCGACGGGGCCCCGTCACTAAAGCCTATTTGCGACGGGATCCAGTCACAAATAGGCTGTCGCAATTACCAAGAATTCTAGTAGTGATAGAAATTGAATGATTTAGTTAAAAAAATCATTACATGTAGTAGATTAATGTTATTATTTCAAACCTAGAGGTAATATGAAGTAGTTTATTTTTATCTCTAGAAAAGGGATAGTCACATTCTCCTTAGATAATATTTGATATTTATAATAATCGCATACTATAATACATTATTAATTTTTTTATTCTTATTTTCAATTGATGGAAACTAACAGAATTCACATGATGTAGCTTTTAAGTATCACTTTTCATAATATGGGAATTACTAAAGAGAGAAAAAAGGGATTATCACATGTTTTAGTGTAAATATTATTTAATAATATAAGAATCCAAGAAATTAAAATGGGAGATTTAATGCATGCCACAGAATGATAAAAATAGATTTATAGTTCTGATTATTAAATAATTGAAATGGGGGTGATTATCATATAGATAATTAATATTTCACATTGGAGATTAAATAAATGGTTGAATTTTGTGTAGTTGATTATGTTTATGATATGTTTAAGTTTCCTCTTGATATTTACCAGATAGTGTGTTATATACTTTAGTGTTTTTTTCTTGTTTAACATGGACTAATTGCTTGAACAGATAAACAATGTAAAGCCAAATTCTTATAATTTAAATGAAAGAGGCATGAGTAAAATAACTACTACTCTCCTTGGAACCTATTAAATATGAAAATAATGTCTGAAGCATGTCCATGTTGTTTTCTAGATTTTATTATCTACTTCATATATTTTTATTGATGAGAAGAACCTATAAATAATAAACCAATTAATTCAAGATGAGAATTAAAATGGTTTGCTAAAGATACTTAGTTGGGGATGAGAGATCCCGTTATTATTTGTAGGAGGCTTAAATTAATTGATTCTATAACCTTAATGTATTTGTTTTTGTATAAAATATACATGTAATATGTATGTATTCTCTAGGATAATTATATCCTTGATGTGATTAATTGATAACTTAGTATGATTGGAATTATTTGATGAGAAATGACCTAAAGGCTCAGTGCTATATTGATGGTTGGTTATATGTTGATCAATACCATGGGAGCCTTAGGATGTAGTAATAGTCGATTCCAGTGATGTAAGGATAGATTTTACTATGCGCACTGGTGTGATAATGAAACCGGGGCAATCATGATGAGTTCCGAGATAATATTGCTCATTGATGTATATTCTTGCTTGAAACTTTTAAATAGATGGCTGGTTGGATATTATATGTTTAGTTTACAACTACTAAACACTATTTTATCCCATTAATAACATGTGAATCTTTTATTTTTTTATCTTAGGATGAGTCCTAAAGTACTCGAAATCATGTGATGATAAATAAATTAATATAATAATGATGTTGGTTCTTAGATCTTAAATGAAGATGACATACTTGTTAGAATAAACACAAAGAATTATAGTGACAAATACACTGGTTTAAGAGATTGGTAATATTGAAAATTAAAAGGGAATAATATTAATTAATTTTTAATTAATTAATTAATATGGAACTTGATTCTTGTATGCTTGTTTAAGACCTATACCATAGTGGTGGTAGCCAGGTTTCCTGTGCGGAGTTAGCGGTAGATGAGTATAAGCTTAGGTAGTTTCCATTACTATGAATTTACATGATATAATTTATATTTTTTAATTTCATATGCTTTACTACTCGTATTAGTTGGGCAACTGAAACCCAAATGAGTTGGTTCAATTTTCTCCAACATTTAGCACCACACTCAGTTTTTCATGTCTTGGTTTTGATCTGGTTCGTTGGAAATCACGATCCTTTTCTTGGGTTTTGGGAGAGATGAATTTTGAGTTTTGAAGTTCCATATATGTATAATTATCCTACCATGGGTGACCCATAGCTTTTTTGTGGGGTTTTTGGAGAAAAGGGCGGTTACTTCAAGATTTGGGCTAAACCGTGAGCCTATTTCCTGTTTTAAAAACAAAATTTGTTTCTTTTATAATTCCTTCATTCTTTAACATTTTTCATCCATTCCACTTTTCAATTAGACTCAAATGACCTATTAAAACCACAATATCAATTTGTAACCCTTATGAATTATTAATCATGATGGATTTATGTTATTTATTCTGGTATTGAGCTATCTCGTGAGCCCATTTCTAGTTTTTAAAAAAATATTTTGTTTCTTTTATATATTATTCGGTTTTTAATATTTTTTGGTAATTAAACCTCTAAATCGATCCCAAAAACCATAGGCGCACCCCATGTTCCATTTTCTCTCTTTTTACCTCATCTTCATTAGGGATTAGGGTAAACTTCCTCAAGGTTTCTTAAATCATCCATATTTGAAAAGGTAATTTGTTTCTTTCATAAATCATTATTTTTTTACTATTTTCCACAAAATATTCTTTCCCTAGTTCTTACATACCTAAGTAGTCTCTAAATTTATTTAAAATCCATTCCCTCGCCTCTAAGGGTGTGTATCTAAGGGAATATGAAGAGTTCTCTAATTATCAAGGTGAGTTTCCTTCTCCTTTCTCCTCCTTCTTCCTCCTCCTTCCAATTTTTATTGGCTCTATCTTCTCCCCTGGTTATTCAAGACCTAGGTTTATGTTATAAAATAAATTTTTATGTGTTTTTCTCTCGTTTGGGGCTGGTATTAATAGGTTTAGTGTTTATAAAACCTCAGAAGGTGTTATTAGGTGTGTGTTTCCATTCCACCTTAGTTTTGAGGTAGGTTCTCCCAATAACTACCTTTATAATTAAATATTCATCTGTTTATTACTGTTTTAACCTTATATTTATGATAGGTATTGTTTTTAAGCCTTTTTTTAATTATTTAATGTGCAATAAGGGTAATTTATTCCTTGTTTTGTAAAAATTGTGTTGTTTTTGTTAAAGTGTGCACACTAAGTGTTTGTTTAAATGATCCATTTGATCAATCACCTAAATTATAATGTTTAGAACCAAGTTTATCTTTTTAAATATTTTTTTTCATGTAAATTTGGTTTTATAACATTTTTAATTTCAAATAGAGTTTTTTTTATTAATTATTGCATGCCTCATTTTTGGAAAAGTGCCCGGTTGGCTTTTGTGTGCTCAATGTGATATAAAATGATTGTTTTGGATTAAGAAAAATATTGGAATCATGTAAATAAATGTTTTTGGGTTCCTTATGTGGGTTCCAATCTCTTTTTGGGTTTTATAATGAAGTGAGTATCAGTTTTTAGGGTGTTTTGGCATGTGTTCTCAGTAAATAGCCCGTTTGTCACCTTTATAGAAATGGATGGGTTTTGAATGTGTAACCTGAGATTTTTTGGGGTTTAAGTAAATGTTACATTGCTTAAAATAGTGCTTTTTCAACTTTTTATTAATAGTGGAATTGGTTCTTTTGATAAATCTTGTTTTTGTGATGAATTCTTAAAGGTCCGTTTGACATTTTTCTTGTGAAAATGGTTTTCATGTGTACTTCATGTTGTATCATCTAGATCCATTTTATGGTCCATGAAATTGATTTATTAAATGATTTTTGGAATTCCAAATATGGTTTGATATGGTAATGGTGGGTTTTTGTCCTTAAAATATATTTTTTAATGGATTTTATGTGCAAATCCTTATTATACTTCTTGAAATTATTTTATGAAAAATTTAAGTGGTTTATTGATCTGTGAAAGAAATGTGAAGCATGTTTGTGGGATTCTTGTGTGTGTTTGATTTGGGTATAAAATTTTCATGCTCAAAGTGTATTTTATAATATGTGGAACTTGACTTATCACTAAATGGAAATCCAGATGTCTAAGTGGGCGGACATGTACTAGTATGCTAGTGATTCAGAGTGGTTTCATCCCTGTTTCACGTAGCATGTTTGGAAATGAAAACACTAAATAAACTATGATGATTATGTTGGGGACCACTAGGTTATGGGTATTTGTTCCCTACTAGTGGATCCTACATGAGAATGAATATTTTTTATGTTTACTTTTACACCAAGATACGAGGTACTTGGGGCCCACAACGAACTAGTGCCTTGGGGTGTTCCCGTGACTTGTGATCATTGGATATTTTGTACTTACCATCAGCATATAGTGTGTTTGATTCATAAATTCAATAGCATGTGTGTTTTATTTAAAAGTGTACATTATTTAAAGTATCCCTCTTGAAAACTATTTTTATTTTGAAGTTGCATCTCTTTGAAATTTGTTACTAGCATTTACTGGTTTTGAAAACTTGAAACCATTTTATTTTATAATGATTATACCATGGAACCATCTTTGGAAATTTTTTTTTATATATTGTATTTCAAACTTGGAATTTATTTTTCTTTTATTTTAAAGGAAGTGCATTGAGGATAGAATATCGGGCTAACCTACCGAGTTTTAATACTCACACCTATAGTCTTATTCTATTTTTAGCCCTTGTATAGGTTTCAGATCGAGTTTGATCACCTTGGGAGATGTGTGATAATTATGTTGGAGAGTGACCAGTGGGTTCACATGGAGATATCTAGTTTTCATTTTTGGTAGGTTGAGTTGTTTGGTTCAGTTGTACTTTCACTTCCATGTGCAAATAATGTTCAATTAAACTTTTATACAAATGTGTAACAGGATGTCTGTTTATGTGGGAGAAATTGTTACCTTATCACTCTAATAATGAACTCTATGATTTTCTCCATCCCGGGAGGATCGGGAACTCCGACCAGGACTTGTCGCGGGCTGGCCTGGTTGACCGGTTAAGGTTTGACTCGGGCTGGTTTGTGAAAAAATAGTATTAGAGTAGGTCATATCTTAGAAATCCTTTCTTTTTATAGTGCCCTTGTTATTTAGGGGGATGTAAAGGTAGATAGAGTAGAAATTTCTGGACTTGAGGGGTAAGTACGGGAAGAGTGTCGTGAACTCTTTCTTGTTCCGATCCTCAAGTTTCCATGGGAATTCTAGTTTTATTAGCATCCTTGTTTCTTGTTAATTGTTTGGTGTTAGTATACAATAAGGGGAGTTGGAATAATGGTTTCTGTGATCTCATAGGTCTTGGAAATCCATGTGGAGCTAGGTCATGGTCCTAAGAATGCTCTCCGTGTTGGTGGTGTGTTTGGCATGTGGTCTCCAACCATATGATCAAGTCACCCACTGACACTAGTTCCCTTTTGTGGGTCTCCAAGACCTTTCTTGAATTCAAAAATTATTTTGAAAATACTCATGTGAGAATTGTGTAAATTGGTTTTCAAAATTTAATATAATAAAGGTTTTGGAAATTTGTGTTTTGTGAAAAAAATCTTGGGAATAAAGTGAAAATTATTTAACGGGATTGGATTTTCCCTAATCTAAACTTGTGGTTTGTTGAAATAAAATGTTTTGAAAGTGTGGATAATTTCAAGGTGATTCTGAAACTTTGTTTTAAATGGGGTGTTTTGGGATGTTGACAAGTGTTTGAATCTAATTAATTTGTTTTGAGTGGTTGGTGTTTTCCTAGAAAGGGACTTGGTCTCTCTGGCCATCAGATTATGAAAAGAGACCTTACTGAATTTTTGAAAATATGAAGGGGTTGTTTGGAGTAGCTTGGTTGTTTTGAAGGTTGTTAAAAATAAAAAGGGGTAGGTTTTTATGAAAATGGTTCTTTTTGAATTGTGGTTTGTTTTTTGAAATTTGAAAAGAGTTTTTGACATGGTGGTTAGTGTGCCTTTGGAAGGTACATGTTTTTTGGAATGATGTTGTTTTTTTAGCCTTTGGTGTTTTCATGGGTTATCACATGAATAGTTTTATTAATATCTGGATGGATGGATTGTATGGAATGGTGGTTGGGTGCCTGGGGTGGCATGGAAATGTGCATGTGAGTGATACTTGATGAAACACCATTGGTGAATGTGGAAATCCCCCAAGTTAGTTTATTTTTCAAAAGTGTTTTGAGCTAAAAAATTATGGTATTTATTTATAAACCAATGGTTATGTGACTAATTTTTCCTATGTCTTAGAAGTGTTGTTTATTCGGTATGCTTTCTTGGGATCTGGAAGTCATACTCTTATTGTGTCTTGAGATGGGATCTTGTTGGTGGATCAGTTTTGGATTAATGTTTAGTGGGTTTCTAAAGATGTTTTGGATGTTGTGATGTGGCCACGAATGGTTCTACGTTGGAAATATTTCTAGTTTATCAGCCTAAGGATTTGTTTCAAGGGTTAAATCCACCTCTTTGAAAGATGCCTCAACCTGTTTGTTGGAATAGAGAGAAATTTCGGCTCATATTAAAGCACCTTCCTGATATGATGATTCTCTAGGTTGCAGTAGTTGTGCTTAGTGATATTGATGGGTTACACCATGTTCCTTGTTCATTCTACTCCTCATTTATAGTGAGAGAGAATGGTGATGTGTATCTTAAAAATCTCTGTTTGGGTAAAGGTGTTTTGTTTGAGCTAGCGAGTTTCATGGGGTGTTGTGATCCTTAACTACTAAATGTAAGGCATTGGATGCTTTAACCATCAGAGCTCCATCCATATGTCTCGAAGTGAAGCTGGAATGTAGTTAGGAATCCTATTGGTGGGGGGAGTCTGGTTAAGTTTGTGCCTCCACCATTGTAGTGAGGTGGTTTTGGCATTTCTATTGTGGTTTCTCATCACTGTGAATTTACTTTTTACACAAGGTGAATGGTAGAATTACCCATCATACAATGTCTATGGTTATACCATATTGGTTTTAATATTCTGATCAGTACTCTTGTGTGGACCACCCATGTGAATCGGGTGCGATCTTGGATTTTATACATCCATAGGTGAATAATGGCTGGTGGTTTTCAGCTTTGGTTTCAGCGGTCCAATCATTGGGACCCTTCCCTCCCCTCCAATTATGGTGGTGGTTTTTGGTACATGAAAGAACTTTAGGCTATATTATTGTCCCCTCCATTCATAAGAGATAAGTTTAAATGACCATGTTGTGTTTTTCTTGGCCTGGGTTGGTAGGCTGTTGTAAGGGAGTTTTGGTTGACCTCTGTGGGAGAGGCCCAATTCAAGATCATGTGGAAATCTTATTTGGTCACTATTGGTTGGTTCTTAATAGTGGAGAGTCTGTTATGGCCTCCCTTGAAATCATTGGCTTTCATAATTTTCTTTGGTTTGGGGTGTTCATTAGGATATTTGGGATAAGGCCCAACAATATAGTCATGGATTGGTTATGGATGAGTGGCTTGATCCTTCCATTGATTCTTGGGAAGCGATTGTGAGTTGTTGTTTAATTTTGGGTAAGAGGCTTAAGTTATGTTTTTTTGGGTGAAATTCCCTTATATTAAGAGTATTTATTGTATTGGTGAGGAATCCTTAGGCATTGATCAATCATTTAGAAGGTGTTATGCCTTTCTGGGGGCGTAAAGCTTTAATGGTGGGGAGAATTATCACTCCCGGTTTTTCATGTCTTGGTTTTGATGCAGTTTTTTGGAAATAATGATCCTTTTATTGGGTTTTGGGTGAGATTAATGTTGAATTTTTAAGTTCCATATATTTATAATCATCCTAACATGGGTTCCCCGTATCTTGTTTGTGGGTTTTTGGAGAAAAGGGTGGTTACTTCAAGATTTGGGCCAAACCATGAGCCCATTTCCAGTTTTAAAAACAAAATTTGTTTTTTTATGAATCCTTAGTTTTTTAACATTTTTCACCCATTACACTTCCCAATTGGCCTCCCGTTACATATTAAAACCACCATATCCATTTGGAACCCTCAATAATTCATAATCATGATGGATTTGGGTTATTTATTCAAGTATTGGGCTAGCCCATGATCCCATTTCTAGTTTTATAAAAAATATTTTGTTTCTTTTATATATTATTAATTTTTTAATATTTTTCGGTCATTAAACCTCTTAATAGAGACCAAACACCATATTTAAATCCCCCATGTTCTATTTTTCCTCTTTGTACCTCATATTCATTGGGGGTTAGGGTGAACTTCCTCAAGGTTTCTCAAATCGTTTAGATTTGAAATGGTAATTTGTTTCTTTCATAAATCATTCATTTTTTACTCTTTTCCCACAAAATATTATTTCCTTAGTTCTTACATACCTAATTATCCTCTCCATTGAGTTAAGATCCATTATATATCCTCTAATGGTGTGGATATAAGGGAATACGAAGAGTTCTATAGTTATCAAGGTGAGTTTCCTTCTTCTTTCTCCTCCTTCCAAATTTTCTTGGATCAATATTCTATAATGGAAATTAAAGACCTAGGGTTATTTTATACCATGATTTTTATGGGATTTCTTCTCGTTTGGGGATATTATTCATAGGTTTAGGTTTTATAAACCCTCAGAAGGTGTTATCAGGTATGCGTTTCCATTTCGCCTTGGTTTTGAGGTAGGTTCTTCCAAGAACCACCTTTATAATTAAATATTCATATGTTTATTTTTGTTTGAACCTTATATTTATTCTATTTATTGTTTCTCACCCATTTGGTTTATTTATTTAGTGTGAAAAGGGTAGTTTATTCCTTGTTTTGTTAAAATTGTGTTGTTTTGGTTAATGTGTGCACACTAAGTGTTTGTTTAAATTATCCATTTACTTTCACACATGAATTATAATGTTTATAACTTGGTTTATCTATTAAAATTTTTCATTTCAGGAAAATTTGGTTTTATAAAATTTTTATTGTTAAATAGATTTTGTTTTATTAATTGTTGCATGCCTCGTTTTCTAGAAAGTGCCCGGTTGGATTTTGTGTGCTCAAGGTGATATAAAATGATTGTTTTGGATTATGAAAAATATTTTTAGCATGTGAATCAATGTTTTTGGGTTCCTTATTTGGGTTCCTATCTGGTTTTTGTTTTTATAATGAAGTGAGTATCGTTTTTTGGTTGTTTTGGCACGTGTTATCGGTAAATGGCCCGTTTGGAACCTTTATAGAAATGGATGGGTTTTGAATGTGTAACCTAAGTTTTTGAGGGGTTTAAATAAATTTTATATTTATTAAAATGGTGTGTTTATACCTCTTTATTAATAGTGTAATTTTTTCTTTTGATAAATGTTGTTTTTGTGAAGAATTCTTAAAGGCCCATTTGGAATTTTTCTTGTAAAAATGGTTTTCATGTGTACTTCATGTTGTATCAATTGTAGCCATTTTATGGTCCATGAAATTGATTTATTAAATGTTGTTTGGGATTCCAAATACGGATTGATATGGTAATGGTGCGTTTTTTTCTTTAAAAGATATTTTTAATGAATTTTATGTGTAAATCCTTGTTATACTTCTACAAATTGTTTTATGAAAATTTTAAGCGGTTTATTGATTCATGAAATAAATGTGAAGCATGTTTGTGGGATGTTTGTGTGTATATTATTTTGGAATGAAATTTTAATGTTAAAAGTGTATTTGATAATATGTGGAACTTGATTGAGCACTAAAGGGAAACCCGAGTATCTAGGTGGGTGGACGTGTACTAGTATGCTAGTGATCCGGAGTGGTTTCGTCCCTGTTTCACGTAGCAAGTTTGACAATGAAAACATTAACTAAACTATGATTATGATGTTGGGGACCACTAGGTTTTGGGTATTTATTACCTAATAGTGGATCATGAATCAGAATATATATTATTTTATGGTTACTTTTACACTGAGATATGAGGTACCTGGGGCCCACAATGAACTAGTGCCTGGTGGTGTTTGCGTGACTTGTGCTCATTGGTTATTTTTTAATCACCATCGGCATACGGTGTGTTTGGTTCATAAATTTAGAAGAATGTGTGTTTTATTTGAAAGTGTAACTTTTTTAAAGCATCCCTCTTGAAAACTGTTTTTATTTTGAAGTTGCATCTCTTTGAAATTGGTTACTAGCATTTCCTGGTTATGAAAATTTACAACCATTTTATTTTATAATGATTATAGCATGGAACCATGTTTGGAAAAAATAATTTTATATATTTTATTTCAAACTTGGAATTGATGATTATTTTATTTTAAAATAAGTGCACTAGGGATAGAATATCAGGATAACCTATGGAGTTTTAATACTCACACATATAGTCTTCTTATGTTTTTAGAACTTTTGTAGGTTTTAGCTCAAGTTCGATTGCCTTGGGCGACATGTAATAATTGTGTTGGAGAGTGAATAGTGGGGTAACATGGAGATAGTTAGTTGTCAGGTTTGGTCGGTTGATTTTTTTGGTTCAATTGTACTTTCACTTCTATGTAAAAATAATGTTCAGTTTAACTTTTATGTAAATGTGTACTAGGCTGTCTATTTACTTATAACGGTTGTTTAATTATTTATATGTGGAAGAAATAATCCCTTTTTTACTCTACTGATTCCCTTGGTTCTTGTCACCATCCCAGGAGGATCAGGAATTCCTCTCAGGACTTGTCGCGGGTTGGCCTAGGTGACCGGTTCAGGGTCGACTCAGGCTTGATTGTGACATCTAGGATGGTGATGGAATGAATGAATGACTTTTAACTCTACTATATCTCCATTTAGACATAGATATTATTAGGCATATCCTAGGATATAATAAATTATGGTATAAGGCTCTTTCCTACCCAAGGTTGTGATTTCTCTTGGTTTACTATACATTTTTGTGCAAACTGTAATGACTTTGAGGTATAGTGTATACATGTATCCGATCATGGTGGCTCTAGTTTCCCATGGGTATTATTTTATGATCTATGATGGTTTAAGGTATAATTCATTTACACATGTTATAGTGGTTTCTATATATACACTTGGTTACTATTGGGTATGATGATGATGATGAGGGGATGAGATTCAAAGGATGTAGTAATGTCTATGATACTTATGCATGAGGTGCATGATGTTTTTTTGGAAGGGATGAACATAGAATGCATGACATTAGGGTATGTGAGAAAAAAACCTATATGGATGTGGAAGTAGGGGTACCTTCATTTTTATATATTCCCTTGAAATAGAATTATTTAATTCTATGTGTTACTTTATGAGTGATCCATGATAAAGATGAGAAAATAGTATTACCTTTTTAGGTGATGAGTTGGTTTCATTTATTTATTCATTGGGCTTCAGTACGCTTCTAACACATTTTTCATGAGAGGTATATGGGAGGATCCTACTGATTATACATTAAATGTTCACCCTATATATATATATTAACTTTTTTTCAGACCCACAGTAGCTGTTTAATGATAGATCTGGGAAAAACTAGTTCACGGAGTTTTTTAGGAGATGTTGGAGCTTCATGGTCACTGTTGAGGATTATTTTTAGTACTTTTAGTTGTTTCAATTTATTTATGACATTAAATTCATGTATTGGGATTTAATATTTATTTATATATGAAAGTTGGTGGTTTTATCATCCGATCTTTAAATACTTAAATTTATATTGAGGGTAATGTCTCATATATATTTGTGACTTGTATACCATTAGTGATGGTCACCTCCCTGTGGCCTATTTTTGGTGTGATTTGGGGGTCATTATCTCTTTTTATTTAATGTTAGCTCAAGAGGGGTACCTTTATACATAGGGGTTCATTATAGAGTTGTATCAAATTTGATGGTTGAGAAATGTGATAAAGTTTAGAGATAGACACTGATGAGGATACAAGTGTTGGTAGGAAAATAGTATTACCTGAGTTTAGTAAATGCTATAAATAAAGAATATCGGTTGGGAAATAGTATTTTTGGGCCCCTTGTGATCTGACACAAATAACTTCAAGTTTACTAAACATGGTAAGTAGAGTGATACTACCTATGGGGTAGGGAGCTAGGTAAGGATCATGAATCATGATTTTTTTCACTTGTGTTTTAATTGGGTAAAAAATATGAATTAAGTTAAAAATTGAATTATTTAATTAACCTTAAATAACCCTTGTCCCAGGTTAGGAGTCCCTAACATTTTTTCTTTTATAAGAATGAATCCATGTTGATGTCCTTTCTGGTTCATGTTAATTATTTTCATAAATATGTAAAAAAAAATCTCCATAGAGTGGAGGTCAATGGTGATGACATTAGAGGACACTCTGAGAGTTTTAGCTCCAGGTTCTATATAAGTATGAGGAATAAATTTTAGATTAGGATATAGAAGATTGGTTGAAGGAGGAAGATACAACCTCTAGATTTATTCTTTCTTAGTGGGGGAACTGAGTTTCATTGGCTGTGATAATGATGCGTGGGGAAGATCAACAATGGTGTTTTTTATTCCTCAAGGATTGTGTATAGTAGGCCATAATATGAAGGAATGTTTTGAGATCAGTTTTAGACTAAGTTTATTTCTTTGATTACAAAGGAAAATTATTGGTTGATGATATTTTCCCTTAACTTGGTGATTTATGAGTTTTTATTTTAATATGTGTGGAACCTTCAAAGCCTTTTTTGAGCCTCAATCCTTCAATTTATAGCCACTATATTGAATGAATAAAATTATCATAATTCTTTTTCGATTTCCAGCCATTCACATGAATGATATGTACTTACATCATTTTGTCTAACTGAAAACCAACCGTTGAATTCCATGAGCCAATTTCTTATACCTCTCTAACCTTTAACAACCAACGTACACCAGAATCAACTTTAGAGATTGTAAGTATAACTAATTCCTCGGGCCTAGTGTTGTGATCGAGATATGGACCCAGGAAAGGGATTCTATGATCTCATTCATTTTAATCCATAAATATCCCCTTGAGATCGATGTTGTGAATATATGTTATGGGGGGGGGGGTGCTATTATTATATGCATTCTATAAATCTTCTTTTGGGCCTGGTGTGGTAGAGATTTGGTATGGAGGAAGGGGTATTTTTACACATTCCTTATTTATAATGATCTTCTCTCAATACCAGTGTTATGGGTCCTGGTTTAGGGGAGGTATATTATGTGTTTTCTATTTAATTTATTTTATTCCTAGCATTATATTATTTTACTATATGTTGTGAGTTAAATTTTTTATGTTTTAATTTGTACATCTGTCTCTGTTTATGATGTGTTAGTGATTTTATATGCTTGTATTTATGTACGAATTTCTCTTATACTGATGATTTATGTCATGAACTCAAACATATAAAGAGGGGGGGGGAACCCATTGTGATAAATTTTAAATCCACATGGGCAAGTCATAGTTGCACAAAGTGGAGAATATCATGGTGTAGTGGATGAGTTACCTTGATTTGTATACTTGTGACAACTTTATTTATGTTGATCTAGGTGCTTTTGTTGTTTGATAAATATAATTTAGTGTCAACTTAAAACTCTTGGTAGAAATAATATCCACTTGTATTAAATTATAAATGGAAATGTTAAATAGTTTGTGGTATTACTTGGGTGTGCTCTTGGTAATTGATGTTTTGTTAACAAAATTGGAATATTTTGAACTGAATAAAGTGTTTTATGATTCATGTTGTGTGTTAATTTGGATTCTCTAGTTTTTAAGTCATGAATATTAATATCAAATTGATAAATAACATGGAAGGGATGTTTTATTTGAATAAAAAGGAGTGTGTTAAAAGAATGTAATTTTTATAGATATGTGAGTTATCAAGGAAAGAATGTTAAATATGGGAAGTTATAAATCATTCTTGTAATGTTTTAAATTTCTTACAATTATGAATTGGTTTAACATGAAACATGTTAAAGTTTTAATTACACCAGTTGGTGGATTATTTAAATTCCAAGATGCATGATAAATTAAATTGGTTAATTTAATACTAGTTTGCTTTGTTAAATTAGCAATGAAACGATGTTTTTGGGAAATTTTGTTTTGAGTATATTGTCTTTGGAAAATTTTTCCACTCTATGTGATAATGTGTGTAATAATATTCAATGAGACTCACTTGAAATTTTTTATAGTAACTTGTTTTATTAAATAAATGATGGTTGTTATTTTATTAAACATGAATTTATTTTAGAAAATAAGTTTTTATAAAATGAATTAGAAGTGTTTTTATAAAAAAAATATTCTGACAATACCTTTTTATATAGAATGGTTAAAAGGTTTTCATTTAAAAGTTTTCCAGCTTGATGGATTTTAAATGTAAGTAAGAAATTATTTAAAAAGAAATGTTAAAATTTTGAACTTCTTAACATACAATACTTAATTAAATGTTTTAAGTATCATGTATAAGATTTCTGGCTATATATTATGTGAACATGATAAGGTATGTGCAATGTTAATTATTTTTCAATTCGTGTGAGTATTATAAGTTTAATTGTTATTCCATCATGTTAACCTATGTTGTTCATGACATGTTTAGTATGGTATGTTCTAAATATTATTAATTAAATTCAAGACATGATTTATTATGTCATGTTTTAATTAAGTATAAATCACGAAGGGGTGAATTTTATTGATTAAGTGATAAATTAAAAGAATGATAATATGTTAATAAAAAAGTAATATTGTGAAAATTTTATGATGTAGAAATTTTAAGAATGAAACATGAGGTTAAGGCATAAGAAAATTTTCATCTTATAACATGCCTAAGTAAAATGATTAAAGTAAAAAATACGATTATTTCTTCTAAATAAAGTTCTATACATTTTTTAAACAATGCAAACTAACTATTTGATATTTCATACTGTGTGATTACACAATGAATTTTTTGGTTAAATATTGATTGATATAAATTTTTGGTTGATTTTTCTATGGTTATATGTGTGGCCTTATTTTAATTTATATAAATTTAATTGGGAATAAGAGTTGTGAATGTGCACTCAGTATCTTAAGCTACTCACTGATTGATTGCATCAGATGCTGTATTAATTGCCCCATTTCTGTTTGAGAGGTATCTTTCCAAGGAGAGTGTTTTGAGTCTAATCAATGATTCCACATGGTTATATTCTTTATTCTTATAGTGTGTTATATGTATTCATAATGTAGTGAGTTCCTTGTGAGGTATTTCATAGGATAATTGATTTAATCTCCATCCTTTCTATATTCATTCCTAGTTTTGTTTTAATTCTTGTGGATGAGAATTGTTTGAGAGGTATCTGATGTAAAGGTTCAATTTTTTTTCTCGAACCTTCATTTTTCTGTTTTAGGGTGTTCTCTAGTTATTTTAGTTCTTTTACAAGGTTTTATTGTTTAAATTCTATTTAAAATATGAATTTTCCATTTTAAGAGTAGTTCAAATTTTTTTATGAATAGTAAAGTTTTTAATGAAAATCCTATATTATTGAGTATAATTTTTTTGGTTATGTTTGGAATTATCCTAATATTTTATAATATAATTTATTTTAAAATAATTTTATAATTGTTAGTATAAGGACCTGGACTTTAACATTACATAATCTAGTTAATTCAACTAGAATACATGTATTACATTCCCAAATATATTTTTGGTAAATAGTTTTAGATAATTAGAACATAATTCATATATTAAAACCCACAAGAATACAAAGTGGATATCACTAAAAAAATTTCCATTTATTCTATAATAAAAAAGTTTTTAATAAGACATTAAAATTATTCACAACATTCATATTGGTTTATTCTTTTCTCTTACCAATCATTAAACCCTGTAAAAAACATTTTAAACTTGGAATGAGTACAAAAATCTCAATAAGGAACATAAAAATAAGGAAAGAAATTGTTAGTACATGAATACTTATAAACATATGAAACCCTTTTCATAAAGATATACTTCTCACCCATAAAGTATCATGTAGTTACTTTGTGAAAACAAGATATTTCCATAAAACATAGAAAACATTAATAAAACCATATAGGTAACTTAGGGAATTACCTATTTAATATTGTAACCCTAGTATATTCCATATGATTTTTACTCCTTACGAATACCTTACAATGTAACCCTCATGGCTACTTTATGGTGTAACCATCGCAGTTGCACTTGGAATAACCATTATAGTCAAATTGCAATATAAACATACCCAATACATTAGAGGGAGATATAGGTACCACCCTTTATCATAAAAAACTCTCAATAACTATAAAATAATAATAAAATAACAATAATTTCATCATAAAAATATTAGTTTTGAATTTTTTAAAAATAAAAATTTAAAAGAGGATTATTAAAGAAAATTCCCTTACCTCGGGTTCTTCTTAATTCAAATGTGTTCAAAACTCATGTATAATGGTTTAAAGAGTGTTATTAATATATCACATAACTATATTCATATTTATAATTCTTTATATGATCTTATTATAACATATTTACATCTTTAAAATCATTTATTAATAATATTTTGTTATTTTCATTGTTTTGGGTGCATTTAGTTCATGGTTTCCATGGTTGGTTCATTATGGATTTTCTATTTGAATGGAAGAAAAAACATAGAAGTAGAAATAAATGATATTAATATGTTTCTAGAAATTTAAATTATACAATATATCATTTTTTTTGATATGAGGATGGTTTATTAGATAAAACATCAATGAAAATGATTTAATTTATTTTGGCATTTTTTACGACCATCACAAAATTATATCATATAATTTAATATAATTTTTATATATTGGTTCTGTAACATTATATAACTTATAATATGTATAATATAATCTTATTTTACCATGATAATGGTTTTATGACCAGCATTGAAGGTGGTAAAGGAAAATGAAAACACAATGTCCATGATGACGATAAATCGACACATCATAGATGATATTTTCATTTTTTAGAATAATATGATAAGAGGATAGGTTTGATGATGGATATTTGATTTAAAAAATAACATACCATTATATGTAAGATAATGAAGTTATCATGTCACTTGTATGATGGGGGGGGGGGGGTAGGAGAGAATAATAAAAGAAAAGAAATTTAAAAGAAATTTAAAGAAAATGAAAGAGGATTTTACCTCTTGAATTCTTCTCCTTAAGAACCTCCTCAAGGCACTTGGTTTTGGCCTTTTTGTGAGACCAAAAGATATTCACAGGGAAATTCTAGTTGATCAACAATGTGAGTTAGGGAGCTACGTGCCTTCAATGATATAGATATTAGGAGGGGCATTTCTAATGTAGTTTTGTTGGGCCTTTGGGTTATGTATTGGGTATTGTGCCTCTGGGCCTTTGAGTCATGTACCAAACCTTATGAAATTAGGCCTATGGGTCATTTTAGAGTTACCTCTCAACCTAATTAGAAAAGATATTATCCAAAATAAATAAAAAATCAAGGCCTTCGGGCTATTTAGGAATTATATTAATTATAAAATTATAATTAAATATTTATGACTTACAAAAATACCAAAAAATAATTTATCATTTTAAAAAAATTTATTTACTTAATACATGATATAAATATATCATATTTTCACTTATGAGATACAAAAATTTACTTTATACTCTCACATATGATGTTACTATTGTATTAGTATATATTGATTAACTTTCTATAAATACCACTTATTTCATTATACATTTATAATGAATTTAACTATTTAATTCTAGAATGAAAAAAATTATTTTATTAGTACCTGGGTTGTTACATTCTCCCCCCTTCTATAAATTGTTTCCTCACAATTTTATTCACTTATTAAACAAGTGAGGATACCTTTCCCTCATAGCATTTTTAGATTCCCATGTTTCTTCTTCAACCATGCAGTTTCTCCACAAAACCTTAGTCTAGTGAATTACCTTATTCCACAATACTAGATCTCTATGATTAAGAATCTGAACAAGATTTTCCTCATATGAAAGGTTATCTTCTAGATGAACTACTTTTGGGCTCAAAACATGAGATGGATCTGAAACATACTTTTTTAACATCAAAACATGAAAAACATCGTGTACCTAAGATAAAATCAGAGGCAAGTCTACTCAGTAGAAAATTGATCCAACTTTCTCTAGGAATTCAAAAGGTCCAATGAATCATTGAATTATATTTAATTTAAAAAAACACATAACACTTTTCCAAGGAGATATTTTGAGGAAAACATGATCAACTACCTTGAAAGAAATACCTTTCCTTATATTATCTGCATATATTTTCTTTCAGTTCTAAGTTTTCCACATGTATTTCTAGACCATATTTACTTTCTCATCCACTTACTCCACTAATTTTAGTCCCATCAAATTCCTTTCCCAGAATTCATCCCAAAATTATGGAGATTGAAACTGCTTTCCATATAATGTCTCAAATGGTGACATCTGTATACTATAATGAAAACTATTATTATAAGAAAACTTAATTAAATAAAGATTCTGATCCCAACTTCCTGGGAAATACATTAAACAATCTTGAAGCATGTCCTATAATCTATGAATTGTTTACTTGGTATATCCATCAGATTGAGGATAAAAATTAGTGCTGAAATTTAATTTAGTTCCCAATGACTTCTGAAGGCCTTTCTAAAAGTTACAAGTGAACCTAAGATCACAATCAGATACAATGGAGATAGGAACACCATATAACCTGAAAATATCTTTAAGGTACAACTAAGAAAGATGATCTAAAGATAGAGTATATTGAATAGGAAGGTAATGTTTAGATTTAGTCAGTCGATCAATAATAACCCAAATCACATTTTTACCTCAAGAATTCTTTGTGATTCCCACCATGAATTCCATGGATATATTTTCCCATTTTTCACTTTGGTACTGGTAAAGGCTGAAGCATACCCTTTGGTAGTTTTCACTCTACTTTAACCTGTTAATAATTCAAACATTTCATGGTAAAATAAATAATATCTCTTTTCATTCCATCCCACCAGTAATACTCTTTAAGGTCTCTGTACATCTTAATACTTCTAGGATGAACTGAAAATGGAGAACTATGAGCTTTAATTAAAAATTATTTCTTCTTCTGGGAATCACAAGGCACACATAATATCTTTACAAATCTCAAGATACAATTTTTATCAACATTAAATTCAGGAAACTTACCTTCCTTAACCAATTCTACATTTTTTTTGTAACTCGTGGTCTTCTTTCTGTGCTTACTTAATTCTGTCTGAGAGAGATGTCTGGACATAAAATTGAAACAAAATAGATGAATTTCCTTTACGAATAACTTCCAATCCAAAACTCATAAAATCATTAATCAAGTGGTAATTTTTTAAATGTAACATGGTTAATGTAGCATGATATTTTTGACTCAAGGAATCTACCACTTTATTCTCTTTTCCTACATAGTAATTGATTATGCAATCATAATCATTTATTAGTTTCATCCCTCTTCTCTACCTCATGTTTAATTTCTTCTGAGTGAATATATACTTCAAAATTTTATGGTCAGTATATATTTCACATTTGGATCCATATAAATGAATCCTCCTAAATTTTAAAGTAAAAACCCCAATTACTAATTCCAAATCATGTGTGGGATAATTTAACTCATAAGGTTTCAGTTATATTGAAGCATAAGAAATAACCTAATCATTCTATATCAGAATACAACCAATTACCTTCAATGAAGCATCAATATGGATAAAAAAATCACCATTTATGGAAGGTAGGTCCAAAATTAGTGAATTCACGAATCTTATTTTTAGTTCCTAAAAACAAAAATCATAGTATTTTATCCAAATAAATTGATCCCCTTTTCGTGTTAACTTAGTTAGCGGGCTAGATAACCGTAATTTTTTTTAACAAAACTTCAATAATATCCTATTAATCCAAGAAAAATATGAATATCAATAACATTTATAGGTCTTTTCTATTCATCAAACACTTTTTTTGGTTTGATCAATTATTAATCCATCCTTATTTACAATTTTCTTAATAAAATAAATCTGTTGAAACCAAAAATCATATTCACTAAATTTACTATATAACTTCTTTTCATCAAGGTTTTCAAAATAATCATTATAGGTTTTTCATGATCCACATAAATTTTTGAAAACACCAAAATATTGTCAATAAAAAATAACAACAAACTTATCTAAATATTAATGGAATATTATATTCATAGGATCTATAAATATAGTAGAGACATTTATCAAAACAAAATGAATAAAAACAAACTCATAATAACCATATCTAGTTTGGAATGATATTTTTTGAATGTTACCTTCCTTCACCTTCAGCTGATGGTACCTAGATCTCAAGTCAATCTTGGAAAAATAATGAGCTCCCTAGAACTAATAAAAAAGTCATCAATATGGGGAAATAGATACTTATTATTAGCAGTAATGTTATTAAAAGATCTATAATCAATGAAAAGTCTCATGGAACCATTTTTATTTTTAACTAACAAAAAATGAGAACCCCATGGTGAAGTTATAGGATGAATGAATCCTTTATCAAGAAACTCTTGAAACTTCTTTTCCAATTATATAAGTTCCACTTGATCCATTTGATAAGGTTGTTTTGAGATTGGATTATCATCGTGAACTAATAAAATAGTAAATTCAACATCCTGATTGGGTATAACATCAGGAAGCTCATCGAAAAAATATCCAGGTATTCATTTACCACTAGAATATCATTAATATGGATAGTTCCCTTATTTTCAATAATATGTGCAAGATAACTTTCATTTCCATGTTTTAACAGTTTCTTAGCTTAGTGATATTCTATCAATGGTATGGGTTCATTCTTGTATACAAAATAAAAATCTTTCTGAAAAACAACTTCTTTAGCTCTAAAATCAATCTTATAATGATAAAAATAAATCTATTCCATACCCATAATAACATCAAACTCTACCAAGGAAAAAAAGGGTTTGAAGGTAATGTCTCTCTAGAGAAAAAAGAGGAAGATTATTATAATTTTGTTTTTACTTATTATTCCCCCAGGTGTTTTTACCATAAGTTTTGATTTAATTTATCCAGGAGAAATATATAATTAAGCAAAAAATTTCTCAGAAATAAAAAATTTGTTGACCCCATATCAAAAAATACATTAGAAAAATTTGAGTAAACAAACATAGTACCTGATACCACTTAATTGGATGGACCAACATATACTGAAGTAGTCTCAAACAATTTCAATGCACCATTCTGCTTATAATCTAGATGTTTCCCATCATTTAGATCTTTATTTGGGAAGTTATTTTCATAATTACCCATCTCATCAAATTTAAAACAATTTACAGTTTTCTTATGAGAATTAAAAATACCATCACTAAGATCTTTTTCATTGCAATCTCAGGCTATATGTCCAAACTTACCACATCAAAAACACTTCCTAGTTTTGTTAAGGCATTCCTCAGGGTTATTTTTACCACACTTTTCACAAACTAGAAACTATATTTTCTTACCTTAAAATTTATTTGAGCGATTATTACCCATTTATTTCCACCCAGACCTTTTCTTTTTCTTGTGTTCAAAGTACACATGATCGTCAAAAAACTCCATTTATACCCTCTCATCACATTGAAAAAGTTTCTCATAACTTTTGAATTCATGAGAAGCTAATTCCCTTCAATATCTTGGATTCAATCCTGAGTAAAAATTATTGATTTTAATATCAACATCTCAAATAATATTTGAAGCATACATTGTAAATTGGTTGAAGTTTTCTTTATACACGACCATTGAATCTTCCTTTTTTTTCAATTCAAGGAATTTATTTTATATTCCAATTCAAAAAACCTTAGTAAAATGTTTTTTAAGGAAAATATTCTTAACTTCATCCCATTCCAAGGCATAAATATAATCTCTATCCATGATATTCTTGATCGCTGACCACAACTGGTCAAATTCACCTTTAAAATGATAAATAACAAGACTAAACTTTTGATTATCTAAACAACCCATAAAATTGAATATCTATTAAATGGATTTAATCCACCCTTCATCCTCTACTGATTCAAAATATCCACTAAAAGAAAGAGGGTGTTGACTCATAAAATGTTCCACTATCGTCATGTTCTTTTGTGGTAGCTCAAGTTATTCTCTTGCATGGAAGACACCACCATTTACAGACTATTTCAACTGATCTATTACTATCACAAACTACTTGGTTCCAATTCCCACTATTCTAGGTTACATATTTAGAAAAATATCATCCTCTCTGTGCCTTCCTACTTCAATTTCCCTATTTTTCTGTAGAAAACCATTCTGAACAGACATATATTAGATGAAGAAACTTGGTAATATTTAAATTCTATATCATTACATCATAAAAATAAGGTAAATATCATTTATGGTATTATATTAACATCATCATAACCCCTAAATTTATATAAACCATGTTTGATACCAACTATAAGGACCCAACCTTTAACATTACATAATCTAGTTAATTCAACTAAAATAAACTTATTAAATTCCCAAAGATATTTTTGGTTTAGAGTTTTATAGAATTAATATATAATTCATACCTAAAAAACCACAATAATACAAAGTAGATACTACTAAAATAGTTTTCATTTCTTCCATAATAATTTTTTTTAATAAGACATGAAAATTCTTCACAACATTCAGCTTGGATTCTTCTTTTCTCTTTCCAATCCTTAAACACTATGTTTTTTAAAACATAGGATGATAAAAAAAGATCATTAAAGAAGATAAAAATAAGAAAAAAACCATTAGTTCAGTAATACTTATAAACATATGAAACCCTTTTCACAAAGACATACTTCTCACCCATAAAGTATTACATAGTTTGTGAAAATAAGAGATTTCTATAAAAAATAGAAATAATTAATAAAACCATATAGGTAACTTGGGAAATTAATTAATTAATACTAAAACCCTAACAACTACCATATGATTTTTAACCCTCACTACTACCTTATAATTCAACCCTCACAGCTACCTTATAGTATAACCATCACAGTTACACTTGGAATAACCATTACGGTCAACTTCAAACATAAAAATAACTAATGAATTAGGGAAAGATATAAGTCCCACCCTTCATCATAAAAAATAATCAAGAACTATAAGATAATCATAAAATAATAACACTTGAGTCATAAAAACATTCCTTTTGAATTTTGTAAAAATATAAATTTAAAAGAGGATTATTAAAGAAAAGTCCCTTACCTCATGTTTGTCTTACATAAAATTTGTTCAAACCTTATGTATAATAGTTTAGAGAGTTTTATTAATATATTAAATAACCATATTCATATTTATAATTCCTTATATGATATTATTATAACATATTTACACCCATTTATTAAAAATATTTTATTATTTTCATTGTTTTAGTGCATTTAGTTCATGGTTTCCATAGTTGGTTCATTATGGATTTTCTTGATGAATGGAAGAAAGAATTAAAAAGTTAAAAAATGGTATTAATATGTTTTAATAATTTTAAATGATACCTTATATCATTTTTATTTATGATATTAGTATGATTTATTAGATAAAACATTAATAAAAATTATTTAATTTATTTTGGCGGTTTTTATGACCACCATGAACTTATATCATATCATTTAATATAATGTTTATTTATTGGTTCCAGAAATTTATATAACTTATTATATGTATAATAAAATATTATTTTACCATTATAATTGTTTTATGACTATCCTTTAATGTGGTAAAGTAAAATTAAAACACATTGTCCACGATGATAGTAAATCGGGACATCATAGAAGATGTTTTCATTTTTCAGAAGAAGAGAAGAAGAGGAGAGGTTTGATAATGGATATTCAATTAACACAATAAAATACCATTATATTTATGATACTAGAGTTATCATGTCACTTGGATGAGGGTATGTGAGGATAGAATAAGAAAATAAAATAAAATTAAAAGAAAATAAAATAAAATGAAAGAGGATTTTACCTCTTAAATTATTTTCCTTGAGAACTTCCTTCATGAACTTGTTTTTGAACCTTTAGTGAGACCAATAGATATTAGATGTGTGGAAGAGTCTTAGAATGTAATTGGGTATAAATTAAACAAGTCACAAGGTTTTAAGGTGTGAGGAGAAGTGGTGGTGAGAGGTGGTATTTATAGTGGAGGAGAGAGGTGTTTTCTCATTATTTTATTCATTAGTTTATTATTTTGGCTCAAGAATATGAATAGTTAGAGAATTATCACTAAATATATTAAAATAATGAAGTGAAGTTATATATTAGGGTTATTATATCAGAAATGACTCAAAGAATAGTGTATTAAACTTATAATATATACATACATTATAAATACGAGAAATTTAATTTTTAATTAAAGTCATCATTTATTAGAAAAATACCAATATTAAAATTATAACTGATTTTATAACACTTTGAAAAATTAATTAATTTCTCATAAAATTATCTTATAATCATAAAAAAATAATTTATGAATTTATTTTATGAAAATATATTTTATTTTAAATAATTATATTAAATATAAAATTGTAATTAAATATTTATGACTTAAAAAAATACCAACACTTAATTTATCATTTTCAAAACATTTATTTACTTAATCCATGATATAAATATATCATATTTTCACTTATAAAATACATAAATTTTATTTATACTCTCATATATGAGGTTGTTATTCTATTAGTATACATTTCTCAATTTTCTATAAATACCACTTATTTCAATATTATATATTTATAATGAATTTTACTATTTAATTTCATAATGAAAACACATTATTTTATAATTACCTAGATTATTAGAGTTAGAAATAATATTGAAGTCTTAAAATTAGTTTTATTTTAATTTTTTTCCTTACCCTTACACAAGCCCCCTTCTATGTGTATGTAGATCAGTTATTCTTTAGGTTATGTATGGGTAAGCCCTTTTTTACATAGTATACGTAGATTTAGTTTCATTACATGTGTAAAAGTAGATGTGTGAGGGAGTCTCATGCAAGGGAAAGCCAATTGAGTCTGTGTATGGGTAAGTTTCTAGTGATGTATGGGTAATTCAATATTTTCCTTTACTTGCATGTGGGTAGCTAGATGTGTGAGTGTGTGTGGTGATATAAGTAGGTAGTGGATTTCCTCACATTAGGGTATGTTATTCCATGTTTATAGGTGGATCAACTTGGAAAATCACACATTACGGTATTTTAAGTAGTTGTGTGAAGGTATTTATCCCACATCAGGGTTATCCTGGCATAAGGGTAAATCAGTTTACCCTGACAAAGTGTGCATCTATCGTGTGTGGGTAACTATTTAATACGTAAATTCTATATTTTCACCTAGTTTCCATTATGAAACTCATTTTTATGATATTTAATGAAAATATGACTAAAACATATGGATTAATGTCCATTTAAATAAAATATTGACTTCCTAAATTATAGGATATTTAATTGGATTGTGTGAGGCTAATTAAAATCATACTAAATTGAATTTTAATTAAAAGGAAAGTTTTATGAGTATTCTAGAAATATTTGAGAATACTTCAATATATTATTCTCAATAATAATAATCCTTACCTCATTTTATTTTCTCATTTCCTCTTGAGTCTAGGTGATCCAAACTACTCTTTTTAAGATTTTCAAGCCTTCTAAAATTCATTTGAGCCTTCTTGTGACTCCCAATCCACAATCATCCTCATATTTTATCTCCTTTATTCTTGTTGCTGAGGAATGTAAATATTTTTCTAGGTAGGGTATCTGAATTCTATATTTTGTTTTCTATAGCTGTGATTTTTCTGTGCTTAAGATTCCTCTAGAAGAATAGGTAAAATTGAACATAAAAAGATAATAACATGGAAATTATCAAAGAGAAAGTAAATTTCATTATGTGTTGTATTATTTTTTCTGAACATGGAATTTTAAAATAAAGAATAAGAAAGAATTATCACATAAAAATTAATTTTATTATTATTAATTGATAAACTAAAAATTTAGAGAAGGAAATTCTCACTTATAGATTTTTTTCCAATATAGAAATTGAAGAGTTTAGAGAGAAGAACTTTTACATAAAATAGATTAATGTTATTATTTCAAACCTGGAGGTAATATGCAGAAGTTTATATGTATCCTTAAAAAAGGTAAAATCACATGGTTCTTAGATAATATTTTATATTTATAATATTAATATATAATAAGACATTATTAATTTTGTTATAATTATTTTCAAATAATAGAAATTGAAATAATTCATATATTGTAGCTTTAAGTATTATATTTCATAATCAGGGAATTATTGAAGAGAGAGAGAAAAGATTATCAAATACTATAGTATAAATATTTTTTGATAATATAGGAATCCTAGAAATTAAAATGAGGGATTTATTACATGCTATAGAATGATAAAATTTGTTTTATAATTTTGATTATTAGAGAATTGAAATGGGGTTATTATCATATACATAATTAATATTTCATATTGAAGATTAAATAAATGGTTGGTTTTTATGTGATAACTTTTGTTTGTGATATGTTTATGTTTCCTCTTGATATTTACTAGATAGTGTGCTATCTTCTTGGCTACGTTTTTTATTTTTTAGCATGGAATAATTTATTAAATAGATAAATAAAATAAATCTAGATGATGTTATAATTTAAATGAAACAGGAACAAGAAGAATAACTATTTCTCTCTTTGGAAATAATTAATCATGGAAATAATTCATGAATCATGTTCATGTTGTTTTCTATATTTTATTAGCTACTTCCGATAGGTTACTTGACATGGAAATCTTATGCATAATAAAACAGTTAATTTAAGATGATAATTAAAATGGTTGTTTTCTAAAGATATTTGGTTGGGGATAAGTGAGGTCATTCTTGTTTGCAGGAGACTTAAATGCTTTGATGATATGGCCTTAGTGTCTTTGTGTGTGGAAAATACATGTAATATATTTATATTATCTAGGATAATTAGTTCCGTGATGTGATTGATTGATAGTCTAGTATGATTGGAATGATTTTAAAAGTAAAGAGATGGATTTCTAAGGATATATTGATGGTTGGTTATATGTTGATCAATGGGCCAAGGTCCAGGTCTATATTGATGGTCAATTTCATTAATGGTGAGACAAATTACACTATGACCAATGGTATGATAATGACACTAGGGTGATTAAGAGGAGTTCAAAGTTGGGATTTCTCATAAATATATATGCTTGATTGATAATTTTAAATATCTATTTGGTAAGATTTTATATGTTTGGTTTTCAATTTCTTGATGTAGTTTGACCCCAGGCATGGTAAGTGCATATTTTATGTGGAAACTTAGGAAGAGTCCCAAAGTCTCCAAATTCATACGATGATATATGAATTAATAGAAGAACAAGGTTGGTTCTTGTATTTTAAATGATGATGACATACTTGAGAATATAAAAACGAAGAATAATATTTCATAAGGCACAAACTGAAGAGATTAAAGTGGTAATATTTGAAATGAAAAGGAAATAATATTAATTAAGGGTTAATTAATTAATAAATATGGAGATTGATGATTGTATACCTATACCTTAGCAGTGAAAGATGAGTTTTCTATGAGATGATAGAAACATATGAGTATAAGGATATATAATTTTCCTTAGTGTATATGTATGTGATGTTATTTTTATTTTCTGATTTCATATGATTCACTAACCACATCAGCTGGGAAACTAACACCCAAATATTCTAGGGCTATTTTCTCCAATATCCATGATGATGAGGGAATGGATATATGACTTCTCCCCCTACTCTCACTTTGGACATATATATGATTAGTCATATCATGAGTTGTAATGACTTATGATATATGGTTTGTTCCTACCCCAAGATATGATGAATATCAACTTACTATAAATTTACATGTGAGCTGTAATGACTTGAGGTATAGAACGTACTTGTATCCAATAATAGAAGATCTAAATTCTCATGAGTGTACGCTCATGGGGTTTGATGTATTATGGTATAATTCATTTACACAGGCTGTAATGACTTTTGAGCATACACTTGGTTATTATTAGGGATGGTGATGATGATGATATGACAACCTACATAGGTTGCAACAATGGATATGATACTTATGCATGTGGTTCAACATGATTTAAGGAAGTTATGAACACATGATATGTTTCATTGAATCATTAGAGAAAAAAACTAAAGAGGAAGTGGAAGTGATGTACCTTCATTTATATATATTATTTTGATATATAATGATTTACTTATATGTTTTACTTGGCGAGTGAACCATGGAGAGGATAGGAAAATAGTATTACCTATTTAGTTGATGAGTTAGTTTCATTTATTTATTCATTGAGACTTAGTATGATTATTTATCATTTTTCATGATAGGTTTCAGGTATGATCCTATTGAGTATACATGATATGATCACCACATGTATATATAAACAATTTTTTAGGTCTATAGTATCTTGTTGGTGATAAAATCGGTCATGACTAGTTTGAGGAGTTATTCAGAAGTTTTTGGTGTTTCTTGGTTTCCACTGAGGATTATTTTTATTACTTTAATTTTTTTCAATTTATGTATGACATTATATTAATGTATTGAGATTTCTTCTTAATTTATGTCTAGTATTTGGTTGGTGGTTTTTCCATCTTACCTCTCATTATTTAAATTTAAATCAAGGGAAATGCCTTCTATATGTGTGAGTTGTATACCCTTAGTGTTATTCACCATACCATGACCTATTAAAGGTGATATTTGAGGGCCATTATCCCCCTTTCTTAAATGCTGACCTAGGAGGGGTACCTTTAGAGAGAAAAAGTCTTGAAATTTTTGATCATATGCAATTTTCTTATTTCTTGGTCATCTCTGTTTTTATGCTCACTATTCTATTTTCGCATAATAAAAGAAGCTGTAGTGGTGTTATTACCATGAATATAGGACCAAAGTAGTTTGAATAATTCTAATCCTTATGTTCTTTACTTTTCTACTTTCCTTTTTTGGTTATTCTCACTTCTGTTCCCACCAATTTGATTCAGGTTTTAACTTTCCTCTTATTAAAAGGCATCATTAAAATCGATCCATCATTTGCCTCTATTGGGTGTGAACACTATCTTCTTGGCCCCACTATACCCAAAAAATTGGTATTAGAGCTCATTATTATTTTTAATGATATCTTTATCTAAATTTGAGATTGAGAAGTTTGATGCTAAGAATGATTTTAATTTGTCAAGAGTGAAGATGCATGCACTGCTTGTCTACAATAGACTTGCAGATGTTATGATTGGCCCTAAGAAACCTATTATAACTGTTTACTCAAACGGAAAATGCAACACCCTAAGATTTTTGGAATTATTTTTTTGAAATTAATTTAACCTTTTTGATGTTTTTCATTTCACATAAAACTAAAAATGGTTTATTTTATATTAATTCACTATGTTTGGTTAGTGTTATACGCAAAAATAAGTTTTAATGCAGTACACACAACATAAATTTTAGATTACTCTATAGGAAACACAAAGGTTAGCTTGTGAATTTGCATAAATTACACACAAAAATTAATTAGTGTATGCAACATGCAACACCAACTTGGTGTACGTTACACACAACACTAAGTTTCTACGAAACATATTTTTATTGTTATAATTATTTAAATGATATAATTATAATATATCCATTAAACTTAGTAATATGAATAGTCCTAACTACTTTTAAAATATTTTTTATATTTGTTTTATATAAATAAAAAATATTTATGATGAAATATATAATTTTTGTTAAAGTCCTTATATGTTTAAAAATACCATTTTCTCAAATGAACTACTTTTAATTTCCTTATGTGAAAAATAATAAAATTTATTTTAGACACATTTAGAAGTTTAAATTGATAAAATAAACATAATTTTTTTAATTTATAATGTAGAAATTATTTTAGGGATATTTTTTTTATTTTTCTGAGAAACTTAATTTTTGGATGAATAATGAAAAATACTGGATTTTAATTCAAAAATATCTTTTCATCTAATTTATTTATAAGGTTAAATTATATTATAATTTTTTTTTAATTTCTAATTGGATAATATTTTTATAAATTAATCCAATTTATGTCATTGGAATCAATTACACTTTGAAATTGGGTATAAAAACCTAGCAAAATTTTGGACGTTTTTACTTTAAAAACCCGCAGTGTCATCCCATCAATGGGATTAATTTTAAATTAATTTCTTCCACTTATGTGATTATAATTTTAAAAAATAGATTAAATATTTGGAATAATATTAATTTATAATGTCTAATAAGTTCAAATTAGTTTTTACCAAAAATATTAGTGAAAGTAAATAAAATTAATTACACCGATTAAGGTAAAATTAAGCTTAACTAAGGACTAAATCTTAAATTTAAGACTCAAAATGACTTTTATACTTGTAAAAAACACATTTTATGGCCATTATTAAAAAATTAAACATATATTATTGAGTTTTTTTGGTTTGGTATGACTTTGTTTGGTAAAAATGCAGGTAAACCTAACTCATTTTAAAAAATGCCAAGTGTGTCCTTTCCCTTCCCTATAAAAAGACACCACCTATCCCTATTCTTCACTCCTCTAAAACCACTTAGGTTCGGAAAATCTCTACAAAATAAACTTCAAAAAATATTTCCCTTATTCATTTAATCCTTCCTTTGTGCAGAAAGCAATCCAAGTAAGCCTTTTGGCACAAACTAAAAAGAGTTACCTGATTAAGAGGCAACGTCTTCTCTCGAGATCCTTTATTTTATTTTCTTTATCCACCAACTAAAATATATTTATTATATTATTTTATAAAAAAAATAGTATCCTTAATATACTAGTATTTTTTATTCTAATTTCTTGACCTACACTTACACACACCTCCATCTAATGGGTACAAAACATACTGTTTACGCGTACGACGAACTACCGCCTCACTAAACGATGATTATTCATTTCTCATTTACCACCTCACATGGTGGAAACTATGATGGAAAATATATTTATATGTGTTATATATTATATTTATTATGTCTTTAATCTTATTTAATTATTTTACAACACATATATTTATACTTTCCATTTTGTGTTAATACGATAATTTTGTTTGAGGAAGTGTGGACTACCGCCCCCCTCAAAATGATGTGATTTGTTCATACAATACATGGAATGTATTAAGGATGGATTTAGTGAATATATATTATATAATTAATATAATATAATAATTATATATATACACAAATATATACATATATGTCTTTCACTTTCTTCTTTCAACAAGACAATTAAATGGAAATAGTGTTCATGCGTACGTACGACTTACCGTCTCCATGAATGGTGTATTCTGTTTCATAATTCTATATCCTATGGATTATTATAATAAAAATATAATTAATTTAAATTATATTTAAATCATGTTTTACATTCTTTAAATCATGATTTAAATATAAGGACCAAATATATAACAAGTTAAGACACATACGAAAAACAAAGTGGATATTACCCGAAGTGAAACCTTAACATAGAATTGTTAACAAGCGGGTAATATAAAGACATAATAAAACTATATATGGTATTATAAGTAATAATATGATTCTTTGATATATTTATAATAAATTTATATTTATTATACAGGAGGTTTGAATGAGTATGATGAGAGTCCAGACACAAGGTAAGGTAATTTTATCTCACTTTTTATTTCCTTGAGATACATGATTTATTCACCACCCATTCCTTTTATGTGGTGTGTATACTACCCATGGATGTATTATATTATTATTATAATTAAATTTATGGGTATTTACATATCAATTATATGATCATTATTTCATGGGGTTATTTTTTCAAAATTTACCAAATCGGTAAAGTAGTTTTGTCTCAAATTACCTTCTTTGGGATACATGTTTTGTTATGCATCTATGTTTTTTAAAGATGTGTATATGATTACAATAGAATTGTTATATAATTAGTATCAATATTTTAATGATATTTTATGCTTCATTTAATTTAATTTTCTTACATGAAGAGTATGATCCCATGTAACCAAGTGGTGAGAGTTTATTGAAACAATCTCATTACTTTTTGAGATTGTTTATGTTTATGCTTACTTTGATGAAATATTATGATCCATATCTTAAGAAATATCATGAGTTTTCTTATAACCAGGTTATTAATGATATATTTATGTATTGGTTCCGTCTTTCCACTCTTTGGTACATATTATAGTAAATAAAGTGTTTTTAAAAATGCCCGACTTTTCCCTCTCTTAGGTAGGAAATCTATGTTCTTTCCAAACCATGTTTTATAAAAAGGGTAAGTACTAAAAAATATGACTTTAATAGAAATATAATAATCCTTTATTAGTGATAAAAAATCACTAATAATTTTAGCGTGGTTAAAGTCCTAAAGCTTTTATCAGCACTGTTAAAAGGGTCCTTTAACAACACTTTTTTTAGCACTGTTAAAGGGCCAGTTTAACAATGTTTTTTAGCAGTGTTAAAGGGTGACTTTAACATTGCTTTTTTAGAGCTGATAATAGAAGAACTGTTAAAGGGGGTATTTTTTTTTCAGACAAACATGATCTAGACCCATTTATTAGTGCTTCCATGACACCTTTAACAGTGCTCCCACCACCTTTATTAGCACATTTCACCCCACCACCACTTTTATCAATGCTTTGAGAATTTCCAGCCTCATGAGTGCCTGCCTAGATTCTAACCCTACACCTATCCTTCAAATATGGAATTAATTTACCACTAAAACATGTTTTTTTTCCTGTTTAATGATTTTTCTGTTTATATATATATATATATATTCATATATTTATATAATTAATTTTAAATACAATTATGCAATATGTGTGTGTGTGTGTGTGATATATATACTTATAATTATTTAAACATATTATATATTATATTCATTTACATATACTAGAATATAATATAAATATATATCTTTTTATTAATGAACACATATATGTATATATAAAAATTATAAATATATTTTTATAATGTAAAAAAGGTTAGATATTGTTTTAAATACATTTTTAGAATATGTATTTATTTACATTTAGTAAAATATAAATTTATAAATAAATATGTTGATATATATATTTATAAGAGTAATTTATTATAAAAAAATATACTAAAACATGAATATATTTAATTATAAATAAAATTACATTATGAAAAATGATAAAATTTAAAAACCATAATATCAATATGAATGTAAAACCTGAGAATAAATTCTATCTCAACCAAAAAAAGGCAATAATACCCCCTAAAACAAGGTTGAAAATCCATCAAATGTTAAAAAATTAGGGTGCCTTGACTAAAAACTCAATTTTAGAGGACTTATAGAAATTTTTTGGCCTTAGAAAATGTGAAAAAGGATTACCTCTATCACTAAGGGTTTAGAGCTCGTCGCAGGATTTGACTTGATATATGGTAGAGCCCAAACGAACACCCAAATAAAAGTTAGGTTTGTTTGAAGTTTGAGTTATGTTTTCAACTAATTTTACATATTTTATTAATTTTTGATTTTTTTATCTTTTAATTGATATTAAATGACTATTAATCAGTAATGAAAAGCAAATTAATAATTAAAAATATTTTTTTTAATTATTTTATAAGTCATTTTCACTAAATATATTATATATATTAAGTGTAAATGCCTATTTACATTTTATAAAACATATTTAAAAAATATATATTATATTTATATAAATATAAATATATTTATATATTAATATATTATTTTTAATGAAATATTTTCTTCTTCTGAAATATATCATTACCAGCGCTATGAAAAAATAACTGATAAAGGGGGTCTTTATCAGTGTTTTTAAAAAAGTGCTGATAAAATTCCCCTTTATGAGTGTTTTTTTACAAGAAATGATAAAGGTCTGCCTTTAACAATGCTTTTTTTGCATCGAAAAAGGGGGTCTTTAGCAATGATTTTAGCTAGCATTGTTAAATCCTTAGCACTGGATAAATACAATTTTGTAGTAGTGGGTTTCCAAGAATATTCTAATAATATACTATAATCATTAAAATACATTTTTACCATTTTTTGTCTTTTACTAATGTTTTCAAAGTAATCTTCTTGTGACTTTCCGAACGAGGAATTTTTATAACATTTTTACCATGCAAAAGTAATGTTCTTTTTACCTCATAAGACGTGTAGGGATTTACCCACCATCAATTCTTTGAAGGTTTCTTTTCATGTTTAAAAGGTTAATTTTTAACAAAATGTTTTTTTAAAATATATTTTCAAAGAAATAGTTTTCAAAAGGGTTTCAAGCTTCTTTTATAAGTTTTTAATGGAAGTGATTTTTAAAAGGTTTTATGTTTTAAAGATCCTTTTTCAAAGAAGAATATATATTTACCTCAAGAAATGCTTTCAAAATATCCTTATAAGTTATTTTTTGTCCAAGATAACATCTGTTGATGTTACTCATTCCATTCTAAGAAATGATCCAAAGCTTCAATTCATATTCTTTCTATGAATGGGTTATTATTAATGTTATGGTCTTTATGAATCCCATTTCTATTTCATGGGTTATATGTTTATGAAATCTATTTCTCTTTCATGGGTTATATGTTTATTAAATTCATTTCTATTTCATGGGTTATTATTTTGATGAAATGATTATGAAACCTATATCTTTTTCCATAGGTTATGATATGTTAATATGTTTATGATACCCATTTCATTTAATGGTTTAGGATATTATTGTTTATGATTTTATGGCACATGTACATATGATTTCACTATGAGACGGGTGAGACCTACATATCCCTATAATGCATTGGGAAATGATAACTTGTATATGAGCTCAGAGGGTACATGGGTTATAGACTATTCCAAAAAACAAGAAGGTGCATGTGTTATAGCCCAATCCTAATAGTAATAGGGTACACGGGTTGCAGACCAAGCCCAAAAACAAGAAGTTACATGGCTTGTAGCCCAATCCTAAAAGTAAGAGGGTACACAAGTTGTAGTCCAAGCTCAAAAATAATAAGGTACAAGGGTTGTATCCCAATCCTAACATGTTATAAAGGTATTGGTAGGTATCCTTGAAATAATATTTTCTATTCTTATATGTATGCCACAAATTTATTGTTTTATTCCTATGTTAGGATTTCATGGATTATGTTCTTTATTTACTTATGATTCATGACTTATGAACTGCCAATATTTATTATGATCTCTAATATGTAGGGTATTATCTTCAAATTTTATGCACAAGCTCCATACCCATTTGTTCATGTTATTCTTACACATTTCCTTTATTTACCCTTACTAAGTATCTGAGCTCACCCCTTTCTTATGTTTCCTTTCCCCAGGTTATGAAGAAAGTTTTTAAGTAGAAGTATTAAAGGTGGAGATATTTATGGTATATGTTGAAGATATTTCACCATGATATAATATTTTGTTTCCAAGTTTCCAAAGACACTAAACTATTATGGTCCTCGGGCATGTATTTTTTTTAATTTACTGAATATTAATCTAAAATGATGTAATATCCATATATGTTAATCCTAGTTCACTATAGTTGGTATCAAAGGAAATTTTTAGTCAACATTTGGAAACTAGGATGAGAAAACTTTAGTGATATCCCTAGGTATATTTCTATGGATATGTCTAAGGATGTATCTAAGGATAAGTATGAGTATGGGTTAACATTTAGAAAAATGTCATGGAATTTTGGTAAAGGATAGAGTGAGTGGTTTACTAGAAATACATCCCTATCTGGATAATACAAGTGGATGTGGATTTAGAATAGGTGTACCTTGGTGTAACAACTCTAATAAGATGTTCCAAGCCTGAATCAGGGTAATTTGGTACATGAAAACATGCCATGCTACACAACCAATTTGACACTCTTGGGAGATATGATTTGAAAATTCACAAAATCTTCACAAACCATCATAAAGGATTTAAATAGAAGTTGGCTATGAATAAACTTGGATAAACCTAAGGTTTCATAGATTAAGGAAGGTGTCATAATTTAGACATCCTATAAGTTACTTTTCATGATTATGTGGTTCCTATCTATGATAATTGTTTATTACTCTATGATTTTTGGATTTAATAAATGGATGGAACCCAAATAAACCACATTAATGGTGATTATGAGGGATAATGTAATAATTGTTCTCCTAAGGATCCAAAATCTTTGGGATATAGAATGAAAAATTTCATTGAAATGATCACATAGCTTTCTCAAGCTATGAATCATGATGAACTTCTAAATGATCAAAGGAGGGAACAACATTATATTGAGTCCTTCATAAGAGAATACCTACCTTATTTTAGAGGGTCTTATAATCCACTTGTTGCTGAACATTGGAACAGTACCAATGATAAGATATTCTATGTTCTCCAATGTTTAGATCATGAGAAATTCATTCTGTCTATATATTAGTTAGAAGGTGAATAATATTAGTAGTGGACTCTAATCAATAATACAAGGAATAAATATGAAATTGAATCCATGGATTAGGATGAGTTCAAGAACTTAATATTTAATAAGTAATTGCCTTGTTTTCTTTATAATAATATGTAAAAGGAGTTCCTTGAGTTAAAAAAAGGATGATGAATTTGTCGGTGCCTACGAAGCTAATTTCACAAGACTTGTGAGGTATGATTCTAGAATTATCATCCAACCAGAAAGTAAGGTTGATAGGTTCTTCAATGGCTTAAAGCTAAATATCAGAAGAGCATTGGCCATAAGAGACTTTATCTATGAAGAGATTTTGCATTGTGAAATAAAATTTGAAATGGAGGTTGGAGTTATGTATCAATCTCATGGTTTTAACAATAAGAGGAATATGGAGTTTAAAGGATAATCAACAAACCATAGAGATAAGAAGATGCACCTTAATTTGTGATAAAAGTGTGGAAAGTAGCATGGTGGGAATTGTATTAATGGGACAAGTAAATTTTTTAATTGTAGAAAAGAAGGACATCAAGTAGTTGAATGACTAAGTGATTGGAAAAAGTTATATAATGATGTGAATAATGAGAAAACTCTTTAGGATGAACCTACCATAGTTCAGTGTTTCAATTGTAAGGATTTTTGGAATTTCTTCAAATATTACCCAAATCCAGGGGTTAATAATGGTGATCAGTGCCAAAATCTTTGAAAACAAAGGAAAAAGGGAAATCATATGAAATCACAATAGATGAAGTGATCCATGGTAATTGGGGAAATCCATAGTGGGTAATTTCTTGTGGGATTTTGTAAAAATAATATCTATGAAAATATTTTTGATCCTTTAGTATAACTTTTCATGAGTCTAAGAACTGATTATATTTCTTTATATGAATTTTGGATTAATAAAATCATATTGATTTTATAGATTTAAAACTATTGACCCAAGTTTCCAATAGAATGTTTTTTAAGATAAGAGCCTATTTAAGGAATAAAGGGTGAATTATCTTTTGGATGCATGTATGTTTGATAAGGATTTATGGAAACTCAGATTTTGAACATGTTTTCAAGATAATATATGATGAAGATGTTCAGATATTTGGTTTGTGTTGAAACATGTAGGATCAATTTTAAAATGATTTCATGACCTTATTTCTACTAATTTAGATTTTCATATTTTATAAATATTATAAGGTTAACCATTCATTAAAAGTTTAAGTTAAACTTTAGATGAAGTATTTATGTATTAAGGATGTATTAAAAACCTTAGTTAAAAGGATATTTATTGATTAAACTTATTTCAAGTATTTATATCATATTTTGGAAATTATATTAGTGTGGTTTTAGAAAATTACATCATATATGTATGGTGATAAACAATCAAGTCTGGAATGGCCATATGTCTTGAACCCATGACTGAATGATGATAAGGGTTTCATTCCAACCACTGACCTATATTATGTCCTGGTTAATGTTTAATTATTTTTGTTGAATAATTATTAATGATGAAACAACAGAGTTACTTTTTATGTTTATAGATTAATGTATTAACCATATTTATTTTGAATAATAGTTAGAGAGAAATAGGTATACTTTTCATTATTTTATGGGCCTTAAGATTAGTTAAAAGTTTATTTTTTCACTTCAGGCATCAAAGTTAATTTCTGAATGTCTATTACATAAAGTAATGAAAGAACTAGAAATCGATAAAATCACAAAAAAAAAGAATGATTTTTTTTATATAAATATATAAAGTAAGTATATTTCCTTATATTATTGGTTAATAATATAATTACTCAACATTAGGATAATGATCAAAAGAAAATGTGTTGTCCTAATACCTTGATTTTTTTTAACCGATGGCCTTTTAAATCATCATATATTTATGACTTTGAGGCCCTCAACTTTTCTTTAATCAATCACTTATTTGTGATTGATAACCTCAATTAATCCCTATAAATATTTGCGCTTTTCCTCTATGTCCAATAATTACTCCCAACCCACGTTATCCTATGTAGAAACCCAGTTATATGTTACTTTGGCTAATCGTTATGGTTCAAACTTTCCCTTTTTTTTTCAAAAAAAAACTTTCCCTTTTTATGGAAAGTTTTAGAATCCATTTTTATGATGTGGGATTCTATTAATGAAACATTCAAGTTGAAAGGACCCGACACCAGTTGCCCGAATCCGGTGCCTTATTTTATTATGTTGGCATACATACAAGGAATACAAATCCCGAAGGACTAAGTAGTTTAGTAGGTTTTGGAAACAAGATACATAAATAAGTTTAACATTACATCATGAAGGGAAATACAACACTAATTTATTCCATCAGCAACATCATGTCTCTTAGATTATGCTTTCAATTCATTCAAAATTTTCTTCTTCATGTCCTATAAAAAATGAAACATAAGAAAGGGGTGAGCTCAAACGCTCAATAATAGTAAGCAATACAACAGAAGATAGCATAAACATAAGACATGGTGCATAATTTAAAACACATGCCTTTAATAATAAGCTTGCACACATTATGGCATGAATATGAGTTGAGTAAATAATGCCATAATGAAACATAATCATGGGTATTATACTAGTCTAATAACCACATGAAATTTCAATTACTAGCTTCATAATGAGGGAAGTGAATATTATGAACATTCTGAAACATTTTTTCAAGGCCTCGACCAAGATGTCTAATGATTAAGGCCTCAGCCAAAATCCATATCACATTTGGAAAGGCCTTGGCCAATTACACGTCTATTTGTCTCATGAGAGCTACTAATGCATAAAGGGGATATAGCGGGCCCCACCTGTCACCTAATAAGTACAATTCATTCCTCATATGAGCGGGGATAAACATAAAGCACATATATATTCATATTGAAACTATCATATGAAATGTAACTATCTTTCCCCAATCATTAAACATAAAACACTAACCATTCCGAGTAATATGGTGAATGGTTTTAGGATAGAACATCCACAATAGATTTAGTCATAAAACATTAAATCAAATATGGTAAATGAACTTATAAATTATTAAACCCAATAATACACAAGAATCAACAAGAGTGTTGAATCAATCACAAATACTCTTATAAAGTCATTAAGCAATCTTGAGATAAATACTCTTTTATTTTGAAAAGAAGAGTTCTTTTGGAAAAATATTTGTATAAAACCAGAAGCGAAGTAATATAGTATTTTCATAATAAAATGAGTGATTTTATAAAGATAATGTTTTACAAAAATATATTATATAGTGCCCTTGAAAATAGGTAAGAATTTGATAAATTCCCTTGAATTAGGCTTGTATTTTGGAGACAATTTTGAAAGTGTCTTTTTAAAACATGTAACTATCCCTAAAATAAGGAAGGGTTCTGTTTGGTAAACATATAAAAAATATTCACACATAATTTATGAGGAGTACATAAGAATACATAATAATTTTATTGAGACAATGAGATGATGAAAGTAACCCGAATGAAAATGGAAGTTCGGGTGGAAAAATCCTTACCTTAACTACGAACGCGTTCCTATCTTGAAATTAAGCTCCTGGAATATGAAATTATACTTATTAATAAATTATTTAAGAACCTATTAGACATGTATTTAGTTTATCATAATTATGGTTAGTTCATTTGATAAGTTATTGTATCAAATTCCGTCGCTTCAGAGTGTTCATTTTCTTTATTTTCATCTTTGGTTCACTTGTTTTTAATTATGTGGAATGGATGTAAATCTCCATAACTGAAATTATATATTATTTATGAACATTAATAGGTGTTATTTTTCATTTATATAACTTGGTTACATGGAAATAGGATGAATTATCATATAAAACCTTAATGAAAATTGTTTTGGTTAATTTGTGGGTTTTGATTACAACGAACTCATTTTTCTTTATAACTTAATATCATTTGTACAAAGGGATTAAAAAATCTTAAATAGGTTATATTATATATAATAATATTTTTCAACCATAACATGGATGGTTTCATGACCAGAATTGAGAATGATAATAGAAATCGAAAGTCCATCGTCCTTGAATGTGTAAAATTGACACATCTCGGATGGTGTTCTTGCTACTAGTATAAAATAAGGTAAAAAGGGGGAGATGATGATAAATTATTACACTATCATGAAAAAATTCCAGTACATATAAGGTACTGGATTCATCACAAAATTTGGATAAGTAGAGGTAATAGAAAAAGAAAACAAATGAACTTGAAAGGAAAGACAAAGAATTGAAAAGAGGAATTTACATCTTGAACCAAACTTCCTTGAGAGCCTCTTTAAGGGAGAGGTTTTGGTATTTTTATGAGACCAAATCTTGCTGGACATGGGGGATGAGGTTGGGAGGGTATTTGGACAGAATTTGGAGAGGGAAAAAGGATTGAGAGGAGTGAAGATAAGAGGGAGTGAGAGGGGTTTTTTATAGTGGATGAGAGAGGGGATTTCTTAAAATAAAATCCATTAATTTATTATTTATCCTCAAGACAAGGAATAGTGAGTATTACTAGACCAAGAATAGTAATTTTATCATGTGATCCTGAACCAATTGGGCTTACATCAACATAACTTCATGCATGAATCTATAATTAGCTTATTTAGCTTATTTTGTAAATTATGGTATTTCACTATTCATAAAAAATTCAAGTATTTCAGAAAAATACCAAAAATTTACCCCAACCATTTTTCAACGTTTAGAATCAAAAAATGAAGTCCATTTTTTAAAAATACGTTTCTAAATATTATTAATTTAATATTTAATTAAAATCATAATTTATTCTAAAAAAAAGAGTTTTAAAACATTTCTTTACTTATTTTAAAGCATAGATATATCGTACTTACACTTGAATATTATTTATATACTATCATAAGTAAGGTTACTATTCATTAGGTTATACCACTATTCATAAGGGTATGTTACTATTCATAAGGTTAGGTTACTATTCACCAAAGATTTGGTTTTTCTTATTGGACTTTAAATAACTTACTGATCGCAACTGTGTATGTCGGATTTTTGAAATTCACATCACAAAAGAGAAAAAAATATGTTTTAAGGGTCACATAGCTCTTAGTAGTTAATTATGTTGCGATTTTATGTGATTATGACATATTTATAAGAAATGAATTTCCAAAAAAAATATTGGGTCGTTACATTATCCCCTCATAAAAATTTCACCCTCAAAATTTCATTTTACAATATAGGCTAAGAAGAGGTGGGGGTACTTTTTCTTTATTGATTCCTCCAGTTCCCAAGTTGCCTCTTTGTACTTATGGTTTTTCCATAGTACCTTGACCAGATGAGTAGTCTTGTTGTGTAGAACTTTCTCTCTACGATCCAAGATTTCCACTAGTTTCTCCTCATAGGAAAGATCATCCTCCAACTATACCACTTCTAAAGAGAGTACATGTGTAGGGTCTGCTATATACTTCCTTAAGAGGGATACATGAAAGACATCATGTACTTTTGACAAGGTAGGTGGTAGTGCCAATAGATAGGCCACAACTCTGACTCGATCAAGGATCTCAAAGGGGCCAATATAACTGGGGCTTAGCTTTCCTTTCTTCCCAAACCGCATGACCTTCTTCCATGGAGATATGCATAGAAATACCAGGTCTCCAACTTTGAACTCAAGGTCTCGTCGATGGTTATCCACATAACTCTTCTGTCGAATTTGGGCTGCCTTGATATGCTGCTGAATGGTTTTCACCTTTTCCACCATTTCTTCAACCAATTCAGGTCCTAGAAGATTTCGCTCACCGACTTCATCCCAACACACTGGTGTTCTACACCTTTTCCCATAAAGGGCTTCATATGGCGCCATTCAGATGCTCGAGTGAAAACTGTTATTGTAGGAGAATTCAACCAGGGGAAGATGGTTGTCCCGTCCTCCTTTGAATTCCATAGAACATGCTCTCAATATGTCTTCTAGTGTCTGAATAGTCCACTTAGATTGGCGATCAGTTTGAGGATGATAGGACATACTGAAGTTCAGTTCAGTGCTTAAATCATGTTGGAGACTTTTCTAGAACTTCGAGGTGAATCTAGGATCATGGTCGGATACAATAGAGAGTGGTACTCCATGCAGCCTTACCACTTATTTGATGTAAATATGTGCAAGTTGATCCAATTAGAAGTCTTCTCGAATCGTGATAAAGTGAGCTATCTTTGTAAAACGATCCACAATGACCTATATAGCATTATTTTCTGTAGATGTCCTTGGAAGTCCAGTGACAAAGTCCATGGTAATGTTCTCCCACTTCCATGATGGTATGGGTAGTGGTTACATCATCCCCTTAGACTTTTGCCTCTTAGAATTCACTTATTGACATACCAAGCACTTTGATGTATATTCAGAAATCTCCCTTTTCATATTGTCCCACCAAAAGTTTTCTCGAAGATCTCAATACATCTTTGTGATACCAGGATGTATAGAGAAATTAGAGCTATGAGCATTATCCAATAGTTCTCTCTTTAGCTCAGGATTAACGGGAACACAAAGCCTCTTCCCGAATTTCAAAATTCCACCTTCATATGCGAAGTCAGTAAACTTCCCATCATTTATAGCTTTAATTTTATTTTGAAACTCCTCTTCATCATCCTAAGAACTTTTTATCCTCTCCAATAAAGAAGGTTGGGCAACCATTTTAAAAAGTATTGATGTTATACCTTCCTTGATAATTCCCATATCCATCTTTACTAAATCCATGAACATATGATCCCATTCAACTCTCATCTTGTTCAGAATTCCATGGTCCTTTCTACTCAAAGCATCTGCTACCTTATTTGCTTTCCCCGGGTGGCAGTGTATTGTGAAATCATAATCTTTGAGTAGCTAAATCCACCTCCTTTGTCTCATGTTGAATTCTTTCTGTGAGAATATATATTTCAAACTCTTATGATCTATATATATCTCACATTTTTCTCCATAGAGGTAATGTCTCCAAATATTCAGAGCAAAGATTACCACTTCTAACTCAAGATCATGATTTGGATAGTTTTGTTCATAAATTTTTAGCTACCTAGATGCATAGGAAATCACTCGATCATTCTGCATAAGGACACAAACAAGTCCCTTCTTTGATGCATCGCTATAGATCACAAACCCATCATTCCCCGATGGTAGTGTTAGGATCAGAGCATTCACTAACCTCCTCTTAAATTATTCAAAACATTCTTCACATTCCTTTGTCCATATGAACTTAACTCCTTTTCATGTGAGATTGGTCATTGGGTTGGCTAAACAAGAAAAGTTCTGAACGAAATGCTGATAATAATATACTAAACCAATAAAACTACGTACCTCAGTTACATTCGTTGGAGTAGGACATTCTTGCACAACCTTTGTATTCACAGGATATACAGATATTCCATCCTTAGAGATAATGTGGCCCAGAAAGGAAACTGATTGGAGCCAAAAATCACACTTACTAAACTTCCCATATAATTTATTTTTTCTAAGGGTCTTCAGAATAGTGCGCAAGTGATTTTCATGATCTTCATGGATTTTAGAGTATACTAAGATATCATCAATAAACACCACTAAAAATTCATCAAGATATTCCTTGAATACTCTATTCATGAGATCCATGAAAACATATGGTGCATTAGTTAGTCCAAAAGGCATTACTGTAAACTCATAATGCCCGTACCTGGTTTGAAATGCTGTTTTTGGAATGTATTCTTTCCTCACAAGCAACTGATAATATCCAAATCATAGATCAATCTTCGAAAAATATTGAGCACCATGAATTTGATCAAATAAATCATCAATTCGTGGTAAAGGATAATTATTCTTTATTATAATAGCATTGATCTCCCTATAGTCAATGCACAACCTCATAGACCCATCCTTCTTCTTTACGAAAAGAACAGGGGCTCCCCATGGAGAAACACTAAGGTGAATAAATCACTTATCACTCAATTTCTCTAGTTGTTTCTTTAGTTCCACTAACTCAATAGTGGACATTCTATAAGGGGTATTTGATATGGACCTTGAACCAGGAATTAAGTCAATGGAAAACTCAATTTCCCGCTCTGGAGGATGTCTAGGTAAATCCTCTAGAAATACATCAACATATTCTTTCACAATAGGTATGTCCTATATATGTATATTCTTCTCATCACCCATATTTATTTCATTCCCTTACTCCCCAATAATTGAATTTAGCAGAGCTACTGGGGGTGGATCTAGATAAGAATCACATGGTGAGGTTTCTACACTAAAAATGAGGGATTCTACACCATTCTAAAAAATTGTAACTTCCTTCTTCTTGCAATAGATCTTCGCATCATAAATTGATAGCCTATCCATAATAAGAATTATATCATAGTCAACCATTGGTATGATTATAAGGTTAGCAACTAAAGCATGTTTATGTGTCACTAGGGGGACTAATAGACATGCCTTTGTTACAATGATACATCCACTAGGAGTTTTGACAGATAAATCCTTTATTAAATAAAATTGGACATATCTAATTTTCTTGGAAAATTGGGAAGATATAAATGAATGCGATGATCCAGAATCAAATAATGTATTGGCTATGTTTGAGGAAACCATTAAAGTACCTGCCACCACATCATTAGGAACTTCAATATCAGCAGTTGTGATTGCATAAGATTTTCCCTGCTCCCATGGCCTTTTATGTTACATATTTCCTTGACGCTTTGGAAAATCATTAGCATAGTGTCCCATCTCTCGATAGTTATAGAATTGAACATTATTGGATTCTTTCTTTCCCTTGAAATCACCAACAAGATGAAATTTTTGACCACAATTTTAGCATACTCCTTTTCCCTTTAAGCACGCACCAGGGTGTTTCTTTCCACAATTATCATAGGGTGGAAGTTCAACTCTTCCCTCCATCCCTATTTCCCTATTTCCTTTCCCAGAGTTCTCTGCATCCCTCTTCTTTTATTGCTTTCCCTTAAAGTCATAATACTTAGAGAAATATTTTTTTTTCTTGATAGCACATGAAACTATATCCTCATATGATGAAAAACTTTGGGATACTAGTGCTTGCCGAAGTAATGGATTTAGGCCATCAAATAATCGATCAATTTTGATCCTTGAATTTAGTATGTAGTCCACAACATGTCTCGCTAACCTTGTGAAGTTAGCTTCATACTTTGCAACATTATCATCTTCCTTCTGACTCAGATTCAAGAATTATCTCTCCATATCCACTCTCTGTTTGTGAGTAAAGTATTTCTATAGGAATATTTCTTTAAAATATCTCCATTATATCTCTTCTATTTCATCCTCCTCCTCTGTGTTTTGGATTAATGACCACCATTGATCTTCATCTCGCGATAGCCTATAAACTGCCATGACGACCTTCTCTCTTTCATTACATCCCAAAGAAAGAAATATCTTCTCGAGGGAACTTATCCACTGCTCAGATACAAATGAGTTTGTAGTATCATTGAATGATGGAGGTTGTTGTCGCATAAAGCGATCTATCATAGATCCTCCACGTGGTGGATCTGGATGCTCCATACGGGTAAGGATATTATTCATAACCTGAGTAAGTTGTCACAGTATAGTTATGAGTTGGTCAGCACCAATCACAACACCAGATCCAACATCATTATCTTGTGTCGGAGGAAAATCCCTATAGGGGACACGTGCATTCATGCAGTTTCCATTCCTTCCACTAGGATCCATTTCTAAATAATGACATACACTATATTAGGGTATGAATTATAATTTATAATCTTAATGTAGAAAAATACTAGGCATAAATTGAAATTATACGCATAGCTAACCTCTTAATCTTAAACATGGTATCTTTGAGGAAATATTTACATTTAAATCCTTCATAATGGATTGTAAAGAAATCGTGAATTATCCTAAGCATATTCTCCAGGAGTGTCATAACCAAGAGTGCAGTAAGGACCATTTTCATATACCAGGATACCCCGGGTCAAGCCTGAAACTCCTTGTTGGAGCTTTTACTCCTATGTATATCTGTGCCAGAGCCACCTCTACTTGCTCGTATCCAGACAGGGATGTATTACTTGAATGATACACATAATCTATTCCTTACCAAAATACTAGGACGTTCTTGTATGTTTATCCTCAAATACTAACTTAGGTACTCTTCCCTAATCTACGTTTTCTAAATCTAGTTTCCAAGATTTCTACTAAACTTCCACTAATACCAACTGTAAGGACCCAAACCCAGTTACTCATATCCGGGGCCTTATTTTATTATGTTGGAATACATACAAGGAAAAAAAATCCCGAAGGACCAAGTATTTTAGTAGCTTTTGGAAACAAGATACATAAATAAGTTTAACATTACACCATAAAGGGAAATACAACACTAATTTATTCCATTCACAACATCATGTCTCCTAGATTATGCTTGCAAGTCATCCATAATTTACTTCTTCATGTTCTGTGAAAAATGAAATGTAAGAAAGGGGTGAGATCAAATGCTCAGTAAGAGTAAGAAATACAGTGGAAGATAGCATAAACATAATACATGGTGCATAATTTAAAACACATTCCTTTAATAATAAACTTGCACACATTATGACAGGAATATGAGATGAGTAAATAATGCCATAATGAAACATAATCATGGGTATTCTAATAGTCTAATAACCACATGAACTTTCAATTACTAGATTAATAATGATGGAAATGAATATTCCAGATATTCTGAAACATTTTGTCAAGGCCTCGACCAAGACGTCTAATGATTAAGGCCTCAGCCAAAATCCATATCACATTGGGAAAGGCCTCAGACAATTCCACGTCTATTTGTCTCATGAGACCTAACGATGCATCGAGGGGATATAGAGGGACCCAACCATCAAATAATAATTCCAATTAATTCCTCAAATGAGTGGGTATAAACATAAACCACATATACATTCATATTGAAACTATCATATGAAATGTAACTATCTTTCCCCAATCATTAAACATAAAACACTAACCATTTCGAGTAATATGGTGAATGGTTTTAGAATAGAAAATCCAAAATAGAGTTAGACATAAAATATTAAATCAAATATATTAGATGACTTTATAAATTACTAAACCCAATAATACACAATAATCAACAAGAGTGTTGAATCAATCGCAAATACTCTTATAAAGTCATTAAGCAATCTTGAGATAAATACTCTTTTATTTTGAAAAATGAGTTATTTTTGGAAAAATATTTGTATAAAACCAGAAGTGAAGTAAGATAGTATTTTCATAATAAAATGAGTGATTTTATAAAGATAATTTTTTACAAAAACAGATTATATAGTGCCCTTGAAAATAGGTAAGAATTTGAGAAATTCCCTTGAATCGAGCTTGTATTTTGGAGACAATTTTGAAAGTTCCTTTTTAAAACATGTAACTATACATAAAATAAGGAAGGTATCTGGTTTCTAAACATATAAAAAATACTCACACAGAATTTATGAGGAGTAAATAACAATAATTAAGAATTTTATTGAGATAATGAGATGATGAAAGTAACCCGAATGAAAATGGAAGTTCGGGTGGAAAAAACCTTACCTTAACTCCGAACGTGTTCCTCTCTCGAACTTTATCTCCTGGAATATTAAATTATACTTATTAATAACTTATTTAAGAACCTATTAGACATATATTTAGTTTATCATAATTCTGGTTAGTTCATTTGGTAAGTTATTGTATCGAATTCCGTCGCTTCAGAGTGTTCATTTTCTTTATTTTCATCTTTGGTTAAGTTGTTTTTAAGTATGTGGAATGGATGTAAATCTCCAGAATTGAAATTATATATTATTTATGAACATAAATAGGCAGTATTGGTCATTTATATAACTTGGTTACATGTAAAGAGGATGAATTATCATATATATCTTTAATGATAATTGTTTCGGTTAATTTGTGGGTTTTGATTACAACGAACTCATTTTTCTTTATAACTTAATATCATTTGTACAAAGGGATTACAGAATCTTAAATAGGTTATATTATATATAATAATATGTTTCAACCATAACAAGAATGGTTTTATGACCATAATTGATAATGATAATAGAAATTGAAAGTCCACCGTCCTTGAATGTGTAAAATTGACACATCTCGGATAGTGTTCTTGCTACTAGTATAAAAGAAGGTAAAAGGGGGAGATGATGATAAATTATTCCACTATCATGAAAAAATTACAGTAAATATAAGGTATTGTAGTAATCATAAAATTTGGATAAGGAGAGGTAATAGAAAAAGAAAACAAATGAACTTGAAAGGAAAGACAAAGAATTGAAAAGATGAATTTACGTCTTGAACCAAACTTCCTTGAGAGCCTTTTTAAGAGAGAGGTTTTGGTCTTTTTATGAGACCAAATCTTGATGGACGTGGGAGAGGAGGTTGGGAGGGTTTCTGTATAGAATTTGGAGAAGGAACAAGTCTTTATAGGAGTGAAGAGAAGAGGGAGGGAGAGGGGTTTTTTATAGTGGAGGAGAGAGGGGATTTCTTAATATAAAATTCATTAATTTATTATTTCTCCTCAAGACAAGAAATAGTGAGTATTCCTAGACCAAAAATAGTAATTTTATCATGTGATACCAAACCAATTGGGCTTACATCAGTAGAACATCATGCATGACTCTATAATTAGCTTATTTAGCTTATTTTGTAAATTATGGTATTTCATTATTCATAAAAAATTCAAGTATTTCAGAAAAATACCAAAAATTTACCCCAACCATTTTTTGACGTGTATAATCAAAAAATGAAGTCCATTTTTTAAAAATAATTTTCTAAATATTATTAATTTAATATTTAATTAAAATCAAAATTTATTCTAAAAACAAGAGTTTTAAAACATTTTTTTACTTATTTTAAAGCATAGATATATCGTACTTACACTTGAATATTTTTTATATACTATCATAAGTAAGGTTACTATTCCTTAGGGTATATCACTATTCATAAGGGTATGTTACTATTCATAAGGTTAGGTTACTATTCACCAAAAATTTTGCTTTCCTTATTGGACTCTAAATAACTTACTGATCGCAAATGTGTATGTCGAATTTTTGAAATTCACATCACAAAAGTGAAAAACTTATGTTTTAAGGGTCACATAGCTCATAGTAGTTAATTATGTTGTGATTTTATGTGATTATGATATATTTATAAGAAAGGAATTTCCAAAAAAAAATATTGGGTCATTACACAAGTATTAAACCTTTGATAACCGAGGATAATTCTGTGGGAAAAATTAATTTTAAGGGGGTAGAATGTAACACCCCTATATTTTGTGAATTATTATTTTTTGAATTAATTTAACCTTTGTGATATTTTTCATTTCACGTAACACTGAAAATTATTTATTTTATATTAAATCACTATGTTTGGATTGCATTATACACAACACCAAGTTAATCATTCACTATACACAATATAAATTTTAGCTTGCTCTACATGGAACACTGAGGTTAGATTGAGGCTTGATGTACATTACATATAATAACTACTTGGAATACACAACACACAACACCAACTTGGTGTATGTTACACGTTACACTGAGTTTCTACAAAATGTCTTTTTATTGTTATAATTATTTAAATAATATAATTATAATCTAACCATTAAACATAGTAATATGAATAGTGATAACTACTTTTAAAATATTTTTCATAATGTTTTTATATAAATAAAACATATTGATGATGAAAGATATAATTTTTGGTAAAGTCCTTATATGTTTTAAAATACTATTTTCTCAAATGAACTGTTTTTAATGTCCTTCTGTGAAAAATAATAAAATTAATTTTAGACACATTTAAAAATTTAATTTGATAAAATAAACTTCATTTTTTAATTTTGAATGTCGAAATTAGTTTAGGTTGATTTTTTTTTGGGATTTTTAACTTTATTTTTGGATGAATAGTGAAAAACACCAGATATTAATTCAAAACTGCTTTTTCATATAATTTAGTTATAAGGTTTAATTATATTTTAAATTTGTTTAAAAGTTTAAATAGATAATATTTTTATCAATTAATATAATGTAGGTAATTGGAATCAATTTCACTTAGAAATTGGGTATAAAAACATAGAAAAAGTTTGGTCGTTTTTACTTTAAAAACCCGTAGTGTGATCCCATTAGGGAGATTAATATTAAATTAATTTCTGCCAATTATATGATTATAATTTGGAAAAATTGATTTCATATTTAGAATTATAATAATTTTTAATTTCTAAAAATTTCAAATTATTTTTTTACTAAAAATATTAGTGAAAGTAATTAATATTAATTACATCGATTAAGGTAAAACTAAGATTTACTAAGAACTAAAACTTTAATTTAAGACCCAAAACGAATTATAAACTTGTAAAAAACCCATTTGATGTCCATTATTCATCCATTAACCTTAAATTATTTAATTTTGTTGGTTTTATGACTTTTTTTAGGTAAAAACAAGGGTACACCTAACTTGTTTTCAAAAAATGCCATGCGTGTCCCTTCTCTTCCATATAAATGGCCACCGCCTCTCCCTCTTATTAAAACCTCCAAAAAACAATTAGGTTAGGTAAATATCTGAACAATATAATTCCAAAAATCCCTTCCTTACCCCATTAATCCGTTATTTTGGTATAAATAAATCCAAGGAAGCCTTTTTGCACAAACCAAAAGGAGTTACCCGATTAAGAGGTAACATCTTCTCTCAAGATCCTTTCTTTTATTTTATTTCTCCAAACCATCTGATAAATTTATTCCATTATTGTATAAAAAAGTATCCTAAGTATACTATGATTTTTTATGCTAAGGTCTTGACCTTCACTTACACACACCTCCATCTAATGGGTAACAAATATACTGTTTACGTGTACAGAGGACTACCGCCTCACTAAAGAATGATTGTTCATTTTTACTTTACCACCTATCATGGTAAAAATAATTATGGAAAATATATTTATATATGTCATATATTATATTCATTATATATTTAATCATATATAATTATTTTACAACACATATCTTTATACTTTCCATTTTTTGTTAATACAATAATTTTGTTTGAGGAAGTATGGACTACCACCCTGTCAAAGCGATGTGATTCATTCATACACTACATGGAATATATTATGGAAGAATTTAGTGAATATATATGATATATATGATATAATAAATCTAATTTAATAATGATATATATATACACACACATATATACATATATGTCTTTTACTTACTTTATTTCAACATGAAAATTAAACGAAAATAGCATTCATGCATACACACGACTTACCGTCTTCATGAACGGTGTATTCCATTTCATAATTATATATAATATGTATTATTATATTAAAAATATAATTAATATATATTATATTTAAATCATGTTTTAAATTATGGAAATCATGATATAAATATAAATACCAAAGATATAACAAATTAAGACACATGTGAAAAACAAAGCGGATATTACCCGAAGTGAAACCTTAACATAAAATTGTTAAGAAGAAGGTAACATAAAGTAATAATAAAACCATATATGGTATTAGAATTAAAAATATTGTTATTTTATATATTTATAATAAATTTATATTTATTATACAGGATGTTTTAATGAGTACGACGAGAGTTAAGACACAAGGTAAGGGAATTTCATCTCACTTTTTATTTTGCATGAGATACATGATTTATTCACCACCCATTCCTTTTGTGTGGTGTGTATACTGATATGGATGTATTATATGATTATTATAAATAAATTTATGTGTATTTAAACATCCATTATATGATCTTTATTTCATGGGGTTAATGTTTTAAAAGTTACCAAATCGGTAAAGTAGTTTTGTCTCAAATTTTCTTCTTCGGGACACATGTTTTGTTATGAAACTATATTCTTTAATGAGGTGTATATGATTCCAATTGAAATGTTATATAATTTATATATTTTTTTTAATGATAATTTATGATTCATTTAATTTCATTTTCTTACATGAAGAGTATGATCCCAAGTAACCAAGTGGTAAGAGTTTATTGAAACAATCTCATCGCTTTTCAAGATTGTTTATGTTTATGATTCCTTTGATGAAATATTATGATACATATCTTAAGAGATCTTATGAGATTTATTATCTCCTGGTTATTCATGATATATTAATATATTGTTTCTATTTTCCCACTCTTTGGTACATATAATAGTTAAGAAATTATTTTTAAGAAAGCCCGACTTTACCCCTCTTTGGTCAGAAATTTGTGTTCTATTAAAACCTTGTTTTCTAAAAAGGGTTTCCAAGAATATTATACTAATATAATATGAAAATTAAAAGTCATTTTTATCTTTTTTTTTCATTTTATCGATGTTTTCAAAGGAATATTCTTGTTTCTTTCCGAATGATACATTTTTCTAACCTTTTTACCATGCAAAAGGAATAATATTTTTACCTCATATGATATATAAAAATTTAACCATTGTCAATTCTTTGAATATTTATTTTCATGTTTAAAAGGTTAATTTTAACAAAATTATTTTTTAAAAGATATTTTCAAAGAAATAATTTTCAAAAGGGTTTAAAACTTATTTTGTAATTTTTTAAGGAAAATGGTTTTCAAAAGTTTTTATGTTTTAAAGATCCTTTTCAATGAAGAAAGGATATTTACCTTAAGAAATATTTTAAAAATATACTTCAAATTTATTTTACATCTAAGATAACATCCATTGATGTTACTCATTAACTTCTAGGAAATTATCCAAATGTTCTATTGATATTATTTCTATGAATGTGTTATTCTTAATGTCACGGTCTTTATGAAACACATTTCTATTTCATGGGGTTTTTTTGTTTAGAAATATGTTTCTCTTTCACAGGTTATATGTTTATAAAATGCATTTATCTTTCATGGGTTATGATTTTGATGAAATGATTATGAAAACTATATCTTTTTTCATAGGTTATGATATGTTTATATGTTTATGATACCCATTTCATTTCATGGGTTAAGATACGATTGCTTATGATTTTGTGGCACATGTATGCATGATTTCACTATGATATGGGTGAGACCTATATATACCTCCAATTAATTGGGTAATGATAAGTTTTATATGATCTTAGAGGGTAAAAAAGTTGTAGCCCAAGCCCAAAAAATAAGGCACATGGGTTATAACCCTATCCTAAAATTAAGAGGGTATATAGGTTGTAGCCCAAACCAAAAAACAAAAAGGTGAAAGGGTTATATCCCAAGCCTAAAAGTAATAGGGTACAAAGGTTGTATCCCAAGACCAGAAACAATAAGGAGCTTGGTTTTTAGCCCAATAATAAAAGTAATAGGGTACATGAGTTGTTACCCCAATCCCGAAGTAGGTACATGGGTTGTATTCCAAGCCTAACATGTTATAAAGGTCTTGGTAGGTAGACTTGACATAAAATTTTCTATTCTTATATGTATGAAAAAAATTCCATATTTTATTCCTATGTTATGCTTTCATGGATTATGTTATTTATTTACTTATGATTCATGACTTATGAACTTCCAATCTTTATTATGATCTTTAATATGCAAGGTATGATCTTTAAATTTTATTCACATGGTCCATACCCCTTTGTTCATGTTATTCTTACGCATTTACTTTATTTACCCTTATTGAGCTTCTGAGCTCACCCCTTTCTTATGTTTCCATTCCCCAGGTTATGAATAAAGGTTTTAGTTAGAATTACTAAAGGTGGAGATATTTATGGGAGATGTTGAATATCTTTCACAAGGATAGAATATTTTGTTTCTAAGTTTCCAAAGACTCTAAACTATTACGGTCCTCAAGCATGTATTTTTGTAACGTACTAAATATTCATCTAAAATGACGTAATATCCATGTATTTTAAGTCTGGGTCGCTATAGAAAATCATTCACCACTTAAATTATTATTGACCATGGTGTTATTGATAAAGACCACCACATATTTCTACTAAATTTAGGAGATAAAGTTCCATATGCGGTCACTTATGAAACCATTGCTAATTCCATCTAGATAAATATTTAACATATATACATGATTAAATCCCTTATTTTATATCTATATAATAATATGATATTTTATAATTTTAAGATGTTTCTTGATACTTATATCTGGGTCCATTTAGATGAATTCAATAAGGTCTTGATTTATTTAACTAATATAAATGTCAAGATAAGTGACGAGGACTAAGACACCATTATGTTTACCTCCCTTGATGAGTATTTTAACTCATTGAATGATTATATGTATGGTAATAAGTTTATTACTTTAGAAGAGGTTAAAAAAATTATTCTTTATAGGGATATATAAACCCATGGATGGAAGGAAGAGGCTGGTGGGGTTAAGATCCAACTCTAGATATTGAACATTAGAGGCTAGTTTAAGAACAATAGTAAGGAGAGGAAGGATAAGATATAATTTAGGAGTTTTTTATATTATGAGCATGGTAAGACCAACTACAATAAAATATACCACTCTAAGAACAAATTGAGGGATAATATAACCAATAAAAATGTGGTATGTCTTAGTTTTGACATTGTCTATGTCTTGTAGTTGTGTTTAGCATCTCTTAGAGTAGAGTTAGGAATAAATCTAGGTTATATTTTTTCCATCATAGTAATAGTCCTGCATGTGATTTTAAGTGACCTAGTTGAAATAGAGGGTGAGTATTGGGTTGATTTTTATGATATTTTTGGGATCAAGTAGAGAAGTTTTCTCCTATCCACTTCTTGGTATTGGTTTCCATGTGTTTTTATACTGATTTACTGATGCATTTTATTTATATCTAGTTTCTGAGTTTTAATATTACTACTTTAACTACTATGAAAGGTTTAAATCTATTTTTAATGAGTTTTATGTGTTCATGTTCCCTTGATGGATGAAATGGATTTAGTTTGGATGGATACACAAGTAAATGGTGGATTAGATGTCATAAATTTTGTTTCTTAGGATGTTTTATTCTTGAGAATGTTGTAGAAATAGATAATATTAGATGGGAGGGTATGAGCATACATGTACCACCACGACACATTCTAAGGGTATAATCATACTACTATTATTATATTTTAAGATTAGGTTTTTCTATTTAGTGAAAATCACCTAAAACATCTAATAAGTTAGGCTAGTATAGGATTGCAAGAACATTGTCTTTTTTATCTTACATTTTATTTTTAAGGTTGAGATTTTTTAAAACTCACATGTAGTTTTGTTTAAAATAAAATATTGTTTTTTATTCCTTGTTTCCATATTGAAAATTATGTTCACACATCTTATGTTCCCCATGAAATTTTAATTTCATTTTTTTTATTATGTGTTGGTTGGTTTTATAATTCCTAGTTAGGCTTGTTCCTTGAGCCTTTGTTTACTATCATGGGTTGGGTTCTTGGTTGTCCAACTTCTCGAGGCTTGATCCTGTGCTCTTTGGGGGGGGGGGGGCTTTGGAAGTTGATAAAGCCAAATAAAATGGATATATTTTTTAATTTTGTGATTTATTATTGTGCTTTTTTTGAGGCCTGTATTTTGGGAGATCCACATGCCCTGCCTTACCTCCATTTTTTTATGCGACACATGGCTAGATTTGTTCATAATTTTTATGCCATAATTTAATTCAATTATATTACATTACCACTCTATCATATTAATTTCATGCACTATGATCATGGATGACACAATTTTTAATATTCCCTTATTATCGTATCATTTGATCATCTAAGCATGGAGTGAGTCTTCAACATTTTTTTCTTTGGATCATGGTTTTAAGAGGGGATAGAGTGATCTTGAGAGAAAAAATCTCCCCAAATAGCTCTAATATATGGTCACATTCACACTTGTTCCACAAATATTCCCTTTTGGTGGAGGGATCTCCACTTTCGATTTTATAGGTGGTCCATGATGACAATAAGAGGATTCTTTAACCCCAATATTTATGATCTTCTTCCATTATTTGGTTCTTGGTTTATCCCTGATTCTGTAAGTATGTTTGTATTTTTTGATTGATTCAGTGGTATTTTTTTTTTGTTTCTAGTCCACCTGAGGTTGCATGAGTGAGTATGTCAAGTTTGAAGGTGTATTTTACCATCCTTAAACTCGACTTATCTATGGGTTCCTAGAGTGATAAGGCCCTCATTCTTAGATAGCTTTTATGGTATTGTTTTCTTTTATTCATTATTGGTCACATTTGTTTCTATGAATTCTATTATGTTTTTTCATAATAAAAGAATCCATGGGGGTGTACATATCATACACATAGGACCAATATAGTTCGAAGCATGTTAAACTCCATGTTCTTTACTTTTCTTCATTCCTTTTTGGTTGTTCTTGCTTCAATTTTCATCATTTTTCTTATGGTTTTTATTTTCCACTTATTCTAAAAACACATAATTAAACCCAATAACTTGTTTTTCTATATTGGTTTTACACAAAAAATTCTTGGCCCTACTCCATACCAACACATCACTATGTATAAGATCTAATAGTCCACTAGACCTATCACATTTTCTACTAAAAGTTTATTTGATCTTTTTTTATAACAATCCAAATTTATAATTATCAAACAATTCATAATCAAATGATTCTAAAAATAAATCTCTATGTAGTATTTGGATGTGTTTCTCATTTATATATCTAATAAAACAATGCCAAAATTAGGTGAGATTATAATCAACCTTGATCTTCTTATTATGAATGTCATAGAGATGGTTATCCATATAAATAATATATAAACCATTTACCATATTCTTAATAACATAAAACATTTCATTCATATATATGGAACAAATTTTATTCATAATAATGAATGAAAATATTATTTTATCCAAAAAAGATACAAAAATAAAATTTATATTTATGGTTTATGGTGGGAACATAATAACATTTTTTCAATTTTAGAACTAATCCTCTAGGTAGACTTAGATCATAAGTACTATCCTCTAATGTAGAAAATATTACTCCACTAACAACATGTTGATATACTTCACCATTTTTAATTCAATCCCATATGTTATTCAATGTTTATCATCCCAAATATGTGATGCACACATGATATATAATACCACGAGTCAAATTTGGAGAAAATGATTTCTATACACTCACATTAATATTCTCAAAACAATTATCTTTGAGAATACTTCTCAACCTTATATACTAATATAGACTTGTTTTATAGGTCACACCTATAGGATATCTCGAAATGATAAACAAGATACATTTCATAATCTACAAAAAATACATATTTATGGGCGAGCATCATGTTTTATATCTTTTAATTAATGAATTTTAATGAAATTACTCCCACTAAAAATGATGACATCATATATCATATCCATTTAGTGACCCAATATCCTGATTTCACAAATTATGAGTCCACTATGATGTTCCTATCAATATTTTGTTATTTAAAATAGACAAACTTTCCAATTATATCACATGACTCTTGGATAGTTGAGTGGACAAACCTTTTACCAAATCCATCATATGAATATAAAATCAAATATATACCTATGGTATCCTAACTCTTTGGGTTTCCCAGTTAAGTTCCATCTAAATATCATAGTGGGATTTGATTACCAAACTCTTAGGGTTATCCATTTCCACCATGAATTACACAAGATAATCCACATGAACCTTTATATGAAAAAACATATGCAATTGGATGATTGAGGTCTTAAAATTTACAATATTTGGAAGAAATATCAAACTTATTATTTGATTAGTTTTCTTTTATAGTCTCAACAATTTAATTTAAATCATATGAATATTAAATTCATAATCATTTCATCCCATGAAATATTTATAATCTCATGTTTTATTTCTTTATATGCACATTTTTTTAAAATTTAGTTATTGAATCCCTATTATGTTCTCTAAATTAATATGTTCAAATCATATTAATGTTTAACTCTTCACATAACCCACAATTTGCATTATTCATCCAAAAATAGAAGCTAAGAACATTTTAACATATCCAAATTAATATTATTCATAAGGTACATTAATTTTTCATATAAATGTTTATAATTATATAAACTTGATAGTCTTTATATAAGTAAACCTGGAGCCACAGATAACCAACCCCCACTGATTTAGAATAAGACATGAGCCTTCAGGTCAGTGAGAAGTTTGACTCAAAGTTACTCTATACATAGATAATTTAATCAATATAGAATCCAATTAATAATAACTACAATACCTAATATGTATAAACTATATTTAATAACTAAATTCAATCTAATAAGTTTAATTACAAACAGACGTCAAGGTAGATGAGAACTAAATATGATGCTGTCATACCTAGAATGTAATGTGTAAAAACCCAAGGATTTATAAATAAATTTAATATTGAATGCATGAAACCATGAGTCCTTAAAAAAACCACTTTTTTATAACCTATCCAGTAAACATAATTTTTTCCACCTCTATTATTTGAATTTTAAAAAACTAACAAACACTGTTGCATTCAGTAAGATATTTAGAGTCTGATAAGACAAACATAACTTTTGGTGAATAGTAACATACCTTTATGAATAGTAATATGACCATTATGAATAGTAAATCATATTATTATTTTATTGTATTAAGGTTATAATATAATGAGATCTTGATTAATTTTTCAAAGTGGTATAAAACGAATTATAGTTTTAAAATTGTTATTTTTCGAATAAATTATGATTTTATTTAAAAATTAAATTAATCATATTCCAAAAATTATTTTCAAAAAATGGAGTTCATTTTTTAATTCTACATGTCTAAAATTGGTTAGGGTGAATTTTTGGTATTTTTCTGAAATACTCAAATTATTGATGAATAGTAAAATACCGTAATTTACCATATATATACATTATCAGTTAAATTCACTATTAATAGCATAATGGATGATGTAAGAACACTTGGTTATAAATCACATGAACTTATTACTATTATGGGTCATATGAATCAACACTATTGGTTGTCTTGAGGGAAATAATAAAATAATGAATGAGATATTCAAAAATCACTCCTCTCCTTCACTATAACCCCCCTCATTCCCTCTTCTATTCACTCCTATAAAGCCTGTTTCATTGAATAAATTATTTTAAAATATCCTACCAAGCTCCTATCCCACGTCCAGAATCCCTTGGTCTCATAAAAAGACCAAAAACTTTCCCCTAAAGAGGATCTCAAGGAAGATAACTTCAAGAGGTAAATTCCTCTTTTCATTTCTTTTATTTCAAGTTACTTTATTTTCTTTTTCTTTCCTCTCCTACTTTCATCAAAATGTTGGGATGACTCCAGTAACTTAAATTTATTGTAATTTTTTTTATTTTAAAGGAATAATTATTCATCATCTCTCCTTTCCCCTTATTTTATACTAGAAATGAAAACATCATCCAAGATGTGTTAATTTATCACATTCAAGGACGACAAGTTTTCAATTTCTATTAACATATTCAATTCTGATCCTGAAACCATTTTGATGGTTTAAAAAGAATATAATATATGTATTATAACTTATTAAAGGTTATATAATACTTTTTACACATGATATTAATTTATAAATCAAAATGAGTTCATTGTGATCAAGAACCGCCAATTAACCCAAACAATTGTCATTAAAGTTTTATATAATGATTTATCTTCACTCCCAATAACCGAATGAATTTTATGACCATTTAATCTTATGGTTTTTCACTAATAACATACAAATTCTATTCTGTACAACCATTATCATTCTACTTTTTTATCCATCCGTGAATATAAGTAAACCGATCATGAAAACATAGGAAGAAAACGCTCCCAAACAATGAAATTGAATATCTTTACCCATAAAAGGCCATGAATGAACCTAATAATGTTATAATAAATAAATTAAATGTATATGAGGTTATGGAATAATTAATTTATCAACCTAAATTTGATTATTTAGGTCATTAAGATCAAGTGAGTAACACCTTCAGACTTAAGGTAAGGGTTTTCTACCTGAACCTCCATTTTCTTTCGAGTTACTCTTTGTCTCTCTCAACCCGAATTAAATTCCTATTTATTATTATTTACTAATAATAAATTATATTTTAATGTTTTATATATGTGTACCAACCAGAATACTTATTTCTTTTATGGGTAGTTACACGTTTTAAAAAGATCTTTCAAAAATCCTTCCCGATAAATAAGCCCATTTCAAGGGAATTTCTCAAATTCTTACCTATTTTCAAGGGAACTATATAATATGTTTTTAGAAACCATTATATTTATAAAATAAATAATTTTATTATAAAAATAATATCTTACTTAACTTCTAGTTTTATATAAATATTTTCCAAAATAGCTCTAATTTTCAAAGTAAAAGAGTATTTATCTCAAGAATTACTCGATGATTTTATAAGAGTCTCTTCATCTATTTCAAAACTCTTGTTGATTATTATATATTATTGGGATTAATATTTTATGATATTATATATAATATTTAATTTAATGTATTATGATTAGTTTTACTATGGATGTGCTATCTTAAAACCATTCACCAATTTACTCTGAATGGTTAGTGTTTATCTTAATGTTTAGGTAAAGTTATCTATATTTCATATGTTAATTTTAATTTGAATGTATATGTTATTTATGTTTATACCTATTCATATTAGGAATTAATTATCCCCATGCATCAGTAGGTATCACGATACAAACTACGGTCTTGGCACAAGGTCTTGAAAAAATGATTATTTATCATCTTGGCACGATGCCTTGATGGTATGGTTATAATGTCCGAAATTATGAATTCCTTCATGATGAAACTAGTAATTGAAAGTTTATGAGGTTATTAAACTAGTATAATACCCATTATTATTCTTTATTATGTTATTATTTAGTCAACTCTTATTTCTGCCATAATGTGTTCAAGTTCATTTTTAAAGGCATGTGTTTTTAGTTATTCACCATGCCTAATTTTTATGTTTATAATATATTCTAACGTATTTCTTACTCTTACTAAGAATTTGAGATCACCCCTTTCTTATGTTTCATTTTCCCAAGAAATGAATAGGTATATTATGAATGACATGCAGAAATTACCTAGGAGTTATGGATGTTTTCAAAGGATTTTATAAATTGTTTTTCCTTTTAGGTTGTAATGTTAAAATTATGAATGTATCTGGTTTTAAAAAACTAATAAACTATCAATTCCTTTGGGATAAAAATTTCTTGTAATCATGCCAATATAATCAGATAAGGAACCTACCCTAGGCAACTGGGGTCGGGTATTTACATAATGCGTTCTTTAAAAATTTATAAGAAATAATATATTTCATAAATTAATACATAAACAATATTAAAATTTCATAAACTATTTGTAAACATGAATATTCAAAAGTAATAAACAAATAAATAAACATTTTATTTATTTTAAAAACATTATATATTAGTAAGAACATTTCATATTTAATTTAGGCATGAAAATCAAATATTTATAATTCCTAAACCTAATCTATTATAAAAAATTTAAAAAATATAATAAATTTTATCCAAAACATTAATTTTAATCATTTTTAGATTGAATATTATTTAAAAATTGATAAAGTGGTATTATCTATCGTATGCTATGATAAATATCAACACTTAAACAAAGCGCTAACATAAGGTGCCTGTCATATTTTATAAAAATTGAAAACACTTATGTATCATTTTTTTGGTAAGGGAAAAAAACTTATGTATGGGATAACCCATACATAAGAGTATTGTATAAATCATAATTCATCAAATAACCTATACATACGAGTATTTATCATGAAAAGTAAAAAAAATTAAATATAGAAAATTTATTATGCATTGTCTAACTATATCCAACAATATATGTTATATCATGATTATGACTTGATTATCTTTTTTCACTCAACCGAGGTTTCATTCAAATATTAAAATAATTCATATCATAGCTTATGACACAGAAGAAAACCACGTGTTTTGATGTATCATACTTCATGATACATGCCAACCGTACCTTACAACTAACAATACATATTACACTATCCTAAGATGTAATGTTAGGTAGAGAAATCTAGTGATTCAATAGATGAAATTCATCCATTCCATGTCATACTATATTATATTTCATATAACACTCTGATATTTTATGATATATTTCTCTTCAAATAAAATTTATTCGATAGCTTTCAATACATGTAACCCTAAGTATAAATTAACTATAATACAATATACCATTTTAACCTAGCTGTTAAATTAATAGAGATAATATAAATAGTTACATTTTTAAAAAATATGTTTAAAGGTTTTAGATATAGAAAATCTATTTTTAAATAATTACTCAATTCTTAGTGAAGTCATTATATGATTTAAAAATAAATTTTCCTCAAAAATGGGTTTTATTTATTTTTGTGAGAAAATAAGATAATTAATTTCTACCACTTTTAGAAAATTTATTTAAAAAAATTAACTTAATTTTTTAATTCATCATTTCAAAAGATTATAATGATTTTTTGAGAATTTTTTAAAAAGATTTATTTTTCAATAAACAGTGAAAAATACTGATTTTTATTGAAAACTATATTTTTGTTTCAACCATTTAAAAAGTTAAATTCTGTTTTTAATTGATTTAAAAGTAAATTTTTTTTATAAACTAATTAAGGTCATTTTAATTAACTTTATGTTGGATTTTGGTGTAAAAACCTTTTATAATTTAGAATATTTTTTTAGAAAACTGTATTATGTTATGTTTTGTAGGTTTTATTTTAAATTAAATTATTCCACTTCAATAAATTTAATATTTAAAAATGGACTTAATTTTTTAAATCAAGAGGATAAAATTTATAAAATAGTTATCTTTTATTTTTTTCATTATGAATAGTAACCGTAGTGAATATTTGTCACCTCCGGAAGGGTAAAATGGGTAAAACATGGTTAAAACAATGAGATAAGGTCTCAAAGGCCACCCAAAGCTTACCTTAATTTAATTTTATGGGATAAATTTGACCATATACACCCCAATTTTTAATATATAGAATTTGTATTCCTTTGTCCCTTGATAATGTCATTTATATTATTTTAAGTAAAGAAAATTCTAAAATTTCACTCTCTTAACTTTAATGTCTCTAAATATTTTATATAAGGATAAAAAAGGATAAGTTTAGTTTAAAATATTTATTTTAAATATGAAATTTTTATCATTTTTTTTAAGTTCTAATGATGAAACAATAATTTTAAATTCTTACATAATGCTGACACAGTGTTTATGCAAGCAATAGAAAAATCATGCAAATAATTTTAAAAATTGTAAAAGTAATATTTTTTTGATGAATTATAGTTCCCCAAAAATTTTATATATGAATATAAAATATTAGGGACGTGATAAAGGTTTATATTCTAATTTTATTTTATCTTTATTCCTTTAATGTCAAATTAAATGAATAGTGTAAAAAATGACATTAATGATAATTTATGAAAAAATATATTTTATCAAATTATTTTAAAATAAATTTTTTTATAAGAGGACAAGTAGGATGATAATTGGTATAAAATTAAATCACTTGGAAATTTATGAGCCAATTTTTACCTTATTATTAAAAGTATAACCATTTATGATTGAAAAATTCATTACTGCAATTATGGCTAAAATCAGTTAATAAAGGGGATAAATGAAAAAATAAGGTTTAAAATGACACAAAACATATCTAAATTTTATTTTATGATGATATTTAGACCATATAATATTTTATTTTAATTAATTTCTATTTTTAATCATTATACTTGAGAAAGAAAACAATTATATTAAAATATTGTAAGTAATCCCAAGCACGTCCTTTCCCACCCTTATAAAAGGACACCCATTCTCTCTTTTCTTTACACATTGTTGAGAAATATAGATAAAAAAACATATAAAATTATCTTATCAAATTAAATAGTAAGAAATTATCTTTTTATTTCTTCTTAAAATACTATTTCAAGGGTTCTTAAGAAGGTATCTAAAGGAGGCCTACCGAAGAAGAGGCAATCTTCCTACTCAACCTCTTTCAATTTATTTATTTTTATACCTCCTATAAATCAGTGGTATTCATCATAAAATAATAAATTAAGTATAATAAATATACTAAAATTTTATTATTATTATTTAACCACCATTATCAACCCTCTTTTCTATCAAATGGGAAGTTAAAATATCGTCCATGAGTACATGTGGACTACCGTCTCCACGTACATAACGATATAATTAATTTTACATCACCATATTTAATGGATGGTTATTATGATGGGTTTAAAATTTATATATTATATTTATAAAAAAATAATTCTTATTTAATTATAATATCATATCTACCTTCTTACCTTCCCACCTATTGTAAAACAATAATGTCACTCGTGCGTACGTGTGGACTACCACCTCCACAAAGTGATGTGATTAATTTTTCATTTCCACATTACATAGATGGTAATAATGATATATTTAATGAATATATATGATATATATTATATAATAATTATTTTAAAGGTGAATTATTTTTTACCTTTCTTTCGTTCCATCCATTTAAAAGTTAAAATAACGTTCATGCGTACGTACGACCTACTATCTCCATGAATGGAGTAATTTATTTTTCTATAAATATACTTTATGGTTGAATATATATATATATATAATGAATATATATTATTTTTATATAATTATTAACATTCTAAAGATGATGGAACCATGGTCAAAGTACAAGGATAAAAACCACTAAACCAAAACTCTCATGAAAAAAGAAACAATTAACACCTATAAACAACGATTTTAATAAAGAGTTATTAATAAGTGGGTACTAAATTGTTATAAGTGGAAAATATATGATAATATACATATTTAAATTATTATGGTATATAAGTATAATAAATTTAAATTTATTACATAGTAGGTTATAGTTCCTTCGAACCAAGTCAAACTTGAGGTAAGAGATTTATTTTTCAATCTCATTTTAATCGGGATTATTTATGATTGAATTTAAATTGAAAGAAATTATATGATACTTTTAAAATAAAAAATTTATTTTTTTACCTATTTATTTATAGTGATTAAATTTTACTTTTATTTTCCTCCCTTTAATAACTCAAGATACAAAAAGAATGTTTTTAAGGAAAACTGACTTTATTTTTCTCTTCAGTTGAAAAATCATTTTTCTTCCATATCCATGTTTTCTAAAAATGTTTTTATATTATCCTATGATTATTTAAAGCCATTCAACCCATTATTTAATTTTTATAAATTTTTTAAAAATATTCTTCTTTTCTTTTTCTGAACTAGGTACTTTTAACTTTTTTACTTAAAATGTGAAAGGAATTTTTATTATAACACACACGACATGAAAGTTTTTATTACTATCTTGATCGCTAAGTTTTTTGAATGTTCCTTTATAAGATTATAAGACTATTTGAAAATGAAATGTTTTCTTTAATATTTGGGATATTTTTAGATTTTAATTGATTGATTTGAAAGTTAAATGGGTATTTTCCTCAAGAAATGTTCCAAGTTATCCTTTAAAGGAAATTTTCATCTAAGATGACATATTTTGATGTTACTAGGGATATGATCCAATGATAACATACTAATTATTATTATGATGATATTATTTTTATGAAACCCATTCATTTTCTATAGGATATTCTATTATGAAATGTTGAAGTGTTTATGATTTTTTTTCATTTTTTAGGTTATGATATGATGAAATTTTTATGATCTTGTGGCACACATAAGTATGATTTTAATTATGTGAGGTGTGTGTCCAGAATTATATTTCCCTCCATTGCATTGGGTAAGTATAGATATCTCATGAGATAATAAGGACTGTAATGGGGAGCGAACCTTGTTCAGTAAGGGACTTTTTTCACTATAATAGTCTTGGGCATAATCCTTGACTAATGTTATATTGGAATGAGGAGTGAAACCAGTCCACTATGATTGTCTTGGGAGTGAACCTTGACTACTTATATGATGGAATGTAGAGTGAACCCAATCCTCTATGATAATCTTAGAAGTGATCCTTTACTAAGTAAATGATTTTCTATTCTTATATGTATTCCATAATCTTAAGTATTATGTTAATGTTATAATCTCATAGATCATGTTATTTTATTCTATTACGAATTATGTCTTATGAACTACCAATATTTATGTCATGACTCAATATTTTGACCTATGATATATAGGATATACTTTTCAAATGTTATATCATGTTCTTATACCCTTATGTTAATGTTATTCTTAAGTTATCATTAATATCTCTCTTTTTTATCCTAACCGAGCATTTGAGATTACTCTTTCATATGTTTCCCTTACCTAGGTTATGAATAAATGTTTTAAGTATGATATGTATAAGAAGGGTGATATTTATGAATATATTAGTTGGATATTATATTGATATATTATGAATAAGTTGTTTATGTATTCATGTTTCCAAATATTCTAAACCAATACAATTCTGGTATGGATCACTATGTTATGTATTGAATATGCATCAAATAAGATATTATATTTATGTATGAAAAGAATGTGTTGATATATTTGGTATAAAATAAATGTTTAGTTACATTTGGAAACTAGGATGATAAAAATTTAGTGAGAAACCTATGGATATGTTTAGGTACAAGATAACATACTAAAGTTTTGGTATGATAAATATTATATGATTTTCCACTATGATTATTGTTGCTCAAACTATGATATTTAGTTTTATTAAATAGATAGATCCTAAAGGAACCATGTTAATGTTAAATTTGATATAAAATGTAATGACTATCCTCCCAAGAAACCAAATTTTATGGTATATGGAATAAAAAATATCATTTCTATGCTTATACAACTATCTATATCCATGAATCATGCTAAGATTCCAAATGAGAAAAGGTGGGAAAAATATTCAGTCGAGTCCTTCATGAGGAAAAATACACCTCATTTTAGTGGGTTTTCTAATACACTAGTTTCTATGTAATGTATCCGTACCAATAAAAATATATTTTCATTATCCAGTGTCTGAAACATGAAAAATATATTTTAGATTTTTATTATTTGGAAGGAAAAGCAGATAAATTATAGACTCTTATCAAGAAGATGATGCCATGAGAAGAAATTGACTCCATAGAAAGGGATGATTTTAGGAGATTATTTTTTAAAAAGTAGTTTCTTCATTTTATTCATAGGAAAATGGATAATTAATTCCTTAATCTAAAGAATAAGGATAATGAATTCATTAATACATATGAGGAAAATTTTACAATATTTTTGAGGTATAATTTGGGTATTATCATCCAATCGGAAAGTAAGTTTGATCAATTATTAAATGTCTTAAAACCAAGTCTACAAAAGGGAATTATCCATAAGGGAATTTAATATCTATGAATAAATAAGTCTATGATATGTAAAGTTAAAAATAAATATTGGATTTACCCATTAATATCAAGGTTTTGATAATAAAATAAAGACATAATTCAAAATAAATTATAAAAACAATGGAGACAAGAAGATGATATTTACTTTATGATCAATGTGTGGTAGGAAACATGGTGGAAATTTTCTTAAGGGTTATTTTAAATGTTTTAAGTGTGGAAAGGAAGGTCATTGAGTAATCTACTACCGAAGTGATGGGAAGAACAATTTAGGTAATAATGGATAGAAAACATCACAAAATGAACCACTCACACTCTAGTGTTTCAAATGAAAGTAGTATGGGAATTATGATAACCAATGATAAAATACAATGGTTAATGATGATTATCAACTTCAAAAACCTATTAAGCCTAGAGAAAAAGGAAAATATCATAAAATTACTATTTATGATGTGGGGTACGATAACAAAGTAGTGAAATATACACTTACCATCCACTCTAGAACTATTAATGTCTTATTTGATTCTGAATCTACACACTATTTTATATCTAAATAATTTTATAAGGGTATCAAAATTACACCCCAATGATTAGATATTGAATTATAAGTGAAAATTATAATGGTAAAATGATCACATCTCAAGTATATGTTTTTTCTCTAATTGAAGTTTGTGGTAATGTACTTCCAAAAAATCTCATCATTATCCCTATAGTTAAATTTGATGTTATCTTAGGAATGGATTAGATTTATTTACATAAATCACACATAAATTGTTGAGTAATGGAATCCACATTTGATATTCCAAACCAACCTATGATCATCTATCAATGTGATGATAAATATGAACTTACGATGGAAACAACATCCATTTTATGGGTCATGATTTCTATTAAAAAGGTGTGTTTATCTTAGATAGATGGAGATAAAATCAATATCAAAGATATGCCTATTGTATGAGAGTTTTTTTTTGTTTTTATAGAATAATTTCCCAATGTTCCTAAAAATGGTGAAGTTGAGTTTTCAATAGAACCCATACCTAGTTCTACACCTAATTCAAAGAATCGATGTAGAATGGACCTGATTGAGTTACAGTAATTGAAGAAGAACCTCTATGATAATGTTGATAATGGATTCATTTTTTTAATTGAATCACCTTTTGGAGAACCTAATCTTTTTATTAAGAAAATTTTTGGATCAATAAGTATCTTCATTGATTATTGGGAACTTAACATGATCATAATTAAGAATAATTATCCTCTACCTTGTATTGATGATTTGTTTGATCAATTATGATAATATCAATATTTTTACAGGATTGATATTTGATATAGAAATTATCAATTGAGGTTTGAAATTGAATACATACCCAAGACAACCTTCCATGCGAGGTATGAACACTATTAATTTATAGTGATTCAATTTGGTCTTACTAATGCCCCTGTTATTTTATTATATTTAATGAATAGAGTATTTAGAGATTAATTTAATTAATTTGTGGTAATATTTATAGATAAAATTATTATATATTAAAATATTAAGGAATAACATGAGAATAACTTGAGGATTGTACTAATGACCCTAAAAAAAGATAAACTATATGAAAAATTTACAAATATGAATTTTGGATAAAACAAGTTTCATTTTTAGGTCATATAATCTCAAGAGAAGGTATATTAGAGGATCCATCAAAGGAAAAAGTTATTGAAGATTGGACCAGATCAATCTCTATAACCAAGATCTTTAGTTTTATTAGTTTGGTCGGATATTACTAACACTTTGTAGAGAATTTATCACTGATATCTAATCTACTCACCAAGTTAACTTGGAAGGGATAAAATTTCATTTGGATAGATGGATGTGAATAAAATTTCAATGAACTAAAGATAAGGTTAGTCAGTGCACCTATGATTACACTACCCTATAGAAGAGAAGAGTTTGTGATCTATAATGATGCATCGAAGAAGGGATTATGATGTGTCCTCATGAAAAATGATATGGTGTTAGCTTATGACTCATGCCAATTGATGATTCATGATACAAATTACCCAACTTATGATTTGGAGTTAACTGTGGTAATTTTTGAATTAAATACAAGGAGACATTATAATTATAGAGAAAGATGTGATATTTATACTCATCATAAAATTTTAAAATATATATATTCACTCAGAAAGAGCTGAATATACAACATAGAAGATAGTTGGAGTTGATTAAAGAATATGGCTACTCAATACATTACCACTTTGGAAAAGAAAACAAGATGAAATATGTTCTAAGTTAATAGGATCATGCTATATTAACTATTATGAGGATAAAGAAGATTTGATATTTATGGATTTACAAAGGATAGAACTAGAAATCTTGAAGTAAGGGGAGGAATAATGTCTTACTCAAATGAGTATCCAACTATCTATCAAAGTAAAGATTAAAGTGGTAAAAAAGTAATATTTAGAGATAAAAAATAAGGTGAAAAATGTTACTGATTTTACCCTTGATTATGATGGAATGATAAGGTTTAAGAACCATGTAGGTGTCCCGCCCATACCAAATTTAAAGAAGATGTTGGTTGAAGTTTATAGTTCAATATTATCTATTCAACCTGGAAGTGAAAAGATGTACAGAGATCTAAAAGTGTATTTCTGGTGGGAAAAAATAAAAATAAATATTGTAGAGTATGTATCTTGATATGTTTTTTTCAGCAAGATAAAGCTAAGAGACAAAATTCTAAGGGGATGTTACAACCATTACCTATACCAGAGTAGAAATGGGATAACATCACCTTGGATTTTTCATTAGAATCCCCATAACATCTAAATGAAATAATGTTATTTCATTTACAGTCAATATTCTTATGAAGTCAGAAGAATCCATTTATATTATAAAATATTTCTCTATTTATCATCTTGGAAAATTATATATTAATGAAATGGTAAGGTTTCATTGAGTACCGCATTCTCTTTTATCTGATCAAGATACAAGGTTTTCCTCGATGTATCAGTGAAGTATTTAGAAATATATGGATACAAAGTTGCGTTTTAGTATTGTTTATCATCCTCATAAAGATGATCAGTCTGAGAGAACCATCAAAACCCTAGAGGATATACTGGGGGATTGTTATATGAACTTAAAAGGTGGTTGGGATTAACACATTCATTTAGTGGATTTTTTTGGCAATAATATATTTCACTAAAGCATTTAGATGGATTCTTATGAATCTCTGTATGGAAAGAAGTATAGAACTAAAACATAATGGGATGAAGTTAGAGAAATAAATATATTGGGACTTAAGATATCTAGGAAATGATAGATAAATTTAGATCCATTCAAAAATAAATCAAGCTAGCTCGGATCAAAAAAAAGTTATGTTGATTTTTTTTAGTGACATATGGAATTAAAAGTTAGTGATAAGGTATTCTTATGAACTTATATATAGAATAAGGTTAAGATATTAAAAAATAAGGGAAATACAATTCCTAGTTATATTGGTCCCTTTGATATTATTGACCAAGTAGTTATGGTAGCTTATTGCTTGGTGCTTCCACCAAACCTATCTCAAGTTCATGATGTGTTTCATGTATCTCTCTTGAGGAAGTACATAAATGATCATTCACGTGTACTGAAAATAAAGATTTTACCATTATAGATTGATCTTTACAATGAAGAAAAACTAGGTAAAATATTATATCATAGAGATAAGCTACTACATAACATGTCTAGTCACCTAGTTAAAGTTCTCCAGGGGAATGAGAAATTTGAAGAAGCTACTTGGAAACCCAAAGATGTAATGAAATAGTGATATCTTCATTCGATTATATCATAGTGATGGAATTTCAAGGGTGAAATTCATTTTAATGAGGGTATAATGTAACACCCCTAATATTTTATGATGTATTCCTCTTTAAATAAAACTTATTCTATAGATTGTGATATACAAAACCCTAAGTCTAAATGAACTTTAATATAGTATACCATTTTAACATAGCTGTTAAAATGGTGAAGTGAATAGGAATGACCACATTTAAAAAAACTATCTTTAAATTATTTATATAATACAGATATATTAATAAATAATTACTCACTTTTTAGTAAAGGCATTATATAATTTAAAAATACATTTTTTCCTTAAAAATGATTTTTATTTATTTTTGTGAGAGAATAATATAATTAATTTATTCCCATTTTAGAAAATTTATTTTATAAAATGAGATTTTTTTTGAATTCATCATGTCAAAATTATCTTATAGTTATTTTTTTTAGAATTTTCTGAAAAGATTGACTTTTTAATGAATAGTAAAAAATATTGATTTTTATTGAAAAATGTATTTTTTCCAAAATTTTAAAAGCTCCATTTTGTTTTAAATTGGGTTTAAATTTAAAATTATTTCATAATCAAAATAAGGTTATTTGGATTAATTTTATGTTGGATTTTGGTATAAAAACTTATTATACTTTAGATTTTTTTTAGAAAACTACTTTTCTTCTTATTTTTTGAGCTTAATTTTAAATTAAATTCTACCACTTCTGTGAATTGAATATTGAAAAATATATTTAATATTTGGAATTATTAGATTCTATTTTTTTTAAATAGTTCCCTTTTATTTTTGGTCAGTATGAATAGTAATCGTGATAAATATTTTTCACCTCGGTAAGGGTAAAATGGGTAAAACAGGGTTAAAACCATGAGATAAGGTCTAAAAATAAAACCAAAACTTTACTTAATTACATATATTGAGATTAATTAGACTAAATACATACCAAGATTGAATATATATAATTTTGGTGCCATTTTACATTGATAATGAAATTTATATCATTTTTAGTAAAGAAAATTCCAAAATGTCACCCTCTTGACTTTAATATCTCTAAATTTTTTACCTAAGGATAAAAAGAGGGTAATTTAAGTTATAAATGTTTATTTCAAATATTAATTAATTTTTATATCATTGTATTTTTTTAAAAATTTTAGTGATGAAATAATTACCTGTAATGATTACACAACGCCGACACAGTTTGTGCAAGTAGTAGAGAAATCATGTAAAAGATTTTAAAAACTATAAAAGTTATAATATTTTGGTGAATTATAGTAACCCATGAATTTTATATATGAATATAACATATTATTTATGTTTTAAAGGTTTATATTCTATTTATGTTTCTATCTTTATGCCTTTAAAGTCAAATTAAATGAAAAGTGTAAAAAATGAAATTATTGATATTTTATAAAAATTATTATTTATAAAATTATTTAAAAATCAAAAAAATATTTAAAGAGGAAAAATAGTATTATAAATGGTAAAAAATTTCACCCCTTTTCAATTTATGAGCCAATTTTTACCTTATAAGTAAAATCGTAACCCTTTAAGATTGAAAAAGTGGTTACCATAATTAAGGTTTAAATCAGTTAACAAAGGGGTTAAACCAAAATATAAATTTTAAAATGACCCAAAATCCTATATAAATTTAATTTTATGATTATATTTTACCATATTATATTTTCTTTGAATAAATGGCTATTTGGAAGCATTATACTTGATAAATAAATTAATTATATTAAAATCAGTTAAATAATTCCAATTCTGTCCTTTTACTACCTTATAAAAATAACCTTATTAAAAAATATATCTTTATGGAAACATGACCATTTATATTCTAAAATTATCTATTTATTATGTATAGGTTATGGTCTTATTAATATAAAATTCCAAGGGTCTATAAGAAGATATCTAAATGAGGCCTACCAAAGAAGAGGTAATCTTCCCACCTGACCTATTTTAATTTTTTTATTCTACTTACTATAAAATAGTGGTATTAATCATAAAATAATAACTTTACTTTTTTAAATATACTAAAATGTTATAATTATTGCGGAACCGCCATTATGATCCATTTTTTCCTTCAAATGGAAGTGAAAGTATCGATTGTTCATACATGTGGACTACTACCTCAACCTAGCGATACAATTCATTTTATATAATGATATTTCATGGATGGTTATTATGATGGGTTTAAAATTTATATATTATATTTATAATATAATTATTCTTATATAATTATAATATCATATTTACCTTCTTACCTTCCCATCCATTAGAAAATGATAACATCGCTCGTGCGTATGTGTGACCTATCACCTCCATGAAGCGATGTGATTTATTTTTCATTTACCCTTTATATGGATTGTAATAAAGATATATTTAATGAATATATGATATATATTATATAATAATGATTATTTAAAAGTGAATTATCATTTTATTTCTTCTTTTATATCCTTTAAAAAGTGAAAATAATGTTTATGCGTATGTACGACCTACCAACTCAATGAATAAAGTAATTCATTTTTATAAAACTATCCTTTAAAATGAATATAAATATATTAATATATATATGATTTAAATATCATGATTAAAATTTTTGAGATGATGAAACCATGATAAAATTAAAAGGATAAGAACTACCAAACCGAAATTCTCATGAAAAATGAAACCGTTAACACCTGGAAATGATGGTTTTAATAAGTAGTTATTAATATATGGGAATTGAAATATTTTAAGAGGAGAATATATGATACTATAAGTATATAAATTATTATTCTATGTAATTATATTAAATTTACATTTATTATAAAATAGGTTAGTGTGCTTTCAAATAAAGTCAAACTTGAGGTAAGGGATTTATATTTCAATCTCATTTTAATCGGGATTGTTTATGCTTGAATTTACTTTGAATGAAATTATATGATATTTTTATGATAAAACCATTACATTTTATTCTTATCAGGTTATTTCTAGAGATTACATGATTTCCTTTCATTTTCATCTCTTTAAGAACTCAAGAAACTATTTTTTAAGAAAAATTGACTTTATTTCTCTCTCTTGTCAAAAAATTCTTTTTATTCCATATCCATGTTTTCTAAATATGTTTAAAAAATGTTTTTATATTTTCATATATTTATTTTAATTATTTTATACTAATGATTTAATTTTTGAAAAATGGTTTAAAAGGAATATTCTTGTCATTTTCTGAAGGAGGTACTATTGAATATTTTACCTAAAATGTGAATGAAATTTTTGTTTTAACATACAATACATGGAAACAATTTTCTACCATCCTGAACACTCAATTATTTGAATCTAACTTTAAAATTTTCCAAGGTTCTTTAAAAATGAAATGTTTTCATTAATATTTGGGAAATATTTTGATTTTAAATAAGTGATTTATATGTAAAAAGTGTATTTTCCTTAAGAAATGTTCAAAGTGATATTTTAAATGATTTTTAATATAATATGAAATAATTTGATGTTATTATGGATATAATCCAATGATACCATCCTTATTATTTCACTATATGGTTTATGATTATAATGCTAAAATGTTTATGAAACCTGTTTATTTTCAATGATTTATTCTATGATGAAATGTTGAAATTATGAAACTTTGTCTCTTTTCAAGAGATATGATATAATGAATTCTTTATGTTATTATGGTGTACATATTTTTGATTTTAATTATGTTATGGGTGGGCATAAAATTAAATATCCCTCCAATTATTTGGGTAAATATAGACATCTCATGAGATAATAAGGACTAGAATGGGGAGTTAACCCAGTTCACTAAGGGACTCTATCCAATATGATAGTCTTGGGAGTGATCCTTTAATAATGTTATGATGTAATGGGGAGTGAAACCAATCCAATATGATAGTATTGTGAGTAAACCTTGACTATAGATATGATAGAATAAGGAGTGAACCCAATCCTCTATGATGGTCTTGGCAGTGAGCCTTGACTAAAGAAATGATTTTATATGTTTATGTGTATGCCAAAAACTTATCTCTTATTCCAATTTTATTCCCTCATGGATCATGTTATTTGATTCCTTTATGAATCATGTCTTATAAAATTCCAAAATTTATGTCATGACTCAATATTTTTATATATGACATGTAGGGTATTCTTTTCAAATGTTAAGCTCATATCCTCACACCCTTATGTTCATTTTATGCTTAAGTGATTATTGATATATCCATTGTTTACCCTTATTTAGAATCCAATCTCACTCTTTCTTATGTTTCTTTTCCATGGATTTTGAAGAAAAGTTTTAAGTACGATATGTCTAATAAGGGTGATAGTTATGAAGATATTAGTGGGAGATGATGTTGATCACTTATAAATAATATTTTTATATATCCAAGTTCCCAAATAAAATAAACCTATATGATTTTAACATGGGTTTTAATGTTATTCATTGAATATTAATTTAAAAAGATATAACATTTATGTATGAAAAGTATGGGTCGCTATATGGCTTATGCAGATTACAACACACATGTTATTAATAAAAACAATAAAAGAACACATTGATTCGTTGATGAATGTGGATATGATACCACTGATGGGTTTTTTGAGATCATCATATGATTAATTATGTGGAAGAAACCTATTATAATTCATGATCTATTATCAATAGAAATAATATGTAAAATAAAGAATAAAATAATAGGTGTACCTCAAATGCAACAATATATATTCCTAATGAACTTGAAGTATTTTTATTGATCATAGTCACTCAGTGAAAACCAATAAACTCTTGCATCTAGAGGGATTCCACCAATCACTATAATATTTATTTTCAATAGGATAACCTCACGATATTCTATGGTGTGATTGTACCTTCTCTGTGAATATAAAAGGAGAACTAGGAAGAAGAGAGTACCAAATATGGATTTTGAGAATCACACAACCCCAAAAGGGGATTCCATCCTTTTATATATAATATTTTTATTTAATTAATGGAGTTAAGTGTTGGATACCATCACATGGAAATATCCATGTATTACGATAATATATGGGGTGTTATAAAAACCTATCGTACACTACAATAGAGGATGACAATGGAATCCTCATTCCTCTTACAAAATTGAAATCTTGTAATCAATATTATAAATCACATTAATATCATAGGATATGACTAAAGGGATATATAATAATAAAATATCTCTATTTTAGTGTATTTACAAAAGCTAGTGTGTATGAAACCAATCGGGTTTCAGATTACTTTGGGTTCGGCCGGTCGTTTCGGTATATCGCACTCAAGGTTTCGGATTACTTTGGGTTCAGCCGGGTTGGTTCGTACACGAAACCAACCGGGCCCTCGGAGTGGAAACACTCATATCTTGAGCTACGGACGTCCGATTGATGTGCCGTTGACTTCGTTGAATTCCTCTAAGTGAGACGGATCTTTTGGCATACTCCGCCCGAGGTTTGGACGCAAGTGGAGTACGGTCGGGTTGGTTTTGCCTTAAAAACCAACCGGGCCCCTGGGACGAAAAAGCCAATATCTCTCAGACCGGGCGTCCGATTGACGCGCCGTCTGCGACGTTGAGTTCCTGTTGACGATACGGAATTTTTGGATACATAAACTTCGGACTTTGTGTCAGTTGATGTATCAGCCTCTCGGCTCGTGGAGCGGACCCTCCCGAACGAGCTTGCTGTGTGCGGGAACCCTAGAGCTGGCTGCGACTACTACTGTGACTACGACGACGGCTGTGCAGAGATCCTCAGTGGACTGCGACGACGACTGTGCAGAGATCCTCAGTGGACTGCGACGACGACTGTGCAGAGATCCTCAGTGGACTGCGATGACTACTGCACTCGGCGATCCTACGTGGATCAGTGCTACAGATCCTGTGTGGGTCAGCGCTCAACGGTTCTGTGTGAGCCAGCGCCTACAGGTCCTGTGTGGGCCCGATCCTGTGTGGGTCTTTGCGGGGGTTAGTTACCTATTGATCCTATGTGGGTCCGATCCTGTGTGGGTCATTGCGGGGGTTAGTTACCTATCGATCCTTTGTGGGTCCGACGACTTATATGGATCAGTGATCATCTTTATCGTCATCCGAAGAAGTATACCTATGTAAGCTGAATCCTGTGTTACTCTCCTTTGTGGATTGTGTTGAACTATCCTGTGTGGATTTACTGTTTACTTTCCTTTGTGGATTGTGTTGAGCTATCCTATGTGGATTACTTTTGCTTTCCTGTGTGGACTGGGCTGTGCTTGGGCTCAAATGTTGGAGCCGAATGGGAATTGATGACTTAAGTATATGTATGGGCATATACCTAAGTAGTGTCGATTGTTACTTCGTGATTGTAACTTTCCTTTGTGGTTTATCCTTTGTGGAATTCGGGAGACCTTCTGGGGTCTCGGGGTCCCTACTGAGTAGCTTATACTCACCCCTACACGGGCTATGCCCGCACTACGTTGTGTTGGTTGCAGATGACGGACAGTGCTGATCGTGGTGGAGGCTTGCAGAGCAGGACGGTACCTGGAGGTGGACCACTGGGCGGGACGTACTCAGAGTGGTCAGGTGGACCCGAGGATCAGTGGAGGCTATCTGTACCCACCCTTCAGGTGGTACTTCCAGAGGACGGCTCGACGCTGTGGCTTTCCCTTTCAGTTGCTGTTTTTCCCTTTCAGTTGTAATTTATAGTTGGGCTTGTATTTCCGGACCCTTTTAATTTCAGCACAGCTTGTTACAGTTTTTACTTAGTGTTTAATTTTCCACTTGCTTACTCTGTGGTGCTTGTTTACTTTTCAAAGGCAATGCCTTCTCTTTTTCCGGGATTTACGCCTTGGTGCTAGTCGCCAGCCCCTGGCCTATGGAAGGCGGGCTTGGGGTAGTCACGACACGGGCCCCGAGGACAGGTCGTGACAATGCCTTTGTAAAGTAAACAAGCACCACAGAGAAAGAAAACAGAAAAGAGGTAAACAAGCAAGGCACAATTTTAATAGAATTAAAATTGAACTTTGATCCAGGTTCTATGTTTTAAAAGAAACAAACATGGGAATAAAGATTGTTCTCAAATAAAACCTCTACCACGATCAGCGCTGTCCGTTGTCTGCAACCAACACAATGTAGTGCGGGAATAGCCCGTGCAGGGGTGAGTATAAGCTACTTAGTAGGGACCCCGAGACCCCCGAAGGTCTCCCGAATTCCACAAAGGATAAACCACAAAGGAAAGTTACAATCACAAAGTAACAACCGACACTGCTTAGGTATATGCCCATACATATACCTAAGTCATAAATTCCCATTCGGCTCAAGCATTCGAGCCCAAGCACAGCCCAGTCCACACAGTAATACAAAAGTAATCCACATAGGATAGCTCAACACAATCCACAAAGGAGAGTAACACAAGATTCAGCTCACACAGTTATACTTCTTCGAATGACGATAAATATGATCACTGATCCATATAAGTCATCGGACCCACAAAGGATCGATAGGTAACTAACCCTCGCAAGACCCACACAGGATCGGGCCCACACAGGACCTGTAGGCGCTGGCCCACACAGGACCGCTGAGCGCTGAACCACACAGGATCGGACCCACACAGGATCGGTAGCACTGACCCACAAAGGATCACTGAGTTCTGTAGTCGTCGCCGTCGAAACTGCGCTCTTGTAAAACTCCAAAGAAAATTAAGAAAAAAATTTCCTTGAAATTTACAGGTCTTTACATCACTCCCACCTCAGGGATTTACGTCCTCGTAAAGATACATCATAAGTTAGGGAAACAAATGTGGGCACTGAGCACGCATCTGAGCCTCCCGCTCCCAAGTGCTCTCCTGGAGGTTCCCGTGCTGCCATCTGATGCGCACTAGAGGAATCAACCGTCCACGTAGGACCCGCTCCTGTCGATCCTCGATCTCCACCGGGACCTCCGCAAAAGTCGCCCCATAATCAACATCTAGCTCCCTATGGTCAATGATGTGAGTCGGGTCGAATGTTGGAGCCGAATGGGAATTTATGACTTAGGTATATGTATGGGCATATACCTAAGCAGTGTCGGTTGTTACTTCGTGATTGTAACTTTCCTTTGTAGTTTATCTTTTGTGGAATTTGGGAGACCTTCGGGGGTCTCGGGGTCCCTACTGAGTAGATTATACTCACCCCTACACGGGTTATGCCCGCACTATGTTGTGTTGGTTGCAGACGACGGACAACGCTGATCGTGGTAGAGGTTTTATTTGAGAACAATCTTTATTCCCATGGTTGTTTCTTTTAAAACAAAGAACCCGAATCAAAGTTCAATTTTAATTCTATTAAAATTGTGCCTTGATTGTTTACCTCTTTTCCGCTTTCTTTCTCTGTGGTGCTTGTTTACTTTACAAAGGCAATGCCTTCCCTTTTTACCGGGATTTACGCCTTGGTGCTAGTCGCAAGCCCCTGGCCTATGGAAGGCGGGTTTGGGGTAGTCACGGCACGCGCCCTGGCTAGACCGGACCGGGTCCAGCCGGGTCGGACCGGGTCGGGTCGACCCGGTTCGGCCGACCCAGGGGGGGTCGGGCCGGGTCGGCCCGGGCCCAGACCCCCCATCTTCGGACCGTTTTCGGTCTTTTGCCCATAACTTGATCTACGAGACTCCAAACGACACGCAGTCAGCGGAAATACGATCCTTGGATCGAGACGGTCATTTCGGTATATCGCACTCAAGGTTTCGGATTACTTTGGGTTCGGCCGAGTTGGTTTGTACACGAAACCAACCGGGCCCTCGGAGCGGAAACACTCATATCTTGAGCTATGGACGTCCGATTGACGTGACATCGACTTCATTGAATTCCTCTAAGTGAGATGGATCTTTTTGAATACTCCGCCCGAGGTTTGGACGCAGGTGGAGTATGGTCGGGTTGGTTTTTCCTTAAAAACCAACCGGGCCCCTGGGACGAAAAAGCCAATATCTCTCAGACCGGGCGTCCGATTGACGCGCCGTCTGCGACGTTGAGTTCCTGTTGACGATACGGAACTTTTGGATACATCAACTTCGGACTTTGTGTCAGTTGATGTATCTGCCCCTCGGCTCGTGGAGCGGACCCTCCCGAACGAGCTTGCTGTGTGCGGGAACCCTAGAGCTGGCTGCGACTGCTACTGTGACTGCGACGACGACTGTGCAGAGATCCTTAGTGGACTGCGACGACTACTGCACTCAGCGATCCTACGTGGATCAGTGCTACAGATCCTGTGTGGATCCGATCCTGTGTGAATCCGATCCTGTGTGGGTCAGCGCTCAGTGGTTCAGTGTGAGCCAGCGCCTATAGGTCCTGTGTGGGCCCGATCTTGTGTGGGTCTTTGCGGGAGTTAGTTACCTATTGATCCTGTGTGGGTCCGATCCTGTGTGGGTCATTGCGGGGGTTAGTTACCTATCGATCCTTTGTGGGTACGACGACTTAGATGGATCAGTGATCATCTTTATCGTCATCTGAAGAAGTATACCTGTGTGAGATGAATCCTGTGTTACTCTCCTTTGTGGATTGTGTTGAACTATCCTGTGTGGATTTACTGTTTACTTTCCTTTTTGGATTGTGTTGAGCTATCCTATGTGGATTACTTTTGCTTTCCTGTATGGACTGGGCTGTTCTTGGGCTCAAATGTTGGAGCCGAATGGGAATTGATGACTTAGGTATATGTATGGGCATATACCTAAGCAGTGTCAGTTGTTACTTCGTGATTGTAACTTTCCTTTGTGGTTTATCCTTTGTGGAATTCGGGAGACCTTCGGGGGTCTCGGGGTCCCTACTGAGTAGCTTATACTCACCCCTGCACGGGCTATACCTCATATAAGATGAGGTATTTTGTTCCAAGATTGTCTTGATCATATGTGATTTGGTGGTATTGAGGTGTTAGGGTAGTGAGTGGAGGCCTGTGATCATGTTTCAAGAAAAAAAACTATCAATTAAAGATTTATTATATGAGTAGAACTTCTAGTAGAGTTCAACTAAGAGGACAAATGAGTTTTTATGGATTTTATAATGGTAGCACACCACTGTCTAACCCAAAATAGTTATAATGGATTAGTTTTTTTTTAAATTTTTAATTAAGTAATTATTTGGGTTAAAATATGGGAAGGGGGTTCCCTAATTGACTAGAAGAACATGCCCCACCCCTCCCTCATGATACTCTCCTCCAAGAGAAAATATCCACTCCAGTTTTTAATAAATCTTGAAATTTCTTATCATAGGGAGTCACCATTATGAATAGTGGTGACTAAAATTCCCATTTTAGGTATTTTTCTTTGGTTTTTCAATTTTTCCCTGTCACGACCCGACCCAACGGGGCTCGAGCCGTGACTCCCCAAGCCCGCCTCCAATAGGCCAGGGGGTGGCGTCTAGCGCCGAGTAGGCTGTCACACACATGGGAGGTATTAGCCTAAGATACCTGTACACACGCACACGCATACATATCCACGCAACAGTGCAGAGATATATAAACCTGAAAAGAAAAAGCATGAATACATCTATCCCAAACAGAGTATAACAAAAGTACAAAAGGGAAAAACAGGGCCCACCAAAAGAAAACTGCAAAGTGTCCAACCTGCTCAGAAGGAGGGTAAACACTGCCAAACACCCATCGGTCTACTCCTCGGTCAAACCCGCTCACTAAGCTCCTCCTGCTACGGGTCCTCCTAGGACTCTGTCGAAAGGCCTGTGGTCTGCACAAGACACAAACATGTGCGGGCAAAGCCCGTGCAGGGGTGAGTATAAATATACTCAGTAGGCACCCCAAAAACCCAAAACCAAAGAGAGCAACTGAAAGGAAACAGTCCACTCATCCTAGCCAGAGGGAACCTAGACGAGAGAGAAACTCCATCTCGTGACCATCCTCAGCTAAACACAACTAGTCAACTCAGCTCAGGTGTATGCCCATATATACACCTTGAACAATCTAGAAATACTCAGCTCACGCAACAATCCACATGAGGTACAGACCTCATCACCAGAAACTTTCCACAACCAGGAGAGTAAACTCCTCGATCACTGTCATCCCAGATGACACACATCCAAGAGATACACTCCATTGGGTTTCTCACAAACATCTCAGATGCTCACCCGAGAGATCTCACTCATCGGATAGCGTCACTGAGGAAACCTCACTGAAACAACATAACCACCCAACTCCTCGGATAGGGGATTGCTCCTAGGGTCCACTAGGGGATACCAGAACCCACTCCAGTAGACAAAGATCTCACAGATAGGGGATCACTCCTAGGGTCCGCTGGGGGATAACACAACCCGATCTGGCACTCGACAGAAGCACATCCTTCAGATAGAGGATCATCACCCATATAAAGGTGGTCACGATGATGCCGGAACCCTATCTGGTATAACTCGCAATGTAGGGGATCGAACTGACGATGCCGCAACCCTACAGAAACCACACGCTGAGTAGGGGATCACATAGTCAACGATACCACAACCCTACTATAAACCTGATGCTGAGCAGGGGATCGTATACCTGACGACGCCACAACCCTACTGAGCACGACCCACTGCGTAGGGGATCATATTCCCGATGATTCCACAATCCCTACGAGGTTAACCTACTAGATAGGGTATCGCCGCTCGTGGATAAGCGGTCACAACGATACCAAGAACCCAATCTAGGGAAACGATGATAGAGGATCCTACTCTGGGCCCACCGGAGGGATGCCACAACTCTAACAAATTAAACATCCCATCGAGAGGATCACAAGCCTATACTAGGGCAGTGATGCCGCACAAACCCTCATAGGAACGAACCAAGGGAGTACCCTCAACCATTGCTGGTCTAAACGTCGCTAACCCGAGCGACCCGCAACAAAGCCACCCTTCCCACCTCCAAGGTCGATACCAAGGACACCATCGCGATCCACGCAGAAAAACACGCAGGATAGGCTGTTTACTTGCCCAAAACGGACTACCGGTGAAAAATCACTATTCACCATAGCTAGCCTGTGCGGGGCCTACACAACGATCCCGAATCTCCTCAAGTGGATCATACCATGACGATCCCCTCGAAAAAACACATGGAATCAACTACTCATATGTCCGAAACGGACACCCGGTGAAAAAGACACTATTCACCGAAGCCAGCTCGGGTGGGGCCCACACCTCAATCCCGAATCACCTCAAACGGATTGCACCATTGCGATCCTCTCGAAAGAACACACATGATATACTATTCATCCGTCAAAATCGGACTCCTGGTGTGAAAGATGCGTTTCTCCGCAAACGCCAAAACTCAACCTCGTGGGGCCCGCACCCCAAACTCGGTCCCAACATCCGGAAACCATCTCAAAAAGTCCGTCGTACCATCAGGGTCTCAACGCCACTGACGACACATCATTCAGACACTCCGGGTAGAAGGTAGAACGACCCGAAATCGTAAAATAATAAAATATTATTATTTTATATGACGTTTCTAACTCTCGGTCCATGATCCCAAACTATAAAATTCTCAAAGTGAGTTCAAAAGGTCCGTCTCGACGCAAGGAGTGCGTCGCCGCAAACGGCTCGCAAATTGGAGTTACAGTTTGCGAGTTATGGGGGTTTAAAGAACCCCCGGAAAATCCTGGCCGGACCACCGCCAGCCTCGTCGGAAACCACCTCCGCCGCCGCCGGATTCCGCCGCGCCGCCGCCATAGCCGCGCCTCACCGGATTCTGCCATGGCCGCTGCCGGAATCCGGGTTTTCCGCCGGAAAACTTCCGGGAACCCCCGGAAGCACCCCGATGCTCCAAAATCAGATCCGAAACATGTTTCGGAAACCTCAGGACCCGAACTATACAACCCTTATAACAATTTGAAGAAAAACAACAAATAAATGGGGTTAAGGATTTCAAAACTCAAACCGCCTACCTCGGGCGAAACGCCGACGATCCGCGCTCCAAAGCTTCCGTTGCACGATCCTGGAACGCCTGCTGTCGAAATCCGAGCTCGACGACACCTTGATCGCGCAATTCGGCCGCCGATTCGCCGTTGGAAGGGGAGGAGAAGGAGGAGGAACTCCTCCTCTGCGCTTCACACGTCCAACAAGGGGGGGGGGATATTTGTTTCCAACAAATTTCTGCTTAACTCCCCGGCCCGACACACCCCCGACCCCGTGCCCGATGCGTACAAGGATAAGGTCTCCCTTAGGGTAAACGCGTCGTTCTGAACGCAACGGAGGACTCGGATTTGCGATACGAGACTCCGTTCAAGAGTTATTCAAGCCGACGCTCATAAACAGACTTTTCCACTTATTTACGAAAATTCCCCTGGGGGATTTTCTCACCGCATGCCCGCGCCCGCAAAGTTTACACCCTGCCTAGGGTAAACGGCACATTCTGGACGCAATCGTTCCCTCAAAATACCGTTCTGAACTACCGTTTTGGAGATATCACACCCCCTCCATGTGCATAGTATAAAAATACTTAATATTTTTATAAAATTAATTCCGGGCACACCGGGCCTTGGAATTGCACGCCGTCTTCGCGCCTATCTTTGGAATTATTCATAGAAATATTCTAAAGTATGAAAGGGACAAAAACCCGAGTCACTACATCCTCCCCCCTTAGAACTTTTCATCCTCAAAAGGCTATAAGTACAAGGAAAGAGACTAGACTCTCAACTGGGTCTCCCACACTAGCGAGTTCGCCAACAAACACCCATTCCCAAACACATAAGTTAGAGGGACTCATCCACCACACCTCAACACTATCCGCTTTGGGCGGCACTAACTCGCCCACACGGTTTTAATCGCATCACAAAAACGCGTCTCGGTGGGGGAAGGATCCCTATTCCTTACTCATTCAAAGAAAGCCAAACAACACCCATCCAGGGTCTTACCAATTCCCTGCACAAAACTCGATCAAGAAACAAAAAGGAAGGGTACCGCTATCAAACTACTGCAGAAAGTAGAAAGGACACAAGGCGTACCACTATCCATCCACGGAGCCTCTGGGTCAACAACCTTCAGGGCATGCAGCTATCCTCGCCCTTGGCCACCAGCTCCCCGAGCTTGGCGTGGACCACCAGGGGGTGGGGGTGGTGGAAACTGGTACCGCCTACCCCCTCCTCCTGCTGCACCTGCTCCGCCGCCACATCTGCCGCCCTGCGGACCTCCTTGATTGAGACGCTGCCTCTGCCAAGGCGGTCCATCGACTGGATCCCTCTCAGCATCGCGATGGGTCGGACAATCTTTAGCAAGATGTCCCCGACCGTCACAAGAATAACACCGCCTCTCCTGTGGCTGACCAAAACTGTCCTGTGAGCCTTGTGAGCCCTGAGCCTCGGGTCCTCTATCCTGGGGTCGCCTCCTGAAATGTCGACCACGTCCAAACCCCTAAGTCTGTCGTCGGCTACCAGATGCCAACTTCTCAGCTCTCACGTGCCCAGCACTAACAGGGGGAATCTGCTCAGCCAGAAATCTCTCCACCACCAACGCTCGCTCCAGCACCCCAGCATAGGTGGGCAGACACAAAGAAACCACACCTTCTCAGATTTCCCTGCATAAGCCCTGCTCGAAGGTCCGATCCCTAAAGAACGGGTCCTGAACCATATCCAGGGAGTAGTGTGACAAGTCTGTAAACCTCGCTGAGTACTCCGACACAATCAGGCCCTCCTACCGAAGCTGTAGAAGCTCCTGAATCCGCACTGACCTCAGCGTCACCGGATAGAAATCCTCCCGAAATAGATACTCAAACTCTTCCCATGTGAGCGTCTCATCATCATGGGACTACGTCATCAGGCTCCACCATCTCCCGGAAGAACCATGCAGAAGACTCGCCGCTAGGACCACCATTTGATCTGGAGGTGTCCTCACTAGGAGAAAAACTCAGGTGACTGCCTCAAGCCAGTCATTAGCTGTCTGGGGGTCTGGATCACCCCGAAACCTCATAGGTCGCTGCCTATGGAACTCGTGCAGTGTACTCAGCCTACGTGCAACCTCATCCTGCACTGCCGGCACAACCAGATGCTCGATAGGTGGCAGCTCAACTGGCAGACCACCTGGAGGTCCAGCCTCAGAACCTGCGCCCTGGTCCACAGCCTCAACATGGGGTGGATCATCACCACAACCCTGCTGTGGAACTCTCGCTGGCGTTCGTTGTGGAGGCATCCTGAAATAAATCCAAGACGCACCATAGTCAAAGAGTATATCTGGAGAGATGACTCAAGAAGGAGAAGGATAACCCAAAAACCCAGTCCTATATGATGCATGCACCATTATGTCCCAACGACCAGTGTACGATTGTCCCGAGTTGAAAGGCAGGTTATCAGAGTCCTGGTGTATGGATACGTTGGCTGCCGCACCAACAATGGAGTCTTTGGCCTAAAAGATGAACTCAAAACACCCTAACACTACCGCTGTGCAACCCAAACCAAACTCACAGCTAGACCAGCTACGCTCTGAGATCCCAAAGGTGGAACCTCCTCTGATACCACTCTGTCACGACCCGACCCAACGGGGCTCGAGCCGCGACTCCCCAAGACTACCTCCAATAGGCCAGGGGCTGGCGTCTAGTGCCGAGTAGGCTGTCACACAAATGGGAGGCATTAGCCTAAGATACCTGTACACACGCACCCACATACATCTCCATGAAACAACGCAGAGATATATAAAACTGAAAAGAAAAAGCATGCATACATCTATCCCAACCAGAGTACAGCAAAAGTACAAAAGGGAAAAACAAGGCCCACCAAAAGAAAACTGCAAAGTGTCCAACCTGCTCAGAAGGAGGGTTAACACTGCCAAACACCCACCGGTCATCTCCTCAGTCAAACCCGCTCACTAAGCTACGCCTGCTCCGAGTCCTCCTAGGATTTCGTCGAAAGGCCTATGGTCTGCACAAGACACAAACATGTGTGGGCAAAGCCCGTGTAGGGGTGAGTATAAATATACTCAGTAGGCACCCCAAAAACCCAAAACCAAAGAGAGAAACTGAAAGGAAACAGTCTGCTCATCCCAGCCAGAGGGAACCCAAATGAGGGAGAAACTCCATCTCGTGACCATCCTCAACTAAACAAAACCAGTCAGCTCAGCTCAGGTGTATGCCCATATATACACCTTGAACAATCCAGAAATACTCAGCTCACGCAACAAGCCACATGAGGTACAAACCTCATCACCAGCAACTTTCCACAACCAGGAGAGTAAACTCCTCGATCACTGTCATCCCAGATGACACACATCCAAGAGATACACTCCATTGGGTTTCTCACAAACATCTCAGACACTCACCCGAGAGATCTCACCCATCCGATAGCGTCACCGAGGAAACCTCACTGAAACAACATAACCTAACCACCCAACTCCTCGGATTGGGGATCGCTCCTAAGGTCCGCTAGGGGATACCAGAACCCACTCCGGTAGACGAAGATCTCACAGATAGGGGATCACTCCCAGGGTCCGCTGGGGGATACCACAACCCGATCTAGCATTCGTTGATCTCACAGATAGGGGATCACTCCCAGGTCCGCTGGGGGATACCACAACCCGATATGGCACTCGACAGAATCAAATCCCTCATATAGAGGATCATCGCACATATAAAGGTGTTCACGACGATACTGGAACCCTATCTGGTATAACTCGCGATGTAGGGGATCGAACTGGCGATGGCGCAACCCTACAGAAACCACGTGCTGAGTAGGGGATTGCATAACCAACGATACCGCAACCCTACTATAAACCTGATGCTGAGCAGGGGATCGTATACCCGAAGATGCCACAACCCTACTAAGCACGGCCCACTGCATAGGGGATCATATTCCCGATGATTCCACAAACCCTACGAGGTTAACCTGCTAGATAGGGGATCACCGCCCGTGGATAAGTGGTCACAACGATACCAAGAACCCGATCAAGGGAAACGATGCTAGAGGATCCTACTCCGGGCCCACCGGAGGGATGCAACAACTCTAACAAATTAAACATCCCATTGAGAGGATCACAAGACTATACTAGGGCTGTGATGCCGCACAAACCCTCGTAGGAACGAACCAAGGAAGTACCCTCAACCACTGCTGGTCCAAACGTCGCTAACCCGAGTGACTCGCAACAACGCCACCCTTCGCACCTCCAAGGCTGATACTGAGGCCACCATCGCGATCCACGAGAAAAAACACGTAGGATAGGCTGTTTACTTTCCTGAAACGGACTACCGGTGAAAAAGAACTATTCACTGTAGCTAGCCCATGTGGGGACCACACAACGATCCCTAATCTCCTCAAGTGGATCATACCACGGCGATCCCCTTGGAAAAACACATGGAATCGACTACTCGCATGTCCGAAATGGACACCCGGTGAAAAAGACACTATTCACCAGAGCCAGCTTGGGTGGGGCCCACGCCTTGATCCCGAATCACCTCGAACGGATCACACCATTGATATCCTCTCGAAAAAACACACAGGATCGACTATTCATTTATCAAAATCGGACTCCTGGTGCGAAAGCTGAGTTTCTCCGCAAACGCCAAAACCCGGCCTCATGGGGTCCGTACCCCAAACTCGGTCCCAACACCCGAAAAACATCTCAAAAAGTCCGTCGTACCATCAGGGTCTCAAAGCCACTGACGTCACGTCATTCGGACGCTTCGGGTAGAAGTTACAACGACCTGAAGTCGTAAAATAATAAAATATTATTATTTTATATGACATTTCTAACTCCCGGGCAACGATCCCGAACCATAAAATTCTCAAAGTGAGTTCAAAAGGTCCGCCTCAATGCAAGGAGCGCGTCGCTACAAACGGCTCGCAAATTGGAGTTACGGTTTGCGAGTTACGGGGGTTTAAAGAACCCCCGAAAAATCCTGTCCGGACCACCGCCAGCCTCGCCGGAAACCACCGCCGCCGCCGAATTCTGCCACGCCGCCGCCGCGCCTTGCCGGATTCCACCATGGCCGCCGCCGGAATCTGGGTTTTCCACCGGAAAACTTCTGGGAACCCCCGGGAGCACCCCGGTGCTCCGAAATCAGATCCGAAACATGTTTCAGAAACCTCGGGACCCGAACTATACAACCCTTATAACGATTTGAAGAAAAAAAAAACAAATAAATGGGGTCCAAGATTTCAAAACTCAAACCGCCTAACTCAGACGAAACACCGACGATCCGCGCTCCAAAGCTTCCGTTGCACGATCCTGGAACGCCCGCTGTCGAAATCTGAGCTCGACGGCACCTTGATCGCGCGATTCGGCCGCCGATTCGCCGTCGGAAGGGGAGGAGAAGGTGGAGGAACTCCTCTGCACTTCACACATCCAACAAGGGGGGGGGGAGATATTTGTTTCCAACAAATATCTTCTTAACTCCCTGGGCCGACACGCCCCCGACCCCACGCCCGACGCGGATAAGGATAAGGTTTCCCTTAGGGTAAAGGCGTCGTTCTGAACGCAAAGGAGGACTCAGATTTGCGATCCGAGACTCCGTTCAGGAGTTATTCGAGCCGACACTCGTAAATGGACTTTTCCACTTATTTACGAAAACACCCCTGGTGGCTTTTCTCACCGCAGGCCCACGCCCGCAAAGTTTACACCCCGCCTAGGGTAAACGGCAAGTTCCAGATGCAATTATGCCCTCAGAATCCCGTTCTGAGCTACTGTTTGGGAGATATCACACCCCCACCACGTGCATAGTATAAAAATACTTAATATTTTTATAAAATTAATTCCGGGCACACTGGGCCTCGGAATCGCACACCTTCTTCGCACCCAGCTCTGGAATTATTCATAGAAATATTCTAAAGTCTGACAGGGCCAAAAACCCGAGTCGCTACATTCCAACCTCATGTCAAATTACCTAGTAGAACCGGATGTGAAAACATTTTTAAGTATGAGGGAGGTGGTTCCTAGATATTTAATGTGTTATACATATTTTTATATTTCATGTGAAATGTGATCATGGATAGTGTCATGTGGTTAACCAGAATCTGAACCAATAGTTTTGTTTGGGGTACTCATGGGTTGTCCTAGACTGGTCGAGGGTTGGTACGTATGGCTTTGAGTTGACTTATATCGAAGATGTATGGTATGGTGGTTGTAAAACTGATGGATTGTTTGGGAAGAATTTATTATGTGTCTTAGATGAGATTGAATTCTTGGCAGTGGGCCAAAAGCCTTCAATTTTTATTTATCATAATCCTTATTTTTGACTAGGTTGAGAGGGAACCCATACCTTTCCCGAAGTCCCACAAGCACACAAGCCTTAGAGGATACATGGATAGAAGGCCTAGAGTGGCCTAAAGTCCTTAAATAGAAGACTAAATACCCACATTACAATAGATACTTCCCATCTTAGTGTAATTTTTTTGTGCCAGCCTCTCGATTCTTGATGTCACGCTTACAATTCAACATCACTAATCCATATAGAGGCCTTGTATGGATACACTTGGATTCTGATCATTAAATACCAACCAAAACCAAGGATAACCTACCCACTTCAATTTGACTCCTCTACTGACCATCATTTCTTATATCTTAATTCACACTAATGATAAGCGACTATAGTATAAGATTAAATACTGAAGCTGAACCATAGGTCTAGTGGTTTGAAGGCCTAGGAAGTCCCATAGGCTTTAGTGGAATGAAGCATAATACATTTTCCAAAATCCTAAATTAGGTGAATCATACCTTTTCTATAGTTCCTACTATAGTACTTCTACAGTAACAATGATGATCCCTCCCCTACTTGAATTTAAACCTGAGTTTGATGTAGGATTATGGGGTTTCCTTACCACTCAGGAAACCCCCTAACTACATGGATTTTCTACTTCTTATTGAAATATTATATAGATATGAGTGGTGTTTTATTATTCCTATATGGTGTGGTTGATGTTAATAATTGATTATAAGGTACCATGGTGGCGCCAATATGAAACATGCAATTAGGACCACTGTCATTGGTTCGGCAAGGGGGTTCTCCAGATGCATTTTGGTCATAGGTTCTTGGTAATTACCTCTCACTATGGGACTATGGAAATTGTGGTTGTGTGTACATTGGATATTTACCATGATGTGATTTTGAACACCGGTTATTTATGGCATCCTTTGTAGTTTGAGAAACTTAGGGGTGACGGTGTTAACCATCATTTCAAAGGAGGGACATGTCGTCAGTTTTCAAAATATCTTGGGGGTGATTGAGATAATTAGATGGGATTGGGATACTCATCATTTATTTGAATTAGTTTGGGGATTATGGTTGGGTTTTTTTAAATTATGAACATTATCCATGACTAGGTTTTCATAAGGCTATTAAGTTGGTGGTTTGTAAAGTTTGTTGAATGGCTGCGAATCTTATGATATGATATTTAGGTGTTCCTTGAAATGTCACGATTGACTCAAAATTGTTTTGGAGTTTGTGGTCAGTGATTAATTACATGTTATATGAAATAGTTTATAAGGTCGATGGATATTTCAATATAATAGACCATATCTAATCCCACTCCCACACTAGCCGAAGTAGGAAAATTCTTACTCGTGGCTGGTTAAGCATGGGTGGAGTGGGTTTAGTGGTTTGATTTTGTAGTTGTATTATTAACTTTTCATACACTTGTATATGTATGGATATTAACTAAGGACACCATTAGTGGTCACATACCAAGTTTATACTCATACCCTTCATGGGTCCTTTGAGATGCGTGTAGACTTTATATCTCATGATATAAGTAGGGGAAAGGAACTGAAATCTGGATTATTGTAGCCAGTGGTTTTATAGATGAAAAAACCGAGTGTCAATGGATGGATATGTACTAGGTGGATCCTCATTGTCAAGTTTAATATGTTTTTGGCCTCTTGTTTATGTATGTATATGATCAGACTATAAGAAATCCTTTTCTCTATTGTCTAATTTTTATTTCATTATAGTTGTTTAATTTTCTTACCATATGTATGTTTTGTATTTTTGTTGACTGTTATAGCTTCCACTATTGTTGTTGTATTATTTTTAGGGGGTATAATTTCCCTAAAATAACCTCTTAAACTAGAGATACTAGTCAATATCCTTTGGCGTACATGGGGACATCCCTATGGTCAATGAGTCTCTGGTTCATGTGATTTTCTAGTGATCCATATTGGGAATGCTACAAATGACATATATCCCACTCATATATTTTATTAGGAACTAATCACATATCCATACATATTTTCTATCTACCAAACATTTTGTTCATATCTCGGCAAGGCCACTTGAAGATTTGCATCATCCAAAATTTTCAAAACCAATTTCCTTTGTAAGGTAATATACTATGTTATATTTAGTGAAAATTTTATATATATACACACTTCCTAAACCATGTCTCAAACAAAGTGATACCACACTTCAATGTGCTTCATTATGGAATACAAAGATGGATTACTTGAACTAATCAAGACACTTTGACTATCATTGAATAATGAAATATGCTTATGTTTTTCTGCAAAATCATTCAATAATATTCTCAATCAAAATTTCTTATTTGTAAGCCTGCATAACATCTATGTATTCTTCCTCAGTCATGGATTAATACAAAACTAACTACAACTTTGAAATCCAACTCACAAATCTACCTATAAGAGTAAACACCTAACTAGTAGTGGATTTATATATATAATAATAACGAAAAAATCTATATTAACATATCCCATAATTTTTTACTTTGATCCTCTATAACATAATGAAATATTTAAGGTACCTTTTTTGTATCTTATGATCCTCTTCACTATGTTCCAACTATCCCGTCCTAGATTTTCCATGTACTGACTGACCGCACCCACTACATGTGTAATGTTTAGTCTAGTACAAACAAAAACAAACATTAAACTCTCCACTACTGATGGAAATGGTACTCAGGACATCTCCATAATATCTACTTCACTATTAAGACTCATCGTAGTGGATGACCTAAAATTATAGGTATAAGGATAGGGATTGGGTTACAATCTTGTTTATTGAATTATTTCAAGACCCATTTCAAGTAATTCTTCTTTTATAGTCAAATATTCCGATTATTTATATCTCAATAAATCTGAATTCCAAGAAATTTATTTTCTAGTCATAAGACTTTCATATCAAACTCTCTAGAAAACTATGTCTTCATCTTCTAGATATGATCATTATTGGGACCTTCAATCAATATTCCATCCACATACAATACAATAATGATAAAATATCACAATCTAAACCCCTAAAATATATATAGGTATTTGAATGAATTATTTTGTATCCATGTATCCTGATATATGAATCAAATCACTTATATTGACTCCTTGAATCCTGCATGAAATTGTACAAACATTTTTTCAACTTATAAACCAAGTAATTCTTGACTTATTCTATGAATTATTATAGTTATATCATATAGATTTATTCATAAAGATCACCATAGAGAAAAATTATCTTCACATCTATCCACTCAAGGTGTAAACTATTTGACGAATACATCATCGAAACTACTCAAACAATCATTAGTCTAACAACAAGATATTTTTTTATTGAAATAAATACCTTCCTTCCAAGTATATACTTTGAATATCGGTTTCATATAATATATATCCACTTAAACTTTTCTATCTCAATTAATATTAATGAATCATTTTTTCTCTGTTAGATTTTATTTCATGAGGTAATAGAATAAGATCCTAAGTCTTATTCTTGTATACGATTTCAAGTTCCTCCTATATCACCACCATCCATGATAATACATCTAGGCTATGGGTTAAATCTATAAAATAAGGTAAATTTCCATCCTTTCTTAACTAGTAGCATAAAATATTTCTCTAAGTGACCTAGTTTGAGTGAAATATTGGTGCTCTTTTTTCCCAAGTTGACCATCATGATTAATAATCAAGAATTTCTTGATCATCATGCTTTGATAAAGCTTCATAGGGAAAAATTTCATCCTTTAGTTTATCCTTATCACAAAACATCCCAATGGGGACTTTTCCATGACTCCCCAAGACCACCTCCAATAGCCCAGGGGCTGGAGACTACTATTGAGTAGGCATATCACTAACTTGGGAGGACTTAGTCTAAGTACCTACACACACACATATCCAAGCCCATAAAATTCTAAAATGTAAAAACAAATAAACAACCATTATTGCATACATATAAATCCCAAACATTGAGTATGAAAATAAGTAATGGAAAGTACAAAGGTCCCAATAAAATCCCACCACAAAGAGTATGAAAACAAGTACAAATTGAAAAATATCGGGGACTTCTATCAAAATACTGTAGGAATACACCTCGGTCTATTCAGCTCACTAAGCACTTCCTGGTTCTGGTGCCTCTGGGACTCTGTCAATTGGTCGATAATTTTCACAAGACATGACACGTGTGAGAAAATCCCCTGTAGGGGTGAGTATAACAATACCCAATAGGACACCCTAAATCCAAAAAGCATAAAACAAAAGAATAACAATCATTTATACATTGGTATATGTCTCCAAACCATATTATAAGAATATATAGATATACTCAACAAAGACACACAATATCAAGATAAATTCAAAACCATAATTCCAACCTAGGATTCCTACTTGAAGGTTACACATATCAATCATCTAGGAGAAAAAACCCCACAAGTCATATTGCATTGATGACATCCGTCTGAGAGGTAGTGCTCATCGGGTATCACCATTAGAAGTATATGTTGTAAGTCTAAAGAGATATAATACATAAATGAATACCACTCCCAAGGCCAGAGGGTATACCAAAAAATCAATATGAATTAACCTACTAAGTAGATGACTGATTCCCATGTAGTGTTGGTCACAACGATACTAAGAGCTCCATCCAAGGAAATAAGATGATATCAGATCTCACTCCAAGCCTCACAAAAGGATTTTGAAAACTCCATCCAATAATTACTACTAAACAGATCACCATACCATGTGTAGGACATGATTCCATACTAATCCTTAGGGAAAATGATATGAGGGAACACTCCCTAAAGAAACTCTTCCAAGATGACAAGGGATCCAAGCCAACTTTTACGGAGTACACAACATTCACTAAGAGTGCATGGTGTGTCCATTCAGCACTGGGTCCTTCCCATATAAACATACCATGCCCATGTTTGTGTATAATTACATGATGTACCCATGCTAATTTACTTATATTCATGTCCAAGTACACGGATAAACCCATGTATATCTTAGATGGATATGTTTGTGTGGGAGTATATGGTGTATCCTTAGTCATGTACTTCTGTCCATGTCCATATACCCTACAAGGTACATTCCAAGACATCAGGGAATGAATCACATGATGTGTAATAGGGGCCACATACTATGTGATCCTTAACTTCACACCAAAATCCAAGATGCATCATAGGGGTCCCATACACCATGTAATCCTAGATTACATGCCATGTATTTTGAGATTTCCATAATACCACTGTTCTCCCTCCCATAGAGTCATCCGGTCCTTCAAATCAAAATATGGCCATGAATCACTCTAGGAATGTTGGATCTGGTCCAACTAACCCTTTCCATCACTGTTTTCTAGATTCAGTCTATCTAATTCATATGAGAATCTGTGTTTGTTTGTCCTCTTCACTATCACATGCTCTATAAGAACCTATAGATCTCAAATATGGTCTAATCCATTCTCCACTACCACCATCGCATGATCCTCACACTATACTGAGTATATATCTATGATATCAAACTGTTTTGCCAAGAATTGGATTCTTAACATTCTATTTTCTAGTATACATAAAATAACGGGCCAAAGGAAATTGACCACGATGAAAGAAGAGATGAGGAAGAAAAGAATAATCACAAACACAAGAAATGAACCTTGGAAAATGTTCATGTTGGCCTCAATATGCTTCTGATAGAATGATGAATCAAGAGATAAATAATTAATCACAAATCAATTTACCAAAAAGAATCCCCATAGATAACCCACTCCACAAAATGAACAATCCATGAATCAATCTGTTGGTTGATTGATTCACATTTTTCATAGAAATAGAAAATGGGGAAATAATCCAATAAAAAAAATGTACTACCTTGAGATGGATTGATCACTATCAAAGAATGAGCACAAGTCATTATCATTGGTGAGATCCCCAAATCTATTTGTACACCAATCACCGATCTATGATCCAATTGATGTTCATCTATGAGAGATCCTCTAATGTTCTCTCCAATGGTTCTCTAACAACTTTAGGGTTATGTAGCTAACACTGAGAATTTATAATAAATGTATTCTTATAGATGAAATTTGGTTTATGTGTCAACAAATAAATAAATTATTTCATTTAATTTATTTTATTCATTTTTATGCCCACGATGACCTTTTCATAAATTCCATATGCCGACAAAGGTTATGTTGCACGTAGGGGAAAAATCATGCTCTAAACTCAATGATTCCCTAATATTTCTGACCTGAACTCCATTTTGAAGTTATTCCACCTTTTTAGGAAAATTCCATGCACATGATATTTAATATATTTAGTATATTTTAATCATTTTTTGGGAGCACCGAGCCCTAAAATCACATGCCATCTCAGTTTCTGGTCTAAAAAAATATGTACAATATCCAAAAATAATACATGGAAATTTGAGTCATTACATTCTACCTACTTTATGGGATTACGTCCCAAAAATCCAAAACAAGTGGATATACAAAAAAATGAGGGTACTGAGCACAAATCTAAGCCTCACACTCCTAGGTGATCTCCTAAAGATTCCCATGTGGCCATAAAATACACACTAAAGGAATATATATCCCATGAAGGATCATCTCCTACTTATCCTAAATCTCCATTGAGCACTCATCCAAGGTAGATCCATACTTTATGTCCAGCTCACCCTAGTCAATAATGTGCAATGGGTCATGCAAACACCTCCTCATCTACGATACATGGAAGACATCGTTTACCTGGTAAAATTACGATAATAGATCTAAGAAACATGACACCTCGCTAACTCTATGAAGAATATAGAATGGGCCAATGAATCTCAAAGATAGATTTCCACCCTAAAAAAATATCTATAATCCATATCGACATGAAAATCATAAGAAAACATGGTCTACCTCATCGAACTCTAAATTACAGCATCTTCTGTCCACATAAGACTTATTATGAATCTATACAGTCCTCATCTACTCCTGGATAATATACACCTTTTCTGTAGTGGCTTACACCAACTCTAGGCCCATGAGTGCTAGATCTTATAGGTTAGTCCATCAAAGTGGTGACCTTTAGGGTTTCTCGTACAAGCCCTAAAATGGTTCCATACTAATGGTGAAATGGTAGCTGTTTGTTTATGAAAATTCCCCTAGTGGCAGGCGATCCTCCCAAATAATGACAAAGTCTAACATTCAAGCCCGTAACATGTCCTCCATAACCTAAATGGTTTTCTTAGTTTGGCCATCAGTTTAGGGGTAAAAATCCACGATCCAGTGTAAATGAGTCCCAAATTACTTAAGTTGAACATAGATGGGTCCTGCTCGATGGGTGTGATGAAAGGGGGAGGTGTGTTTAAAGGCGTTGGGGGAAATGTAGTGATGGCCTTCACTTAATCCTATGGTTTTGGTACCCCCCCTCTTGGTCGAGGCCAAGGTTATGCTCTCTGGGATTTCTCTATGCATCCAGGATAATTGGGTGATATCCCATGTGGAGGATGACTCCTTGATCCTTCACGATGCCTTGCACGGAAAAGGCCCCTTTCCTTAGTCCATATCCTATGTGGATAGGAAATGTCAAGCTCTCCTTCGGCACAACATCCAAGTGACCCACACATGGCTTGAGCGGAATAAGGTCACAGATTACATGGATTCTTTAGCTGAACAAAACTCCATCAACACTATCCTTATCTCTATGGACTATTTGAAACCATAAGGTGTCAATTTAATCAGAGGGGATGCCCTTGTTCTGCACTATTTTAGGCCTCCTTAATCTTGGGGTTTCCTTGTTATTCTCCTTATTTGAATAAAAAAATTTGACTTGAAAGGATGGAGTCCCAAATTACTCCTAAAATATCTTCCATAACTGAGATGTGAATCAAGAATCATAGTCAGAAATGATCATCGGTGGAACTCTATGGAGTTATATTATATCCTACACAGAGAGGCATCTTAAGCTCTCTATTGAACTCTTCTCTCATATAGATTGTAAGTGGGATGGCTTGGTGATTTGATCTACGATCACCCAGATGAAATCATATCCTCTAGACATATGTGGTAATCCCATCACAAAGTCTATGAATATCTCATCCCACTTACACTCTAGAACCTCAAGGGGGTGAGCTAAACCCATTGGAACTTGGTGCTCAACCTTCACTTCCTAACAAGTAAGGCATCGAGAGACAAACTACAAAACTCCCTTCATCCCTAGCCACAAAAACTAACATTATAGGTACTAGTACATCATTTCCACACCTGGATATACTAAAAAAGGATATTTATGAAAATATATCAGAACCTACTCCTACAAAATCACTCATACCATCATTCGTGCTTTGAAAATAACGACATGATCTCCACATTTATAAAATCCATTAAGAGAATGTCCATTGGATATTGGAGTATGTAGGGTCTCATAGTTGGTATCCCCAAAATACACCTCATTGAATCACTACAAATGCAGAGGGGTAACAAACATTGACTGGAGGTATGATTCTCCATCTCCATTCACAAAGGATATCTGTAACGAGGACAACTTCTATGACTCCTCATTCATTAACTGTAATCAAGATCTCCTATTGAGAGAATATACTACCACTTTTACCTTCCCAGAAATATCAACAATCTAGAATTCATAATCCTAGATGAATTCTATCCATTTCCTCTATCTCAAGTTGATATCTTTCCGAGAGAAGATATAATTGAGACTCTTGTGGTCAGAATAAAATTTAAACTACTCGCCCACCAGGTAGCGTCTCCACATATTTAGTGTGAAGACTACCACTTCTAACTCAAGATCGTGGGTCACATAGTTATGGTCACACAGTCTCAACTGATGTGAACCATAGAAAATCATATCCTACCCCTGCATCATAACATAACCAAGCCTATTTATAGATGCATTTTTGAACAATACGTACTCAAAACCCTCCTCTCGTAATCTCAATACAAGAGAACTCATCAATATCTACCTCAAATCTTGAAAAGACTAATGGAACCTCTTAGTACACATGAAAGGATACCCATTTCTGGTAAAGGATATTATGGGGATGATATCCTAGAAAATTGATGTATGAATCTTTGGTAATAGCCTACTGACCCAAGGAAGCTCTATAACTTCATCACACTCTTGGGTGGATCCCAAGCTAACACTGCCCCCAACCTTTACTAGGTTTACTACCACACCATCCATTGAGACAACATGTCCCAGAAAGTGGACCTCATGTATCCAGAACTGGAACTTCAAGAGATTACCATAAATATGGTGCTCATGGACTCTCTCCAGAACTATCCTCTAGTGTCTCACATGCTCTTCCTTAGATGCCAAGTACACTAGGACATCATTGATGAAGACTACCAAGAACCAATCTCAGAGGGTCTGAAAGATCTATTTGATGAGTCCCATGAACACTTATGTGGTGTTTATCATTCCAAATATAATCACTAAGTACTCATAGTGACTGTAGTGACATCTTAATGCCATCTTTGATATATCTATATCCTGTACTGACAACTGGTGATAGCCTGATCTAAGGTCAACCTTCGAGAACCATCATTACCCTATAAACTGATCAAAGAGGTCATCAATCCTTGATAGTGGATACTTTTTATTCATGGTCACTTGGTTCAAGTACTAAATTTCCTCAATATCCCATCCAAATTCTTGTAAAACCAAATTGGGGATACCTTGGGTGAAACACTGGGTCTAATAAAGCCCTTCCTCTGCAAGTCATTCAACTACAACATTTTCTCATGAAGCTCTACTGGAGCCATCCGATATGATGGATTAGATATCGAGGCTACCCTGGGATGTAGATCAAGGTAAAAGTATTTATATCATTGGGAAGGTAAGCCTAGAATATCCTTAGGAAAGACGTCCTCATACTTCACCACCACTATAGGAAACTGAAAACTCATAACATCCACTACACCAAGGGTTATTCTAGCCAACTGACGAGTAATCAGTTTCACCTTCTTATGTATGAATCTATCCTGCACTCCTTGGGTTTCCTTTTCTCCCATAAAAAAAAACCTGGACCCATCACTGTAGACACACCACATAAAATAATAAATCTGAACATAAACTATAGATAACCAGTCCATAACTAATATGAAGTCATAAGGACTCATTACTTCTACAAAGAGATCCCAACAGAAATTCTCTCCTCCAAGAGTTAGACCACACTATTGACAAAAGTGTGTGATCACTGAGTCATCTCCATCAATATTCTCTAAGGGAAAGGGTTGAGCCAAGGGCTCAACCAAAATTTATAAGTCTCGAACCAGATAGGTGGTAATAAAGGAATGACTAGAACCTATGTCTATCAGTACTAAATATAACATAGAAAAGAAATATATCATACATTGAATCATTCCCAAAGCCTCTGGGTTATAATTCTGGACCACCTAACGCTACCCCTACCCATATTATCCAACTCTTTGACCATGGAATGGACCACCCAGGGGTGGTGGTGGTAACAAGTCGAAGCACTTACTACCTTCTGCTACCCTCCCAGCTGATCTACTATGTACACTGACCTATGGACCTATCTATTTCCTACTTATGACTTTTCCTCAGCGACCCATCCATGATCTCTCTATCAGCTATATGATGGGTTGGACAATCCATCATGAGATTTCCCCTACTATAACATGAGTATCAACACCTCTCCCTAGGATGACTAGACCCATCCTTGAGACCTAAACCACAAACACTTTGTCCTAGTACCTTCTCCTGAAACACCTTTATAATGACTCATATTTTCCATGTATTATTTTTTATATCGTATAGATTATTTTAAATACCAATAACTGAGATGAAATTTAATTCCTTGGCCATGTGTGCCTAAAATAAATTCTTGAAATATATTAAATATATTAAATAACACATGGGAAGATTTTTCTTGAAAAAGTGTAATAAATTTTAAATAGAGGCCCGACTCAGAAATCCAACGACATCATTGAGTTCAAAATGCAGGTTTTACCTTAGGCATGATATAGGCTTTTTTGACATGGGTTATTTTTGGAAAATTCATCACGAACGTAAAATGAATAAAATAACAAAATAAATTATTTTGTTTCATTCATTGACGTAGTGACCTAAATTTTTTCATAAGTATATGGTTATTCTAAACTCTCATGGTTAGCCGCATAACCCTAGAACCTTTGGAGAGCTATTAGAGAGAGTGTTGGAGGATCTATCTCAGACGAATATCAACAAGATCATGGATCGACCATCGATGTACAATGAGATTCAGAGATCTCGCCAAAGACAACAATACAGGCTCGTTCTTCATCAGTGATCAATCCATCTTGAGGTAGAGAAGTCATTTTTTTGTATTTATACCGATTTTATGATTCTAATGATGAACGTGAACCAATCAACTAACAAATTGATTTGTAGATTGTGCATATTTTGGGTGTGGGTTAGATTTTCTGGGAAGTGGGAGAATTTATTTTTGATTATCTATTATCTCTTTGTTCATAATTCTAATAGAAATGAATTGAATCCTACACAATCATTGGATGATCTTTGTTCCTCAAGGTTGTGGTTTATGCATTTCTCTTATATTTCTTCATTAATTGTGGGTGATACCTTGGAACATGGTTTGATAATATCTGAGGAATTGATCGTTGCACACTAATTTCTTAGTGAAATGATTTGAAATCATTGATATAGGTTCAACACAATGCAATGATCATGTGATGATGAAATTGGTAGTAGATTAGACAGTTTGGATACCTATATTTTTGTTCTTAGGCGCGCAATGAAGAATGATGTTCAAATTCATTTTCTAAATGGATTTGATTACCATATTTTTATGATTTGAGGATAGAAAGGTTTGACCAATGATACTTATTTATTTTAGCACGGGGTGTAGCCTGATTGATGGTCGGAGAAGCAGATGATATATGCAATTCCAAATTTGGAATTCAAGAAATTTTCAATCAACATGGTGTGTACTTTAGAGCTACATATTGTGTGGGATACCTGCATAATGACTAGTGTTTTAGGATAGAGTTATGGATCACATGACATGTGAAATTTTCACATGGAATATCCCCCCAGATGGCTCAGCGTGTACCTTAGAGGGTAGACGAACAATGTCTGATAGTATGAGGGCATTCCATGTACTCCCAAATAGACACGACCAACCTGGATACACATGGTCTTAGATATGTACTTGGAAATAGAAAAAAGTACATAGAAAAGGGTACGCCGTGTAATTTTACATAGACACAGGAATGAACCATTTTACATGGGTAGGACCAGAGGCCAAGGGGACACACCATGTAGTCCTAGTATATGCGGCGTACTCCTTAAAAGAAGTATTGAAGCCCTTTACCTCTGTATCTTGGACAAGTTTCATTAGGGTGATTTCCCCATATGATTTTTTCCATAGGGTTAGTATGAAATCACCTTCTATGCATAGGAAATCAATCCCTTCAGTAAGAATTGTTGGATAAAGTTATTGGAATCATTCTATGAGTCTCAGAGTGAGATCCTCTATCATCTACTTACCCTAGGTGAAGTTCTTAACATCATCATGATCAACACTATGTGGGTTCCAATCCTCTACTTAGAAGGTTAATCTAGATTGAGTTGTTGGTGTACCCCATGGAATTGGGAGTGATAATAATCTATGTATCATATCTATTTATACTTCTAGTGTATACTTATAATTGAGAGACTCGACAAATAATACCTCTTGAACATATTTCATCAGTGCTACCTGATTCATGGAGTGTGTTCTCCTAGATTAGTGTTATATGGAACCTTTGAGCTGGAATCCTAGGTGAGAATTATGGTTCTAACTTTACCTTGAGACTATGTGTATTTTTTGATTATATATATATATTCTTGTTATATATTCCTTAGACATATACCCATGTAAAGCTATCTGTTATACTTTTTTTGTATGATTTTTTAGTTTTGGGGTGTCTTACTGGGTATTGTTATATTCAAATATGTATTGTCTTTGACTAAGCATGTCATGTATTGTGTAGATTATCAACCATTTGAAAGAGTCCTAGAGGGAACAGAACTAGGTGGTGATTAGTGAGATTGATAGATCGAGACGTGTTCCTGTGGTATCTTGATAGCAATCCACATCTTTACTTTCAGGTTAGACTTGTTTTTAGACTCTTTGTGGTGGGATTTTACTTGGGCCTGTTTACTTTACATTACTTCTTATCGTACTATATTAATGGGATTTAGATGTATGCATGCATGGTAGTTCAATTGTTTTTACATTTCATAATTGTATGGCCTTGGATATGTGTACTTGTGTACAAGTACACAGGCCAAGGAATCCCATGTTAGTGATATGCTTACTTGGTACTTGTCGCTATCCCATGGACTATTGGATGGTGGTATTGGAGAGTTATGGCATGGGCCCCATTAGGACAGGTAGTGATAGAGTGGTGTCATAGATTTCAGTTCTACTATAGTACCAGATTCTATGATATTTCTTTTAGGAAATAGTGTTAAGTGTTTTGAGTTAAAATTTTAGGATAGGGACTATATTGTTGGTATGTCAGCCAACTTATCCATACACAAGTACTCTAATAACCTTTCTTTCAACTTGATACATGAGAAAAATGGTTTTAGGAAAATTAATGGTACATGCATCATATATGAATGGTTTTTGGTTTCCATGTTTTTCTTGAGTAATCTATCTAGATTTACCTAATGACCATGGTACATCTTGTTTATTTCAAGATGACTCCTCCATATAGGACATATAGAATTTAGAATTAGGATAATAAAGATGATCCCCTCTATGATGAGGCATCAATACAGAGACCATTTCCATAGATGTTACCTCAAGGTGGTGAACCAGTTATACCACAACCTATTGAGAAATAGATGGTACCCATAATACCAGTGGATGAGGTGCGTAGGCTGAGAAAAATTCAAAAGTTCTAGTGATAGATACCACTCAGGTTATAAGGTGTTGCTGGCCCATAATTAGATGAGTACTAGCTTGAGGTAGTGAAATAAGTTTTCCATCTTCCCAGAACACCAGTAAAACAGATGGTGGTCCTGGTGGCTAGCCTTCTTCATATCTTAAAAGTACAATGGTGAGGTTTGGTGACCTGATATTATGATGAGGTGAGTACGTCTGAGTTAGAGTTTGAGATACTTTTGAGAGTGGAGTTCTATCTAGATATGATAATGATTTTATGTATCTAAGTGCTTTTTTAGGTCCAACAGAATAGCATGATAGTAGTTGAGTATTCATCGAGGTTCAAAAACCTCTCTAGGTACTCGATGGATATGATTTGGTATTAGTTATTTCAGTCTTGGAAGTTAAATATAGGAATTATTAGGGACATAAAATCATGTTTTATAACTTTGTTCTTTCTTACTTATGTTGGGGTGTTAGAGAGAGCTTTGGTGGTTGAAAGTTTCCTGGATAAGAAGACACAAATAGTGGTTGCCGAAAGTGGGAAAATAGATATAGAGACTTCAATAGCTAAGAGCCGATGCCAGTCTCAAAGATCTAGACATGAGAGATATTTCAGGAGGAGGTCCTAGGATAGAGGGTGTTTGGTTCAAGTCTCATAGGATGGGTTAGGTCATCCTTGGGATAGCTAGTTCTACTCATGTGATGATAGGGGATATCTTGCATGATATTATCCAATCTTCTGTACGACTGATAGGTATACAATATATGGACCACTTAGATAGAGGTAGTAGTAGGAAAAGATAGGTTTATAGGGTTGTGAACATGGAATAAGAGATGGTATAGTATCTATAAGTGGTAGATGCTTTGACTTGTTACCACAACCACCCCTAGGTGGTCCACACCAGGCTTAGAGAGTTGGAAGACAATGGTGAGTGTAGCTGAAGGTGGTCGAGGATTATGACCCAGAGGCTCCAAGAATGATATGAGGTAAAATCTATGTATTTTATACCTTGGATGTAGTACTTATAGACATAGTTTATAGTCATTCCATTATTTCCACCCATATATTTTGAGACATAGAGATTTTGGTTGAGCCCTTAGCTCACCCCTTACTCTTGGAGACTCCTACTAGAGATGACTCAACGATCACACACTTGTGTTGATAGTGTGATATGAATATTATAGGAAAGATTTTATATTGGCATCTCTTGGTAGTATCAATGAGGACTTTAAAAGTTAACTTAGGTATGGACTGGTGATCTATAGTTCATGCCTAGATTGATTGTTTCAAGTAGAGGATGTAGTGGATTCATAGTGATGGGAATAGGTTTTCCATTATGGGTGAAAAGGAAACCTGGAAGAAATCATACATAAGAGGTTTCATAAAATCACTCCCCAATTGGTTTTCATGACCATTGGTGAAGTGGATTTTATGAGTTTCTAATTCCCTGAAGTCGTGGAGGATCATGAGGACATCTTTCTTGAGGATTTTATAGGATTAACTCCCCGCTAAGAGATATACCTTTGCATTGATCTACACCCCGGGAAGACAATGATATCTATAACACCCCAGGTAAATAAAGAATATGAAATTTTTATTTTTATCCATATTTTTGAATAAAATATTAATATTACTTTAAAGGGGACGCTATGCTTGATGGCATACCCAATACGCAACAACAAGTTTCTTGGTAATCTTACGTTGCACTCTAATAATAAAATAATATTATTTTAAATGGTAGTTAACACCTAGCCGTTGTAATGGCGGGAATGAATAGAACTAAATACAAAATGATTATATATGTTTGTCAAATATTTTTACTTTTTACAATAAATGTTAGATGATTAAAAATGTGAATGAATCCAATTTTAAGCGTAAACATTCTAATATTCTTTAAAAGGTCGATTAACCGCCTTTTGAGGGCGAACCTCTTTTAAATCCACTTTTGAAAATTTTATGTGTTATATTTGACAAAATAAAATTCTTCTTTAGAATAGATACATCAAAATTTACTTTGTGTAAATTTTTGGTATTTTTCCAAAAAAGTTCAATTTTTAATGAATAGTGAAAAATGTTGTATTTTAATTCAAAACCTCTTTTTAATCTAATTTATTTATATGATTAGATTATATTTTAAATTGGTTTTAAAGTTAAATTAGAATATATTTTTACCATTAAATCCAATGGTGGTCATTGGAATTAATTTCACCTTGAAATTGGACTTAAACTAGTGTCAATCTTTTAATAGATATTGTTTCTTAAAAACACGATATTTGTTTTGACAACGGAAATTAATTATTAAATTAATTAATGAAAATTATATGTTTTGAATTTTTCAAAATAGACATCATTTTTTAATTCAGAATATCAAATATATATTAGGGTGAATTTTTGGTAATTTTCTGAAAAACTTCAATTTTTGATGAATAGTGAAACCACTAAGTGGTACTTATAAAAACTGATTTTCCGTTTAAATGAAATTTTGACACCTTTGTGTTTTGAATTTCAAAAATTCGGCATACATGGTTTTCATTAAGAAGTAAAATGTGGTTCAATGGGATTAAAATAATTTTTTGGTGAATAGTAACTTATTAAGTTTTTAATCGCGATTAGAGGTAATTAGTGTAGTTTAAGGTAAAAATAATGTTTTAATAATATGATTTGACCTAGACACATGTCCTACCCTCATTGGATGAGTCATGGACGACCAAGAGAATACATGGGTCAACTTTGGGACCACATGGAGCCACTTTGGTTGGAAAATGACATAAATAACTTTTTATTTAATGTTAAAATTAAAATGACACAAACATGAGTTGTTTTACTAAAACAATTGTTAAACGGGGTTATACAAGTCATATTTTTGACTATAAATATTAATTGGAAAGATAAAATAATGTTCTACATCATAGTATTTTTTTTATAATTTTTAAACATTAAATAAATTAAATTATTTATGACATCATGATGATGCAGCGATGACCTCATTATTTAACGATTTAAATAAAATGGAAAGGTAATGTAAAATATAAGACCTACACATGTAAAAAACTTATTGTATGGGTGGATTTAGAACCCTTACCACCTTATCCTCTAAATAAATCAATGTGGGACCTTTAAAATACGAAACTCATTTGAAAATAAAGTAACATTTTGTAACTTTACAAGAGTGCCCCTCCTCTCCTTTTATAAAAGGTCCCCACCTCTACCTCCTTACCCACACTTCCAAAGCCTTTGGCTCGGCCAAAACCTGCCCATTTTGTCTCTCCAAATCCTTATATTACTCCTAGAAGCCTCACATTGGGCATAAGTCTTCCCAAGGAAGCCTTTGAGCTCAAATCAAAAAGAGTTACCCGATTTTAAGGTAATGTCTTCACTTGTGTTCTTTTGTTTTATTTTTTTTCTCCAACCACCCAAACTCTTTTTATTCATTTATTTTGTAACAAATAAAGTATCTTAAATATACTAGGATGTTTTTATAAGAATAATTCGAGCTACACTTACACACACCTACATCAAATGGTTAAAGAACATACTATTTATGTGGATGGCGAATTTCTGCCTCATGAAACGATGATTGTTCAACACTCATATAACACCTTAAAAGGTGGCCATTAAGATGTAACTATATTTATATATGATATATAATATGTTTATGTTTCGGTATTTTTATTTTTTGGCATACCTTTATGGTTTCTATTGTGGGTAAACACGATAATTTCATTTTAGGAAGTGCGGACTACCGCCCCCTCAAAGTGATTTGATATCGTTAATGCCATATGTGGGATGTATAAAGGATGGATTTAAAATTATTATATATGATTTATGTTACATATAAATTATTAATATAATTCTATAATTAAAATATACATACCTCTCATTTGGTTTTAATTCCATTAATATGACATAGAAATGAAAGTAGCATTCATGCGTACGTACGACTTACTGTCTCCATGAATGGTGTATTTCATTTCTTACCTCTAAATGATTATGTAATATTATAAATACATGCATATTCTGGATATATATGATATATATGATATCCAAATCATGAATATCATTCTGGATATAATGAACCTTTGACCACACGAACAACATGTAATTGTAAGAAGTCCACTTTTGACTTAAGAACCAAATATCGACAAAACAAACATTATTAACTTAAATGATTACATAATGTTTATAACATGGCAATAAGTGATATAAAAGGAATAATGAACTTGAAAAAGGTTCTTAATAAAGTGTAAATTAACTCAAGTTTATTATTCAGGACGTTAAAGAACGATCGAGTCAAGTCGGACCCGAGGTAAGGGATCCTACTCCTCTCTTTCTTTTTAAGTACACTCTTTTATGTCATTCCCTTTAAGCTCATCTTTATTGTGATTGGGATGTTCATTTATATTAATATTACTGTAATTTTTATGTTCATATGATGATATACCCTATTCTCTCTCATAAATCCATTTTGGAAGTTTTGAGTGGCGCCGTTAGGCTGCCTAATTTTCATAAGAGATATAACTTCTCTCTTTCTTTTTAAGTACTCTCCTTTATGTCACTTCTGTTAAGATCATCTTTGTTATGATGGGGGATGTTATTTTATATTCCTCTTTCTGTACATTTTATTTTAATATGATTAGAGACCCTATTTGATCTCATCAATCCATTTTTGGAAGTTTTAAGTGGTGCCGTTAGGCTGCCGAGTTTTCATAAGGGATTTTTCATCTCACTTTTAATCCCGTGAGATTTATGCTACATTTGCTACAATTTACTTTGATTGGTGTATTTACTACCCATTATTTTACTCATTGTGTAATATAATTTCATTTATGAGTATTTACATCAATGTTGTATTGTCTTTCTTTCACGAGGTGTATGTTTCGAAAGATACCCATGTCGGTAAGGGAACCTTTCACCCTCCTCTTTTTAAAAGAATTATTTTTTTATTTATTTTAATTCAAATAACATTATATTGGGATATGTTCTTATATATCCTTAGTGATTTAAATTTTATGTCCAAGTGATGAGATACCCTTTTTATCTCTCATCAACTCATTTTCTGAATTTTGTAGTGACGCCGTTAGGCTGTCAAATTTTTGCAAGGGAACTTCTTAACCCAATTTTGATTCTTTGGGATAAGCTTGTACTCCTTGAATATGTCATTCTATGAATATGTGTGAATAACCTCTGATTGTTTTACACTTAATATCCACTTATATTTGGTGTATTAGTTTGTCACACATAATTATGTAATTGATTTATCCTTAATCCAAGGATACCGTCTTTGTATGGGACTTCATATCAATCTCCTTTCATTGAGGCATATTTTGTTTTATACACAACCTTCTTTTATATGGTGTATAAACTCCTTTGAATTTTATGTTTATCCTAAAAGAATCTTTTTTATACAAAGCGTTTTACTAAACGACAAAAGGGATTGTTTTTACCGTACGTATGCGGCGACAATGACTTCTCCGCCGCCGTGACCATTATTTGAGGTTCAGCTTCCTCTACAATCCATACCTTTTTTTAAAAGAAAAATAAATACCATGTTTTACTTTTCTATTATTTTGGTATTGAAAATGGTTTTCATAATGTTTTTATATCAATGTGTTGTATTGATATCTTGTGATTGAAAAGTGGGAATGTTATGTTTCCTTTATGCATGTTTTATGTGATACGATTATGTTATGGTTGGGAATTATTATGAAGACGGGTGGTTCCGTGATAAACTAAGGGCGAGTGAGCCCGATATAGCTCTCCAATGCATTGGGTAACACGAAGGGGTTAAACGTTAAGGTTTCTCCGAAGAGATTTAGGGAATATACTGTGATGGGTATTCCAAACGTAACCAAGAGGGTTACTCCCTACGTAAGAATGTTATGAATGCGTCAAGTTACCTTTATGTCTTATGATTTCTATGATTTATTCATGATTTTTATGAGGCATGTTAAAGTGATTAAGTTTTATGGGTAAAATATGATTTCATTATTATGTATACATGTACTCATGTTTCCTTTCAATATTTTTATATCCCTTACTGAGCTTTTTATGCTCATCCCAAGTTTTTGAAATGTTTTTCACAGGTCAAGGGAAGGGTACATGATATGATGATAGTGTCAAGGAAGTGTCAAGAAAGAATCCATGTTTTATTTTAAATATGTTTCCATTGATGGGAAAAATAAATACTATCTTTTATGTAACCACTTTGTTTAAATGTGGAATGTAATGCAAGTTTTATGATCTAATTCTCTAAATCTCTAAACCTGAAAAGATCCTCAATGTGTAATCTTGTAATAACTCAAGATTAAGTAAGGTTTAAGGCTGGGGCCTTATAGTTGGTATTAAAGGTTGGTTTAGATAACTTTAGAGGTTAGGGTATTCTCTAAGCACAAGTGACATTACCAAAATGGTTAGGATTTCAGAAAGAGTCCTAGTTTTAGATAAAGTGAATGAGTAAGTATATATTAGTGTTTACCTTCCTCATTAGTACATGATGGTTTTGTTGATATACTCACACTGACATTTCTGTTTTTAGTGAATGGATGGATCTAGAAGGCACCAAATAGACAACAGGTTTGAAGGAAACTGTGGTGGTTCTCTGATTAAGATACTAGATAAAATGGGAGATTCAATGAGGAAACTCGTGGAAGTTCTAAACCAACTATCAAGGAGTCATGATCAACCACTTGAACCTTGGTATGATATGTAATGCATCATGTACGAGATGACCAATCGATGTGGAAGTTCAAGTAATAATTATAAAGGTAACCATTAGAGTTTATATGATCCTTACTTTTGAGGTAATTATGGGTTATTATATGTTATGATGGAAAATGAAAGGCATGAGATAAACTTGAGGTTAAAATATGTTATGATAATTTTTGAAGATTTTATCTCGTTTTGGGGAATTTTTTAAGAATTATATAGTTTTGGAAAAAGTACAACACACAGACCGTGTGACAACCCGTTGCGTTGTACAAAGCTGCGGGAATCGAACCCACAACCAAAGTGCAACTGGTATTTATCACCTACCACTAGACTACGTGAAGTCCCTGGTTAGTTTGACTGATTCTTTTTAGTTAGATGATTTTATGAATTAATAGTAAGTTGATTTTGGTTTATCTATGGAAATTTATTAACCTATCATAGAGGATATGTGATTAGGTTAATTACTCTTCAATACGAGACTTTAAGAGCAACTGATGTTGTTTGGAGATAAATGTTATGATTTAACTTGGAAGACTATGTGACTAAATCCTTCAAATATTTGTGTTTCAATCTTAGTTTGGTTTACTTTGAAGAATTTTAGGGACAAATTGTTTATCAAATGGTCCTCATTGAACTTTGGGTTTTTTTGGACAAATTTTGGAGATTAATAATAAATTTTATTTTTATAAAGGGTTATCCTTTTCTGGATTATCTGATCTTGTACTAACCATTTTGGTTTTGGTTTTGGTTAAAGTCTAAAGATATGAGAAGTATATAGTTATCTTTTGTGGATTAGGTGATTCTCTAGAAGTTGATTATAGTACTCTTAATGTGAACAAGTCTTCCTAAATACTCGTCTTTTGGAGAATATATGAGTTTGTGTAAGAAATATAATAAAAGTTGGAAGTCAACATGATAAGTGATTATGTTTCCTTATGAATAAATTCCTCAATAAAAAGAAACTTAAAACAAAAATTTTGTCTATTAAATTTTCCTACTGGGGAATTGAATACCATTTAACCCATCACAAGTTTGTGATTTTCTTGTGGTTAACTTTCTCTTAAACATGTTTTCTATCACTCTCCATCAGAACATGACCCTATGTTTTCTCCTCCATGTCCATGTTTTCCTACATGGAATCCTAGTATGGGTTAACTCGGGTGACCTCTGTACTTCTCTTTCTTTATTTTAAAGTGATTGTTTTACCGACTCTTGTTCCGATGTGGGACTTTCAAGGATGTTTCCAAGCCCAATTTTAAAATTGCGAAGACGCAATTCCCAAAAGGGGGGAAGGATGTAACACCCCAGGTAAATAAAGAATATGACATTTTTATATTTATCCATATTTGTGAATAAAATATTAATATTACTTTAAAGGTGATGCTATGCTCGATGGCTTACCCAATACGCAACAACGAGTTTCTTGGGAATCTTACGTTGCACTCTAATAATAAAATAATATTATTTTAAATGGTAGTTAATGCCTAGCCGTTGTAATGGAGGGAATGAATAGAACTAACTACAAAATGATTATATATGTTTGTCAAATATTTTTACTTTTTACAATAAATGTTAGAGGATTAAAAATGTGAATGAATCCAATTTTAAGCGCAAACATTCTAATATTCTTTAAAAGGTCGATTAACCGCCTTTTGATGGAAAACATCTTTTAAATCCACTTTTGACAATTTTATGTGTTATATTTGACAAAATAAAATTCTTCTTTAGAATAGAGAACTAAAAATTTACTTTGTGTAAATTTTTGGTATTTTTCCGAAAAAGTTCAATTTTTAATGAATAGTGAAAAATTTGTATTTTAATTCAAAACCTCTTTTTAATATAATTTATTTATATGATTAGATTATCTTTTAAATTGGTTTTAAAGTGAAATTAGAATATATTTTTACCATTAAATCCAATGGTGTTCATTCGAATTAATTTCACCTTGAAATTGGACTTAAACTAGTGTCAATCTTTTAATAGATATTATTTCTTAAAAACACGCTATTTGTTTTTATAGCGGGAATTAATTATTAAATTAATTAATACAACTTATATGTTTTTAATTTTGAAAAATAGACATCATTTTTTAATTCGGAATATCAAATATATCTTAGGGTGATTTTTTGATAATTTTCTGAAAAACTTCAATTTTTGATGAATAGTGAAACCACTAAGTGGTACTTATAAAAACTGATTTTCCGTTTAAATGAAAATTTTCCACATTTGTGTTTTGAATTTCAAAAATCCGACATAAATGGTTTTCATTTAGAATTAAAATGTGGTTCAATGGGATTAAAATAATTTTTTGGTGAATAGTAACTTATTAAGTTTTCAATCGCGATTAGAGGTAATTAGTGTAGTTTAAGGTAAAAATAATGTTTTAATAATATGAAATGACCTAGACACATGTTATACCCTCATTGGATGAGTCATGACCGACCAAGACAATCCATGGGTCAACTTGGGGACCCCATGGAGCCACTTTGGTTGGAAAATGACATAAATACCTTTTTATTTAATGTTAAAATTAAAATGACACAAACATGAGTTGTTTTACTAAAACAATTTTTAAATGGGGTTATACAAGTCATATTTTTGACTATAAATAGTAATTGGAAAGATAAAAATATTTCCTACATCATAGTATTTTTTATAATTTTTAGACATTAAATAAATTAAATTATTTATGACATCATGATGATGCAGCGATGACCTCATTATTTAACGATTTAAATAAAATGGAAAGGTAATGTAAAATCTAAGACCTATACATGTCCAAAACCTATTGGATGGGTGTATTTTGAACCCTTACCACCTTATCCTAGAAATACATCAATGTGGGACCTTTAAAATCCGAAACTCAATTGAAAATAAAGTAACATTTTGTAACTTTACAAGAGTGTCCCTCCTCTCCTATTATAAAAGGCCCCCACCTCTACCTCCTTACCCACACTTCCAAATGCTTTGGCTCGACCAAACCCTACCCATTTTGTCTCTCCACATCCCTCTATTACTCCTAGAAGACTCACATTGGGCAGAAGTCTTCCCAAGGAAGCCTTTGAGCTCAAATCAAAAAGAGTTACCCGATTTTAAGGTAATGTCTTCACTTGTGTTCTTTTGTTTTATTTTGCTTCTCCAACCCCCTAAACTCTTTTTATTCATTTCCTTTGTAAAAAATCCAGTATCTTAAATATACTAGGATGTTGTTATAAGAATCATTCTAGCTACACTTACACACACCTACATCAAATGGTTAAAGAATATACTGTTTCTGTGGATGGAGAATTTCTGCCCCACGAAACGATGATTGTTCAACACTCATATAACAACTTAAAAGGTGGCCATTAAGATGTCACTATATTTATATATGATATATAATATGTTTATGTTTCTGTATTTTTCTTTTGTGTCATACCTTTATGGTTTCCATTGTGGGTAAACACGATAATTTCATTTTAGGAAGTGCAGACTACCGCCCCCTCAAAGTGATTTGATTCGTTAATGCCATATGTGGGATGTATAAAGGATGGATTTAAAGTTATTATATATGATGTATGTTACAAATAAATTAGGAATATAATTCTGGAATTAAAATATAAATACCTCTCATTTGGTTTTAATTCTATTAATATGACATAGAAATGAAAGTAGCGTTCATGCGTACGTACGGCTTACCGTCTCCATGAATGTTGCATTTCATTTATTACCTCTAAATGATTATGTAATATTGTAAATACATTTATATTCTGGATATATATGATATATATGATATCCAAATCATGAATATCATTCTGGATACAATGAACCTTTGACCACACGAACAACATGTAATTGTAAGAAATCCACTTTCGACTTAAGAACCAAATATCAACAAAACAAACATTATTAACTTAAATGATCACATAATGTTTATAACATGGAAATAAGTGATATAAAAGGAATAATGAACTTGAAAAGGTTTTAATAAAGTGGAAATTAACTCAATTTTATTATTCAGGACGTTAAAGAACGATTGAGTCAAGTCGGACCCGAGGTAAGGGATCCTACTCCTCTCTTTCTTTTTAAGTACACTCTTTTATGTCATTACTTTTAAGATCATATTTCTTGTGATTGGGATGTTATTTTATTTTACTCTTACTGTAATTTTTATGTTCATATTATTAGAGACCCTATTTTCTCTCATCAATCCATTTTGGAAGTTTTGAGTGGCGCCGTTGGGCTACCGAATTTTCGTAAGAGATCTAACCTCTCTCTTTCTTTTTAAGTACTCTCCTTTATGTCACTTCTATTAAGCTCCTCTTTGTTATGATGGGGGATGTTCTTTTATATTCCTCTTTCTGTACATTTTATTTTAATATGATTAGAGACCCTATTTGATCTCATCAATCCATTTTTGGAAGTTTTAAGTGGCGCCGTTAGGCTGCCGAGTTTTCATAAGGGATTTTTCATCTCACTTTTATTCCCGTGAGATTTATGCTACATTTTACAAAATTTCCTTTGAGTGGTGTATTTACTGCCCATTATTTTACTCATTGTGTAATATACTTTCATTTATGAGTATTTACTTCAATTTTTTATTGTCCTACTTTCACGGGGTGTATGTTTCGAAAGATACCCATGTCGGTAAGGGAACCTTTCACCCTCCTCTTTTTAAAAGACTTCTTTTGTTATGTCTTTTAATTCACATAAAATTATGTTGGGATATTTTCTTCTATATCCTTAGTGATTTAAATTTTATGTCCAAGTGATGAGATACCCTTTTTATCTCTCATCAACTCATTTTCTGAATTTTGTAGTGACGCCGTTAGGCTGTCAAATTTTTCCAAGGGAACTTCTTAACCCAATTTTGATTCTTTGGGATAAGCTTGTACTCCTTGAATATGTCATTCTATGAATATGTGTGAATAACCTCTGATTGTTTTACACTTAATATCCACTTATATTTGGTGTATTATTTTGTCACACATAATTATGTAATTGATTTATCCTTAATCCAAGGACACCATCTTTGTATGGGACTTCGTCTCAATCTCCTTTCATTGAGGCATATTTTTTTTATACACAACCTTCTTTTATATGGTGTATAAAACCCTTTGACTTTTACGTTTATCCTAAAGGAATCTTTTTTATACAAAGCGTTTTACTAAACGAAAAAAGGGAATGTTTTTATCGTACGTATGCGACGACAATGACTTCTCCGCCACCATGACCATTATTTGAGTTTCGGCTTCCTCTACAAGCCATACCTTTTTTTTAAAAGAAAAATAAATACCATGTTTTACTTTTCTTTTATTTTGGTATTGAAAATGGTTTTCATAATTTTTTTATATCAATGTGTTGTATTGATATCTTGTGATTGAAAAGTGTAAATGTTATGTTTCCTTTGTGCATGTTTTATGTGATACGATTATGTTATGGTTCTTGGGTATTATTATGAATACGGGTGGTTCCGTGATAAACTAAAGGCGGGTGAGCCCGATATAGCTCTCCAATGCATTGGGTAACGCGAAGGGGTTAAACGTTAAGGTTTCTCCGAAGAGATTTAGGGAATATACTGTGATGGGTATTCCAAACGTAACCAAGAGGGTTACTCCCTACGTAAGAATGTTATGAATGCCTCAAGTTACCTTTATGTCTTATGATTTCTATGATTTATTCATGATTTTTATGAGGTATCTTAAAGTGATTATGTTTTATGGGTAAAGTATGATTTCATTCTTATGTATACATGTAATCATGTTTCCTTTCCATATTTTTATATCCCTTAATGAGCTTTTTATGCTCATCCCAAGTTTTTGAAATGTTTTTCACAGGTCAAGGGAAGGGTACATGATATGATGATAGTGTCAAGGAAGTGTCAAGAAAGAATCCATGTTTTATTTTAAATATGTTTCCATTGATGGGAAAAATAAATACTATCTTTTATGTAACCACTTTGTTTAAATGTGGAATGTAATGCAAGTTTTATGATCTAATTCTCTAAAACTCTAAACCTGAAAAGATCCTCAATGTGTAATCTTGTAATAACTCAATATTAATTAAGGTCTAAGGCTGGGGCCTTATAATATCTATGCCATCATATCAAATGTATCTTGAAGATATTTTCGAGATGAGGGTGAATTTGGAGGACTTGTAGAGGAAAGAATTTGTTAGACCTAGTGTTTCACCTAGAGCATCCCCAGTTTTGTTTTCCAATAAGGAGGATGAGAGCTTGAGGTTATGTGTGGAATACCAATGTTTGAATTAAGTGATTGTGAAAAAAAATTATCAACTACCAAGGATCGATGAACTATTTGATCAGTTGAGAGGAAAAAATGGTTCTCGAAGGTTGATATCAGGTTAGGATATCACCAGTTGCGAGTACGAGATGAGGATATACCAAATACAAAATTAATATGTCTCTGGGATGAAAATAAGTACTTGGTTATTCAATTTCACATAAATAACACCTCATAAGTGTTCATGGGACTCATGGAATGGATCTTTCATCCCTTCTTATACTAGTTCATGGTAGTCTTCATCGATGATATCCTTACGTACTCGGTGTTTGAGAAGGTGCATGGGAGACACTTTAGGATGGTTTTGGACAAACTCCAAGAGCACTGGCTTTATGAGAAGCTATCGAAGTGTTAATTTTGGATATAAGAGGTCAACTTTTTTGGGACACGTGATCTCCGTGGATGGTGTTGAAGTGGACCTGACAAAGGTCGAGGTAGTGTTATATTGGGATCCACACAAGAGTGTGATGGAGGTGCAGAGCTTACTTGGGTTGACAAACTATTACTAGAGATTCATATCTGAATTCAATAGGATATCATCCACCATGATAGATTGGAAACAAAAGGATCAACCTTTTATGAAGATAGAGTTGTGTGAGTAGGATTTTTAGGAGTTGAGGCAAATATTGAAGAGCGCTCCCATATTGAGATTTCCAAAGGAGTGCGTTGAGTACATAGTATTTTGCAATGAATCAAGAACTGGGCTTAGTTGTGTTCTAATGTAGAGGATAGTGGTGAAAACCTATGGTTCACATTAGTTGAGACCACATGAGCAGAACTATGCAACCCACAATCTTGAGTTAGCAGTGGTGGTATTCTCACTAAAGATGTGGAGACACTACCTGATGGGAGATCAGTCTATCATATATTCTGACCAAAAGAGTCTCAAGTATATCTTCACTCAGAAGGATCTTAACTTGAGGTAGAGGTGATGGATATATTTCCTCCATGGTTATGAATTCTAAATTTTTGATACTCTCAATAAATGAAATGTGGTATTAGATGCTTTTAGCAGGAAATCTTATTTGCGGTTGCTGAATGAGGAATCAGAGCAGTTGTCCACATTGAAATTATCCTTTATAGATAAATATGGTGTAGCTTACCTTCAGTAGATGGGTTTTACCCCTCTAATTTTATAATGGTTTTGGGAGGTAGATCTTGGGGGTATCAATTGTGAGACCCAACATACTTAGATATCCACTATACATTCTCTTGATAAATTTTCTAAAGGTGAAGAGCATGTCATTATTTTTAAAGGATGTACGATGGTACCAGTGATTTCATGGGAAGTGGTTATGGGAGAGTTTCATAAATCTACTTTATTATTATTTCTAGGTATGGAAAATATGTACCAAGACCTTGAAAATTAGTTTTGGTGGCCAATGATGAAAAAGGGAGTTGTGGAGTTTGTCTCTCGACGACTTACTTGTTAGAAAGTGATGACTAAACACCAAGTTCCAGTAGGTTTAGCTCAACCCCTTGAGGTTCTAGAGAAGAAGTGGGATGAGATATCCATATAATTCATATGGAATTACCACATAAATCCATGGTACATGATTCTATTTGGGTGATCATAGAATGACTCACCAAGTCATATCACTTCCTAGCTATTCAGGATCAGAGTTCAGTAGAGATCTTGGGACGCCTCTACGTGTAGGATATAGTTTGAATCCAGAGAGTTCCATCGACGATCATTTTTTACCATGATAATAACATCATATCTTGGTTATGGAAGGGATTATAGGAGGTGTTTTTGACTCAGTTATTCTTGAGCACAACATTTCACACCTTGATTAATGGCCATACTGAGTGGACCATTCAAGTTCTGGAAGACATGATGCAAGATTGCACTTTGTCTATAGTTGGAAGGATCACCTACTACTGGTGGAGTTCTCATACAACAACTACTACCATTCCACCATTGGTATAACACTATTTGAGGATTTTTATAGGTGACCCTTTAAGTTACCAATTTTCTAGAATAACCCAGAAGAGTCGGCTCTCATGAACCTAGAGTGGTAAGAGCCACTATAGAGAATTTTTAGATCATCCAGTAGTGTATAAAAAATAAATAGATCCATCAAAAGTCTTATGTAGATAAATTATAGAGTCCTTTATAATTAGAGGATTGAGACTATGTGTATCTATGGGTTTCACTTTGAAATGGATTACAAAGATTTTTACGAGGCAACAAGATATCTATGAGATTAATTATCCCTTTTTAGATAGTGTGTAGAGTTAGTGAGGTGGCATACCACTTAGCTCTACCTCCACAATTATAACGGGAACATGACATGTTCCATGTGTTGTAGTTGAGTAGGTATGCGCATGACCCATCACTCATTATCAAATGGGGAAAGCTAGACATTGAGGATGAAGCTACCTTTACTAAGTATCTAGTAGAGATCAAGGATTAATAGGAGAGGATCATTTATGGGTTAGTGATTTCTTTAGTGTGTGTCTCGTGGTAGTAAAATAATCTTCAGGAGAGCACATGGGAGTGGGAGCATCAGATTTGTGCTCAGTACCCACATCTCTTTATGTATCCACTTGTTTTGGATTTTCGGGACGTAAATCCCCAAGGTGGAGAGAATGTAATGAATCATATTTACATATATTATTTTTAGATATTGTATGGATTGTTTTTGAGAACAGGCTTTGAGACGATGTGTTATTATGAGGCCCGGTGTGCCTGGAATAAATATTTAAAATATATTAAATATATTAAATATAATGTGGACATATTTTTCATGAAAAAGTGGAAGAACTTATAAATGGTGGTCCCGATTATAAATCCAAGGGTACTATTGAGTTCAGGACATGAGTTTTACCTTAGTCATGAAAAAAACTTTATTGTCATGGGTTGTTTGTAGAAAAGTAATCATGAGCATAAAATGAATAAAATAATTAAATAAACTATTTTATTTCATCCATTGACACAAATACTAAAATTTTTCTATAAGTATTTGGTTTTTATAAACAATCAGGGTTAAAAGCATAACCCTGGATCCATTAGAGATTATTGGAGAGAACGTTAGAGGATATATCTCATTCAAACATCAATCAGATCAAATATTAGAGATCAATGTGTAATGGGATTCAAAAATATCACTAACGATAATGACACAAGATCATTCTTCATCAGTGATCAATACATCTTAAGGTAGGTCAGTTTTTTATTTGGATTTATTCTAGTTTTATGATTCCTATGATGAATGTGAGCCAAAAAACAAACAAATTGATTCACAGATCATTTGTATTTCAGGTGCAAGTTAGTTTATCTAAGAATTGGGAGAATTTATTTGTGATTATATGTTATATATTCATTTTTTGTTCTAAAAGAAATGAATCAAGGCCAAAATAAACACTGGATGAGATTTTTTCTTCATGTATTTTGTTTTTGCATTTCTCTCATATTTCTTCATTCATTTTAGGTGATACCTTATCTCATGGTTTGGAAACATATAAGGAATCAATCGTTGCACACTCGTTTATTGGCATAATGATTCAAAATCGTAGATACGATATCAAAACAACATGGCGATCATGTGACAATAAAAGTGTCAGTGGATCATATGGTGTTGATACCTTTTTTTGTTTTTGGAATACAATGAAGAAAAACATTTGAATGTGTTATTCAAAAGGATTTAATGATTGGATTTTTATTATTTGATAACAGAAAGGACTATCCAATGAACCTTGTTGATATCTGCATAGTGAACAACAAAATTGATGGATAGAGAAGTGGATAAGATTCACAATTATAGATCTAGAATTTTGGAAATTTCTAATCTACATGGAATTTACTTCAGATCCACATGCTGTGTAGGTCACCTGTGCAGTGGATATGTTTTTGGAATGGAGTTAAGGATCACATGGTGTGTGACCCTATAACATGGTGTTTAACCCTTCCCAGATGTTTTGGTGTGTACCTTGTAGGGTACATGGACATGTCCTGAGAGTACATGGCTAGGGGAACACTCTGTACTCCCACACGGACATGACCTTCTTGGATGTACATGATCTTAGCTATGTACTTGGATATAGAAATAAGTACATGGGAAAAGGCATGTCATGTACTTATACATGAACATGGGAAAGGGATGTTTTATAGGGGTAGGACCCATGGCCAAGGGGACATGCCATGTACTCTCAGTACACCCTGTGTAGTCTTTCAAATTAGTCTTGGATCTCTTATCCTCTATATATTGGTCATGTTTTGTTAGGGTGTGTTCCCCATATATTTGTTCCCTGAGGGTTAGTATAGAATCACCTCCTATTCATAGGAAAATGATCCATTTAGTAGAAATTCTTGGATAGATTTGTTGGAATACTTCCATGAGGACTAATGTGAGATCCTATATCATTTTATTTCTCTTGGTAGAGTTATTTGTATCATCATGAACAAAACTATGTGGGATCCAATCCTCTACTTAGTAGGTTAATCTAGATTGAGTTGTTGGTATACCCCATTTCCTTGGGAGTGATCCTCATATGTGCATCGTATCTATTAAAACATTCAGTATATACTTTTAATAGTGAGACTTGACGAGCACTACCTCTTAGATGGACATCATCAGTGCTACTTGAATCGTGGGGTGTGTTCTCCTAGAATAGTTCTATGTGGAACCTTAGATCTGGAATACTTAGAGGAAATTATATCCATGACTTTACCTTAAGAATGTGTGTTTTTATTGAGTATATATGAATATTATTGTTATATGTTTTGTATACATATACTTGTTTAGAGATGACTATTATAGTTTTACTATATGCTTTGTGGTTTTGGGTGTCCTTCTTGGTATTGTTATACTCTCCTCTACATGGGGTTTTCCCACACGTGTCATGTCTTATGTAGACGATTGACCATTTGACAGATCCCTAGAGGGACCAGGTGGTGCTTAGTGAGATGGACAGACTAAGGTGTGTTCTTGTGGTATCTTGATCGGAGTGCACATATTTTCTTTCATGTTGGACTTATTTTCAGACTCTTTGTGGTGTTCTTGTATTTATACATATTTACTTTCCATAAATTCTTGTCATACTCTGATTGTGATATTTAGATACATGCATGAATGGTTTTTCAGTTGTTTTTATATTTCAGCATTGTATGGAATTGGAGACGTGTGCGTGTATACAAGTATTTGGGAAAAGGACTCTCATGTTAGTGATATTCTTACTCGGTTCTAGTCTTCACCCCCTGGACTATTGGAGGAAGGATTTAGAATCCACATAATGGGACCCATTAGGATGGTTCATGACAACCTTGTACGTCTAGGTCCCTAAGATTGATATCATCTCTCTACTTTTAAAGTCTTTGGTCCTGCTTTCCCACAGCCAGCAACCACCGTATGCGTATTCTCATTTAGGAAACTCTAAACCACAAAATCTCTCTCTAGAACCCCATTACAGGTTGGAGTGTATATAGGTATAATGTTGGATCAAATTTCTCTACACAGTCCTCACTTGAAGGTTTGAGTCTGGAAGAACTGATCCCAAACCATATCAATCATGTATCTGGAGAGGTTGGTGAATCTCAATGAATACTCAGATATTGTCAGGTTACCCTACTGAATCTATATAAGCTCTTAGATATGCACATCACCCATCATAGATGCAGAGAACTACTCTCTGAAAATGAGCTCAAACTCTGACCATACAAGAGTCTCCTCATCATAATATTGGGTCACTAAACCCCACCATCTTCCTACTGATCCATGAAGAAGCCTCGCTACCAAAACCACCGTCTAATCTGTTGGTTCCATAATAGAAACAAAAACTCATTTCATCACCTCAATCTAGTCCTCAAATGCCTGTGGGTCAGACTCTACATGAAATATGAAGGGTCTCTATTGCTAAAACTCATGAAGTGCGCTCATCCTACACACCTCATCCGCTGGTACTATGGGTACCATCTACTGATCTATAGTTGGTGGTATAGCTGGTGCACCACCTGGAGAGAACAACTCTAGAACTGGTCCATTTATTGATGCCTCATCATTGAGGGAATAATTATGGTGATCTTGACGCTGAATCCTAGTTGGAATACATCACAAAGGCATCCTGAAATAAACAATATGTACCACGACCAATGAGTATATCTGGAGAATAAAATCAAGAAGGACATGGAAACCACAACATATTCCTATATGATTAATTTACCATTATTTTCCCTACAACCAATTTTCTCATGTACCAAGTCGAATTAAAGGTGATAAAAGTCTTGGTGTATGGATACATCGGCTACCGTACAAACACTAGAGTCCCTTTCCTAAAATTTAAACTTGAAACTCTTAACACTATTGCCTCAAAACAATCTCATATAGTTTGGTCCTAAGTTAGCACTGACTGCTTTGATACCACACTATCACAACCCATCCTAATGAGGCCTGTTCCGCGACTCCCCAAAAACACCTCCAAAAGGCTAGGGGATAGCAACTAGTACCGAGTATGAATATTACTAACATGGGAGGATTTATCCTAAGTACCTCTACACACACGCACATCTCTAAGAATATATAATGCTAAAATGTAAAAAAAATGAGCAACCATGTATTATTACATATAAATCCCACAAATATATTTTGAAAATAAATAATGGAAAGTAAATAGCTATAAATAAAATCCCACCAAAAAGAGTCTAAAAAAAGTTCAACCTAAAAGTAAATATGGTGACTATTTTTAAGATAGTATAGGAACACACCTTGGTCTGTCCAAATCACTAATCATTGACTGGTCCTAGTTCTTCTGGGAATATGTTAAATGGTCGATTATCTATACAAGACACGACAAGTAAATGAAAATCCTATGCAGGGGTGAGTATAAAAATACCCAGTAGGACACCCTGAAACCACAAATCATATAACAAAATAATAACACTCACCTCTACACAGGTATATGTCTACAACACATATAAAAAGAATATCTAGATATACTCAACAATTCCAAATAGTATCAAGGTAATTTCACATCTATAATTCCAACCTAGTATTCTTTCTCAAATGTTCTACATAATACTCATCTAAGAGAATACACTCCATGAGTCAGATATCACCAACTATGTCTGTCAGAGAGGTAGTGCTCATTGGGTATCGCCATTAGAAGTATACATTAGAATTATGAATAGATGTGATACATATATGAGGATCATCCCCAAGGCCATGGATTATAACATCAAATCAATATGGAGTAACCTTCTAAGTAGAGGATCAGTTCCCATGCAGTGTTGGTCAAGACGATACCAAGAACTCCACCTTTGAAAAAATATGATTAAGGATATCACTATGGGCCTCACAAAAGGATTCCAAAAACTACATTTAAGAAGTCCTGCTAAAGGGATCACCACTATATGTTTAGGATACGATTACATACTAACCCCTAGGTAAAAGGATATTGGGAATTCACCCTAATGAATCATGTCCAAGATATAGAGGAAAAGGTCTCTAATCCAAATTTGAAGGAGTACATGGTGTATAATAGGAGTATATGTCATACCCCTTCAACAATGGGTTATTACCATGTAAACAGACCATTCCCATGTCCATGTAGAGGTATACAGAGTTCCTGTTCCCATGTACTTATTCCCATGTACACCATGGATGGCCATGTCTGTGTGAGAGTACGCAACATGCCCTTGGATGCATACTCCTATCTATACCCATGTTACCTATGAGGTATACGATGATCCACCAGTTAAGGAATTACACGTCATGTGATAGGGGTCACACACCATGTGTTCCTTAACTTCACAAAGAAACCTTATCCACTACATAGGGGTCCTACATGCTGTGTAATAATAGATTTCATGTTGTTTAGATAGGGATTTATAGAATACATCAGTTCTTCCTCCCATGGAGTCATTCAAACCTCCAACACCAAATGCGACCATGGATCACACTGAAAATGGTGTATATGGTTCTACTAATGCTTTTCATCACCATTCTCTAGATTCTAGACATCAGATTCATAAAAGAATCAGTGATCATTTGTCCCTGTCCCTGTTACACATACCACATGAACTTTAATGTCTCAAATATGGTATGATTTTCTTGCCTCTACAACCGCCACTTAATCCCACACCATACTGAGTCTAGATCTATGACATCATACTATTTTACCAATAATTGGATATGAAATTTTTTATTTTTTGGTATAAGTCGAACCACATGCCAAATTTTTTTTCACACGATGAATGAAGAAAAAGGTAATAAAAGCATACTAAAAAAGATAAGGAATGGACCATGGCCAATGTTCATGTTGGCCTCGATACATGTACACTAAAATGAATAATAAAGAGATAAAAAATTAATCAAAAATAAATTCCTAAAAAAGAATCCCCACAGATAACCCATCTCACAAAATGACTGATCCATGAATCAATCTGTTGGTTAATTGATTCACATTCATCATAGAAATAGAAAATGGGGAAATAATTCAATCAAAACAATCATCCTACCTTGATACAGATCAATCATTGATGAATAATGAGCCTACTTTATTATCATTGGTGAGATCCCTGATTCTCATTGCAGACCGACCACTGATCTACGATCTGATTGATGTTCATCTGAGGGGGATCCTCCACTACTATATCCAATAGTTCTACAAAGACTCCAGGTTTATGTGGATAACCTTGATAATTTGTAATAAACATATTCTTATAGATGAAATTAGGTTTCTATGTAAACAAAAAAACAAAAAAATAAATTTATTTTATTTTATTCATTTTTATACCCGCAATGTCTTTTTCAAAAATGACCCATGCCGACAAAGGTTATATTGTTCCTAGGGTAAAACCCATGCTCTGAACTCAAAAGTTCCCTCATATTTATGATACAAGCCTCCAATTATAATTTATTCCACTTTTTCAGAAAAACTGTGCATGCGTACTATTTAATATATTTCAAACATTTATTCTGAGCACAATGGTCCCCAAAATTGCACTCCATATCAGAGCCTAGTATCGAAAATAATCCATATAATATCCAAGAAATAATATATTGAATATTTGAGTCATTAAAATCCTCCACATTAACTATTACAGGCTCTGTATTATTTTTCTCCACATCTCCATCAATCATCATCTACATTTTTTATTTTGATAAAATGAGATCTCTATTGATGATAAGTTTGGTGTAGTGTGGTCTCATAAATGATACTCCTTTACACCATCATTGTACACCATAAAGATATATTTTCTGAATATCAATTCCAACATTGATATTTCCTATTCACTAATTAGTTCATATATATGAATTTTAAAAGTATGTAGCTAAGAATAGTTAGTGGGTTTACTAGTACACAACTTGATCAGTGTTTTCTTATCATTTTACACTAAAGGTGATTGATTAATCACATAGAAGATGATCTTCAATGCTTTTACCCAAAAAATCTTATCAACTCTTGTAGTATTAAAAATTTCCTTTATTGTATCTTATATGGTTTTATTTATCCGCTCTTCCACTCCATTATGCTAAGGATTGTATGCTATAGTGAGCTATATATTTATACCTTATCATTGATAGAAAGTTTCAAAATCCTCAATTGTATATTCTCTATCATTTTTAATTATTAAAAAACTGATATTATTTTTAAATCCAAGCTCCTTTGGTGCTTTAAATGTCTTGGAGACTTCAAAACACCTGCCTCCCTCTTTATTGGGTACACCCAAAATCTTATAGAATAACCATTAATGTTGATACATTGTACCTTGCTCCTCCCAAAATTATTACGAGTATAAAAATTAATTATAACATCAGTTATTTTATAATCAGCATTTAAAATATTTTTAAACCATTTATTTAATAATTGATTTAAAAAACAACTACATTAGTATTTTTAACATCAATTATTAACATATTTTATGTTAACAATATTTTCTAGAATATTTTTAGTGTTAGTTATATCAATAAATGATGTTAAAAACCTAATAAAGGATTTTTAACATCTATTATTTTAATAAATAATGTTAAATTAAAACTTTAACATAAAAATTATATTTTTTGACATCATGCCCATGAAATTTAACCTTCCTATCTACAAATTCATCCTTCTGCACACAAAAATTTCATTTTTTTTCATTATACTAAACTAATTTTTATTCTTACATACAAATATATCACAATGTAAAACATTTCTTCCATTTCCCTCTGAAACTTTCATTTTTCCCTCCTTTAAATCTTTCTCACCCATGCAATTTTCTCCCTAATTTTTATTTTTTCTTCATTATTCATATATAGATTCAAAATTGTAATTGAATATCCATTTTGAAGATAGTGAGGGTGGCTTCAATGAGAGAAATAATAGTAATTATTTCTAAAATGATGGACATATTTCTTTGAACACTATGATTTATTGGGGATCCTTGTATTGAGGTAAAATAATTGGAATGATTTATTTTATCATCTTATAATTTTTTTCTAACATTTTAATTGATATATATTTTTTTATTTTCATTATATCTTTCAATAAACTTTATTTTTTCAGTTTTATAATTATAAACTAATTATTTTATCTCAATAAACTATGGTTGTTGTTGATTCTAAAAAATGACCATGTAGAGTTATTCCTTCTATCATAATTTTTTAAATAGTTTGGTCATTAGTTTTTTAAAGACCAATATAGAAAATGAACTTTCACATTGGTTATTTAAAAAACTGACATAGAAAATTATTAAAAAATTACATTTTAATAACAACCTATATTGTAAGTATTTTTAACATCAGTTTTGATAATATAAAATAGAATATATTTACGAGGTTTCTTATAATGATTTATTCTCAAAATCCAATGTAAATAACTTAATAAAACTGATATAAAAAACTATTTTAGTATTAGTGTTTAACCAATTCTTTCCAAACAACTAAATAGATTAATTATAAGATCTATTTTCTCTTATTCTTCAATGTTTCAAACTTCAACTTGTGTTTATTTATCATAATAAAATGCTCAAAAAATGGTAATAACTCATTTGTGAGCCCTAAAAATAACTTATGAACAAAAAGAATATTCAATACTCATTTATACATATGACAATGTTTATAATTCCATGAACTTTTCAATGCTTCCGTCATGGTAGTTTATGATAAAAATATCTCATCGTCCATATACATTTCACCAATAAGATCATACAATTTCTTTGTGATATTTTTCACTTTTATCACCACATGCATGCCCTTCATAATCTTCATCATTTTTTTCACAATTTGAATCTTACACCTGATATCATAAAGTTTTCCCAAAGATAATATTTTCTTTATATCCTATGCATGATGTACTCCCTGTATGGTTTTTACTATACCATTATGAATATTTATTTTATAGGTACTAACTCAAATGATCATTAAATTGTGATAATTTTCCATGTAAAATATTTTGGGGAATTATGGACTAAAATGACTACTTTCATATTCTTTGTTTTTAAAATCATAATACACTCATGAAAATTTTGATTTAACTCAAAGTTTATTGTTTGAGTTTTCTATGTACTAGTTATAAATTTTTTATTTCATGTTTTTTTGAACTAAGAGTTTCCATATAATTTTGAAAGAATGTTGAAGAATTGTTATGGTGCACTAATTAACTTCAAAGGAAGATAAAGATAAGCTCATAGAAAGATAGTGTACCTTTTAATGCTATTGTAGCCAAACTCAAAGTTTTTAGAATGTGACGATTGAATCTTGTTACACCATTGTCTATAAATTGGAGTAAGGATTTATGAAATTAAAGATATATAAAGATACTAAAATACATATGATCATGTTAAAGCTATGCATCATATTTTTATCATGATAACTTTTAATTTTATATTTATTTCAATGTGATTTATAAAAAGATACCTATTAGTGATATTTCATTACAAAGATCTTTGTTTTCATTTTAATTTTTTATCTTCCAATATTCATGATTGATGATATGTTGGGCGTGGGAACTGTATCTTCCAAACTATGGAGTTTGATGAATACAAGAGTACTTAGATTTCTTATTGATTGAAGACATTGAAGAAGTTCTTGAGTATAAATCTACTTGCCCCTAATGTATTTTTTTCGAAGAGGTTCATCGAAGAATTTTCTGCATTTGGAACTTGTTGATACCTTGAATCAGGTATACTAACCCACTATTAACTTTAGTTTAAAAGTAAAGAGTTCCTGTGATAGGATTCTTTTGGTAATAAAATATCAATTATAAGAGTATTTTGATTATTATCCAACACTATGTATTTTTTCTTATTAAATCATTTAATTTTTTATTTTTTACATTGTTATTTCAATTAAATTTTTTATATTTTTAATATTTTACTTTACACTGTGCATGTATTGTTGGGGTAAATTTTTTAATTTGATATTATGATTAATCAGAAATTATATCTTCCTATTAGTTTATATTTTTTAGTGGGATGAAAATGTTAGTTATCTTTGTGACTATAATTGAACCTATCTTTTAGCTATGATATCATCTACATAATAGGAAAATATTTTCTATCAGATCACTTCTGTACCTTTTCTATCTCATACATTTTGCACCAGACCTTATCTTTTCATATTTTATATTTTTTTAGAATTTATAATTTTACTTACACTAATATTTAGTAGAGAAAAGGTCTATTTATTTTAGTAATGGCATGTATAATTCCAATAAATTTTTAAAAAAATATGAATCAAAACTTATAGTGAACATGTCTCCAGTAAAATAAAGTCGATGGTTACTTTATTACATTGTAATAAGATACAAGGAATCACATCTCTAAGGACCAAATAGTTTATTAGTCTTGGTAAACTAGATATATACTTGAGTCTTTCATTACATTCGAAAACAAAAATTAAAACATAATTTTTTTTATAACAAAAATCTCCCCCTAGAATATCCTTTCACATCAAACATAGTACAATTTATAGAATCCAAAGAAAGGGAAAAAATGAGGGTGAGATCAAATGATCATAAAGGGTCAAGTAAAAAATATATATCATGAATAAATAATAATAATCAAAATGTTATGGTAAATAAATGAACACACATGGAATTTAAAAAACTTTAATATCATGAAAAGATAAGGCATAATCAATATTAATAGGTAAATAAATTAAAACAATAAATTTAATCAATAAAATAAAAATTAAATGCATCGAGAGATAATTTCTTGGATAAAATATCATTAATAATAAAACATTTTAATTCTCAATAAAGGAAATGATTTATTATTGTATTTTATGTCTTATAAAAATGAAAACCACTACTTTCAATCTCTATCCTCAAAAAAATTTAAAACTACTGGGTGAAAACTGATCCAGTTTGGATGACTATATCTCCACTATCATGACCTTTAACAAGATGGTTTAAACCTATTGGGTACTAACTCATCTGGTTTGGCCAACTAATTTTTCTCATGAGACTTGTCGATACATTTAGGGGATTTCCATAACTGATACCCACCTATAAATATATGTCCAAATCATTCCTCATATATCAAATAATGAATCAATGTTCCTTACTAATAAATATTTATATTGAAGAAAGAATATAGATTATCAATACTTCTCCAGTCAATAAAATAACTTTCAAAGTAACACGTGATATTTAAGAATGAGATACAATTTAAGAAATAAACATATAAATGATAAATAATATGGATATTTAGGAGAAATTTAATTTTCAACGATCACATGAAAGTGAATATTTCAAGGGAATGTTAAAGACTAAAAAACTAAATCAAGAAAGTGAATGTAAATATTTTCCTTAGTCAAAATGACCATAAAACATTAATATAAATAATTAGGATAGTATCAATACAACACTTACCTATTTAATTAATAACCAAGGGTTTTTATAGTTGATGAGTAGAAATACCATAAAAATATCTTTAAAAAAATTCTTGAGGAACATATCCTTTTAATTTTGAAAATTGGGTTTTTCAAAACATAAATCATTTTCAAAATAATTTTCATTGAAAATAAACTAGAATAATTATAATGTATGAATTAAAACATTTTGAGGTCATGATGGCAGAAAATTATGTATATTTCGTACATATTAAAACAAAGATTCCTTTCACATTTTTGATAAAATATGAATGGGTATTATTTGGAAAATGATATGAATATTCATTTGAAAATACTTTGTAAAAATTAAAACATGGGTGAAAATTTCTTTAATAAATATTTTTTAATGTTAAAAAAAATTTTGAAGACATTTTTATAAAACATAGTTTTTGAAGAAAACATATTTCCAAAAAAATAGAGAAATAAACTTGTATTTTCTTAAAAAAATTCTCAATTATTTTAAGTAACAAAGAGTGTAAAATGGTACTAAATATCATGAATAACCATAGGATGGTAAAATTCATGAGTTTCTTGAGGTATGGATCATAATATTTCATTATGAAAGAGTAATTATGAGGAATCTTAATAAATAATGTGATAGTAACATAAAACCCTTACCAATTTCATAACATTGAATCATAATCCCCATGAAAGAGATATCCTTAAATATAGATGTAAATCCCCATAATTTTAAGTAGAAGAGTCATAAAATACATTTATGGGAGTTATATACACCACATAAAAGAAATAGGTGGTGAATATGGCATGTGTATCACCAAATTTAAAAAGTGATATAGAAATAATCATGAAATAATTATCAATTATGACTTTAATTTCAATCATGAAATATGTATTTAATAAATTAAGTATGTTATGATCAAGAAGACGGTAGGTTGTATATACACATGAGTAATGTTTCCATTTTCGAATGATCATTTTGGAAAAAAGGTATGTTATATATTATCTTTTCAGAATGATCATAATATCATATTTACCATATCATTTCATTAAATATACTTATATATATCAATAATATGGTGTGGTTATGAAAATATATTCACATCATTTCATGAATGTGGTAGTCCACATGTACATGAACAACGTTATCATCTTTCATTTAGTGAAAAGGTATGAAAGAAAATTATATATATATATTATCTTTAAATAATGATTAATATGTCATGAATATCATAATTATTTCATTTATATCATATATAATCATTAAATTTATCCTTTTCAATTTCCATGTAAATCGTTAGTGAAAGATGAATCACATTGCTTCACGAGGCGGTAGTCTTCCCTACACACAAGCGACATTATAATATCTCTTACAGAATGGAAAGTAAACATGTATATAATATATAATGAATATATATATATATATATATAATTATGTTATAAATATAATATATATACTTTATATCCATCATAATACCAAACTTTTAGAAGTAGTAATGGAAAAAGGAATGACATCGGTTCACGAGGTAGTAACCTGTCATACACACAAACGATGATTTCATAACCCATTTGATAGAAGTGTAGATGGGTGTAGGTCATGAAATTAACATAAAACATATAATTGTATGGAATATATTGAGTTTATTATATCATCATGGTTTATAAATAATTGGAGTAGGTAGAGGAAGAAATAAAATAAAAACGTTCATTCAAGAACGTAACCTCTTCTTTGGGCATCGTCCTTAAGTTTGCACCAAAGCCTCCTTAGATTTGATTTATTCCAAAAATAAGGATTCTAGTATTATGGTATGGAATTTGGTAAGTGATTTGGATAGGTATAATATAAACAAAAAAGGTTTTTAAGGTGTGGATAAGGGAGGATAAGGGGTGTCCTTTTATAAGTGAGGTGAGTGACACACTTGTAATTTTTGAAAATAATGAATTAGACTCACATTTTATTCACGTCACAAGGCCAAAATAATGAACAATTCTTGATCCAATAAGTCTAAGTTTTAAATATCTCCATCCAATAGATTTTATAGAAGTTTTTATCCCATTTTAACCATTATATTTTTATTTTAACCCCTTGGTAAATCTATTTTTACCTTAACTTCGGTAATTAAGTTTTACTGTTTTCACTATTAATTTTGGTAAAAAATTAAGTTTACCTCATTATAAAATATAAAACTTTCTAATTAAAAATATAAAATTCATTTTTATAAATTCCATTAATATAATTGAAAATATTAATTTAAAATTAATGTCGTATACATGACGAGAAAGGAGGTTTTCAAAGAGAAAATGTTCAAAATTTTACAAAGTTTTTATATCAAAATTCAATATGAAAATCATTAAAATGACTTAAATTAGATTAATTGATATATAATTGAACTAATTTTTCTTTAAAACCAATTCAAAATATAATTTAACATTATAAATATTTTAAATTAAAAGGTAGTTTTCAATTAGAATTTAGTATTTTTCACAATTCATCAAAAAATGAAATATTTATAAAAAAGTATAAGCAATTCACCCTACGATAATTTTGATACTCTGATTTAAAAAATTAACTTTATTTTTTTTCAAATAAATTTTCTAAAAGTGGTAAAAAATTATTTTAAATTATGTGCACAAATCAAGACCTATTCGTCTTTTAGAAAAATATATTTTTTTCAGAAAATATTTCTTTAAATGATTCTTATTTTATTTCTTATAGAATCCCCCCTTTTATTACATAAATTTTCATTTCATTTTATAAATAGAGGATCTTCAATGTCTAGTTTCTTGGAAATAAGGTACATAATATATGAAAACATATAACAATATTTTAATCCTCTTGAAATTATTCTTGAAAGTTTTATCCTAAGAACAATTAATATATCTCATAACCTGTAGAAATACATCAAAGGAATGGGTGAACAGAAGGCCCAGTAAGGAAATCAAGTGAAACCATTTACATGTGAAATTGAGTGATATCAATAAGAACAAGGGGAATATCATAAAGGTATTATAAATAGGCATATCATAATAATAATAACTTGAAAAATAACTTGAAAATTTGGATTCAACATTTAATTTAGACATTCATAAGCATATCACCAAGGTCCATCCCTAAGGTGTTATAAAAATTACCAAGGTTATTCACTAAGTTATCATAAAACTTGTCATCTCTAGAGATTAATTACTTTACCCAATGCATTGGAGTGCTATTAGGGTGCACCCTTAATATGGATTTATTTTCATGTGATCCACATAAATCATAATCAAACATTTCATAAATAACCCAAAGAGAATAAAATAAATGGGTGTTATATCAAAATCTTGACATTTTAAAAAGTACTTAAAAACAAGATCATTATGTCATTTATAACCCATGTAAAAGGAATGAGGTTTTTATGTATTTAAATTCCAAAATAAAATATATCATTTTTATGCCTTGATGAATACCCTTGGAAATTAAATAGTTTTGTGTATTCTCATAAATAAAATAAGATAATTTCTTGAGAAAAAGGGAGAGATTTTGAGATGAAAATTTTGTAGCATAACGGTTATACAACATGGTTGTAGAAAACATTAAAAAAAGATGGGACACGGGTATCCCATCAATAAATTACTCATTATATGTTATAGGGATTGAATAAAATGGAAATAAGATCATGGTATGGAAACTTGAAAGTTATACCACATAAAAGATAACTTGAATGAAAAAAGAGAAGTTAAGAATTCCCTTACGAAAATTCAGTAGCCTAACAACATCTATTAAAATTCAGAAAATTAGTTGATGAGAGTGGAAAGGGTCTCTAATAATTTGGAAATAAAATGGAAATCAATAAGGATATATAATAACATACCCCAATATAATAAAATGGAAACTATAAGACATAACATAAAGGAAGTATTGACTAAAAGAGGAGGGTGAAAGGTTCCCTTACTTTGAAGAGTAACTTCAAAAAATATAATGTTGGGACCTTGGGGGGATTGAGGGAACCTTGGGAGGAATCCTTGGAAGGTAAAAAGACCATATCTTAGTTGAGGTGGAAAGGAATGAAGGAATGGGTTGGTATTTAAAGGAAAAGTGGGGGAATATTTTATTAATTTCTAAGGGACACCTCATTAGTGGTATTTGAAAAACCATGGGATTGCCTATGGTATTAGCCACTTGGGACCCCTCATAACATATTTTATTCTTCAAGAGTTTACCAGAATTATTACATCACGATTACATCATTAATGATTTCATTATACACACCAAAACCCAAAATTGAATTTTTACTATTTATTGAAAAACAAACATTTTAAAAAATATTATAAATTCACCCTAACCTAATATTTATGTTCTAAATTTATAAATGAACTTCATTTTATGAAAATAATTTTATAAATAATAGATATTTAATTTTTAAGTAAAATCACTATTTAACTGAGAGAATACTAATACTTAAATAATAATTTCTAAAACATTTGTTTACTTATGATATTATATCACATTACCATTCAAGATGCCTAAATTATATTTATACCTAATTAAGTGATCTTACTATTCCATTGGTCACATTACTATTCATAAGGGTAATATTACTATTCATAATTTACTATTCACCAAAAAACATGTTGATCTTATCAGACTCTAAATTTATTACTAATCACAACTATATATGTCCATTTTTTTGAAAATCATTTCACATTATTAATTACTTAAAGTATAAAAAAATATTTTAAAATAACTTTTTTTCAATATTCATCAATAATATGAAACTTCTAAAAATTCATCCTATATTTATTTTGACATTTTAAATTCAAAATTTTTACCATAATAAGAAATAAAAATTTAATTTATATAAAAGGATTACACAAAGAAACTAAGGCCTCGATACATATCCTCTTATAACACATGCATAAGACCTATGATTAAGGTGTGAAATAGTGATAGAATATTAATGTGGCTCAGACAACATTGCCCGAGTGGTGATTTCTATTAGCTTGAACTTCTCCCAATGACAATTACATTCAATCTTAACATGTTGAAACTCAGCTTGGGCTTGGTCAAGAGCAAATAATAGTGATGCTACCACCTTCCCAAGCTCTGACAGATGAGCTCTGTATAGTAAGAGTTTATTGGATGATTCCATTAACTCTTCTTTCTGTATTAATTATCCATGATAATTTTTATTTATAAACAATAATCATAACATTAAGAGTATAGTTTCCAATGGTCATATTGACCAACGGTGATATAACAGTCAAAACTAAATGGTATCATTTTAATTATGCTCACTTTATTCATAAAAGGATATAGTTTTGTTGAGTACAAAATAAAATAACACACAAAATTAGGAAACAAATTTTATTCAAAAGTTTGGGTTGTTACATTTTCCCCCTTAATAAATTTCATCCTTGAAAATTCAACTCATAACCTCAGAAGAGAAAATGTGTGGGTACTTATATCTCATAGACTCTTCTGGTTCCCACATGGATTATTTGTATTTGTGGTTCCTCTACAACACTTTAACAAGGTGTGTAGTCTTGTTGTGTAGAACCTTGTCTATATAATCAGAGATCTCTACCAGCTGCTCTTCATAGGAGAGGTCATGTTCTAGTTGTACCACATCTTGATTTAGTACATGTGAATGGTCAGGTATGTACTTTCTCAAGAGAGATATGTGGAAGACATCATGATCTCATGATAGATTTGGAGTAAGTGAAAGCCGATAGGCCAATGCTCTTACATGATCAAGGATTTCATAGGGGCCACTGTACCCAGGGTTGAGCTTTCCTTTCTTACCAAACCTCATGACTCTATTCCAAGGTAAGATTCAAAGAAATAATTTTCACCAATATCAAACTTCAAGTCCCTTCGAGGGTTGTCGGTATAACTCTTTTGCCGACTCTGAGAAGCCTTAATGTATTGCTGGATGGCATGAACCTTTTCTATCATCTCTTACACAAGATCATTCCCAAGAAGCTTTCTCTCACTAGCTTCATCCCAAAAAATAGGAGTTCTACATCACTTCTCATATAGAGCTTCATAAGGTACCATTTGAATGCTAGAGTGGAAGCTGTTGTTGTAAAACAAATCAACTAATGGGAGATATAGATCCCATCCACTTTTAAATAACATTGAGCATGTTCTCAGAATTTCCTCAAGTGTTTGAATAGTCCATTGAAATTGTCCATAAGTTTGGGGGTGATAGACCATACTGAAATTCAATTCGGTACACAGAGCATGTTGAAGAATTCTCTATAATTTTGATGTGAACCTTGGATCATGATCATATAAGATAGAAAGTGGAACTCCATACAACCTTACCACTTCCTTCACATAAATCCTGCCAATTTGATCAAGAGATAAATCTTACTGAATATATATAAAATGGGAAGTCTTTGTGAGACGGTCCACTATAACCAATATTTCATTGTTTCCTTTTTTAAGTTCTTGGGAGACCAGTGACAAAGTACATAGTAATATTGTACCACTTCCATACTGGTATGGGTAGTGGTTGTAATACCCCTTTAGAAAGTTATTGCTTTTCCTTCACTTGTTGACATACCAAGAAACTTGTAGTGTAGTCAATAATCTTTTTTTTTCATATTATACCACTAATAATGATCACAAAGGTCCCTATACATTTTTGTGCTTCCAGGATGTATAGTGAATGTAGAGCTATGAGCTTCATCCATCAGATCCTTCTTTATTTTTGGAATATATGGAACACATAATCTTGTATAAAATTTTAGAACACCTTCTTGATCAATATTGAACTCCGGAAACTTACTATCCTTCACAGCCTCAAACTTATTTTGTAACAAAGGATATTATTTCTAAGCTTTCTTGATCTTCTCTAGTAATGAAGGTTGATAAATCATTTGGGATAGGGTTCATGATGTTCCTTCCCTTATAATTACCATTTCTAGCTTTACTAGGTTGTTGATCAAAGGGTCTCTTTGAATCCTCATCATGGATAGAACAACATCGTCTTTTCTACTTAATGCACCAACAACTTTGTTTGGTCTTCCGGGATGATAATGAATTGAACAATAATAGTCTTTAAGAAGTTCAAACCATATCTTCTATATCATGTTCAGTTCCTTTTATGTGAAAATATACTTCAAACTTTGATATGTATATATCACATTTATCCCCATAAAGATAGTGCCTCTATATATTCAGAGAAAAAACGATCACAGCCAAGTACAGATCATATGTAGGATATTTCTTCTCACGAGTCTTCAACTGTTGAGATGCATAAGCAATCACCTTTTCATTTTGCATGAATAATACCCCAATCCCTTTTAGAGATGTATCACTAAAAATAATGAATCCTTCACTGCTTGAGGAAAGAGTTAACACATGTGTAGTAACCAATCTATTCTTCAACTCTTGGAATTTTTTTATTTAACTTTGTTAATGGATTAGAAACTCATGAAAAGTTTTTCACAAACCTCCTATAATATCCCTCTAATCCAAGGGAACTTTGAATTTCAATTATTTATGTAGGATAAGGCCACTCCTCTACAACCATTGTCTTTACAGGGCCAACTGTGATTCCGTCATTGGTTACAATGTGCCCCAAAAAAGAAACTTGTTGTAATAAAAAATCACATTGTCTGAACTTTCAAAAAATCCTCTCCTTCCCTAGAGTTTGAAAAATAACCCTTAGATGATCCTCATGCTCCTCGTGACTTTTGTAATATATCATAATATCATCAATAAAAACTACCAAAAAGTTATCAAGGTAGTTCTTAAATACTCTTTTCATCTAATCCATAAAAAAATTTGGTGCATTAGTCAGTCTGAAGGGCATAACAACAAACTCATAATGCCCATATCTTGATTAGAAGGCAGTTTTTGGAATATCTTCCTTATTCACCCTCAATTGATGATAACTAGATCGAAGATAAATCTTAGAGGAGAATTGAGCCCCATGAAGTTGGTCAAATAATTCATCAATTATTAGAAGAGGGTATTTGTTCTTCACTATGATCCCATTCAGTTCTCTATAATCAATGCATAACTGCATTGATCCATCCTTCTTCTTCACTAAGAGAACTAGTGATCTTTAAGGATACACACTCAGTCAGATAAACCCCTTCTCCAAAAGTCTTGGAGTTATTTCTTTAATTACTTTATCTCTACCTTTTCCATCCTATATGGGGTCTTTGATATCGGATGATATCCAGGTATGAGTTTAATGGATAAATCTACCTCTCTTTCTGAGGGAGGTCCAGGTAACTCCTCAGGAAACATTTCAATGTATTCCTAGATGATGAGGACATTTTTTATCATTATACTATCATTCACTTCTTTTTCATCACCGATCAACTCCATAAAGAAGGAAATAGGAGGTTCTTATAGACAATGATCAGTTTGAGATATCTCTCCTTGGAAGATAACTATAGGTTTTCCATTAAATACTACTGAGATTTACTTGCTTACATATTTGATATTAGCATTATAATTTGAGAGCCAGTCCATCCCTAGTATAATGTCAAATTATATCATGGGAATAACTACTATATTTTCGATAATATTGTGCTCACTAAAGTAAATACTAGAGTTTATAAATAATGATGATTCTTGGATAATCCCACCGAGTGTCATGACTGATAACTCTACTTTTAGAAATTCAGGGGTTGATTCTAAATTCCTTTCAAACTTAGAGGAAATAAAGGAATGCATCAAACCAAAATCAAACAAAGTACTTGATATCTTGGAGAGAAAAACAAGAGTACCTGACACCACATCATTTGGAACTTCAACTTCATCCATAGTGATAGAAAAAGAATGACCTTGCTCCCTTGGCCTATGCTGAGGCTGATGGTGATTCCCCTCTACTTCCCTTGGATTTGAACACCGATTTTCAAGTTTCCCAAGCTGTCTGCACTTATAGAATTGAACTTTAGGTAGGTACTGCACCATCTTACCTTTTCCTTTAGTGTTGGGAAGTTGAGGCTTCACCTCACTACGACAATTCCGTGTGATATGGCCATCTATTCCACACTTGTAACACTTCTCTCTCCCGAGCAAGAAGTTACCTGAATACTTATTCCCACATTTATTACACATGGGGAATTTCAATTTCTTTCCTCATATTCCCTGATCAAATATCCTCCCCATACTTGGATACATCGATCTATTATTGTTATTGGATTTATGAGGCCACTACATCTCATCGAACTCTGGTTCGACTTTCATAGCACTCCACATGATCTCCTCATAGCTATCATAGTCTAGGTTAGATATATTCTTCCATAGATGAGGTCTTAGACCACCAAATAATCTATCAAACTTCCTATTATGATCCATGATAAAGCTTTATTTGTAATGGGAAAGTCTTGTGAAGTTCCTATCATATCTTCTAACAGATTCATTCTCCTTCTGCCTTAGCTCAAGAAACTCCTTCTCTATTTGTGTTCTCATTGAACGATGGAAATACTTATTGAAGAATATACCTCTTAACTATTCCCACTCCATAGATTAAACCTCCACTCTTGGATTAGTGCATTTAGTTATTTCCCACCACTGATCAGCTTCTCCCTCTAAGCGGTAAATAGCAAGGGGTGACCTTCTCTTGTTCTAAACAGTGGAGCACCGAAAAGATATTCTCAATAGAGCTGATACACTGTTCAAAAATCAATGGGTTGGTAGATCCACTAAAGGTTGGTGTCCATTGACACATAAAAGAATCAATATAATTTTGTTCTCCTCATGGTAAAATTGGTCTCTCAGCTTGATTCAAGTTATTTCCCATAACTTAAGTCAGTTGGTTCATCATTCTCATGAAAGTTTCCATTTCGGATTCCATCGGAGGGACATTAGTTCATGGACCATTGCAGTCACCATTTTCACGGTTCCTCCAATTTCTTTCCATTTTCTAAAAGAATAAAACCTTAGTGAGAATGTTATTTCATTTAAAAATCTTTTAACTATAAAGTATTTTTATGTCTTAAAACTTCATTCTTAAAAATATTTTTCTTTAACAACAATTACATTTCTCTAAAAATCCTTCACAATAATTCATAAAAATATTTTGATTAACCAAATATATCCCAGAGGAGTGTCAAACTAGGAGTGAAACAAGGCCTGTTGTCTTGCACTAGTTCCCGTTTGATTCTAGCTCAAAGCGGTGTTTTGGGTTTTACCGTTAGATACATATGTGCTAGAGCCACATCCACTTGTTTTTTCCAGAAAAACATTTATTTTTTTGGAAACCACATACTTAATATTTCACCAAAATACGAGGAATTTTTACTATATTTAAACTTTTATATAAAGTAATTTCTAAAGTTTTAATAGCCTAATTTCCAGAAATAACTAAACTATCCTTTGATACCAACTATGGCATCCCACCTTTTTATTACACAACTTTTCATTTCATTTTACAAAAAGAGGATATTTAAATTATAGTGTCTTGGAAATAAGGTACATAATATAAGGCCCCATCCTTAAACCTTACTTAATCTTGAGTTATTACAAGATTACACATTGAGGATATTTTCAGGTTTAGAGTTTTAGAGAATTAGATCATAAAACATGCATTACATTCCACATTTAAACAAAGTGGTTACATAAAAGATAGTATTCATTTTTCCCATCAACCAGAACATATTTAAAATAAAACATGGATTCTTTCTTGACACTTCCTTGAAACTATCATCATATCATGTACCATTCCCTTGACCTGTGAAAAACATTTCAAAAACTTGGGATGAGCAAAAAAAGCTCAGTAAGGGATATAAAAATATAGAAAGGAAACATGAGTACATGTATACATAAGAATCAATGAAATCACACTTTAATCATAAAACATAATCAATTTAATATACCTCATCAAATCATGAATAAAACATAGAAATCATAAGGCATAAAGGTAACTTGAGGCATTCATAACATTATTTCATAGGGAGTAACCCTCTTGGTTACGTTTGGAATACCCATCACAGTATATCCCCTAAATCTCTTTGGAGAAACCTTAACGTTTAACTCCTTCGCGTTACCCAATGCATTGGAGAGCTATATCGGGCTCACTTGCCCTTAGTTTATCACGGAACCACCCATCTTCATAAAAAAATTCCCAAGAACCAAAACATAATCATAGCACATAACTTAAGCATAAAGGATAGATAACATTCCCACATTGCAACAACAATATAACATTTTATGATATTGAAATAATGAATCCATTCTAAAAACCATTTCCAAAACCTATTTAAAACATATAATAAAGATATTTTTGAATCAAAGTGTCCCATAACACTTTGAATATTTTAAAATTTTAAACCATTAATATCCATATAAATAAATCCTTAAAACCATTTTCAAAACATGGATATTAATGAGAAATATTTATAATAATAAGTCATTAAAACATTTAAAATGATATTTTAGTTAAAGGGTTTTTAACAAAATGAGAGACACTTGAATACAATAATTGAGGAATAAAATTTAATCATAACATTATAATACCATGAGAATAAAGGGATTCATGATATAATATTCCAATGTACAGTATATACACCATACAAGAGTTAATTGGTGCATAACAACAATGAAGTCTTAATAGAAATGTAAAATGAGATGAAATCCCTTATAAAGAAGGTATCCTTAAGTTAAGGATAAATAAATATCATAGTTATGTGTAAAAAATATAAATACACCCAATATAAGTGGATATTAAGTGTAAAAAAATAAATGGTCATTCACACATATTCAAAGGATTACATATTCAATAACTACATGTTGAACCCAAAGAAATCGAAATTGGGTTAAGAAGTTCCCTTGTAAAATTTCGACAGCCTAACAACATCACTTGAAAATTAAGAAAATGAGTTGATGAGAGAGAAAATGGTATCTCATCACTTGGACATAAAATTTACATAAATAAGGATATAGAAGAACATATCCCAACATAATAGTATGTGCATTAAAAGACATAACAGAAGAAGTGTTTTAAAAAGAAGAGGGTTAAAGGTCCCCTTACCGAGTTGGGTAACTTTCGAAACGTACACCCCATAGAAGAAGGGTCATACAATAAAGATGTAAATACCCATAAATGAAATTATTCTACACAAATTTTATAATAATGGGCAGTACATACACCACTCAAAGGAAATGGTGGCAAACGCAGCATAAATGTCATGAGAATAAAAGTGAGATGAAAAATCCCTTACGAAAACTCGGTAGCCTAAAGGCGCCACTTAAAACTTCCAAAAATGGATTTATGAGATCAAATAGGGTATCTAATAATATGAACATAAAAATTAAAGTATTAGGAATATAAAATAACATCCCCAAACATAAGAAATATGAGCTTAAAATAAATGACATAAAAGAGAGTACTTAAAAAGAAAGAGAGAGGTTGGACCCCTTACCTCGGGTCCAACTTGACTCGATCATTCTTTAACCTCATGAATAATAAACTTTAGTTAATTTCTACTTGATTAAGAACATTTTTTCAAGTTCATTATTACTTTTATATCACTTACTACCATGCTATTAACACTACGTAATTATTTACGTTAATAATGGTCATTTTGTAGATCATTGCTACTTGAGTCAAAAATAATCTCTTTATAATTAAAAGTTGTTCATGTGGTAAAATATATATTATATCCAGAATTATATTCATTATGTAGATATCATATATATAATATATATCCATTATATACATGCATTTATAATATTACATAACATTTAGAGGTAAGAAATGAAATGCACCGTTCATGGAGACGGTAAGCCGTACGTACGCATGAACGCTACTTCCATTTCTATTTTTTATTTAATGGAATTAAAACATAATGATACATAATAGTATTATAATTCCAGTATGGTATCATATATAATATCAATAAATCATACCACATATGGTATTAACGAATCAAATCACTTTGAGGGGGCGGTAGTCCGCACTTCCTAAAATGAAGATATCGCGTTTAACCATAATAGAAACCATAAAGGTATGAAATAAATGAAAAATAAACAAGATTAAGTAAAAAATAAACATATTATATATCATATATAAATATATTTACATCTTAATGGCCACCTTTGATGGTGTTAAAAGAATATTGAACAATCATCGTTTTGTGAGGCATAAATCCACCATCCATAGAAACAGGATGTTCTTTAACCATTAGATGTAGGTGTGTGTAAGTGTAGCTCGAATCCTTATTATAACAAAATCCTAGTATATTGAATATACTGGAGTTGTTACAAAAGAAATGAATAAAAAGAGTTTAGGGGGTTGGAGAAGCAAAATAAAACAAAAGAACACAAGTGAAGACATTACCTTAAAATCGGGTATCTCTCTTTGATTTGAGCTCAAAGGCTTCCTTGGAAAGACTTATGCCCAAATTGAGGCTTCTAGGAGTAATATAGGGATGTGGAGAGATAAAATGAGCAGGTTTTGTCTGAGCCAAAGGCTTGAGAGGTGTGGGTAAGGTGGTAGAGGTGGGGGCCTTTTATAAGAGGAGAGGAGGGGCACTCTTGGAAAGTTACAAAATGTTACTTTATTTTCAAATGAGTTTCGGATTTTAAAGGTCCCACATTGATGTATTTCGAGGATAAGGTGGTAAGGGTTTGAAATATACTCATACAATAGGTCTTTGACAAGTGTAAGTTATAGTTTTAACATTATATTTTCATTTTATTTTAATCCTTTATTAATGAGGTAATCGCTGCATCATCATGATGTCATAAATAATTTAATTTATTTAATGTCTAAAAATTATAAAAAAAATATCATGATGTATTAAATCTTTTTATCTTTATAATTAATATTTATAGTCAAAAAGTTTACTTGTATAACCCCATTTAAAAATTGTTTTAGTAAAACAACTCATGCTTGTGACATTTTTATTTTAACTCTAAATAAAAAGTTATTTATGTCATTTTCCTACCAAAGTGGCTCCATGGGGTCCCCAAGTTGACCCATGGATTGTCTTGGTCGGCCATGACACATCCAATGAGGGTAGGACATGTTTCTAGGTCATTTCATATCAATTATACATTATTTTTACCTTAAATTACACTAATTACCTTTAATCGCGATTAAAAACTTAAAAGTTACTATTCACCAAAAAATTATTTTAATCTCATTGAACCACATTTTACTTCTTAATGAAAACCATGTATGTTGGATTTTTTAAAATCAAATCACAGAAGTGGAAAAGTTTCATTTAAACAAAAAATCAGTTTCTTTAACTACCACTTAGTGGTTTCACTATTCATCAAAAATTGAAGTTTTTCAGAAAAATACAAAAAATTCACCCTAAGCTATATTTGATATTCTGAATTAAAAAATGTTGTCTATTTTACAAAATTCAAAACATATAATTTGAATTAATTAATTTAATAATTAATTCCCGCTGTCAAAACAAATAGCGTGTTTTTAAGAAACAATATCTATTAAAAGATTGACACTAGTTTAAGTCCAATTTCAAAGTGAAATTAATTCCAATGACCACTATTGGATTAAATGGTAAAAATATATTATAATTGGACTTTAAAACCAATTAAAATGATAATCTAATCATATAAATAAATTTGATTAAAAAGAGGTTTTGAATTAAAATACAACATTTTCACTATTCATTAAAAAAATGAACTTTATCGGAAAAATACCAAAAATTTACACAATGTAAATTTTTATGTCCCAATTCTAAAGAAGAATTTTATTTTGTCAAATATAACACATAAAAGTTTCAAAAATTGGATTTAAGAGAGGTTCGTCATCAAAAGGCGGTTAATCGACCTTTTAAAGAATATTAGAATGTTTACGCTTAAAATTGGATTCATTCACATTTTTAATCCTCTAAAATTTATTGTAAAAAGTAAAAATATTTGACAAACATATATAATAATTTTTTAGTTAGTTCTGGTCATTCCCGCCATTACAACTGCTAGGATTTAACTACCATTTGAAATAATATTATTTTATTATTAGAGTGCAACATAAGATTCCCAAGAAACTCATTATTGCGTATTGGGTACGCCATCGAGCATAGCATCCACTTTAAAGTTATATTAATATTTTATTCACAAATATGGATAAATGTGAAAATGTCATATTCTTTATTTAACTGGGGTGTTACATCCTTCCCCCCTTTTGGGAATTGCGTCCTCGCAATTTTAAAATTGGGCTTGGAAACTTCATTTAAAAACCCACATCGGAACAAGAGTCAGTAAAACAATCACTTTAAAATAAAGAAAGAGAAGTACAAAGGTCACCTGAGTTAAACCATACTAGGATTCCAAGTATGAAAATATGGATATAGGGGAAAAAACAAAGGGTCATGTTCTGAGGGAGAGTGATAGTAAACATGTCTAGGAGAAAGTTAACCATAAGAAAATCACAAACTTGTGATGGGTTAAACGGTATTCGATTCCCCAGTAGGAAAATTTAACAGACAACATTTTTGTTTTAAGTTACTCTTCATTGAGGAATTTATTTTTGAGATTAACTAAATCATAATGAAACATACTTACTTGTCACGTAGACTTTAAACTTTTACTAGATTCCTTAATCAAACTCATATTTTCTCCAAAAGACGAGTATTTAGGAAGAATTGTTCACATTAAGAGTACTATAATAAACTTCTTGAGAACCACCTAATCCACAAAAGAGAACAACATATTTTCCATGTATTTAGTCAAAAACCAAAACCAAAACTGTTAGTATGAGATCAGATAATCCACAAAAGTATAATCCTTTATAAAAAGAAAATCTATTCTTAATCTCCAAAATTTGTCCAAAAAAAACCCCAAAGTTCAACGAAGACCATTCGATAAACAATTGTCCATAAAATTCTTCAAAGTAAACTAAACTAAGATTGAAACCCAAATATTTGAATGATTTAATCGCATAGTCTTCCAAGGTAACACTTATCTCCAAATAACATCAGTTTCTCTTAAAGTCTCATATTGAAAAGTAATTAACCTAAGCACATATCTTCCATGATAGGTTAATAATTTCCATAGATAACCCAAAATCAACTTACTATTAATTCATAAAATCATCTAACTAAAAAGAATAAGTCATACTAACCAGGGACTTCAGGTAGTCCAGTGTTAGGCGATAAATACTAGTCGCACTTTGGTTATGGGTTCGATTCCCGCAGCTTTGTCCGACGTGACGGGTTGTCACACGGTCTGCGTGTTGTCCTTTTTCCAAAACTATATAATTCTTAAAACATTCTCCAAAACGAGATAAAATCTTCAAAAATAATCATAACATATTTTAACCTCAATTTTATCTCATGCCTTTCATTTTCCATCATAATATATAATAACCCATAATTACCTCAAAAGTAAGGATCATATAAACCCTAATGGTTAACTTTATAATTATTACCTGAACTTCAACATCGATTGGTTATCTCATACATGATGCATTACAGAACATACCAAGGTACAAGTGGTTGATCATGACTCCTTGATAGTTGGATTAGAACAACCACAAGTTTCCTCATTGAATCCCCCATTTCATCCAGTCTCTTAATCAGAGAACCACCACAGTTTCCTTAAAACCTATTGTCACTTTGGTGCCTGCTAGATCCATCCATTCACTAAAAATAGAAATTTCAGTGTGAGTATATCAAAAAAACCATCATGTACTAATGAGGAAGATAAACACTAAGATATACTTACTCATTCACTTTATCTAAAACTAGGACTCTTTCTGAAATCCTAACCATTATGGTAATGTCACTTATGCTTAGAGAATACCCTAACCTATAAAGTTATCTAAACCGACCTCTAATACCAACTATAAGGCCCCATCCTTAAACCTTACTTAATCTTGAGTTATTATAAGATTACACATTGAGGATATTTTCAGGTTTATAGTTTTAGAGAATTAGATCATAAAACTTTCATTACATTCCACATTTAAACAAAGTGGTTACATAAAAGATAGTATTCATTTTTCCCATCAACAGAAACATATTTAAAATAAAACATGGATTCTTTCTTGACACTTCCTTGAAACTATCATCATATCATGTACCATTCCCTTGACCTGTGAAAAACATTTCAAAAACTTGGGATGAGCATAAAAAGCTCAGTAAGGGATATAAAAATATAGAAAGGAAACATGAGTACATGTATACATAAGAATCAATGAAATCATACTTTACTCATAAAACATAATCACTTTAATATACCTCATCAAATCATGAATAAAACATAGAAATCATAAGGCATAAAGGTAACTTGAGGCATTCATAACATTCTTTCATAGGGAGTAACCCTCTTGGTTACGTTTGGAATACCCATCACAGTATATCCCCTAAATCTATTCGGAGAAACCTTAACGTTTAACTCCTTCGCGTTACCCAATGCATTGGAGAGATATATCGGGCTCACTCGCCCTTAGTTTATCACGGAACCACCCATCTTCATAAAAAATTCCCAAGAACCATAACATAATCATAGCACATAACTTAAGCATAAAGTAAAGATAACATTCCCACATTTCAACAATAATATAACATTTACGATATTGAAATAATGAATCCATTCTAAAAACCATTTCCAAAACCTATTTAAAACATTTAATAAAGAGATTTTTGAATCAAAGTGTCCCATACCACTTTGAAGCTTTTAACATTTTAAAACATTAATATCCATATAAATAAATCCTTAAAACCATTTGGAAAACATGGATATTAATGAGAAATATTTATAAGAATAAATTATTAAAACATTTAAAATGATATTTTAGTTAAAGGGTTTTTAACAAAATGGGAGACACTTGAATACAATAATTGAGGAATAACATTTAATCAGAACATTATAATATCATGAGAATAAAGGGATTCATGATATAATATTCCAATGGATAGTATATACACCATAAAAGAGTTAATTGGTGGATAACAACAATGAAGTCTCAATAGAAATGTAAAATGAGATGAAATCCCTTATAAAGAAGGTATCCTTAAGTTAAGGATAAATCAATATTATAGTTACGTGTGACAAATATAAATACACCCAATATAAGTGGATATTAATTGTAAAACAATCAATGGTCATTCACATATATTCAAAGGATTACATATTCAATAACTACATGTTGAACCCAAAGAAATCGAAATTGGGTTAAGAAGTTCCCTTGTAAAATTTCGACAGCCTAACGGCATCACTTGAAAATTCATAAAATGAGTTGATGAGAGAGAAAATGGTATCTCATCACTTGGACATAAAATTTACATAAATAAGTATACAGAAGAACATATCCCAACATAATAGTATGTGAATTAAAAGACATAACAGAAGAAGTCTTTTAAAAAGAGGAGGGTGAAAGGTCCCCTTACTGAGTTGGGTAACTTTCGAAACGTACACCCCATGGAAGAAGGGTCATACAATGAAGATGTAAATACCCATAAATGAAATTATACTACAAAAAGTGTATAATAATTTTCAGTACATACACCACTCAAAGGAAATGGTGGCAAACGTAGCATAAATGTCACGGGAATAAAAGTGAGATGAAAAATCCCTTACGAAAACTCGGTAGCCTAAAGGCGCCACTTAAAACTTCCAAAAATGGATTTATGAGATAAAATAGAGTCTCTCATAATATTAACATAAAAAGTATAGTATTATGAATATAAAAGAACATCCCCAAACATAAGAAAGATGAGATTAAAAGAAACGACATAAAAGAGAGTACTTAAAAAGAAAGAGAGAGGTTGGATCCCTTAGCTCGGGTCTGACTTGACTCGATCATTCTTTAACCTCCTGAATAATAAACTTGAGTTAATTTCTACTTTATTAAGAACCTCTTTTAAAGTTCATTATTCCTTTTATATCACTTACTACCATGCTATTAACACTATGTAATTATTTAAGTTAATAATGGTCATTTTGTAGATCATTGCTACTTGAGTCAAAAATAAACTCTTTATAATTACAAGTTGTTCATGTGGTAAAATATATATTATATACAGAATTATATTTATTATGTAGATATCATATATATCATATATATCCATTATATACATGCATTTATAATATTACATAACATTTAGAGGTAAGAAATGAAATGCACCGTTCATGGAGACGGTAAGCCGTACATACGCATGAACGCTACTTCCATTTCTATTTCTTATTTAATGGAATTAAAACATAATGATACATAATAGTATTATAATTAAAGTATTTTATCATATATAATATCAATAAATCGCACCACATATGGTATTAACGAATCAAATCACTTTGAGGGGGCGGTAGTTCGCACTTCCTAAAATGAAGATATCGCGTTTAACCATAATGGAAACCATAAAGGTATGCCATAAATGAAAAATATAGAAGATTAAGTAAAACATAAAAATATTATATATCATATATAAATATAGTTACATATTAATGTACACCTTTTATGGTGTTAAAAGAATATTGAACAATCATCGTTTCGTGAGGCAAAAATTCACCATCCACAGAAACAGTATGTTCTTTAACCATTAGATGTAGGTGTGTGTAAGTGTAGCTAGAATACTTCTTATAAAAACATCCTAGTATATTGAAGATACTGGAGTTGTTACAAAAATAAATGAATAAAAAGAGTTTAGGGGTTTGGAGAAGCAAAATAAAACAAAAGAACACAAGTGAAGACATTACCTTAAAATCAGGTATCTCTCTTTCATTTGAGCTCAAAGGCTTCCTTGGGAAGTCTTCTTCCAAAAGAGAGGCTTCTAGGAATAATAGAGGGATGTGGAGAGATAAAATGAGCAGGGGTCGGCCGAGACAAAGTCTTGAGAGGTGTGGGTAAGGTGGTAGATGTGGGGGCCTTTTTTAAGAGGAGAGGAGGTGCACTCTTGGAAAGTTACAAAATGCTACTTTATTTTCAAATGAGTTTCGAATTTTAAAGGTCCCAAATTGATGTATTTAGAGGATAAGGTGGTAAGGGTTTGAAATATACTCATTAAATAGGTCTTTGACAAGTTTAAGTTATATTTTTAACATTATATTTTTATTTTATTTAAATCCTTTATTAAAGAGGTAATCGATGCATCATCATGATGTCATAAATAATTTAATTTATTTAATGTCTAAAAATTATAAAAAAAATATCATGATGTAGGAAATCTTTTTATATTTCTAATTAATATTTATAGTAAAAAATATGACTTACATAAACCCATTTAAAAATTGTTTTAGTAAAACAACTCATGCTTGTGATATTTTTATTTTAACTTTAAATAAAAAGTTATTTATGTCATTTTCCTACCAAAGTGGCTCCATGGGGTCCCCAAGTTGACCCATGGATTGTCTTGGTCGGACATGACACATCCAATGAGGGTAGGACATGTGTCTAGGTCATTTCATATCAATAAAACATTATTTTTACCTTAAATTACACTAATTACCTTTAATCGCGATTAAAAACTTAAAAGTTACTATTCACCAAAAAATTATTTTAATCTAATTGAACCACATTTTACTTATTAATGACAAACATGTATGTAGGATTTTTGAAAATCAAATCACAGAAGTGGCAAAGTTTAATTTAAACGAAAAATCAGTTTCTTTAACTACCACTTAGTGGTTTCACTATTCATCAAAAATTGAAGTTTTTCAGAAAAATACCAAAAATTCACCCTAAGCTATATTTGATATTCTGAATTCAAAAATGATGTATTTTTTACAAAATTCAAAACATATAAGTTTCATTAATTAATTTAATAATTAATTCCCGCTGTCAAAACAAATAGCGTGTTTTTAAGAAACAATATCTATTAAAAGATTGACACTAGTTTAAGTCCAATTTCAAAGTGAAATTAATTCCAATGGCCAATATTGGATTAAATGGTAAAAATATATTATAATTGGACTTTAAAACCAATTCAAATGATAATATAATCATATAAATAAATTATATTAAAAAGTTGTTTTGAATTAAAATACAACATTTTTCACAATTCATTAAAAAAATGAACTTTATCGAAAAAATACCAAAAATTTACACAATGTAAATTTTGATGTCCCAATTCTAGAGAAGAATTTTATTTTGTCAAATATAACACATAAAATTGTAAAAAAGTGGATTTAAGAGAGGTTTGTCATCAAAAGGCGGTTAATCGACCTTTTAAAGAATATTAAAATGTTTACGCTTAAAATTGGATTCATTCGCATTTTTATTCCTATAAAATTTATTGTAAAAAGGAAAAATATTTGACAAACATATATAATCATTTTGTAGTTAGTTCTGTTCATTCCCGCCATTACAACGGCTAGGCATTAACTACAATTTAAAATAATATTATTTTATTATTAGAGTGCAATGTAAGATTCCCAAGAAACTCGTTGTTGCGTATTGGGCACACCATCGAGAATAGAGTCCCCTTTGAAGTTATATTAATATTTTATTCACAAATATGGATAAATGTGAAAATGTCATATTATTTATTTACCTGGGGTGTTACACATAATACATGAAAACATATAAAAATATTTTAATCCTCTTGAAAGGATTTTTAAAGGTCTATCCTAATAAAAATTTCTGCATCTCATAACCTGGAGACATACATCAAAGGAAAGGGTGAGTAGAAGCCCCAGTAAGGAAAACAACTGAAACCGTTTACATGTGAACTCCAAAGATATCAATAAGAACATGGGGAATATCATAAAGTTATGATAAATAGGCATATCATAATAATAATAACTTGAAATAAAACTTTAAAATTTTTCTAAAAAATTTAATTTAGACATTCATAAGCATATCACCAAGGTTCGTCCCTAAGGTTTCATAAAAATTACCTAGGTTATTCACAAAGGTATCATAAAACTTGTCATCTCTATAGATTAATTTATTTACCCAATGCATTAGAGTGATATCAGAGAAAACCATTAATATGTATTTATTTTCATTTGAATCACATAGATCATAACCAAACATTTCATAAATAACCCAAAGAGAATAAAAGAAATGGGTTTCATATCAAAATCATGACATTTTAAAAAGTGCTTAAAAACAAGATCATTATGTCATTTATAACCCATGAAAAGGGAATAAGGGTTTTATGTATGTAAATTAAAGAATAAAATATATCATTTTTATATCTTGATGAATAAAATTATAAATTAAATAGGTTTTTGTATTCCCATAAATAAAATAATAGAATTTCTTGAGAAAAAGGGAGAGATTTTGAGACGAAAATTCTATAACATAATTACTATACAACATGGTTTTAGAAAACATTAGAAAGAGAGGGGACAAATGTATACCATCCATAAATGAATCATAATAAATTAGAGATATAGAATAAAATATAAATGAGAATATGGTATGGAAACTTTAATGTTATACCACATAAACGAGAACTTAAATGGAAAAAAGAGAAGTTGAGAATTCCCTTACAAAAATTTGGTAGCCTAACGACGTCACTTAAAATTCATAAAATCAGTTGATGAGAGTGGAAAGGGTATCTAATAATTTGGACATAAAATTAAAAGAAATATGGATATAGAAGAACATACCCCAATATAATAAAATGGAAACTAGAAGACATAACATAAAGGAAGTCTTGACTAAAAGAGAAGGGTGAAAGGTTCCTTTACCTTGAAGAGTAACTTCAAAAAATCGATGTTTGGGACCTTGGGGTGATTGAGGAAAAATTTAGAGGACTCCTTGGGAGGTAAAAAGACCATATATTCGTTGAGGAGGAATTTGGAATTAAATTAATGTATGAATGGGTTGGTATTTATAACAAAATTGGGGGAATATTTTATTAATTTCTAAGGGACACATCATTAGTGGTATTTGCAAAAACTTGTGATTGACCATGGTATTTGCCCATGGTATTGGACACTTGGGATACCTCATTACATAGTTTATTCCTAAAGAGTCAACCAGAATTATTACAGCATGATTACATCATTGATGATGTCATTAAACACACCAAAACTCAAAACTGTATTTTTATTATTCACCGAAAAACAAAACATTATATAAAAATATCATAAATTCACCATAACCTAATATCGATGTTCTGAATTCAAAAATGAACTCCATTTTATGAAAATAATTTTATAAATAATAGATATTTAATTTTTAAGTAAAATCACCATTTACCTAAAAAATACTAATACTTAACTAATAATTTCTGAAAAATTTATTTACTTATGCTATTATATCACATTACCATTCAAGATGACTAAATTATACTTATACTTAATTAAGTGAGGTTACTATTATATTTGTCAAATTACTATTCATAAGGGTAATATTACTATTCATAATTTACTATTCACTAAAAAAAGTTGATCTTATCAAACTCTAAATTTATTAAAGATCACAACTATATATGTCCATTTTTTGAAAATCATTTCACATTATAAATTAATTAAAGTATAAAAGAAATATTTTAAAATACCTTTTTTATAATATTCATAAATAATATGAAACTTATAAAAATTAATCCTATATTTATTTTGACATTTGAAATTCAAAAATTTTACCATAATAAGAAATAAAAACTTTATTTATACAAAATTATTACACAAAGTAACTAAGGCCTCATTACATATCCCCATTATAACACCTGCATAGGAACTAAGAGTAAGGTGTGTAATGGTTATAGAATCTTGGGGCATCTTGGAAAACATTGCCCGAGTGGTGATTTCTATCAGCTTGAACTTCTCCTAAAGACAATTACATTCAAGCTTAACATATTGAAGTTCATCTTGGGCTTGGTCCAGAGTAAAGACCAATGATGCTACCTCTTTCCCAAGCTCTGATAGATGGAATTCATGTGGTCTGAGTCTACTAGATGAGGCCATCAAATCTTCTTTCTGTATTAATTAACCATGATCATTTTTATTTATAAACAATAATCATAACATTAAGAGTATAGTTTTCAATAGTCATATAGACCAATGATCATATAACAGTCAAAACCCAATAGTCTCATTTTAATTACACTAACTTCATTAATAAAAGGATATAGTTTTATTGAGTACAAAATAAAATAACACACAAAATCATGAAACAAATATTATTCAAAATTTCAAGTCGTTACATTTATAATCAATAGATAACTAATAAACATGTGGAAAATATATACTTTCATAAGTTAGTTAATCCTATTCATACCCATAATTCCAATGTATAGGTGATAATAATAATATTAATAGTATATTGTTGTTTGGTAAAACTTAGCCTTACATGTAATGCAAGCTATTAAAGAGATTGAATTTATTTAAAAATAAATATATTGTAATAGTCTCCAGATTTCATATTCCCTTATACGCTTTGTGTTTCATTTCATACATGCTATTGAATATGATGTTCATATTTTAAAATCACGAGGTGTTACATTCTCCCAACCTTAAAAAAAACCTTTCCTTAAAATTTAAACTTGATCTTGGTAATCAAGGGTTTGATATTTGAAAATTTATTGATTTAAAATCCACATCATAAAAAGGTTAATAAAAATTTATCATAATAAGAGAGAATAGGAAGCAAAAATTTCATATAGAATAACTCATAACTAGGATTCTATGTATGAGAAAATTGGTGTAAAGTGAAGATATGGACATGGAAGAAAAGTGTAAATAATTATAGGGTGTGATTGAAGTCATAGATCACAAGAAAGTGAATGATCAATGGAATGTTAAGGGCCTAAAAACATAAATATATAGTTTTTTAAAGACCACTGGATTAATCGAATATTAATTTAATAGGACAATAATATTGTATAAAGATCCTTTTCTTAAGGTTCAAGAATTATTTTACTATCTAAGAATATAAGAAAATATACTTATTTGATACATTTATATTTTATAAGAACTATTTCATATTTTAGTTGTGATTCGATCAATTTATAAATCATCTCTTACATTAAGAAATGAATATCCAAAAATTAATTTTTTATGAATGAATCACTAAAATTCACTTTTAATGGATCATAAGATACATAAAAGAGTGAAAAGTCTTTCCATCTATCTCAAAATATTGTCAAAAAACAATATGGTTAGCAAAAGTTATCCAATATACATAAATATTGATATGTTTAAGTAGTACATTAATCTCAAAAATATCATCAAAATTTCAAATTAAACTATTTCATAAATGTATAACCTCATGACCCTTCCAAAATATCACGATCCAAAACTTTATAAAGAAGGTCACTGAATTTACAAAAACAAATTTACCATTAATCCAAAAATATAAATTAGATCTTAATCATCACATATTGAACATGTGAATACTTTCATCATGTATTATTTTGAAACATGGTAATTAATTAAATCACCATAAAACCTTATTTAAATCATGCATTTTTCCTTATTGCTTAAGTAAAACATAGATTATTGGATATATTTCTTAAATACAAATATATTGTAAACTCCATTAATGATAGTATAAAAAACTTTATCAACAAATCATTAATTAGTCCCAAGGTAGTCAGTACTATATAATTTAATTTGCCCATATCAATTACATATTTATCATAATATCATTATCTAAACATCTGGAACATATTAGGGTCCTCAATCATGTGTTATCCAAGAATTTTAACTTTCCACTGAATCATTTTTCTCGGTCATTAGTACTGTTTAACATACACTTTCAAATCCTTAATTAAAAAATACTATAGTAAAATCCTTATAAATTTCATAATTATTATAACCAGGATATCATTGATAAAATACTCAAATGACATTATTCATGAATCCAAACATAAGAACACTAATCATTCCTATTAATTCATGGTAATAACATAAGATTGACCATGATCCATTAGATTCTATTAAGGTATATTCTTTTTACGCTTGATACATTGATTTGTGAAGTTCCCTATCTACTTAAAGTTGAATCATTGTACATTGGAAACTTTTTTATTACCCTTATAATTACAAGCATAGTGGAATTTCTCTTCACACTTGTTGAAAACTCCCACTACTTTTAATCAAGAACCATAGCATTTATTTCAATAATTTTAACATGTGGGAAAATCATTCTCCCATATTCCATTTATCCTCCTTTTTTCCTTTCCATCCTATATTTATCTTGCTTCCCTTCAAAGCTATAATACTTATAGAAATATTCCCCTATATTATTAGCACACGATACTATGTCCTCATATGATGAGAATGTTTGGGAGACTAGTTCCATTGAAAATATTGGCTTAATCATATAAATAAATGATTGTTATTAATATTTGTATTATTTGGATTGATTTAGTCCCAATTTATTATATTAAGAACTATTTATAAATGATTTCATACACTATATTAGATCATGTCATCATAAAAAATAATGTATAATCCCAAAAATAGTAAAATACTTAACATAAATTGAAAAAAAATTATTCATGGATAATCTCATAATCATTGAAATGGTTTCTTTAGGGATATACATATTTTAAAATCCTTCATAATAGTTTGTAAAGAATATTTGAATTATCCTAAGAATATCCTCCAGGAGTTTCAAACTAAGTTCATGTTAAGTCCCATTGTCATATATCGGGTGACGATCAAGTCAATTCCAATGCACAATTGACATAGTTATTACCCCTAGGTGCCTCTATTCTAGAACCATATCCACTTTTATTATCCTTACAAGGATTTATTATAAGTAAAAACCACATAATATATACCTTATCAAAAATTTAGGATGTTATTATATACTTATCCACAAATTATATCATAGGGTTATGATCCATAATTTATGTTTTAAAAAATATAGTTCCTAAGGTTTCTACTAAACTTCCTTTGATACCAAAAGTAGAGACCTTGAGTCCAGTAAATTGGAGACAATGTATTTTTTATTATATTGGCATAAGATACAAGGAATCATATCCCAAAGGACTGAATAGATTAGTAGTCTTTGTAAACTAAATACATACTTGAGTCTTGCATTATATTTGAAAAAAATACAACATATATTTTTTTCAATAATAACATTTCCCCCTAGAATATCCTTGCATATCAAATATAGTACACTATATGTATTCTTAATAAAGGAAAAAAAATAAGGGTGATATCAAATGATTTGTAAGGGTTAAGTACATTATAATATATCATGAATAAATAAGTATAATCAACATACAAAGGTAAATAACTAAACACACATGTCATTTAAACAACTTGAATATCATGATAATATAAAGATGAATCAATATAGAAAAGTAAATAATTGAAAAAAATTCCATTTAATAAATAAATTGATAATGAAAGGAATATAGAGATAATGGCATGGTGAAAATATCATGGATAATAAAATATCTGAATTATTAATAAATGTAATGATTAATTATTAGACTTCATGTCTCAGGAACATGAAAACCTCTACTATCAATATCTATCCTTAAGACAGTTTAAAAATACTATTTAAAAACCAATCCTATTTGGAAAAATATATTTCTACTATCAAGAACTTTCATAAGACAGTTTAAAATTACTAGGTACAAATCCATCAGGTTTGGAAAACTGATTAGTCTCATGAGATCTATCATTGAATCAAGGGGATTTTTATAAAGGGTCCCCACTCATAACTTCATATCCAAATAATTCCTCATATATTAAATAATTAATCAATAATACATACCATTAAATATATATATTGAATAAAGAAGACAAATTATCAATATTTCCCCAGTCAATCAAATAAATTTTAAATTAAAAAATCGTATGTAGAAATGAGATATGATTTAAGAAATAAACATATCCATGAAAAATAATATGTATATTTTGGGGAAATTTAATGTCTAATGAATATAGGAATGTGAATATTTCAAGGTAAAGCTAATTTATGAAAAAAAGAATAAAGAAAGTGAATGTTAATATGTTACTTGGTAAAAATGATCATAAACTATTTATGTAATGAATAAAGATGGTATCAATACAACTTATACCCATTGGAGTAAGAATGCATGGTTGTTTTCATTGATGAATAGAAATACCATAAATATTCTTTAAAAAACTTCTTGAGGAAAATATCATTTTAATATTAAAAATCAATTTTTTGAAACATAAAAAATTTTCAAAATACTTTTATTTGAAAATAAACTTAAAAAATTATAAAGGAATATTTAAGAAATTTTGAGTTCATGATGGTAGAAAATTCTGTACATGACATACAAGTTAAAACAAAGACTCCTTTCACATTTTTGGTAAAATATCAATAATAATTATTTGTAAAATGAAATGAATATTCCTTTAAAAATATTTTTTAAAATGTTAAATGTAACACCCCGAGCTTCCATGATACGCTTCTAATTCAATAATGTAATAGCTTGCATTGTGCGCAACATCGAGTTCTAACACACTGTAACTAATCAAAGTAGCCGTTATGAATAGTAATAACCACTTTTTAAAATTATAGAAATTTTATATTTGAAAATGAACTTCATTTTTTTATTCGTAATATCAAAATTATCCAAAGTTGAATTTTTTGTAATTTTCTGAGAACTTCCAATTTTTTATGAATAGTGAAAATTACTTAAAACAACTTTTTTAATCAAAATAATTTATAGTGATAAATTATACTATTTATTGGTTTTAAAGTATAATTAGAATATATTTTTACCATTTTATCCAATGGTGGTCATTACAATTAATTTAACATTGAAATTGGATATAAACAATTGCCAATCTTTTGATATAAATTGTTTCTTAAAACACGCTATTTGTTGTGACAGCGGGAATTAATTATAAAATTAATTAATGCAACTTATATGTTTGGAATTTTGTAAAATAGACATCATTTTTGAATTCGGAATATCAATTATAGCTTAGGGTTAAATTTTGGCATTGTTCTGAAAAACTTCAGTTTTTGATGAATAGTGAAACCACTAAGTGGTAGTTAAATAACTGATTTTTCGTTTAAATGAAATATTACCACTTCTGTGATTTGATTTTCAAAAATCCGACATACATGGTTGTCATTAAGAAGTAAAATGTGGTTCAATGAGATTAAAATAATTTTTTGGTGAATAGTAACTTTTAAGTTCTTAATCGCGATTAGAGGTAATTAGTGTAGTTTAAGGTAAAAAAAATGTTTTAATAATATGATATGAGCTTGAAACTTGTCCTACTCCTATTGGATGAGTCATGGCCGACCAAGACAACTCATGGGTCAACTTGGGGACCCCATGGAGCCACTTTGGTTGGAAAATGACATTAATATATATTTATTTAATGTTAAAATTAAATTGACACAAACATGAGTTATTTTACTAAAACAGTTTTTAAGTGGGGTTACACAAGTCCAAATTTTGACTATAAATATTCATTAGAAAGATAAAAAGATTTAATACATCATAGTATTTTTTTTATAATTTTTAGACATTAAATAAATTAAATTATTTATGACATCATTATGATGCAGCGATGACCTCATTATTTAACGATTTAAATAAAATGAGAAGATAATGAAAAATCCAAGGCTTACACTTGTCCAAAGCCTATTGGATGAGGAGATTTAGAAACCTTATCACCTTATCCTCGAATTATATACGTGTGGGACCTTTATAATCCGAAAAGCATTGTGAAATAATGTAACATTTCAATCTTTCCAAAAGTGCCCCTCCTCTCCACTTATAAAAGGCCCCCACCTCTCCCACATTATTCACACCATCAAGCCATTTGGATCGGCCAAACTCTGCCCAAATACTCTCCCATATTCCCCCTCTTACTCCTAGAAGCATCACTTTGGGCAGAACTCTTCCCAAGGAAGCCTTTGGCTCAAATCAAAAAGAGTTACCCGATTTTGAGGTAATGTCTTCTCTAATGTTGTTTTGTTTTATTTTTCTTCTCCAACCCCCTAAAATCTTTTTATTCATTTATTTTGTAACAACAACAGTATCCTCAATATACTAGGATGTTGTTATAAGAAGTATTCGAGCTACACTTACACACACCTACATCTAATGGTTAAAGAACATACGGTTTCTGTGGATGGCGAATTTCTGCCTCACGAAACGATGATTGTTCAACACTCATATAACAACTTCAAAGGTGGCCATTAAGATGTCACTATTTTTATATATGATATATAATATGTTTATGTTTTAATTATTCTTCTGTATTTCTCATTTATGGCATACTTTATGATTTCCATTATGGGTAAAACGCGATAATTTCATTTTAGGAAGTGCGGACTACCGCCCCCTCAAAGTGATTTGAATTTTTAATTCCATATGTGGGATGTATAAAGGATGGAGTAAATGGTATTATACACTATATTATACTGGAATTATATTATACATTTATATCATTATGATTTAGTTCCATTAAATATGAAATTTAAATGAAAGTAGCGTTCATGCGTACGTACGGCTTACCGTCTCCATGAACGGTGCATTTCATTTCTTACCTCTAAATGTTACGTAATATTATAAATGAATGTATATACTGGATATATATGATATATATGACATCTAAATCATGAATATAATTCTGGAGATAATGGATATTCTACCACATAAACAACTTGTAATTATAAGAAGTTTATTGTTGACTCAAGTACCAAAGATCGACAAAACGACCGTTATTAACTTAAATAATTACATAAAGTTCATAACATTGTAATAAGTGATATAAAAAGGATAATGAAATTGAAAATGGTTCTTAATAAGGTATATATTAACTCTAGTTTATTATTCAGGATGTTAAATAATGGTTGAGTCAAGTCAGACACGAGGTAAGGGTTTACTTCACAACCTCTTCATTATCCAAGGTTGTTTATACATAATTATCTACTGGGACCTCGTTATCATCCACATCCATGTTTCTTCAAAATTTATTTCAAAACATTTTTATTATTTACAAGAATATGGTTTAAAGTCATTTATACCCTTTTTGACTTTTTATAAGAGGAATCTTTCCGTCGTTTTCAAAACAAGGTCCTTTTTAACCTTTTCGACAGAATTGAGGTAAGAATGTTTTTTTAACTTATACGGCGGGTGCGGTTATTTTCCACCATTATAAAATCTTCAAAGCTTTCCTTACAAGCTTATAAGAATATTTTCAAGAAAATGTTTTGTTTTATATGGCTCTTAAATGATTTCAAAAATAGAAAGATATATTTCTCTAAAAAGTGTTTTGATTTCATCTATGTCAACATCCTTTGATGGATTTTACGCTTATTTGAAGTTGATTTATTATAATACAAAACTTATATATTGTATTGAAGGTTTTGTGGTATGTTTGACTATGGATGTGCTATTTTATACCATTCATAATTTATGGTGAAATTATTGACATTTCGTATGCTAGTTTTAATACGAATGTTTATGTTATGTTTAATCCTTTTCATATGGGAATGCATTGGACTTAATATGTGACGGGTGGAGCCCGCTATAGCTCCTCGATGCATCGGCAGGTCTCATGAGACAAACTAGTGTCTTGGCACGAGTCCTTGACAAAATCTTATTTGTGGTCTTGGCACGAGGCCTTGGCTACGTGGTTATGATAGTCTGGCATTATGCATTCCATCATTATGAAAGTGGTTATTGATATTGCATGTGATTATTCGACCAGTAGAATATCCATGTAAAGAAGTAAATGGCATTATTCTCATTTTACCTTTGCCATATTATGTTGATGTTAAAGTTTAAAAGGCTTTTGTTTTAGTTATACATTGCCTTAAATGTTTATGTTTATTTATGAAAGCTTCCGCAATATTGTTACCCTTACTGAGCATCTGAGCTCACCCCTTTCAATGTTTTAATATTTTCCAGGATGTGAAGAAGTATTTTATGAATGACCTACAGGGATAGTCAGAAGAGGATATTAGTGTGCACTATGAAGACTTTGTTATTAGTTTCTCACTTTATGATGTAATGTAACATTTATGAATGTATATAGTGTTTCCAAGGCTACTAAACTAATCGGTCTTTCGAGACTTGATCTTTTGTGATCATGCCAATGTTACGAACTAATGCACCGACACTGGGTAGCTGGGGTCGGGACGTTACAGTTGGTATCAGAGGCAGTTTAGTACTAACCTTGGAAGCTAGATTTAGATAAACTCTTATTAGAGCACATATCCCAAAGATAGACTTTTAGGATTAGTATAGAAGAACTTCCTAGAATTTTGGTATTATAGAGATGTTATGAGTTTTCCGAGAAATACACCCCTGTCTGGATACGAGCAGGTAGAGGCGGCTCTGGCACAGATGTACCTAGGGGTAAAACCCGAAAACACCGCTTTGAGCTAGACTCGAATGGGAACTGGTGCACGACAATGGGCCTTGCTGCACTCTTGGTTACGACACTCCCGGGGGATATGCTTGGGATAATTCTCATTTTATTTACAAACCACTATGAAGGGTTATGAGTATATACTTCCTCAAAGAAAAAATTTCTTTTTATGATTATGGATTATATCCATAAATAGTTCAATTTATGTAAAGTGTTTAACAAGTATAGAATTATGTATTTTGATTCATAAACTAATCTAGTTTATGCCATTGTTTAGAAATGGCTCCTAGTGGAAGGAATGGAAACCGTATCAATGCACGAACTCCGTGTAGGGATTGCCCTCCTGCTCAAGATAATTATTGTGGATCTGGAGATACAACTGGTGCTGATCAACTTATTACCATACTGGGACAACTCACTCAGGTTATGAATAATAACCTTACTCGTATGGAGCACCCTGATCCGCAACGAGGAGGATCAATGATAGACCGTTTCATGAGGCAACAACCACCAACCTTCAATGGGAGTACAAATCCTATAGTAGCTGAGCAATGGATAAATTCCTTAGAGAAAATATTCCATGCCTTGGGGAGTAGTGAAAGGGAGAAGGTTGTCATGACAGTTTACCGCCTCACTGGAGATGCCGATCAGTGGTGGTCGCTGATTCAAAACACAAAGGAAGATGATGACGTATCAAATATGGAATGGAGGGAGTTCAAAGAGATTTTCTTAGAAAAATACTTTCCTCGTGACCATCGAGCAGATATCGAAAGAAAATTTCTGAGTTTGAGGCAGAAAGAGGATGAGAATGTCGCAAAGTATGAGGCTAACTTTACAAGGTTAGCGAGGCATGCTGCCGATTATATACGTAACCCAAGGAGTAAGATTGATCGTTTCTTTGATGGGTTAAAACCATTTCTCCATCGAGCTTTAGTATCACAATCCTTCTCATCATACGAAGATATTGTCTCGTGTGCTATCAAGACAGAAAAGGAATTCTCTAAGTCTTATGACAACAAAGTAAAGCAAGAGAAGAAGAGAACGGTGGAACAAGAGATAGATAAAGGGAAAAAGGGAAAGAAGGATTTTCCATTATGTGATAATTGTGGGAAGAATCACCCTGGTACTTGCCTAAAAGGAATGGGAGTTTGTTACAAATGTGGAGAAAAAGGTCACCAGGCGCGTGATTGCAAGGGAAAGAAAGAGGCTATCAAAGTTGAATGCTACAATTATAGAGAAATGGGTCATTATGAAAATGAATGCCCTAAGCGTCAGGGAAACTTACCTCAGAAAAGGCCAAGGGATCAAGGACAATCTTATGCTGTTACTACAGTTGAAGCAGAATAACTAATGTATTCGTGCTTTTGGACTCATGGATTATATTCTGGTTATTAGAATAATGTGATATATATATAAGGATTGTACTGCAGTACTTGTTGATTTCAGTAAGGTTTTAATATGATGAAGGTAATTATATTTTTAGTATGTGACAATAAGAGAAACTTTACTTTGTTTGGGGAATCTGATAAATTGATTTTGGAATTAAGAGACCTTTTAGAGAAAGTCTGGACAGAGGTATTTTGGATAACTATAAAGGTTGGAGTGGATTAAGTTGATATTTGGATAGTATTGTTTAAGGTTAAAAAAATTTATGAAGATTATTTTTGGAATATTATGATACTATAGTTTTAGGAAAAGGACAACCTGCAGGGTGGGGCATAACCCGTCGCGTCAGACAAAGCTGCAGGAATCGAACCCACAATCATAGTGCGACAGGCCTTTATTTCCTACCACTAGCCTACAGGAAGTCCCTGGTTATTACAAAATAATTTTACTAATCTAAATGGTATGTGTTAACATTTGGAACCTTATACAATTAGTATAAGTATAATATTTTTGAGTTCTATTACCCTTTTGAGTGAAAGATGAGTTGAAGGTTGAAACACTAATTGTCAAGCATAAATATATATATACCTATCTCTTATTCAATGAATAAATTAATTCTTAAACTTTAGTAAAGGGATATTAAAACAAAAAAATGTGTTATCCTAATACCTTATGTCTTGTTGAACTGATGATATTTTAAATCAACATAGATTGATGTCTTTGAGGCCCTCAATTTGACAGTTGATTGTGATTGATGACCTCAATCACTCCCTACAAATATTTACGTTTTTCCTCCAATCATATGTCTTTAATTGCCACCAATGTTCTCCTAATCGAGATCATAATTGGGTGGTGACTTTTTCATTTCCCTTCCCCTCTTATTAAGGCTAAATTTTATTAATCTTATTTCCGATGTGGGTTTTCCACAAAGGTATTTTCTCATTTCAACCTTTTATTTACAAAGAAAAATTTCAAATTGCGAGGACGCAATTTATTGAAGGAGGGGATAATGTAACACCCCGATCTTCCATGATACGCTTCTAATTCAATAATGTAATAGCTTGCATTGTGCGCAACATCGAGTTCTAACACACTGTAACTAATCAAAGTAGCCGTTATGAATAGTAATAACCGCTTTTTAAAATTATAGAAATTTTATATTTCAAAATGGACTTCATTTTTGTATTCATAATATCAAAATTATCCAAAGTTGATTTTTTTGTAATTTTCTGAGAACTTCCAATTTTTTATGAATAGTGAAAATTACTTAAAACAAATTTTTTAATCAAAATAATTTATAGTGATAAATTATACTATTTAGTGGTTTTAAAGTATAATTAGAATATATTTTTACCATTTTATCCAATGGTGGTCATTACAATTAATTTAATATTGAAATTGGATATAAACAATTGCCAATCTTTTGATATAAATTGTTTCTTAAAACATGCTATTTGTTGTGACAGCGGGAATTAGTTATAAAATTAATTAATGCAACTTATATTTTTGGAATTTTTTAAAATAGACATCATTTTTGAATTCGGAATATCAATTATAGCTTAGGGTGAAATTTTGGCATTGTTCTGAAAAACTTCAATTTTTGATGAATAGTGAAACCACTAAGTGGTAGTTAAATAACTGATTTTTCGTTTAAATGAAATATTACCACTTCTGTGATTTGATTTTCAAAAATCCGACATACATGGTTGTCATTAAGAAGTAAAATGTGGTTCAATGAGATTAAAATAATTTTTTGGTGAATAGTAACTTTTAAGTTCTTAATCGCGATTAGAGGTAATTAGTGTAGTTTAAGGTAAAAAAAATGTTTTAATAATATGATATGAGCTTGAAACTTGTCCTACTCCTATTGGATGAGTCATGGCCGACCAAGACAACTCATGGGTCAACTTGGGGACCCCATGGAGCCACTTTGGTTGGAAAATGACATTAATATATATTTATTTAATGTTAAAATTAAATTGACACAAACATGAGTTATTTTACTAAAATAGTTTTTAAGTGGGGTTACACAAGTCCAAATTTTGACTATAAATATTAATTAGAAAGATAAAAAGATTTCCTACATCATAGTATTTTTTTTATAATTTTTAGACATTAAATAAATTAAATTAGTTATGACATCATTATGATGCAGCGATGACCTCATTATTTAACGATTTAAATAAAATGAGAAGATAATGAAAAATACAAGGCTTACACTTGTCCAAAGCCTATTGGATGAGGAGATTTCGAAACCTTATCACCTTATCCTCGAATGATATAAGTGTGGGACCTTTATAATCCGAAAAGCATTGTGAAATAATGTAAAATTTCAATCTTTCCAAAAGTGCCCCTCCTCTCCACTTATAAAAGGCCCCCACCTCTCCCACATTATTCACACCATCAATCCATTTGGCTCGGCCAAACTCTGCCCAAATACTCTCCCAAATTCCCTCTCTTACTCCTAGAAGCCTCACTTTGGGCAGAACTCTTCCCAAGGAAGCCTTTGGATCAAATCAAAAAGAGTTACCCGATTTTGAGGTAATGTCTTCTCTAATGTTGTTTTGTTTTATTTTTCTTCTCCAACCCCCTAAACTCTTTTTATTCATTTCTTTTGTAACAACACCAGTATCCTCAATATACTAGGATGTTTTTATAAGAAGTATTCGAGCTACACTTACACACACCTACATCTAATGGTTAAAGAACATACGGTTTCTGTGGATGGCGAATTTCTGCCTCACGAAACGATGATTGTTCAACACTCATATAACACCTTCAAAGGTGGCCATTAAGATGTCACTATTTTTATATATGATATATAATATGTTTATGTTTTACTTATGCTTCTGTATTTCTCATTTATGGCATACTTTATGATTTCCATTATGGGTAAAACGCGATAATTTCATTTTAGGAAGTGCGGACTACCGCCCCCTCAAAGTGATTTGAATTTTTAATGCCATATGTGGGATGTATAAAGGATGGAGTAAATGGTATTATACACTATATTATACTGGAATTATATTATACATTTATATCATTATGATTTAGTTCCATTAAATATGAAATTTAAATGAAAGTAGCATTCATGCGTACGTACGGTTTACCGTCTCCATGAACGGTGCATTTCATTTCTTACCTCTAAATTTTACGTAATATTATAAATGAATGTATATACTGGATATATATGATATATATGACCTCTAAATCATGAATATAATTCTGGAGATAATGGATATTCTACCACATAAACAACTTGTAATTATAAGAAGTTTATTGTTGACTCAAGTACCAAAGATCGACAAAACGACCGTTATTAACTTAAATAATTACATAAAGTTAATAACATTGTAATAAGTGATATAAAAAGGATAATGAAATTGAAAATGGTTCTTAATAAGGTATATATTAACTCTAGTTTATTATTCAGGAGGTTAAAGAACGGTTGAGTCAAGTCAGACACGAGGTAAGGGTTTACTTCACAACCTCTTCATTATCCAAGGTTGTTTATACATAATTATCTACTGGGACCTCGTTATCATCCACATCCATGTTTCTTCAAAATTTATTTCAAAACATTTTTATTATTTACAAGAATATGGTTTAAATTCATTTATACCCTTTTTGACTTTTTATAAGAGGAATCTTTCCGTCGTTTTCAAAACAAGGTCCTTTTTAACCTTTTCGACAGAATTGAGGTAAGAATGTTTTTTTAACTTATACGGCGGGTGCGGTTATTTTCCGCCGTTATAAAATCTTCAAAACTTTCCTTACTAGCTTATAAGAATATTTTCAAGAAAATGTTTTGTTTTATATGGCTCTTAAATGATTTCAAAAATAGAAAGAGATATTTCTCTAAAAAGTGTTTTGATTTCATCTATGTCAACATCCTTTGATGGATTTTACGCTTATTTGAAGTTGATTTATTATAATACAAAACTTCTATATTGTATTGAAGGTTTTGTGATATGTTTGACTGTGGATGTGCTATTTTATACCATTCATAGTTTATGGTGAAATTATTGACATTTCGTATGCTAGTTTTAATACGAATGTTTATGTTATGTTTAAACCTTTTCATATGGGAATGCATTGGACTTAATATGTGACGGGTGGAGCCCGCTATAGCTCCTCGATGCATCGGCAGGTCTCATGAGACAGACTAGTGTCTTGGCACGAGGCCTTGACAAAATCTTATTTGTGGTCTTGGCACGAGGCCTTGGCTACGTGGTTATGATAGTCTGGCATTATGCATTCCATAATTATGAAAGTGGTTATTGATATTGCATGTGATTATTCGACCAGTAGAATATCCATGTAAAGAAGTAAATGGAATTATTCTCATTTTACCTTTGCCATATTATGTTGATGTTAAAGTTTAAAAGGCTTTTGTTTTAGTTATACATTGCCTTAAATGTTTATGTTTATTTATGAAAAATTCCGCAATATTGTTACCCTTACTGAGCATCTGAGCTCACCCCTTTCAATGTTTTAATATTTTCCAGGATGTGAAGAAGTATTTTATGAATGACCTGCAGGGATAGTCAGAAGAGGATATTAGTGTGGACTATGAAGACTTTGTTATTAGTTTCTCACTTTATGACGTAATGTAACATTTATGAATGTATCTAGTGTTTCCAAGGCTACTAAACTAATCGGTCTTTCGAGACTTGATCTTTTGTGATCATGCCAATGTTACGAACTAATGCACCGACTCTGGGTAGCTGGGGTCGGGGCGTTACATTAAACATAGTTAAAAATTTCTTTAATAAATCATTTTTTAATGTAAAAAAATTGAAAGCAATTTTAGAAAACTTGGTTTTGGAAGAAAATAGATTTCTGACCAAAAAGAGAAATAAAGTTAGATTTTATTAAAATAATTTTATCAATTATTTTAAGTACAAAAGAGTGGAAAAAATGGCACTATTAATTAAAAATATCATAAAAAACCATACTAAAAGAAAAGTGTAACATCTCAGACTAACTAACCACTAAACCGATAGCCGACCCGATCACCACATGACCTCAACCGTGCCTCCCTGAATGCCAGAGGCTGCCGACTAGCAGTGAGAGTCTAATAGTGGTACCATGGGGAGATGATACCCTCAATATAAGAGCTGAACAATATTATATCATATTTAAATTAATGTAAAATAATGGAAATAATAAAAATAAAATTTAAACAAATGAAAATAAATTTAATAACTAAAGAAAATTAAATGGGTAGTACCAATACATAAAATGATGCATTCAACTCTAGTGATGAAACAAGATTCAAGAAGTACAATACAAAAAAATAAAGAGATCCCAAAGGATACTCCATGAGAATATTGAGTAATATCTTAGTTCTGTGCTCCTTGTATCTCAAGTACATAACACAACATAAGAAATAACTCCATAAACTAGTGAACATTAGATCTGCTCAGGTACCCCAGTACAATAACGGCCTGAGAAGGGTGTGAGATATACTTAGTAGGCCACAACCTACGGTGTATAAAGTATAATCTAGTTCATGCATGTAAAATGATAAGTGTGTAATTATAAAAAAAGTAAATCTACATTTTGCAATAAATAAATAACCATGTCAGGCTCGGTCCCCTACAAGACACTGACCCGAACATACCTGCTTCAGCCAAATCCAGAATGGTTGAACCAAAGGTTACCTGTTAGAATAGGATAAGGGGAATGTGATAATAAAAATGGTGTGAAATGGTATCATGAGATGGATTGAACCCAATAATATGGTTTTTCTTGGCGGAAACATCCCATAGATAAAATACATATTCATTTATCCTTTTTATAAATCAACTAACAAATATTTAAATAGGTCTCATCCTGGGCCCATCCAAGGTGAAACTTAGCATGGAACCTTTGTATCACACCAGAATCACCATAACACCCACTTCTATCAGAGTCCATCCAATGCGACCTAGTAAAGGCCTCACAAGTATAACTCCCGACCTAATGTGAGACCACAACCTCTGAGCCCATTACTAGTATCTCACATAGGGGACCAAGTCTCACTCATAGCTTAGTACAACCATCTCTCCAATGATCCCCTCCAAGGTGTATCCTCTAGGGAACTAGTATCTCTCATAATGAGGAAGAAGAATGTACAGTGAGCCCATCCTGGAACACCACTATTTCCTTTCCTATATATATAATCCTTCAGTGAATTGAACACAATTACATTGATCCTGTCCTTGGATTTCCTTGGAAGGAAACCCATGTATCGCTCATGGTGTTTATAATTCATTTAATCATTTAATTAAAAAATAAAAAAGGTAAATAAAAGAGAATTCCATAACATAGAATAAAGACACATTAATATGGCCTCACCGATTTACCATTATTTCTTACAAGCAAAAAAGTAGGGCATACATGTAAGCAAGCTTCCTCATATCTAAAAAAATCATTTATAAGTCCATCACACTCAATCATAATTTAAAATACTTACTCAATTTCTAAACAGAAAAGGTAAAGTCAAAACACTCATTCTATAAGACCAATCAAGGAATAACATAATAATATATATCACATTTTCAATTTTAAGACAATGATCCTCATTGAGTGGTTTTATTAGAAAACATGACATAGTTATCAAATAATTAATTTCATTTAATTTAAAGAATTTAAGTTCATCACAAGCCATAAAAGAACCCACGTCAGGGTGGATTTTAAAATAAATGAACATCATAATTAGAAGGGGTGACTAGATGGAAACAAAAAAAGGATGGTTCAGGTTGAGGTTATAACCTCCAACCACATAAACACGAGTCTAAAGGAATTATAAGGCAGTCTAAGTAGTTTAATTTAATCTAAATTATAATTCAGAAGCGACACTGTGTAGTTCGACACATGGAACATGACAATTTTTTATATAGATGAGGAAACTTGAGGGAAAATATATAGAACACATTCTTCATTCTTAGTATGACCCACTCATCCAATATCAAGGCCTAATTTGGTTTGGTTTGAGAGATATTGAAGAAATAGACATCTTCCCTGAAAACATGGAAAATGATCTCGCACCAAAATAGCGCAATATATAGGAAAAAATGTATATGGGAATCAAGAGGAATAAAGAGCATACTGATGCAGCTCCAATGTGACTGATGATGCTTGATTCTGGATTTGGATGGAGGAGAAATCATGATTCCTAGGATATAGAGGAGGAGGAACCCACAATGAAAAGAAGAATCCTCATGCGGTTGGAGAAGAATAAAATAAAGAGAAGAGGTTTAAAGGTTCATTGAGTGAATTTTAGTCATTTAACCCTTAAAAACAGGGTCACACGATTTGTCCATATGGTCGGCCAAATTGTGTGGGTCCCACTACTTAGGATCCCTAACCCTGCATGATCTAATTAAACCTAGCACCAACCGTGTTCTGAATAGTGCATACCCACTTCCCAAGTGGCACAAAGCATGGAGGATATGAACATAATTTTGGAAACCATGAACAACCCATGAAAATCACCTCTTCTCACATGTAGGTGCTGCATAGTTTTTACTAGTGGGCCACACAGTTTCAGATAAACTGTATTCCCTTACTAGTCCATCCAAAACTTGAATTTTCAAGGTCCCAAGCCCCCCCAAAATTGATGGAATTCCTAAGGGACCTCTCATGACGTTAACTAAGTCTAAAAACAAAACTTTTAAGTGTTTCAACTCTCATAAATTCATTCTAAAGTATGATTTGTAAAACGGACCATCCACAAAACAAAGAAATTCAAATTCCTTTGGATTTTCATTCAGTCCAAAAACAAGAGACACTAAAATCTCCCCACCTTAGAACTTCTCATCCCTAATGTTCCTTAGGAAAAACAAAGTATAAAAAAACCAACCAACTAAGGTCAATATTTTCTTTCATATGGTCGCGTTGTTCTTCTAAACAACCAACACACCATCGAGCATCAACTTAACATAAGGCACACGAGACACATAAAATTAACCCATATCTTGTTTTTATAAACTAAAACACCAATAAAATACCTAAAAAGAACCTTATTACCTGAGAAATGAACAAATTGTTGACTTCTTTACCACCAGTTTCAAGCATTTGTAAGAACAAAATGAGTCACAACATTCCACTGATGGAACTTCCAATTTAAGCATTCCCTTAGAACTCGAATGATGATTCTGGAATGATTCACTGCTTAAACAGTCAGTCAACTCCCAATTAATCTCAGAGTCCTAGATAAGCTAACCTTTTCATGAAAAATATCACCCAACTCCAAAAAAAATTTCTATTACCCAATTACTTACTATTGATAGTTTCCTCATCAACCTCATATGACAAGATAGTGAGAGAGAGGGATAACCGGTCAAACCATATTCAATAAAATTCCATTGAAGAAATCGACTTAGACATCTAGTGTACCCCAAAACCAATCACGATACCTCTCAGATGGAGGCACATTGAGATTTCTCCAAGAACACCCACTGAATCCAATAAACAGCATCCAAATATATCTTAATCCAAAACACCCATTTCTATTGTTGTTCCTAGCGTGGACAATGGCATATACCCGATCTGGCACACTTAGATTGATACATATCTTTAAATGACTCATCTGAGCCTGATTGTAATTAGGTGTAACCTCAGATTCATCAATAGAAGTTTAAGGTGCACATACAAGGCCAACCTTAATGAAATTTCCAAATAAGATACATTGATTTCAAGCCGAACATCCAAATACCACGAACACTTACCAGTCTTAAAGTGGCATCCACCTAGTGATCAAGTAAAATTGGAAACATTTGGTTTCAATGAGTCCATCCATGGAGTTATTAATAGGGAACACAGGTGACACTCAAAAGTATACTTTAATCAATACTACAATAATTCTGGAGCTCACTCTGATAGAGATCACCCAACAAGAACAATTAATTTAAAAAATTAGAGTTGTGTACAAACGACGCTCTCTTAGTGTAACCAAATGATGTCAAGAAAGGGGACATGATTGTATTTTAGTTGAGAGTATACTAAGAGGATCTAGATAGTTTCTAGAGAGAACCTAAGACACTCATACTACCAAGTGGCCGAAGTGATCGGTATGTTTTCCACCCAAGCATTTAAAGGAAGAATAGTCGAACCACTAATGGTTGAATTATATAGTAAAATGGATGGATTCCCTTGATGACACATCAACAACCCGACCATGAAACCTTCCCCATCCTTGGAATACCATGGTCACTCAAGCACAACCACTATAGTACATCCCTAGATAATGACATTTTTAAAGGTTTCATACACTATGAACCACGACACCATTGCGCTATCACACACGCACCAACTTAAGACAAGATATTCCAACCATAAAGAAATTCCCAATGAGAATGAACAATTAAAAATGGTCCTAGTTTTTTCCTTCTACTTGGAACTACACATTTAAAATGTTTGATATGATAGTACTCACCTTTTGAGTGTCCTAGTCACCGTTTAATGAAAATAGAACCCAAAACATACTTTAGTGAGTGTTAAACTAAAAAGGAAGATATTCTGCCTGCTTAAAATAGAGTTAGGAAAAATTCACTCTGGGTGTACATGTGTCACTCTTTTTGAGTTACGTCCACATGAACTAAGAAATAAGATATTAGGTATAAAATATCAACTAAACTGATCAGCATGTCAACACTCGATCCTCCATATAACATCCCGAACACTAAGAAAACTAAAAAACTCATAGCTAGGTCACTATACCCTGAAGATGATTGGTGAATGAAGTAGCATAGCTCACAGATTAAATGATCACCACTAAACTTAAATGGATCATTTCACAATTTAACATGATGATGGGTACTTCATGTATCAACACATACTACCCCGAGGTTTTAAAAATAGAACAACCCATCTGTGACACTAGCCATAGGCATGAAATACCCAATGAATTCATGTATCTGATGGCCTAAAAAAGAGTTTTAACCTTGATTCATATTTACCAATATGACTATTAGCCCAAATGATGACATATTGAGCCATCCATCACTGAGAATAAAAAATAAGGGTCAGATGACCTACTAAGCGAATGACCATGCCCTTAGCATATCTAGTCAGTTTGAAATGAGCATTTTTTAATGATCACACTCGTAAAAAAGTTCAAAAAAAAAAAACATGAAAAACTATCAAGAAAATGGTTCCAATTAATAAACTAAGAGTCCTACACAAGACTATTGCACCAGAATAGTACCACGCATGAAAAATTCTCACAACGAACGAAAAAGGGCCTTAAAGGTATGAGGGTGCTACCTACGATGGATATCCCCTTACTAAAGATGAAATAATTGACCCAAAATGAGGTAACAATGATGAAAGGTCACTAGTATTAAGGTCCTATCACATAGGTTCGAGCTATAGGAGAATAGGTCTACCAAAAAAATTCATGATTCCATTCTAAGTTAAGCTCAAGGAACAATGAACAACCCTAACATGAGGGTTAGATCAAGAATACCACATAAGGTTCCATTCTAATGCATTATACTAAAACATAATTAATTATTAATTATTAAATGGTTTAGTTTTAAATAAAAACTAATACCAGTCATTAAGAATAATAATTTGGATAAGTCCACAAAGAAAAATAGAAAAGTTATATTGACTTCCCTTTAAACATTATCATGTATTGACATCATTCTATAATTATTACATTTTATCAGCTAAACCTATTTCAATCACAATTAATTTATTTATAATGCCTCAAAAAAATTATCGCTCAAATAAAATTAAAATTTCTTAAATTGATTAATTTAATGGGGTACTAGTCAAAAGGATTCACCTTACATTTACATGAAAAACCATATAGGCAGCTACATGCACTTTAAAAGTCCCTCAACACATAGAATAAATACACCCCCATGGGGTTAAACACTAAGGTATACCAAAAGAAAAGGATACCCACGAGGGTCCAATTAAGAAATTTTGGGTTCAATTTAAAGAAAACTGAACATTTTAAACATTAGTAATTTAAAAATACCCTTAATGGATTCATTTCATAAGCAACATACCCCAACTGACATACTTAGGTCCAGTTTTTCATTGAAAAAATTAGTCACATGGGCCATTAAGCTCAAGTAATAGGGGTACAAGCCTTAATAAAGAAACTGAAACCTTTAGGGTCAAAATTGAACAACATTTATATTTATAGTAGTTCCTAAATAAATATGTCTCATAAAATATGGTTCGATTTAATGGGTTACCACCCTTTAAATTATAAATTACACATACACCTTATAAGTTGCAAGAGGATACCATCTAACTATAAAAATTCTATCTAGGATTAAAATAAAATTCATTGGCCTTAACATTTATGAAAAATTCTTTAAATATATAAGGTGCATCTATAATGGTTTTATTATACGGGTCACCCTATTTCATTTCATATAGATCCCATACAATTTACAAATTGGAAATTAGATATCATTTTACCACAACCAATTTATTTAGGTTGAAATAAAAATTTAACAACTTGAACATTTATACAATATTATTTAAGTATATAAGGTGCATCAACAATATTTTGGTTATATGGGTCATCACTTCCTAATTTATAAGGTTCCAATATAGCTTAAAAATTACAAGTGGACTCTCATTTAATCACAACCATCATGTTTCATCCCATGGAAAAAAAATCATAGAAGCATGGAAATTGAAACAACTCTAATTTTTTAATCACCTAAACAGGGTAATAACAGAAGTAAAAGAAAGGAAGCACTCAAAAATGACATATAAGTAAAGAATGATAATTTAAATTACAGAATAATGCTAATAAAGTACATAAGAAGGCATAAATTTAAACTTGTCACCAAAGAACCTAGCATGGAATACAATAGGATGGAAACTAACACACAATACACATCATTAGTTCCAAATAGCCTAACAATTCAACCTATATGGTATGGCATATGAATGACATGTGAATTTATATTTTCCTATCATGATGCAAGTAATTATACTCCATTTCCATATTGGGTCAATGGTAAATATTATAATCTCATAAATTAGTAAGAAACAGAAAGTAAAACATTAACTCATAGTGAAATAATAATCAATTATAATAGAAAATATCACGAACAACACTCCCAACCCTGACCACTTGGACTTTTCCCATACATGGGTTGATCACTCCCAAGAACAGTTATTTACCAAGCACAAAAAATTCCTATTCTTATTTGTACCAGACCAATATAGTAAGACAAAGGAAAATAAGCTTTGATACCACTTTGTAATGTCCCATCCCAACTAACCACTAAACTAGTAGCTAGCCCGCTCACCACATATCCTCAAGCGTGCCTCCCCAAATTCCAAATTCTACTTACTAGTAGTGAGGGTCTAAGAGTGGTTCTGTGGCGGAGACTATACCCTCAAGATCAGAGTCTCATAGTGGTATATTTTCTGTAAATAAATGGAGAATAGAGGAAATAGTAAAAATAATTTTCAAATAGTGGAAGATAAATTTAATAACTAAATAAAATTAAATGACCAAAAATATATATAAAATGATGAATGCATGTCTAGTGATTATAAAAGATAATAGGCGTACTATATAAAAAAATAAAGAGATACCAAAGGCTACTCCATGAGTATCCTAAGTACCAGATTATTCCTATGCTCGCTATCTCCCAAGTACACAACACTGTATAAGTAATAACTCTATAGACCTTCAAACATGAGATCTGCTTAGGTACCTCAGTGCAATAGAGGCTCGAGAAGGGTGTGAGATATAATCTATAGGCCACCACAAATGGTTTATAAATCATAATCCAGTTTGTTAACGTAAAATGATAAAGGTGTAAGTATAAAAAAATTCAAGATACATTGTGCAATAAATAAATAACCAAGATGGACTTAGGATCCTCCAGGACACTGGCCTGAACACACCTGCTTTGGCTTAATCCGGAATGTATAAACCATAGGTAACCTATGTGAATAGGATAAGGTGAATGAAATAATTAAAATAGAGTGAAAAAACATCACGATATTGAACGACACTAAAAATGTGGTTTGTCTTGGTGGAAGCATCCCATAGATAAAAAATATATGCATTTTTTCTTTTTATAAAGTAACTACCAAATTTTTAAATTGGCCATATTATGGGCCCGTCCAAGGTGAACCTTAGAAAGGGACCCATGTATCGTGCTAGGATCACTGTAACAATCACTTCCATTAGAGTCAGTCCAATACAACCTATGGAAGGCCTCCAAATTATCACTCCCAATATAATGTGTGACTACAATCTCTAAGCCAATTCCTGGTATCTCACGTAGTGGATTATGTATCATTTGTGGCTTGGTAAAACAATCTCACCAATGAGACTATCCAAGATTTATACCCTAGGGAACCTATATCACTCATAATAAGGAAGAAGAATGCACGATGATCCCATCCTATCATACCAATATCTCCCTCAGGGAATATAAAATCCATCAGTGAATTGATCACAATAACGATGATCCCATACTTGGAATTCCTTGAAAGAAAACCCATGTATCACTCATGTAATTCATAATTCATCTAACCATTTAATTAAACAATAAAAAATGGAAAGAAAATATCATTCCATAATATAGAACAAAGACACATTAAGAGGGCCTCTCCCATTTCCTATTTTATCTTATAATTAAAATAGAAGGGAATACATGTAAGCAAGCCACCTCACATATAAAAAAACCATTTATAAGTCCATCACACTCAATAATAATTTAAAATAACAACTCAATTACTAAATATAAAAGGTCAAGTAAAAACACTTATTCCATAATTCCAATCAAGGAATAACATAATAATATATAACACATTTTCAATTTGAATATAACGCACCTCATCAAGGGTTTTTGTTAGAAAACATGACATGAATATCCAACAATACATTTCATTTAATTTAAAGAATTTTTGGTTCAATAAAATGCATAAAGGAAACAACCTACAAGTGTCTTTAAAAATAAATGAGCATCACGATTAGAAGGGGATACTAGACAGAAACACCCAAAAGGGGGTGGTTCGGGTTGAGGTCATAACCTCTAACCATATAAACACGAGTCTAAAGGCATCATAAGGCGGTATAATTAGTTTAATGTAAGAAAATTTATAATTCAAAATTGGCATTAGGTAGTCTATAACAAGAAACATGACAACATTTTATATAAATGATGAAACTCAAGAGAAAATATATAGACCACCTACCTCATTCTAAAGACAACCCACTCATCCAACATCCACGCTTGATGTTGTCCAGTTCAAGAAAAATCAAAGAAATGGAAATCCACACTGAAAATAGAGAAAATGAGATCACACTAAAATAGTGAAATATATAGGAAGAAAAACTTATAAGTTAATTAAGAGCAATTGATATCTTTCCAATACAGATCCAACATGACTGATGATTCTTGATTCCTACTTTTGATGGAGCAGAAAGCATGATTCCTAGGTTAGAGAAGAGGATGAATCCATAACACAAAGAAGAAGCTTCATATGGATGGAGAAGAAGAAAATAAGGAGGAAAATAGGTTTAAATGTTCATTAAGGCCATTTCAGTAATTTTACCCTTAAAAACACTATCACATGGTTGTCTAAACCATGTGTCAACCATGTGGTTCCCACTACTTAGGAACCCTAACCCCGTATGGTTGTCCCATATGGTTTAATAAAATAATGTACCAACCATACACTGAACAGTGCATACCCACAACCTAAGTGGAATAAAGTGTGCAGGCTAGGTGCACAGTTTGGGAAACCGTGCAAAACCCATGCAGATCACCACTACTCACCTACAAGTGCCACACAATTAGCACTGGGGGGATGCACTATTTCAGTCAAACCGTGAACCCTTAAAAATCTACCCAAAACTATAATTTTCATGGTTTAAAGCCCCCAAAACTTGTAGGAACCCCCTTGGGACCTTTTAGGCTTTAATCAAGTATAAAAACAACACATTGAAGTGTTTCAAATCTTGAAAATTCATTCTGATTCCCAATTGGTAAAATGGACCACCCACCAAAAAAATAAATTTAAATTCCTATAGATTTTTGTTCAATCCAAAAACATGGGATTCTACAAAAATTCATGAGTTTCCTAAGGGATGGATCATAATATTTCATTATTGGGAGCATAATCATGAGAAATCGTGATAAATGATGATATTGTAGAATAAAACCCTTACCAATTTAATAACATTGAACTATGAGACCCATGAAAGAGAGATACTAAAATGGATATGTAAATCCATATTTTTTTAATAATAAGAAACATAAAATATATTCATGGGAATTATATAAACCACATAATAGAAATACATGGTAATTATGGCATGTGTCTCATATAAGTAAAAAAGTGAGATGGAAATCCAATACCTCATGATTTATTTTGGTTAAACATGATTTAACCCACTATATAGTGATTTTAAATATGTTATTAATTTTTACCAGAACCATATAAATATTTATAATATCATATAATAACATTTTATAACATCCTATCACCATTTTGTTAATAATATTTCATTATTTTCATTGTTTTGGGTGTTAATTAAGTTGTTTTCTCATGCATGTTTCATCATGATAGATCAAGTTCTTATGGATATTAAATAGTTTCACCATCTCCATAAGAATAATTATGTCATAATTATCAATTATAATTTTAATACCAATAACAAATTTTGGTTTTGATAAATTAAGTACATTATGATCATTGAGATGGTAGGTTGTATGTACACATTAGTAACATTTCCATTTTCCAATGATCATTATAAAAGGAAGGTAAGTAATATATTATCTTTCCAGAATGATCATAATATCATATTTAAAATATTATATATTTAAATATACTTACACACACAAATATATATATATATATATATATATATATAATCCATGTGGTGTGGTGATGAAAATAGAGTCACATCATTTCGTGAAGACTATGGCCCACACATACATAGACGACATTATCATCTTTCATTGAGTGAAAAGGTAAGAAAAAAAATGATATATATTATATTTTAAGAATGATAAATATTTTATAAATATAATAATTATCTCATTTATATCACATAAAATCATTAAATTTATCCTTATCACTTTCCATGTAAAGCGTTAGTGAAATACGAATCACATCGCTTTGTGAGGTGGTTGTCTGCCATACACATGAGAGATGTTAACGTATCTCATAAAGAATAGAACTTAAAAATGTATATATGATTTAATGAATAAAGTGGTATAATTATATTATAAATATCATATATATTATTTATATCCATCACCATACCCAACCGTGATAGGCGGTAATGTAAAAATGAATAACATCAGTTCATGAGGAAGTAGTCCATCGTACACATGAACAATGATTTCGTAACCCATTTTATAGAAGTAGAGATAGTTTTAGATAATTATATGAGAATAAAAAATTATAATTATATTTATTATAATTATTTTATTATACTATCATGGTTTAATAATAATTGAAGGAGGCAGAGGAAGAAATAAAAAAAATGCTCATTGAAGAAGGTCACCTCTTATTCGGGTATACCCTTCGGTTTCCACCAAAGCCTTCATAGGTTATATTTCATACCCAAATAAGTCTTCTAAGTTAAGGTGATAGAATTTTGAAAGTTATTTTTTTAGATATTGGATGAAACAAAATGGGTTTTAGGTGTTAAGAAGAGAGGATAACGATTGACCTTTTATAAGTGAGGTGAGTGACACACTTTTAATTTTTGAAAAGAAGGAATTCCACCCAAATTTTTTTCATATCACAAGGAAAAAATAATAAACCAATATAAATAATATAAGTTATAAGATCTAAATATGTACATAAAATATATTATATATTTTTTTATCTCATTTTAATCCTTATATTTTTAGTTTAACCCCTCAGTAAATCCATTTTTACCTTAACCACGGTAATTATTTTTTACTATTTTCAGTATTAATTTTAGTAAAAAAATAATTTTAAATTATTATAAAATATAAAATATTATGATTAAAAATATATAATAATTTTTTTCAAATTCAATTGATACAAGTGGGAAGAATTTAATTACAATTAAGCTCACAGATGTGACGATAAAGCAATTTTTCAAAGTGAAAATGTTCAAAAGTTTACAATGTTTTTAAATAGAAATTCAATATGAAAATGATTAAAATGATTTAAATTAGAGTTATAGATATATTATTTAACTAATTTTACTTTATAACCAATTTAAAACATAATTTAACATTATTAGTAATTTTAATGAAAATATAGTTTTTAATTAAAATTCAGTATTTTTCACTATTCATTGAAAAATGAAATATTAAAAAAAATTAAAAAATTTCACCCTAAGATAATTTTGATATAATGATTTCATAAATTAATTTTATTTTATCAAATAAATTTCCTAAAATTGGTGAAAATTTATTTTAAATTATGTACACAAAGTACGCTATCACCATCTTTTAGAAAAATACAGTTTTTAGAATATATTTCACTAAATGGTTATTATTTATTATTAATCAATAGATAACTAATAAAAATTTGCAAACTATATTTTTTCATAAATTAGATAATCATATTCATACCCTCCATTCCAATGTCTAGGTGATAATTGTAACGCCCCAACCCCAGCTTCCCAGAGTCGGTGCATTACTTCATAACATTGGCATGATCACAAAAGATCAAGTCTCGAAAGACCGATTAGTTTAGTAGCCTTGGAAACACTAGATACATTCATAAATGTTACATTACATCATAAAGTGAAAAAATAATAACAAAGTCTTCATAGTCCACACTCATATCCTCTTCTGACTATCCCTGCAGGTCATTCATAAAATACTTCTTCACATCCTGGAGAATATTAAAACATTGAAAGGGGTGAGCTCAGATTCTCAGTAAGGATAACAATATTGCGGAAGCTTTCATAAATAAACATAAAAATTTAAGGCAATGTATAACTAAAACAAAAGCCTTTTAAACTTGAACATCAACATAATATGGAAAAAGTAAAATGAGATAATTCCATTCACTTCTTCACATGGATATTCTACTAGTCGAATAATCACATGCAATATCAATAACCACTTTCATAATGAGGGAATGTATAATTCCAGACATTCTGAAACATTTTTTCAAGGACTCGGCCAAGACGTATAAAATGATTAAGGCCTCGGCCAAAACCATAAATCAAATTGGGAAAGGGCCTCGGCCAATTCCACGTCTAGTTGTCTCATGAGACCTACCGATGCATCGAGGAGCTATAGCGGGCTCCACCCGTCACTTATTAAGTCTAATACATTCCTCATATGAATAGGTTTAAACATATCATAAAACATAACATAATCGTATCACATAAAACATGCATAAAGGAAACATAACATTTCCACATTTCAATCACAAGATATCAATACAACACATTGATATAATAAAAACACTTTCAAAACCATTTTCAATACCAAAATAAAAGAAAGTTAAAACTTTGTATTTATTTTTCATTAAAAAAAAGTGATGGCTTGTAGAGGAAGCTGAAACTCAAATAATGGTCATGGCGGTGGAGAAGTCATTGTCGCCGCATATGTACGGAAAGAAAAACATTCCCTTTTTGTCGTTTAGTAAAACGCTTCGTATAAAAAAGATTCCTTTTGAATAAACGTAAAAGTCAAAGGGGTTTATACACCGTATAAAAGAAAATTGTGTACAAAACCAAGTATGCCTCAATGAAAGGAGATTGAGACGAAGTCCTTAAAAGATCATTTTTAAAATAAAATATATCTATTATGTGTATTCACTATAGGTACACATAAAGTACGTAACAATACAAAATAGGACATAATAATATCGTGACACAATTTGAAAGTAGTAGATTAACCCAAAGAATGGAAGTTGGGTTAAGAAATTCCCTTACCTCGTGTCTGACTTGACTCAACCGTTCTTTAACCTCCTGAATAATAAACTAGAGTTAATATATACCTTATTAAGAACCATTTTCAATTTAATTATCCTTTTTATTTCACTTATTACAATGATATGAACATTATGTAATTATTTAAGTTAATAACGGTCGTTTTGTCGATCTTTGGTACTTGAGTCAACAATAAACTTATTATAATTAAAAGTTGTTTATGTGGTATAATATCCATTATCTCCAGAATTATATTCATGATTTAGATGTCATATATATCATATATATCCAGTATATACATTCATTTATAATATTACGTAACATTTAGAGGTAAGAAATGAAATGCACCGTTCATGGAGACGGTAAGCCGTACGTACGCATGAACGCTACTTTCATTTCTATTTCGTATTTAATGGAATGAAATAATAATGATATAAATGTATAATATAATTCCAGTATAATATAGTGTATAATACCATTTACTCCATCCTTTATACATCCCACATATGGCATTAACGATTCAAATCACTTTGAAGGGGCGGTAGTCCGCACTTCCTAAAATGAAATTATCGCGTTTACCCATAATGGATATCATAAAGTATGCCATAAATGAGAAATACAGAAGCATAAGTAAAACATAAACATATTATATATCATATATAAATATAGTTACATCTTAATGGCCAGCTTTGAAGGTGTTATATGAGTGTTGAACAATCATCGTTTCGTGAGGCAGAAATTTTCCATCCACAGAAACCGTATGTTCTTTAACCATTAGATGTAGGTGTGTGTAAGTGTAGCTCGAATCCTTCTTATAACAACATCATAGTATATTGAGGATACTGGTGTTGTTACAAAATAAATTAATAAAAAGAGTTTAGGGGGTTGGAGAATCTAAATAAAACAAAACAACATTAGAGAAGACATTACCTAAAAATCGGGTAACTCTTTTTGATTTGATCCAAAGGCTTCCTTGGAAAGAATTATGCCTAATGTGAGGCTTCTAGGAGTAAGGTAGGGAAGTTGGGAGAGTATTTGGGCAGAGTTTGGCCGAGCCAAATGGCTTGAAAGTGTGAATGAGGTGGTAGAGGTGGGGGCCTTTTATAAGTGGAGAGGAGGGGCACTCTTGGAAAGTAAGGAAATGTTACATTATTATACAATGCTTTTCGGATTCCAAAGGTCCCACACTTATATCATTTGAGGCTAAGCTGATAAGGGTTCGAAATATACTCATCCAATAGATTTTTGACAAGTTTAAGCCTTGGAATTTACATTATCTTTTTATTTTATTTAAATCGTTAAATAATGAGGTCATCGCTGCATCATCATGATGTCATAAATAATTTAATTTATTTAATGTCTAAAAATTATAAAGAAAATACTATGATGTAGGAAATCTTTTTATATTTCCAATTACTATTTATAGTAAAAAATATGACTTATATAACCCCATGTAAATTTTTTTTAGTAAAACATTTCATGTTTGTGTCATTTTTTACTTTAACATTAAATAAAAGGTATTTATGTCATTTTCCAACTAAAGTGGCTCCATGGGGTCCCCAAGTTGACCCATGGATTGTCTTGGTCTGCCATGGCACATCCAATTAGGGTAGGACATGTGTCAAGCTCATCTCATATTATTAAAACATTATTTTTACCCTAAACTACACTAATTACCTCTAATCACGATTAAGAACTTAAAAGTTACTATTCACCAAAAATTATTTTAATCTCATTGAACCACATTTTACTTCTTAATGAAAACCATGTATGTCGGATTTTTGAAAATAAAATCACAGAAGTGGTAATATTTCATTTAAACGAAAAATCAGTTATTTAACTACCACTTAGTGGTTTCACTATTCATCAAAAATTGAAGTTTTTCAGAACAATGCCAAAATTTCACCCTAAGCTATAATTGATATTCCGAATTCAAAAATGATGTCTATTTTAAAAAATTCCAAACATATAAGTTGCATTAAATAATTTTATAATTAATTCCCGCTGTCACAACAAATAGCGTGTTTTTAAGAAATAATTTATATCAAAAGATTGGCAATTGTTTATGTCCAATTTCAATGTTAAATTAATTCTAATGACCACCATTGGATAAAATGGTAAAAATATATTCTAATTATACTTTAAAACCACTAAATAGTATAATTTATCACTATAAATTATTTTGATTAAAAAAGTTGTTTTTAAGTATTTTTCACTATTCATAAAAAATTAGAAGTTCTCAGAAAAATACCAAAAATTCAACATAGGATAATTTCGATATTCCGATTCCAAAAATGAAGTCCATTTTGAAATATAAAATTTCTATAATTTTAAAAAGTGGTTATTACTATTCATAACGGCTACTTTGATTAGTCGCGGTGTTTTAGAACTTGAAGTTGCGTAAAATGAAAGCTATTGCATTATTGAATGAGAAGCGTATCGTGGATGCTCGGGTTTTTACATTCTCCCCTCCTTCAATAAATTGCGTCCTCACAATTTAAAAATTTTCTTTGAAAATAAAAGGTTGAAAATAGAAAATACCTTTGTGGAAAACCCACATCAGAAATAAGGTTAATAAAAATATAACATTAAAAGAACGAAAGATAAGTACAAAGGTCACCCGAGATAGCCCATTCTAGGATTATATGAAAATATGGATATGGAGGAGAAACAAACCATCAAGGTCTGGTGGAGAGTTATTGAAAACAGGATTAGGAGAATGTTTAACTACAAGAAAATCACAAACTTCTGATTGGTTAAACGATCATTGATTCCCCAGTAGGAAAAGTTAACCGACAACATTTTTGTTGTGAGTTACCTTTTATAAAGTTTAGGAATTTATTTAGGTGATTTACTAAGAACGTAAGGGAATATACATACTTTTCATGTAGTCTTTCATTCTTTAATAAATTTTTACCACAAACCCATCTTTCACTCTAAAATGTAATACAACTAAAAAATATTCTATTTATCCTAATTGTATAAGGTTCCAAATATTAACACATACCATTTAGATTAGTAAAACTATTTTGTAATAACCAGGGACTTCCTGTAGGCTAGTGGTAGGAAATAAAGGCCTGTCGCACTATGGTTGTGGGTTCGATTCCTGCAGCTTTGTCCGACGCGACGGGTTATGCCCCACCCTGAAGGTTGTCCTTTTCCTAAAACTACAGTATTATAATATTCCAAAAATAATCTTCATAAATTTTTTTAATCTTAAACAATACTATCCAAAGATCAACTTAATCCACTCCAACCTTTATACCTCTGTCCAGACTTTCTCTAAAAGGTCTCTTAATTCCAAAATCAATTTATCAGATTCCCCAAACAAATTAAAGTTTCTCCTTTTGTCACATAATAAAAATATGATTACCTTCATCATATTAAAACCTTACTGAAATCAACAAGTACTATAGTAAAATACTTATATATATATATATATATCACATTATTCTAATAACCAGAATATAATCCATGAGTCCAAAAGCACCAATACATTAATTATTCTGCTTCAACTGTAGTAACAGCATAAGATTTTCCTTGATCCCTTGGCCTTTTCTAAGGTAAGTTTCCCTGAATCTTAGGACATTCATTTGAATAATGCCCCATTTCCCTACAATTGTAGCATTCAACATTGATAGACTCTTTCTTTCCCTTGCAATCACGCGCCTGGTGACCTTTTTCTCCACATTTATAACAAACTCCCATTCCTTTTAGTCAAGTACCAGGGTGATTCTTCCCACAATTATCACATAATGGAAAATCCTTCTTTCCCTTTTTCCCTTTATCTGTCTCTTGTTCCACCATTCTCTTCTTCTCTTACTTTACTTTGTTGTCATAAGACTTAGAGAATTCCTTTTCTGTCTTGATAGCACATGAGACAATATCTTCGTATGTTGAGAACGATTGTGATACTAAAGCTCGACGGAGAAATGGTTTTAACCCATCAAAGAAATGATCAATCTTACCTCTTGGGTTACATATATAATCTACAGCATACCTCGCTAACCATGTAAAGTTGGCCTCATACTTTGTGACATTCTCATCCTCCTTTTGTTTCAGACTCAGAAATTGCCTTTCCATATCTGCTCTATGGTCATGAGGAAAGTATTTTTCTAATAAAAGATATTTGAACTGCCTCCATTCCATATTCGATATGTCATCATCTTCCTTTGAGTTTTTAATCAATGAACACCATTGATCAGCATCTCCAGTGAGGCAGTAAACTGCCATGATAACCTTTTCCCTTTCACTACTCCCCAAGGCGTGGAATATTTTCTCTAAGGAGTTTATCCATTGCTCAGCTACTAATGGATTTGTACCCCCATTAAATGTTGGTGGTTGTTGTCTCATGAAGCGGTCTAACATTGATCCTCCACGTTGAGGATCAGGGTGCTCCATATGAGTAAGGTTATTATTCATAACCTGGGTGAGTTGTCCCAGTATGGTAATAAGTTGATCAGCACCAGTTGTATCTCCAGCTCCACAATAATTATCTTGAGCAGGAGGGCAATCCCTGCACGGAGTGCGTGCATTGATACGGTTTTCATTCCTTCCACTAGGCGCCATTTCTAAACAATGTCATAAACTATATTAGTTTATGAATCAAAATACATAATTCCATACTTGTAAGATACTTAACATAAATTGAACTATTTATGGATATAATCCATAAAAATGTTTTCTTTGAGGAAGTATATACTCATAACCCTTCATAGTGGTTTGTAAAGAAAATGAGAATTATCCTAAGCATATCCCCCGGGAGTGTCGTAACCAAGAGTGCAGTAAGGCCCGTTGTCGTGCACCAGTTCCCGTTCGAGTCTAGCCCAAAGCGGTGTTTTCGGGTTTTACCCCTAGGTACATCTGTTCCAGAGCCTCCTCTACCTGCTCGTATCCAAACAGGGATGTATTGCTCGGAAAACTCACAAAATCTCTATAATACCAAAATTCTAGGAAGTTCTTCTATACTAATCCTTAAAGTCTATCTTCGGGCTATGTGCTCTAATCAGAGTTTATCTAAATCTAGCTTCAAAGGTTAGTACTAAACTGCCTCTGATACCAACTGTAACTCCCCAACCCTAGCTTCCCAGAGTCGGTGCATTACTTCGTAACATTGGAATGATCACAAAAGATCAAGTCTCGAAAGGCCGATTAGTTTAGTAGCCTTGGAAACACTAGATACATTCATAAATGTTACATTACATCATAAATTGAAAAACTAATAACAAAGTCTTCATAGTCCACACTCATATCCTCTTCTGAATATCCCTGCAGGTCATTCATAAAATACTTCTTCACATCCTGGAGAATATTAAAACATTGAAAGGGGTGAGCTCAGATGCTCAGTAAGGATAACAATATTGCGGAAGCTTTCATAAATAAACATAAAAATTTAAGGCAATGTATAAATAAAACAAAAGCCTTTTAAACTTGAACATCAACATAATATGGCAAAAGTAAAATGAGATAATGCCATTCACTTCTTCACATGGTTATTCTACTAGTCGAATAATCACATGCAAGATCAATAAGCACTTTCATAATGAGGGAATGTATAATGCCAGACATTCTGAAACATTTTGTCAAGGCCTCGGCCAAGACGTCTAAAATGATTAAGGCCTCGGCCAAAACCATAAATCAAATTGGGAAAGGGCCTCGGCCAATTCAATGTCTATTTGTCTCATGAGACCTACCGATTCATCGAGGAGCTATAGCGGGCTCCACCCGTCACTTATTAAGTCCAATACATTCCTCATATGAATAGGTTTAAACATATCATAAACCATAACATAATCATATCACATAAAACATGCATAAAGGAAACATAACATTTCCACATTTCAATCACAAGATATCAATACAACACATTGATATAATAAAAACACTTTCAAAACCATTTTCAATACCAAAATAAAAGAAAGTTAAAACTTTGTATTTATTTTTCATTAAAAAAAAAGTGATGGCTTGTAGAGGAAGCTGAAACTCAAATAATGGTCATGGCGGCAGAGAAGTCATTGTCGCCGCATATGTACGGAAAGAAAAACATTCCCTTTTTTTGGTTTAGTAAAACGCTTCGTATAAAAAAGATTCCTTTTGAATAAACGTAAAAGTCAAAGGGGTTTATACACCGTATAAAAGAAAATTGTGTACAAAACCAAATATGCCTCAATGAAAGGAGATTGAGACGAAGTCCTTAAAAGATCATTTTTAAAATAAAATATATCTATTATGTGTATTCACTATAGGTACGGATAAAGAACGTAAAAATACAAAATAGGACATAATAATATCATGACACAATTTGAAAGTAGGAGATTAACCCAAAGAATGGAAGTTGGGTTAAGAAATTACCTTACTTCGTGTCTGACTTGACTCAACCGTTCTTTAACCTCCTGAATAATAAACTAGAGTTAATATATACCTTATTAAGAACCATTTTCAATTTCACTATCCTTTTTATATCACTTATTACAATGATATGAACATTATGTAATTATTTAAGTTAATAACGGTCGTTTTGTCGATCTTTGGTACTTGAGTCAACAATAAACTTCTTATAATTACAAGTTGTTTATGTGGTAGAATATCCATTATCTCCAGAATTATATTCATGATTTAGATATCATATATATCATATATATCCAGTATATACATTCATTTATAATATTACTTAACATTTAGAGGTAAGAAATGAAATGCACCGTTCATGGAGACGGTAAGCCGTACGTACGCATGAACGCTACTTTCATTTATATTTCGTATTTAATAGAATGAAAACATAATTATATAAATGTATAATATAATTCCAGTATAATATAATGTATAATACTATTTACTCTATCCTTTATACATCCCACATATGGCATTAACGATTCAAATCACTTTGAGGGGGCGGTAGTCCGCACTTCCTAAAATGAAATTATCGCGTTTACCCATAATGGATATCATAAAGTATGCCATAAATGAGAAATACAGAAGAATAAGTAAAAAATAAACATATTATATATCATATATAAATATAGTGACATCTTAATGGCCACCTTTGAAGGTTTTATATGAGTGTTGAACAATCATCGTTTCGTGAGGCAGAAATTCACCATCCACAGAAACCGTATGTTCTTTAACCATTAGATGTAGGTGTGTGTAAGTGTAGCTCGAATCCTTCTTATAAAAACATCCTAGTATATTGAGGATACTGGTTTTGTTACAAAATAAATGAATAAAAAGAGTTTAGGGGGTTGGAGAAACTAAATAAAACAAAACAACATTAGAGAAGACATTACCTAAAAATCGGGTAACTCTTTTTGATTTGAGCCAAAGGCTTCCTTGAAAAGAATTCTTCCTAATGTGAGGCTTCTAGGAGTAAGGTAGGGAAGTTGGGAGAGTATTTGGGCAGAGGTTGGCCGAGCCAAATGGATTGAAAGTGTGAATGAGGTGTTATAGGTGGGGGCCTTTTATAAGTGGAGAGGAGGGGCACTCTTGGAAAGTAAGGAAATGTTACATTATTATACAATGATTTTAGGATTCCAAAGGTCCCAAACTTATATCATTTGAGGCTAAGATGATAAGGGTTCGAAATATACTCATCCAATAGGTTTTTGACAAGTGTAAGCCTTGGAATTTACATTATTTTTTTATTTTATTTAAATCGTTAAATAATGAGGTCATCGCTGCATCATCATGATGTCATAAATAATTTAATTTATTTAATGTCTAAAAATTATAAAGAAAATACTTTGATGTAGGAAATCTTTTTATCTTTCCAATTACTATTTATAGTAAAAAAATATGACTTATATAACCCCATGTAAAAATTGTTTTAGTAAAACATTTCATGTTTGTGTCATTTTTTACTTTAACATTAAATAAAAGGTATTTATGTCATTTTCCAACTAAAGTGGCTCCATGGGGTCCCCAAGTTGACCCATGGATTTTATTGGTCTGCCATGGCACATACAATGAGGGTAGGACATGTGTAAAGCTCATCTAATATTATTAAAACATTATTTTTACCTTAAACTACACTAATTACCTCTAATCACGATTAAGAACTTAAAAGTTACTATTCACCAAAAAATATTTTAATCTCATTGACCCACATTTTACTTCTTAATGAAAACCATGTATTTCGGATTTTTGAAAATAAAATCACAGAAGTGGTAATATTTCATTTAAACGAAAAATCAGTTATTTAACTACCACTTAGTGGTTTCACTATTCATCAAAAATTGAAGTTTTTCAGAACAATGCCAAAATTTCACCCTAAGATATAATTGATATTCCAAATTCAAAAATGATGTCTATTTTACAAAATTCCAAACATATAAGTTGCATTAATTAATTTTATAATTAATTCCCGCTGTCACAACAAATAGCGTGTTTTTAAGAAACAATTTATATCAAAAGATTGGCAATTGTTTATGTCCAATTTCAATGGTAAATTAATTCTAATGACCACCATTGGATAAAATGGTAAAAATATATTCTAATTATACTTTAAAACCACTAAATAGTATAATTTATCACTATAAATTATTTTGATTAAAAAAGTTGTTTTTAAGTATTTTTCACTATTCATAAAAAATTAGAAGTTCTCAGAAAAATACAAAAAATTCAACATAGGCTAATTTCGATATTCCGAATCCAAAAATGAATTCCATTTTGAAATATAAAATTTCTATAATTTTAAAAAGTGGTTATTACTATTCATAACGGCTACTTTGATTAGTCGCGGTGTTTTAGAACTCGAAGTTGCGTACAATGCAAGCTATTGCATTATTGAATGAGAAGCGTATCGTGGAAGCTCGGGTTGTTACAATAATAATAATATTAATAGTATATTTTTTTCGGTAAAACTCATCATTTCTTGTAATAAAAGCTATTGAGGAGATTGAATTTATTTAAAAAGAAATATATCATAACAGTACCAAGATGTCATATTCCCTTATACGTTTTGTGTTTTATGTCATACATACTATCATATATTATGTTCATAGTTTAAAATCTCAGAGTGTTACAAAATTGTCCAATAATTCTTGATGGGAATGATTATGAGGATTGGAATGACCAGATAGAGACATGCATTATAAATATTTGTGTTGAAAATTATATTATGATTATCAATAATTACAAGAGACTAGAACAAAAGGTTTTGAATTTTACTCATGATGGGAAAGAATAATTCAAACTTATTTTTTATTGTGGAATACATTATTATATACTATTAAAATATACATCTATAGTTAAGTATCTTTCTTTGGAAAATCTAATATAATTTGGAATGTGTTGGTGGTTACTCATTTTAGAACATTAAAAGTTCTAGAAATGAACTGAGTAATTCTCATGGTGGATTACCAGAGTTTTTATTTCTTACCAGGTGATATGGTTGCTCATATGAACAAAGGATTTATGACTATCATAAATAGTCTACAATCTCTTAGTGAGAAAGAATTGTTATATGACCAACTTTAAGAAAAAGTTATTGACATTCTGCCTAAGGAATAAGAGTCAAAATCGATATATACCAATGATACTAAATATATTAAAATTATAAGATCATATGATTTGATCATAACTATCATCCAATATGAGAACCATATTAAAAATGGATTATGGGAAAAATTAAGAAAAATGGAGTGTAATTTTCATTAACTTTTAGAGAAATAAATTCTAAAAATCATTCTTCAAATCTGAGTACATATAAAGTTAATTTTAGTTGAAATTCATATAGCAGTGATATAGAGCCTAATGATGGTGAACTCAAAGATATAGTTAGAATAATGTTCAAAAATAATATTTATTATAGATATTAATGGATGTAAATAAAGGATAAGTATGAGAATAATATTATTTAAAAATTATCTTCTATGAATGTAAAAATCAGGGATACATTCAACCAAATTGTCCAAGATTCAAGAAAAAGAAAATAGATTCAAGGATAATTTCTAATAAAAAAAGTAAATAAGGCATTTAAAAATACTAATTAAATATGTAGTTTTAGTGAGAATCAATGATTATATGATAAAAATAGTTCAAATAGTGATAATAATAATAGAATAATCCTATTTTATGAAAACATTCCCAAAATAGAAGTATTATTTATGATAATGATGTCAGTAGATGCTTTTTTATTTATCTTTGAGAGAAGTTTTTTAATTTTCATAAAATATTGAATCACATTTAGAAGATGAGGATAGAGTTTCACATACTTATTATGAGATGAAAGATTATGTTTTGAATTTTTAATAAATGTATAAAAATCTTTATAAGAGATATATGAAATTGAAATTGAGTTTTATAAGAAGAAGGTTATTCTAGTTACCCACTGAGTTAAATTCCAATTATATTTTAATTTCAAAGGCTAAGTTTGGGATTTATTAGTCTAAGAAGTAATTTTTGAGATTATATTCAAAAATAAAAAAGAAATTTTATTTTTGTGACCTCATTTAAAGATAATAATGAAGTAATGAAGTTGAAGTTTAATGTTGGGAGCCTAAAGATATTATTTTCAAACTTTAATACAGGAAGGAAAAGTTTCCAAAAAATATATAGATAGATAAAATAGATGAGAAAAATATTCTGACTTAGAAGTAAATCCACTAAAAGGTATCACTATTTGAAGAATTTTTTTATGAGTAGTGCGCCATTTTAAACTAAATTCAAGGGAGTAGGGAATATGATGAACAAGTGATCACTGAATAAAATTCAATCATTTTTAACAGACAAGGAATTTATATCTAATGAAATTTACACTATAGAATATGGAAGGGTTGGGAGAATGTGGGTGATAAAAGTACCATTTTATAATATTTCAAGACTAATAAATACTTGAATTTTTTAATCTTAATTTCTAATCAAGGAAAATATGTTGTAGACTGGAAACTAAACTATAATATCTGGTACTTAGTAATGGTTTAATTTTTTGTTTTCTAGTTATTACTTTTATGTTTTATAAAATTTACTCTTATGATTTTTGAAGTTACTCTTATTATTTTTGAAGTTACTATTATAATTTTTTGAGTTACTCTTATGTTTTCAAAGTGTATCAAAATTTACACTCTTACACTTTGAGATTTATCTCTAATTTTTTGTTATTTTACTCTTACATAAGTTTTTTATTACTTTTAAATAAGTTTTTTATACTCAAAAAGTTTTAATTTATATGTTAAATCCTTTTTCAATGGGTATTTTGTTTCTATTTGGATACCTTTTATGATGATATTTATTTATTTATTATTATATTTTACAATAAATAATAACATGATTTGAGAACAACTTCTAAAACTATCTTCTATCAAAAAAGATTTGGTGAAAACATTAGAACATAACTTATGGGATATATATATATATATATATATATTTAATTATATCTTAAGAAACTTATGATAAACTAGTTTTTTATTTTACTTTTCATACTTTTATAAATTCCATTTTTTGATTTATTTTATCATGAAAGTTTATTTTGTCAAAAGGAAATCATTTTTTGTTTTAAGAGATTCAATATATAATTATATATTATCTATTATTTGTATCCTTATATTTTGAAAATATTTGTAGAAATATTCATGTATATTGAATTTAATTTTACATATATCTCTAAATAAATTATTTATAAAACTCATTAAGAAAAGGAATATTTTTTTTATCTCTAATAACCTTGTGTAAAAGATTATTTTTTCTAGAGAATTTACACAAAATAAAAAAATGTTTGTACATTGAAAGGTTAATAGAAACTTATATGATGTATGAAACTTTTGTATTATAGTGGGATATAGATATTAATTTAATGGGGATATCAACTACTCAAAAAATTTATAATAAATTTTATTTCATATCTTTAGAAATTCAGATTTATATAAATCATAGGAAGTTATAAATTCTAATTATTTTAAGTTTTTTTTGATTCTATAATTCTAGTTAATGAATGAATTTATTAATGAATGAATCTTTTTAAAATCTAAAATAGGGTTATGTTTTTGTTTTTCAATAATTGTTTTATAAAAGTGAAAATTATAAAAAATTATAGAGAAGAGAAATATCTATCAAATCATTCATTGAAAATCAAAAAGTGAGATGTCTATCCCAGGGAAAGAAAGTAGAAGATAAAGGGATATATTTATTTCTTTTTATATCTTGAGTTTAATGTTTTTATATTTTTCTGGATTTCTTTTGGAAATCCACGAAATTATGAAATTAAAGGAACAATAACCTTTTACATGTTTTAGGTGATAGGATTTTAGGGGATTGTATTATGATTGATATTAATGGAATAAAACCATATATTTCTAATATATCCTTGATATAATCTACATATAAGAAATAAAAAATAACAATGTTCCTATAAATCCAAATAAGTGACCTCTATCATAATGGAATTTACTTGATGAAGGTCATATGAGTAGAAAACATAGGCTTACTACCTCATAGGTAATACTCCATCCTTTGGATCCAAGTTCGCAACCTGAGGATTTTTATACATTGAGAGGGGTGATAGTACCTTCACCATTGGTGAAAAATGAAGGTATGGGAAGGAGGATATATTTATAAATTTTTATATGAAAATGATGATCATTATTACCTAATAAAAGAAGAAAACTCCTTTCCCTTTATATAGGTAGTTCCCAATGCTCTCCATTTAATGAAAACACATTATCAGTATGTAATGTATCAGGTTTCATCCCATGCATTACTTCCCATTGGTATAATCCATTGAACCTATTCAATGTTCATACAAGACATATTTAATCTATTCATAATGGATTAGAAACTAAATGAAACCATGTGGGATTGAGGTGGTAGATTCATTCACTCAACCAGTATTATATTGGGTGAGAAAAAGTCTTGGGTTACATCATATACAACCAGATTACATTAAAACCAATATAATATTAGAATCTATATTTAGGAAACATTAGAACCAAAACATACTTATGTCATATGTACTATCTACATATGGTTTTAGTGAATAACCAAAAATCTTTCACTTTCACTAAAATCTATAATTACTCAATGAATAACTTCACAACTCTTTTGGAATCCATCTAAAAATCATTTTGGATATGGTTATAGTCTGTCCTGATATAGGAGGATCCACCACTTGATATAGATATACATCATGGGTTTGAAGCTAGTTTGGCTAGCCCGAGTGTCAACTTGGAGATCGAGGACCAAAAATTTTATTCGATGGTCCAATTTAGTTTTAAATGGATTACCTTTTTATTCTATTATTATATGAACTATATACAGACTAGTTTTTTATACACCATTGGTGGTGGCCTGTTGAGTTTTACTCACACCCCACTCAGTCTTCCATTACACATGGCTACCCAGCCATCTCTTATATGTTTGACGAAGGAACTTGTTTAGGATGAGGCTCGAGTTGGTGTGGTCGAGCAGGATAACTTGTATGGTGTCAACAAACTATATTAGGAATGAATATGAGTTAAAACTAATTACCTTTTGTTTATTTCCTTTTATTCTAGTATTTATTTGTACTTGGACCCGTGGGAAGTCTTGTATGTTCAATATGGTTGTTCGTTCCTCACTTTATTTCGTAAATGGTCACTAGATGTTGATTTAATTATTCTTACTCCGATTACTTATTTTATTTTATTATTTTTGGTTATTTATTAGTTATTTTTCTTTCTGATATATAGGGTATAGTCTCCCCACCATACCATATTACACCCCCATTGCTAGTTTGAAACCTATTTCATATAGGGGAGCACAAATGAGGTCTTGTGGTGAATCAGACTGACCATTGGATATAAAGTAAAAAAGTGTGAGATTTTACATTCATGTTCTTAATGAATCCAAACTATTTTATTGCATCATGAAAAAATATATTCTAACTTTTTGAATCCCGCTTCAATCCATAAATAGATCATTACATCTTGTATACCTTAGCAGTATCAATTGGTGTTTCAAAAACTTTGATTTGTTGATTCAAAATATCTTTTAATACTCTTACTTTAAAAAATAAAAAATCACTATTATAATGTTTTTATTTATAATATTTATTTTCTTTCAAACTATAAAGTCTTATAAGAAGTTATTTAAGTATAAAGTTTTCAGTTTTACTAGATGGATGAAACCTATTTTATAGGATGGACATTTATAAATACAATGATTTGAAAACATATAAAGTATATTAGAGATATACTTAAAAATTATAATGGATGGTGACATAAAATGACTAAATAATGGAAACTTACAAAGTCTATTTGATAGAAATGAAAAAATTACACCAAAAAAGATGTATAAAGTACATTAGATGAAGATATTCTAATACTACTAGACATAACCACATACAAGGAATTGTAATGGTGTAGTACTTGATGATTATAAGACAAAGTTATAATGTGTTGAACTCATTAAGATAATAATATGTTTTCTTTATTTCATTACAACTGACCTTGGGAAGGTCATAAATTTGACCGTTGAATTTTTTTATGTTAATGTATTTAAATATGACCAAAAACCTATGGAGAAGATGTATAATGACTACATGTGATCTAAATATTTCTTCTGATGTTTTTCAACATATTTTTGTGGAGTGTGATTCATATTATAATCATTACAGATATTATTATAAAATATGTTTGTAATACTTTCATTGTAAATGATCTAAGTTTTTTCTATTGTAATTACTATTTTTTAAATCACGTGATCGAGGGATCATAGGGACAGGGATACAAAGCTTTTATAATTTAGTTTATCAAGGGATTCTAAGGATAGGTATATAGAGTAATGTCTAATTAGGTGGATCGGAGGCTTCCATGGTTTGGAATATATACCTTTTGATAACTTGAAAATTGATGATACCTAAAGTCAGGTTTACAAAATTTATTATCACTTTGGGTGAAAGTGAAGACCTCACTTAGTTGAGGATCGATAAGTTTGGTTATATATTTTTAATAAATGTTTTTGGTACTTTTTTTATTCATATTTTTAGATGTTTTATATTTCTTCTCTAAATTTTTTATACAAATTTTATACTGTGTTTTATTTAATTATATCATACTCTGAAGTTATAAAGTATATAAGACCAATACATTTTATGATTTAATTTAATACAATAATGGCGTTGGGAATTGTGATTTTTTTTATAAATTACAGTTCACCCCTCTTTTAGTATTTTTAATAATTTTATGATCCTACATTTGGTATCAGAGTCAGTCTCTATATATATTTTCAACACTAACCATGTTGGGAGAGAAAAGTATTTATGTGATGACATGTTTTTTAGTTGGTGATTTAGAGAATTTGAATCCTATTAGACCACCAATATTTGATGGTGCTGAATATGAATATTGGAGAGACCAAATGAAGACCTTTTTCATAAACACTATGGTTAATAATTTTGTTATGATGTCTCGTGACCATAAAATTATAGATAAGGAAGTGAAAGATTTTACTTGAGTGGAGAAGACAAAATATCACCAAAATGATAGAGTTTATAATAATTTGTTACTTTAAATGACTAGAGTAACACCATGATATTTGATGATATATATCTATTTAAATAAATTTATTTTCTTTTATATCTTGTGATACACGCAACCCCAAGTCAAAATAAATCGCAATATAATAAACAATTTTAACCTAACCATTAAATTAAAAAAATTGATTAGGAATATTTTTTTTAAAACAATGTATACATGTTTTAGATAAAGAAAATATATTTTTAAATATGTACTCAATTTTTAGTAAAGTTTTTATATGCTTCAAAAATACATTTTTCCTTAAAAATGCTTTTTATTTTTTTTGTGAGAAAATTATATAATTATTTTTTTATACTTTTATAAAATGTATTTGAAAAAAGAAAATTAATTTTTGAAATTATAATTTCAAAATTATCTCATAGTTAAATTTTTATAATTTTCTGAAAAGTTTTATTTATTCAATGAATAGTGGAAAATACTGATTTTTATTAAAAATTTCCTTTTCATTTCAATCATTTAGAGAGATAAATTTTATTTTAAAATAATTTTAAAAGTAAATTATTTCATTTAAAAAATTAATAATACAATTAATTTCATTGTAATTAATTTAATGATAAATTTTTTATAAATACCTGCTTTTATTTTTGGTAATTATGAATAGTAAACTTGGTAAATATTTGTCTCACCGGTAAGGGAAAATAGAAAAAATAGGGTTAAAACTTTGGGATAAGACTTTAAAATTTCTCTAACAATTAACTTTATCCTATTGGATGAGTTTATTTCAGCCATTTTCACCCAATTCGTAAAATATATGGTCACTTAGTTCCATTTTTTCTTTGATTTTGACCTTTAAATTATTTTAAGAAAATATTTAATTCGAAATGTAACTCACTTGACTTGAATATATTTAAAATTTTAAATAAGAATAAAAAAAGAATAAGTTTAATTATAGATATTTATTTTAACTACAAATAAATTTTTTATCATGTTAATTTATTGTTAGTTTTTAGTGATTGAATAATTATCTTACATGCTTACACAACACCAACAAAATATTTAATCAATTATTATAAAAATAAAATAAAATATTTTTAAAATATTAAAATTTATACAATTTGGATGTATTGTTATGTCCCAATAACTTTCTTGATAAATATAAAATATTATGTATATTTGAAAGGTATATATTCTAATTCCATAACTATCTTGATGACTTTAAAGTCAAAGTAAATAAATTGTTCAAAAAACAACATTAATGAAATTTTATAATAAAAAATATTCATTAAATGATTTAAAATTCCTAAAAACCCTTTTTTTCGGCCAAGTGTATTGTATATTGTTTAAAATATCAACCATTTTATATTTATTGGTCACTTTTCCTTTTATGGTAACATTCTTGAACCTTTAATAATAAAAAACGTTGATATTGTGGTAATTGTCAAAAGGTTCAATAGGGGGTTAAAACAAAGAGATAAGTGTGAAAAAATCCCCTTAAATTGTCCAAATTTTATTATATGATATTATTTCAACTTATCCTTATACTTTACTTTAAATAATTCAATTTGGATTCACTTTATTATAAAAATTAATTTATAATAATTTAATATTTTAGGTAATTCCATGAGTTCCCATCCTCTCACTTATAAAAGGGAACTTATTCTCCTATATTACACACAAATTTTGAGTCTTATATATTAGTAAATATATTAAATAATACCTTTCTATATTAATTCAACATATCATAGAGCTTCAGGTCTTTTCAAAAGGCTATCTTTTCAGGACTTAAGGTGTAAGCCAGGATAGGTTTCTCAACGAAGAGGTATAACTCTTAACCTTGTGTAATTATTCTTATACCTCATATAAATACATGGTATATATTTTAAAATAATTGATTTTTTATATTAAATATACTTAATTTTTATTAATATGATGGTATAACCATTATCCACATTCTTTTTATCCTACAGAAAGTGGAAACATCTCGCATGCATACACACAACTTACCTTCTCCACATAGAGGTGTAATATGTTTTTCATCACCAATTTACTTGGATGGTAATAATTATGCATTTAATAAATATTTTATTTATAATATTTTTATAAAGTCATAAAGGTGAATTATTATTTACCTTTATTTCATTCTACCATTGTAAAATGGAAACAATGTTCATGCATACGTAAGACCCACTGTCTCCATTAACGATGTAATTCATTTTTCTATCACTAAATTTTATGGATGAATCTAAATATATATATAATGAATATATATTATATTAATATTATTATTAAAATTATGTATATTATTTAACCATTATAAAATTACATTTCTCATAACTATGAAAATCAAAATTCTCAAGAAAAATAAAACAATTAACACAAAAAACGACGATTTTAATAAGTAATTATTAGTAAATGGGTTTTGAAATGTTATAAGAGGATCATATATGATATTATAAGTATATAAATGATTATAAAATAAAATCATAATAAATTAAAATTAATTATATTGAAGTTTATAGCTTCTTCTTAAAAAGTCAAACTTGAGGTAAGGGATTTATGTTCCAATCCCATTGATTATTGGGATTGTTTATAATTAAGTTTTTAATAATGAAAATTTATAACATATATATAAATAATACCATGAATTTTATTTTACTATATTTATTTATGGATTTCAGATGTTTTGATTTCATTTTATTCTTTTTATGTACTCAAGTGACCGAAAGAACATTTTTAAGGAAAATTGAATTTATTTCTCTCTTTGGTTGAAGAAAATTTTTATACCACATCCATATTTTATGAATAAGTTTAAAGAATGTTTTAATATTATCCTATGATTTTTACCCATGATTTTAATTTTACAAAATGTTTTAAAAATAATCTATTTTTCATTTTCTAAATGAGGTAATTTTGATTTTTTACTAAAAATGTGAAAGGAATATTTGTTTTAACATACATGGAATGAATTAAATTTCCCAACATCATGAACGATAAATGATTTGAATCTTAAATTAAAAGTTTACAAGGTTCTTTTCAAATAAAATGTTTTCCTTAACATTTGGAATATTTTTAAAATTTAGAGAAGTGATTTAAAAATAGAAAGGGTTTTTCCACAATAAATATTTTAGATATATTTTAGAGGAGTTTTCATCTATGATGACATCATTTGATGTTAGTTATGATTCACTAGGGATATGATCCAATTATACCATCCAATTTTATTCCTTAGATGGATTATGATGATGTTGATTTAATTATGATTCTGAGAAAACCATTTATTCCCCTCAGGTTAATTAAGTTATGAAACCAATTTTTTCCCTGGGATATGCTATGATGAAATGATAAAATATTTATGAAACCCATTTCCTTTTTATGGGTTATGAAATGATGAATGTTTTATGATATTTTGGAAAACATATGTATGGTTTTCATTATGTGATGTGTGATATTGGAATTATATAGGCCTCCAATACATTGGGTAAAGATAAATATCCCATGAGACAATAATGACTGGAATGGGGACTAAAACTAGTTCAGTAACAGACTCTATCCAATATGATAGTATTTGGACTGAACTTTGTATTAGGACACAATGGTTTTGTGTGTAAACCCAACCCACTATATTATTCTTGGAAGTGATCCTTTAATACTAAGGAAATGATTTATTATTCTTACATGTATTCCAAAAACTTATGTCTTATACCAATGTTATACTATCTTGGAACATTTTATTTGATTCCTTTAGGATTCATGTCTTATGAACTACCAAGATTTATGCCATAACTCAAGATTATGATCTATGATATGCAGAGTATGATTTTCAAATATTAATTATTCTTATAACATCACACTCATATTATTGTTAAGTTATCATTAATATCTCTCCTGTTTACCCTTACTGATAATATAAGGTCACCCTTTATTATATTTCCTTTCCATAGTTTATGATGAAAGGTTTTAAGTAGGGTATTTATAAGAATAGTACTATATGGGAAGATATTTATGAGAGATGTTAAAGATATTTCATGAAATAATAATATTGTGTATCCAGTATCCAAAGACACGAAAACTTTATGGTCCTTAGTAATCTATTTGTAAAAATTATTGAATATTTATCTATTAAGATGTAATATCTATGTATAAAAATTTCGGGTCATTATAGTTGGTATAATAGGGAAGGTTTAGTCAATATTTGGATATCATGATTAGAGAAATTTTTAAAAACCCTAGGTATAATTCTAGTAGTAGGATAACATCCTAAAGTTTTAGTAAAGAAGAAATTATGTGGTTTTCTTTTCAATAAATCCCAGTCTAGATACTATAAATAGATTTGGTTTGGGAAAAGATGCGTCTAGGGGTAATAACATTGAAAAGAGTTGGTCAAGTATATCGCAACCATTATTTTAGTGCATAATGAGTGTACCCCTACTACACACCTGGTTTTACACTCTGAGGGGGATATTATTGGGTTACCTCAATTTTTTTTACAAAGCATTATGAAGGATTTGAATAGATAATGATCATGGATGACCTAGGTTAAACCTAAGGTGTTATAGATTGAAAATAAGGTTTCATAATTTAGACATCGAATGAATTATTTTTCATGATTATATGATTTATCACTCTAATTTATGATGTTTCATGGTTACATAAACCATTTTGGTTTTAATAAGGGGCTGAATATAGAATGATAAATTTGAGATGGTAAAAAAATATACTCAAATATTGATGAACCATATTTGAGATTAGTTATATGATTCCTATACACTAGGAAAAGTATCAAGGAATGGTAGTTCATATCCTCAATGATTAGATGCAGAATCAAAAGTTAAAACCACTAATGGTATGGTTATCACATCTCATGTCTATGATTCTTCTCTGATTAAATCTTGTGTGAATTTTTTCTTACAAAATCTCATAATTCTACCTTTATTTGAATTTGATGTAATCTTAGGCATGGATTTAATTTCATTACATAAATCGTACATCAATTCCCATGTAAGTGAAGTAATGTTTTATATCCCAAATCATCCTATAATCATCTATTAATGAAAATATTAACTTTCGATGGAAATTGAATTCATTATTTGTGTTATTATTCCTATTAAAAAGTATTGTTTATATCATATAGTTGGGGAGAAACTCAATATTTAATATATACATATTTTACATGAGCTTGTGGATATATTTCTATAATAAGTTATTAGTCTCACACAAAATCATGAAGCTAGGTTTTTAATATAACTCATAATTGGTGATACACCTATTTCAAAGACTCTTTATAAAATGTCCTCGATTGAGTTGTTGAAATTAAGGAGAAAATTTTGGAGAAAATTTAAAAGGGATTAATTCAGCCAAGTATATCACCATGAGCTACAATTATTCTTTTTTATTATGAGGAAGGATGGATCTATGTGACTCTGCATTAATTATCAGAAACTGAACATGGTCACAATCAATAATAAGCATCATATTCCACATTTTAATGATTTATTTGATAAATTAAAATAAGATCAATATTTTTAAAATATTTATATTTAATTTGGATACTATCAGTTGAGGTTTAAAAGTGAATACATACCCAAGATGGACTTCCATATGAGGTATGAACATTATGAATTTATAGTGATTCCATTTTGTCTTAATAATTCCCTCACTATCTTCATGAATTTAATGAATAGATTATTTTAAGATTAACTTGATCAGTTTGTGGTAGTATTTATAGATGAAATTATTATATATTCATAAAGTAAGGAATAACATGAAAGTTATTTGAGAATTATGTTTAAGAACTTAAGGAAGGAGAATATGTATAATTGTTTTTACCAAGTGTGATTTTTGGCTCTAGGGAGTTTTATTTTTCGAGTCTTATAATATCAAGAATGGGTATATCGGTGGATCCCTCAAAGATTAATGTTATTGAATGATTTCCTAGACCAACCACTATGATTGTGATCCTTAATTTTCTTATCTTTTATGGATATTATAGACACTTTTTGGTGAATTTATCATGGTTGTCTCATCCACTCACCTAGTTAACTCATAAGGGAGTCAAGTTCCTTTGGAAAGATGAACATGAGGAAAATTTCAATGTACTTAAGATAAGGCTAGTCAATGAAATTATTCTTACACTAACCTATAATAGAGAATAGTTTTTTATCTATAATGATACAAAAAATAAAGGATCAGGATTCATGCTCTTGTATAATGATATGGTGATAACTTATGCCTCACGCAAATTGATGATTTATAAGAAAAATTACCCAGCTTCTGATTTGGAGTTAGATGTGGTAATTTTTTCATTAAGGATATTGAGGAATTATATTTATTGATAAATGTGTGATATATACTGATCATAAAATTTTAAAGTATACATTCAATCAAAAAGAGATCAATATTCTCCATATAAGATGTTTTGAATTGAATAAAGATTATGACTGCTCAATACTTTACCACCCTGGAAAAGTGATCAAGGCGGTAGATGATTTGAGTCAAAAGGATTATGCTAGCTTATCTATGATGAGAATAAAAAATGATGCAATATTTCTATATTTGAAAAGGATGAATTTGGAAATATTGAAGGAAGAAGGGAAATGTTATCTTTCTCAAATGAATGTTAATACATTGATCTAAGATAATATTAACGAGGCACAAAAGGGATATGTTGATTTATAAAATGAGGTAAGAAATGTTCTCGAGTTCAACCTTGACTGTGATTGAATGATAAGGTTCAGGAAATATGTATGTGTTATATCTATACTAGATTTGAAGAAGGAGATATTGGATAAAGCTCATAATTCATCATTCTCTATTCATCCTAGAAGTACAAAGATGTATAGAGATATGAAAGAGTAGATTTGGTGGGACAACATGAAGGGAGATATTAGGGATTATGTATCTTGATACTTGGTATGTTGGAAAATTAAGGCTAAGAAACATAAGTATAATGGGATGTTACAACCATTACCTATACTAGAATGTAAATTAGAAAATATCACTATATATTTTTTCATTGGACTCCCTAAAACATCTAAAGTCCAAAATGCTATTTGGATTTTAGTTGATCACATTATGAATTCATCATAATTAATTTCTATTAGGTAATATCTCTCATCAGGTAACATTTCTAGAATATACTTTAAGGAAGTGGTAAGGTTTTATAGAGTACCACATTCTATTGTATCTGATTGTGATATCGGGTTTACCTTGAAGTTATGGTGAAGTCTTAAACAATAATTGAATTCATATTTTTGTTTTAGCACTACTAATCATCCTCAGAAATATTTTAAGTCTAAGAGGAATATCAACCCCTTAAGGATATACTGAGGTATTTTCCTATTTATTTTAAAGGTGGTTGGTATCAAAACTTTCCTCTTGCCGAATTTTATTATAATAATAATTTTTACTCGAGCATTCAAATGACTCTTTATGAATTCATCTTTGGAAATATGCATAAAACACTAGAATTATAAAATGAGGTTGGAGAAACAAATCTATTGTACCTGATCTAGATGAGGAAATGAAAGGGAAATTCAAAGCCATTCAGTAGTACATCAAGATAGATTCGAGTCAATATAAAATTTATAATAAAAATCATCAGTAAAATATGGAATTAAAAGTTTATAAGAAGGTAAAATATGAATTTCTCCTTGGAAAAAGGTAATGAGATTCAAAAAGAAGGGAAATATGAGCCCTAGGTATATTGGCCCCTTAGATATTATTAATCGATTAGGGACGATAGCTTATCAATAAGTGCTTCCACCAAACTTCTCTCAAGTTCATGATGTGTTACACATATCTCTCTTATATAAGTACACACCCAATCCTTCATATGTACGAAATTCATAGGATATACCTCTAGAGAATGCTCTTTCTTATGAAGAAAAATTAGTAAAAAACTTGAATCATAGAGATAATGTACTACATAATAAGACTACTCACTATGTTGACTTTCTCTGGAGGAATTAGTAATTCAAATAAGGTATATGGGTACTTGAGGATGTGATAAAATATGTATTTCCTCATTTTTTATATCATAGTGATTGAATTTTGAGAGTGAAATTAATTTTAATGGGGTACAATGTAACACGTTAATATTTTATGATATATTTATCTTTAAATAAATTTAATTTTTTTCTATACTTTATGATACATGCAACCTAGATTCTAAATGCATTGTAATATAGTATACCATTTTAACCCAGATGTTAAATTGGCGAAGTGAATAGTAATAATCAAAATTTTAAAATTATGTATAATTTTTTTATATAATGTAAATATATTGATAAATATGCACTCAATTTTTAGTAAACTATTTATATGCTTCAAAAATACGTTTTCCTCAAAAATGATTTTTTTTCTTTTTATGAGAAAATAATATAATTAATTTTTTACACTTTTAAGATATTTATTTTAGAAAAATAAATTCATTTTAAAAATAATCATGTTAAAATTATCTTTTAGAAAAATTTATAGAAATTTCTGAAAATATTTATTTTTTGAATGAATAGTAAAATATACTGTTTTTTATTGAAAATTTCCTTTTTTTGTTTCAAGAGTTTACAAAGTTCCATTTTATTTTAAAATTATTTTAGTGGTATAGTTCATTTTAATTTTAAATAATCTAATAAATGTAATTGGGATTAATTTTATGTTGTATTTTGGTATATAAACTTCTTATACTTCAAGAAAAGTTTTTTAGGAAAACTACTTTTCATCACGTTTTATGATTTTTATTTTAAAATAAATTCTTTAAATTTTTTTAATTGAATTATAGAAAATAGATTAAATATTTAGTATTATGAGGATAAAATATAGTAAATATGCCCCTTTTATTTTTGGTCATTATGAATAGTAAACTTGGTAAATATTTATCTATTTAGTAAGGGTTAAGGGGTAAAATAATGTTAAAAATTTGGGATAAGGCTTTAAAATTTTATAAAACTTTTATTTTTCCTATTTCATGAGTGTATTTAGTCTATTTACATATAATTATCTAATATATGGAAACTTTTTTCCATTTTTATTTTATTTTTACATTTATATTATTTTAAGAAAAGAAAAAATACAAAATGTCACTCTCTTGACTTTAAAATATTTAAATTTTTTAAATATGGATAAAAAGAAGATAAGTTAGGTCATAAAATATTATTTGAAATATGAATAAATTTTTCTATCGTGGTAGTTTATTTTTAATTTTTAGTGATTTAATAATTACCTTAAATGATTACGGAACACTAACACAATATTTATTCAATTAATATAAAAATAAATTAAAAAAATAAAAACTATTAAAATTAATAAAATTTGAATGTATCATTGTATACCATGATTTTTAAGATAAATATAAAATATTAGGGATATTTTAAAGGTCTATATTCTAGTTCCATAACTATCTTGATGGCTTTAAAGTAAAAATAAATGAATAGTTCCAAAAATGACATTAATGATATTTTATAATAATTTTTTTTATTAAATTATTTAAAATTCATAAAAACCCTATGTCATAAAAATTTAATGGGATATGGTTTAAAATATCAACCAAGGTACATTTAAGGTCCACTTTTTCTTTTAACTTAACATTTTTAACCCTTAAAAAGAAGAAATCTTGGATATTGTGGTGATTGTCAAAAGGGTTAATGACAGGATAAAATAACGAGATAAGGGTTAAAAAATAACCTAACATTTTGAAAATTTTATTTTATAAGATTATTTTTAATTATAATCATTTAATCATTGAAATATTTTATTTTTTTGTCACTTTATTATAAAAATTAATTTATATTAATTTAATACTTTAAGTAATTCCAAGAGTACCCCTCCCCTCACTTATAAGAGGGAACCTATTATCCTCTATTCATTATACCTTTTGAGCCATATATATTATAAAAAATCTAACATAATACCTTAATTTCATCTTTCACCATATCCTTGAGCTTTTGAATTTTTTAAAATACCATCCATTCAAGGATTAAAGTGTAATCCAAAAGTGGTTTCTCAATGAGGATGTATAATTTTTAATCAAGATTTTTTAATTTTATTTTTTATTTTACCCCTTATAAATCCATGGTATCCCTTATAAAATAATTAATTTATTATATTAAATATAATTAATTTTTATTATAATTATGTAAAAACATTATCCACCTTTAGTATATCCCATGGAAAGAAAAAAACCAGTTCATATGTATGTACAACTTACTATCTCCACATAGTGGTATAATTTATTTTTAGCCCCACTTTAGTTGGATGGTTATAATGATGGTTTTAATAAATATTTTATTTATAATAATATTATTAATCTTGAAATGTTAATTTTTATTTACCTTTGTTTTGTTCCATCCTTCAAAAATGGGAACAATGTTTACGCGTATGTACAACCTACAACCTCCATGAATAATGTAATCCATTTTTCTATATATATCTTTTATGGATGAATCTAAAAATACATATGATGAATATATATGATATTTATATCCTGATTAAAATTTTTTAGATGATTTAACCCTGATCAAGGTATAAGGAACGAAATTACCAAACTGAAATTCACATAAAAAATGAAATAGTTAACACCTAGGAACAATGATTTTAATAAGAAATTATTAATACATGTGTGTTGATATGTTATAAGAGGACCATATATGATATTATAAGTATGGTAATAATTATTTTATAGAATTAAAATAAATTCAAATTTATTATACATGAGGTTAGAGGGCCTTCTAATAAAGTCAAACTTGAGGAAATAGATTTATGTTACATTCTCATAGATTATCATGATTTTTTATGATTAAGTTTTTGATGATGAAATTTTATAACCTATCCCTCAATAACCCCATGAATTTGTGACACTGAAATAATATTTTTAAGTAAAATAAACTATATTTATCCCTTCAGTCAAAAATTATTTTTCTTTCTTATACATGTTTTATAAAATTTTTCAAGAATATATTAATATTCTCCTATGATTTTTTTACCCATGATTTAATTTTTTCAAAATGGTTTAAAATGAATATTCTTTTCATTTTCCAAATGTGTAACTTTTTACTTTTTACCAAAAATGTGAAAGGAGTCTTTGTTTTAATGCACATGACATGAATAAAATTTCTCACTACAATGACCATTCAATTATTTGAATATTACTTTACAAGTTTTCAAGGTTATTTTAAAATAATTTTTTTCCTTGATATTTGAGAAATTATTAAGTTTTAAGAAATTGATTTCAAAATGAAAAGGTAATTCTCCTCAAGAAATACTCTAGATATCTTTTTAAGTTATTTTCATCTAAGATGAAATCCTTTTATGTTTCGTATGTTTCACTAAGGATATGATCTAATGGTACTATACACTTTCATTATTTGGATTTCTTATGATTATGATGATTTAAATATGATTCTATGAAACCTGTTTCTTTCCCTTAAGTCAATTAAGTTATGAAACCAATTTAGTTTTCACAACTTATACCATGATAAAATGATAGAATGTTTAGGAACCATTTTCCTTTTCATAGGTTATGATATGATAAATATTTAATAATCAATTGGAACACATCCATATGATTTTCATTATGTGATGGGTGATATTGAAATTTTATATCCCTCCAATGTATTGGGTAAATATTGATATCTCATGAGATAATAAGGACTAGAATTAGGAGTTAAACCGGTTTAGTAAGGGGTTATGTTTGCTATGATAGTCTTGGGAGTAAACCTTGACTAAGGATAAAATGGTTTGGGAAGTGAACCCAATCCACCATTATTGTCTTGGAAGTTATCCTTTACTACTAAGGAAATTATTTTCAATGATTATTTGTATGCCAAAAAATTATGTCTTATTCCATTTTTATGCTCTCAGGGTTCATGTTCTTTTATTCCTTTATGATTTACATCTTATAAAACTCCAAGATTTTTTTCATGACTCAAGATCATGATCTATGATACGAAGCGTATTGTTTTTAAATGATAATATCATGTTTCTATAACCTTATGCTCACATTTTGAATAAGTGTTCAATGATATCTCCCTTGTTTACCCTTACTGAGCCTTTGACCTCACCCTTTCAAAGGTTTCCTTTCCCCATGTTACGAAGAAAGGATTTTAGTAGGGTATGTCTAAGAATATTCCTATATGGGAAGATCTTTATGGGTGATATTTAATATAATTCATGAAATAATTATATTATCTATCTAGTATTTAAAGACACTAAAACTTTATGATCCTCAAGCATGTATTTTTTTATTCATCTATTAAGATGAAATATATATGTATAAAAAGTTTGAGTTTATATAACTAGAGATATCTATAGTCATATATATTCTTTTTAATTAACCAATAACATTTGAAGGAAACTATAAGAAATATATTTGGAATTTCTAATGTTTCAGAAACTAGAAGATCCACGCTTCATTTGGACTATCATGCTTTTAAATTATTACCAGGTGAATCAGTTGTGCAGATTCCCTATAGATTCATGACTACTATAAATTATTTTCAGTCACTTGGAGTGAAAGAGTTGACAGATGAAAAACTTTTTGAGAATATAATTAATATCATTCCCAAATAATGGTAATAAAAAGGATAGAAATATTTGATAAAAAAATCTAATAAATCTTAGTTTGGATGATTTGACTGGAACTATTATGAAATAAGAGAGTAGATTTAAAAGAGATGATTAAAAAAGAGAAGATAATAATTTCCTAAATTTTACTTCTACATATAGAGCTGTTACAACTAATAAGTCTAAGAAAAGTGAGAATGTTTCTAAATCCTAAAAGTTTACGAATAATGTTAATGTTGAATTACATGGTAGTTCTTAAGTGGAAAGTGAAAATGAGATTACTCAGTTGTTGTATACAATGAATAAGATAACAAATAAGAAATATTATTATTATAAATAAAAAAAGAATTATAAGGACAAAGTGAAAATAAATATACTTATAGGATGATATATTATGAATTCAAAAACCTAGGGAATATTAGACCTGATTTTCCATGTTTGAAGAGAAAAAAGAAATTTAAATAAATTTATAAAATTAAAGAGAATAAAAGATTGAATGTTTTTGATACGTAGAGTGGAAGTGGTAGAGATACTTCCTCTGAAATTTCTTTAGATGGAATAAGGGATAAATAGAAGGATGTTGGGGTTTATTCTAATGATCCAATGATAAATCAATGTTATATGATGAAGGTATCAGTTGAATTTATTATAATATTAACTTAAAATGTAAATTACTCTGATACATATGATATTGTATATAGTTCAAATTATTCATAAAAAGAAAAAAATTTCACACCTAAAGATGAGGATAATTTACCAACTTTAAAATAAATGACTAGATATGTAACTTTTCAAGAGAAAAATAATTCTAAGGTTATAAAACAATATTACTATTCCAAATTAGATCTTTCTAAATCCAAAAATGGAATTTTAAAACTTAATTATGACGTTTCTAAACTTTCTTCAGAGTCAGATAAGAAATATTATTTTAGATGTAAATGTGATTTTTTAATTGATTTCTATATGAGGAAGTTTATATAGAATAACCACTTGGTTTTGAAAATAAAAAATCAATTTTTTTTAAACTTACTAAGAAGCTTTATGGACTTAAAAAAAATCAAGAGTATGGAATGATAGACTTATCAAATTTTTTACTTCCAAATAGTTTTTTTAATGTTTATTCTACTCCAACTATTTTTATAAAGATAGTTTTTAATGAAAAATATTATTTTTACAATTTATGTTGATGAAATTATATTTGTATAAACTCAAAAATATCTTTCTCATTCATTTTTATAAAATATTAAATCTAATATTGATATGAGCATGATGGGTGAACGAATGTTTTTTCCTTGGTTTTAAAATTTCCTAAAAAACCAAAAAGAAATTTTTTTATCTCAATAAAATGATAATAAATATTTACTTAATAGGTTTGGTTTTTATAATTCTAATATTATTAGTACTTCTATTAGAACTTCAAAAACTCTCGATCTTGATAAATCTTGGAAACCATTTGATCAACACTTTTAAAATAAATGATAAGATGTTTACTGGTTATCATAGCTAGTCAACATAATTTATTATTTTTTGTATGATTATGTGTGAGATTTCAAGAAAATAAAAAATAATATAATCTTAAATATGTTAAAAAAATCATTATCTAAAAGGAACTTCTTATATTGGTATATTTTATTCTTCTGGAAATTATTTTAAATAAAAATGTTTTCAAATTCTGACTTTGGTGGACGTAAAATAGTTAGTAAAAGTATATATGGAATATAAAATTTATTTAGAGAAGATTTAATGTCTTATTCATGTTAGAAACATCACTCAATATCACTTTCCACTACTGAAGAAGAATATGTAGCAGTTGGAAGTTATTGTATTCAATGGTTTTGGATGCAACACACACTAAGTGATCTTTATATGAGTTTTAATAGAACTCCCATTTTTTGTGATAACAAAAGTTTCATTTCTTTTTCTAATTACCCATCACATCACTCATGAACAAATAACATAAATATAAGACATAATTTCCTTTATGATCACACACAAAAGTAGTTATTATTCTAAAATTTATTGGAATGCAAGATCAACTTACAAATATTTTTTAAAAATATTTTCATTATGATATATTTTTAATATATTAAACAAAATCTTGTAATGATCAATATAAAGTAACCGTTAATCTAATTCTTATTTACCTATATCCATATAGTGAAAAAATTATCAAGAAAGGGGGATGAAATTTTTTCTTTGTTTACTTTATTTTATTTTTATTGAGTTATACTCTTTATAACTAAAATACCCAGACATAGATTTTAAGGAACTTATTTATTTCATTGGAATGAAGTTTTTTCAAACATTCATCAAAAAAAGGTTTATCCAAAGCTTCATTAGAATGACCATATTTTTTCTAAATTTTTAGGCATTTAAGTTTTAAATTCACCAAGAAAACTTTAATAATAAAGTAAGTTCATAAAATTTCTAGAAGGTACTCTTTCTATTCTCCTAATAACCTTTATATAGATAATTTTATGAATGATTTGTTATAAAATTTTAAGTTATATTGGAATGATGTTTGTCCAATGACCTCAAAATTTCAAAAAAACCTTATTATGATAATCAATAGTTCAAAATATATAATTTCTTAAATAGTTTTGACATTACTATCTTTTGAGATCAAATAATAGCTACTGGATTGTCTATAATTTTAACTATCACTCTTCTTGATTATATATAGTTAAAATAAATTAGGTTTATTTCCACACTAGCTGTTTGAGTGGATATTTCTCACCCCTATAATTCTTCTTTATTCAATAGCTCTGAGAAATTTGTATGAAACCTTTTTAGTACATTCGATAAGTTTCATGGATCTGATTGAATATTTCACAATTGACCCATTTAACTCTCTTGTATTATCTTTATTTCTTCCCACCATACATAAAATAATGACATTTATAATAACCTTCTTATATATACACAACTCTCTTTTGTTCTCGATGAAACCAAATTTTCTTATGGACTCATAAAAACAAACGTTATATGATTGTAGTCTTCAATCCATAAATGGATATCTATAGGTTTAATAATTTATTGGAACTCTTTAACATAATAAAAACTTCATGTTGAGTCATATAGACATATTTAACAAACTTACCATTTGGAATAGAAGTTCTAAAATTCATTTTTCAAATATCATAATCATGAAAGGTTGTTATTTGAAGTAATATTTTGATGTATTTTAACATTGTGAAATGTGATAAGGTTTCATTATAGTCAATTCATTGATGTTTCCTGAAACCCTTCGCAACCATATGTTATTTATAAGTATTTACCTTACTATATATATCTTAATTTTTCTTGAATACCCATTTATATCTAACAGGATTTATATCAGGTGAAGGGTTTAAAAATATCCAAATTTGTTTTTGTTACATGAAATCCATTTCAGAATACATGGCTTCTTTCCATTTAAAAAAATCATTTCCACTTACTTCCTCATTATAGGTAAAAGTTTCATCATTCTATAATAGTAATGTGTCACTTGAATCTATGATAATAAAACTATATCTCTCTATTTATCTAACCTCTCAAGTATACCTATGCAATACTTTTGTCTCAATAACATATTCATCTCCCTTTATTTCGTATAGTGATTACCCCATACCAACTCTTATGCATATTGATAATCAACTTCATTAAAGCTGATCTTTCTTCCACTATTTTCAACGGAAATGTGTTCCCTTTCTAGAAATATGTCATGTATTTCCACAAATTTTATTTTTGAATGGTTATATAAATATTATCATTTTTTTCTTTAGGACATCTTATAAATATGTACTTCATGATTCATGATTCCCGTTTTTCATTTGGTATTTTCTTGATAAATGTATCACATCCCCATACATGTATATGAGTTAGAGTGAGTTTCTTTCCATACCATAACTCATATGGAATAACATTTTTTGAATTAGTTGGTACTCAATTCAGTCTATAAGATACTATTTTTAGTGAATATATCTAAAAGAATAATGATATAGTTTCATGACACATCATCAATATTACCATGTCAAGAAATATACAATTCCTCACTCCTCTAACACTAATTCACTATGGTGTATAAGGAGGAGTGAGTTAGAAGATTATCACACACTTTTTTAAGTGATAGATGAATGATTGGTTTAGATATTCTCTATCATGGTTATAGTAGTGATTCTTAATCTTTGTACCAAGTAGATTCTATACTTAATTAAATAAGAAAATCCACCCATTCCCACTACAATATAACATGCATCTATTAGTGGTTATTTTTTCATTTGGCGGTGGTTTAAACCACCCCCAAATGTTTCCATGATGGGTTTTTTTAAAACTGCTACTAATTTTAGTGTCAGAATCCAAATTTCATTGGTTTCTAAAGTTTAGAGGTGGTTTTAATGAAGGGTTGCGAAATGTTTTTTAGTAGTGGTTATTTCATTTTTAGTGGAAGTTCTTTATCTAAAAAATTACCTAGGAGTTAATGACGGTTAAAAACACCATGAAATTTAATAATATATTGTAGTATTTTAAAACACTACTAAATTTTTTTGACCAAAAATAGTAGTGGTTTAAACCACTATTAATTTTTTTCCCATATATAGCAGCAGTTTAAATTGCCACTATACAATGGTGTTAAAAAATTGCATATGTAGAAACCGCAACCCCATAAATGCAAAAACAAAATCAATATCAAATTATAATGATTTACATAATGATCAAATTAGAGTATGGTGCATCCATACATTATAATTTCATCAATATAAAAATAAATAATTTTAGATATAAGTAGAAATGAAACAACGAATACTATAATCTATACATATCTAACTTGAAATATGTAAATATTAAAAGATATGAATGAAGGGTAGATAAATAAGATAATCCAATGAAAAAGTTAAATTTATTTCAAAATTTTAGTCTTTAATTTAAATAAAAAAATATTTGAAAAAAACGAGGAGAAAACTAAACCATAAAAAAGAAAAAAACACCAAAAAGTAAACAAAGCCATAAACCAAGGAAAACATGACATAAATAAATAAATAATGTTAAAAGATGCAAGTAAAATAATTAATTTCATATGATAATGAATAAATTTTATTGATAAAGAAAAGAAGATGATCATATAATATATTTAATATAATGAAATTATGGGAAATTAATACAAAATAAAAATAAAGTAACCAAAGAAGTAATCAACACTCAATAATAAATAAGACATGTAAAATTTTATATGTTATGGTAAATACCATAGGTTATAGTGGGAAAATACTATAAATACTCATCTGAAAGTATCTTATGACCTATAGATGAAGTTACTAAATGTTTTTATTTTTTTAGTGGTTGTTTCATGTCATCTTAACATGCAGTTGCTCTGTTCCACCACATGGTCATGCAATCACTATATTCCAATGCATTATTGATTAACCCTTTATGTGGTCATACTCACTGGGTGTGGTCTCACTTACTATAAGTCATGTGATCTATATATCCACCTTCATCATTATCTAAAAATGACTATCGGTCTTCTAAAACACTTTAAAAAACAATTAGGATCAATCTTGTGGTCTTCCAACTTAAATCACAAGAATTGGATATTGTTCCTTCACCCACCAAAAATTATAATGTATTCATTTTTAAGATGATCACATAATTCATTAGATATATTTTTCCCTAAAATATAGTAGAAACTCAATTAACCCATAGACTTATATGGAATCTTTATCAAGAATGAAATCCAATTCCATTTTATAAATCCATAATAATCCAACAAGAATCACCACCTCATCTCTACCCACCTAATACATATTGACTCACAGATAAAAAATTTAATATTTACTTGGGATCAATAGTTTCGTTGATGTAAATTGTATTTTAACAAGATTTTATTATATTTATTCAACATTGTGATATGTAATACATTTTATACTCCACCAAATATTCTTTTATAAACTTATTATATAATTACATGTTTCCATGTATAGTATTGGATACATGGTTCCTTTATATTTTATACTACATATTAATGTATTGTCAAACCTGATCATAGAGGTTATTGATTTTTATGGGTAACCTTGTTCTATATGATCCATGTAATTGTGAAAGAGACTTATATATTAGGACTTATAGAGACCAAATCTATTTATCTGGGTGTTTTAGACTTGATGATGATCATTTCATAAGGAAATACTTTCTGATTTTTTTTCAATGGACTATTTTGGTTATTCACATCTCATGTTATTATCCCACTTTCCAAAGGTGGGTGTCTTATAAATCACCTTGGGGGTGAATATGGAATTCTTTTTTATAAAAGGATTGAAGTGTCACCCATATCACTAGGGATCTTCTTTCATAGTCAAAAAAAATATCTTATGAATTTAAGAGAATTCATGAAATCATTCCTGGTGAAATTACAAGATACCATTTTTATGAATGAAATTTATTACTACTAATATTTTTTTGAATCCTATGTGTATAATAGGTTCATTAAAATTATTATTTGTTAATTATTCCATTGTTTAAAGTAGTAAAACTAGTCACTCTAAAATTTATTATCATAAAAGACATGAAATATATTGTGGAGTTGGAATTCATCCCATGAAATGGGACTCCTTCATAACACTATAAGGGAAAAATAAACCATAGAGTTCATTTATTTCTAAAGTGGCACACCATTATTTTTACAGTCACGTGATAAAGGCCATTATGGTACCTTTTATTGTAGTACAAATATAATTAATGATTTTCATTTTAAATTCATTTTTATGGGACCGATTATGATTATTTTAATGTCATATATAATAATCTATTATGTTTTACAATTAATTTCATAATACTAGGTCCTTTATGAATGAGTTTTTAGTATTAGTGTAGTGTGGGGCTTACACAAGATAAGACCTTTCTAGTTTGGGTATAAAATAGTTTAGAGGCCCATTTTTATTTATCCTCTATCTATTGGTAACTAGTTGGAGGTAAGGATGACTTGATGCATGGGTGATGAAAATTAGTGGAAGAAATGTTGCGGATTACACTATATTAGTAGATCATTGTACCACTGATCCATTAGATGGACCCAAGATGGCCAATAAAATTCTTGATAACTGTGAAGAATAATTTATAGTATCCAGGATGAGAATCTTGAGTAAGAATTGGTTTAATGGTCTTCATAATATTAGAGATCATTATTATCAAATAAGTATCTAATTAATTGTATTCCTAGGAACTTAATGGTTTTATAGGTGAACCATATATGTTACCATTATCAAAGTAATACTTGATCAAAAGGTGAAAATGAGTAATCATCGTGAACCTATCACTTTTTTTGGGTGGTAGTGGGTGAAGGTAATATGGAAGACATTAATATTCAAACCATTGACAATGCCACCCCAATAAGGAAGACATGTCAAATTTTATATATAATGGGAAATTCTATAGGTTATAGTGAGACAATCCTAGACATACTCATGAGAAAGTATCTTATTACATATTGATGAAATTTCTAACAAATTTCCTTTTGACTTTCTCAAACCTAGACTCACTAGGTAACAATCCCCATAGCATGTGCATTTCAATAATAATAGGATACTTGTATAAGTCTCATAATGAATTTCCTAACAACTATTTCTTAATCTCCCACCTAGATACCATGAGTTATAATGAAACTAGCTAATAAAAAGTGAGAAAACATATCATAATACCCATAAAACACATTAAATCATATTCCCCAACCCACCTCCAATCACACTTTGATAATAATTCCATTAAATCAAGAAAATATATTATTTAGAATCATTTATAAATCAATTATAAAATTTAAACATCACTTTGATTAAAATTTATTAAAAAAGATCTTCTTAGGAACATTATCAAACATATAGAATCTACACTAAAATATTTTATATGTGTAAAACATAGAAACCAATAGAAAATCAATTTATGTCTAGATTGTAAAACATAAGTACAATGTAAACCTATTAAATTCATCAATATTAGAATATATAAGTTGATATTTAATAAAAGGTGAGTTTTAGAATACTAAATAATCAATGGAATGTCAAATAAATAGAGTTGTATAAAAAACAAACCTCAAACCAGAACATGGTTTCTTGATCACCATGTCCTTATCTTAATAAGTAATGAGTTTAGTTACACATCAACATCACCAAATCCAAAGTGAACCCTCTTCACCACCCAATAGACTAAGATCAACACCATCTCTATCTTAGTCTCCAATCCCTTTTATCAACACCTTAATGACAATTTTCTTGAGAAATAAATAGTGTTGTATATTTATATTTAAAGTTAAAATCGAAAAAATATTTTATACTAAATGATTATGAAGTTGTGTGATTTACATGCTCAATCAAACCATCCATCTACACAATATCACCGAGACACATGTAGTCCTATTTTTACATAAATCAACTAATTCTTTTTGTATATAAACAACCTTCACATCATGCATCTTTATATTATTCCTTATTGTTTTATTATGCTTCACCTATTCCTAAATATGTATTTATATTACCATAAACTACCATTTAGAATATCAGGGTTGGGAGTAACTAAAACTAGGAGTATATGATACTGAAATCCCTAAGAACCTACTAAATAACTCATATAATACTATTATAGAACCCATCCTACTACGCATGCATCCAGGATACTCCTTCCCAAGGACATGACCAAATAGATCATCCTAGGAGACTGAGAAAGACTATGTGAGATTGGAATCCCATAGTTATTTTATTTTTAACTATAAATAAAATATCAATAATATTTAAATAAATGAATATTAACAAAGTTAAAACTAAAAACAATTTATTACAATGACAAATGATTTCATTCCCCAACTTCTTTGGAAGTATTATTCATGTAAATCCTATCGGATTTCGTATGGACATCCAACTAAAGTTCCATTCAGAAGACATGGTGCCTGAAATTAGTTGTCTGAATTAAAAAAATATAATTAAATAATTTAAAATATAAAATAGATAATTTTATACAAAAAATATTTAAATTAATGTAAATATTATCATATTTGGTCTGTTTCTTGAAAAACTCTTTGAATCGGTTGAGTGGGAGATGATTTGTTAAGCTCGACTTGATACATTTTTTTATTAAAACATCATGAAATAAATAACATGTAATTTAATATTAATTTGTAAAATCTCATCTCCTTATATGTAAAATGAGATTAATATAATATAATATATTTAAATACCATGTGATTATCATGGTTATGAATATCAACAAACACTTTCCAATGCTCTTTAGGTACTCTTTCTGATACATTCTCATACTTTTGTTGAGTGATAAATGATTTGTCATTGAATTCATTCATAATCTCCATTTAAAATATTTCTATTTATTACTCAAATTTTTCAATGACCACTTTCGTGTGATAAGATAATAAATGGTAAAGTGGAATAATATCTTTACAAATAGATTCACTTTTAGAATATTATAATTTAATTAAATAATGGAATTCAATTGATCTATAATGTATTAAAATAAACTTTATTTGGGGATAAAATACTTCATTCATCAAATATTGAGTAATATTATTCCAATAATAATATGACATTATAATGGTAACCATATCATCCATCAACTAGACTAGAATCTAGCCAAATAATCCCACAACATCATCGGTGGGGACCCCATAATAATAAAATGGGACAACTATCTTCAATTCATTAAGATTTCGGACATCTGAACTATTAATATTTTTCTCTATAGTAATAATGTTTCTATATTTTATGAAAAAATAGTTATTATTATAAAAATTTAAATTAATTTATTCACATTAAAATTTATACCTATTACCATCACCCTCCAATATCCTCATGATGAAACAAGATTAAACACCTATTCCCTTACTATGGAGTCACCACATGATGAACCTACTGAATTTGGAGGTAATCTGCCAGATTCATATGGGATAGATATGGGGGGTGTTATAGACTCTAGTTAGAGGGAGACATATGGTGTTCCAAACACTAATAGGGGCAGACAGAGGGTGCCCCAGATGCTGTAGGAAGTGAGCCTGATGGATTATCAGGTGTCTGTGTGGTTTAGGTAATTTCATATGGGGGTCAACTAGGATAAATGAAATGATTCTTATTTGGAATTCCTATCATTTAAACAAATAGAAATAACATCAAAACACATATTTAAAAAAATCCATGAAAAAAAAGAAATTTAGAAATGATAACATATGAATAGTATTGATAAAAAAAATATACAGAGGTATGATAATGAATGACTACACATAAAAAAATATGTCATTTAATTTCTAAAAATTAAACAAATCATGAATAGAACTAAATTTAAATACGAAAATATTTATATGTTACATTATTTTTTACATTATATACAATTTTATAAGACATTTTTAGTGACCTAAAGTAAACTCTTAGCATGAAACACATCCATCCCAAGCCCAAAATCTATTTTAAATCAATTATATTATATAAAAGGCTTATAAAATTATTCTAAAATTGTAATAAATAATTTAAAATCATCTAAGAAATATAAACCATGCATTATAAGGAAATCCTAAAGAAATTCCTACCTTATGTCATGAGGAACCCAAGAAATATATTACCTTTGATGTAAAATGAATAATCAAGAAAATAAACAACCTCCTATACCTAGACAAACAAAATATAAATCATTAGAACTTATATGGACCTTAATCCAAACCCAAACATTGGTTGGGGTTCATAGGAGTGATAAAAATTGAGATAGGGGCAAGGGAAGAAAGGAGGAGAAGAAAATAGGAATAATGGAGTGATTACAACTAAAAATTTCATGAAATCTAAGGGAGAAGGTGGAGTCAATGGAGAAGGGGTAGAAGGGGGAGGAGGGGTGATGAATTTAAAGAGAGGGGGTGATGAAGACTAAGACTTAGGCTTGGTGGGATTGATGGATAGGTGGAGAAGGGGAGCCGAAAACTATGTATCGAGGAAGATGGGGTGTCTGGAGGTTCAGGATTGGGTTGGGGCTCAGGGGCTTAGGGGAGAAGGGGGATAAGGGGGTCCAGTGGTGATACATCGGGGGATATAGGGGGTAGTTATAAGGTAAAGGACTCAATCTTGGGGGATCAGGCTCGATGAGTGCTTGGGATTAGGGGGCTCGAGGGATCAAGCTTGGGGGATATATACATATATCCCATAAAAAATATTTACATATTCTCATATTGATTTTTACACACAAACAAAAATATGTATATTTATGTATATGTGTAGAACCAATATATATATATCAAAATACATTTTAAAAGAATATAAATTTAATAAAAAAATTTATGACAAGATATGACCTGACTTTTAAAACCAAAACCTCTCTTGAAACATCTAACTTATTAATTAGAAGGTTTTTAAGAATTAACAAAACATTCTCAGTGTGTGAAAAGAATTAAATTAGGATTTTAACAAACTTCCAATTAGAGAAAACCCTTAGAACTGAAGTTTAAACCAAGTAAAACTAGATTTCCAAATAAAATACCTTTTGAACATAATTATTATTATAATTTTGATATCCAAATGAAGAACTAAAAATACAAGTAAGAAAGGTTCTAAAATTTAAAGACCCAAATCAAAGGGACACTTACTTAAAACTCACCACCTTTGAAAATGGTGACACTATCCCACCTCAACCAGGTCTAAGACACCCTATAGAATAAATTGGGACAAAAAATTCAAGAAAACCCAAATTAAAATCTATCCAAAATAAAATAATATACCAAAATACAATCGAAAATCAATGGAAATTCATCACTATTAATGTTCAGAGTAAGGATTAACCTCAATAGGGGCTCAAAAACCTTATACACTAAGAATCAACAAATGGAACACTCAAAATCTGGATAAGGTTTGGCTAGGTGTGTGAGTAGTGAGGAAAAGGAGAAAAATAAAGAATAAAATATATAAATGGGTGGAGGAGATGGGGAAAGGGTGGTGATGAGGGCTATAAGTAGTGGGAAGATGTGGGGTAAGGGGCGACAATAAGTGTTTGAGGGAGAGAGGGGCTGGTGGCTCGGGATCAGGCTTAAGGGCTCGGAGTAGGGGGGGCATGTGAGAATGAGGGATATGGTTTGAGGGAGAAGGGGGAGAATTATTAGGGGGGGGGGGTGAGGTCTTGGGATCATAGGGATAAGGGGAGAGGGGGTGGTGGGGTTTGGGGGAAGTTGGGAGAAGAAGTCATTTTTTTGAAAAATGAAAAATATCTAACAATAGGTTTTCAGAAAACACCACTATTTTTTTTCAATTATTTAGTGGAAATTTAAGAAACTACTATTAAATAATACATTTTGTGTAGTGGACTCTAGTTGAAATGGATTACATATATCAATTTGAATCAATTCTATCAGTTTTTTAGTCCTTTCTCTTTTCCCTATAAAAGGTGTTTTGTTCATTTTAACTTGTAAAAAAGTGTGTTATACATTGTTTCTTAAGTAAATAAAGTATTGATACCCTTATTGATGTAATTTTCTTAAATAATTTTTATTTACATGACCTAGAATGAATTTCCATAGGCATGTAGGATAAAATTCATTCTCTATGGTTTTGTCATTGATTACTAAAATAGGGTTTTTCAGGTTCAAGAATATACAGTCCTTTGTTAAGATGTTCCATACCATAACATATGTCATCCTTATAAAAGAAAAAACATTTATTTCCAAAAAAAATAAAAACCCATAGTGTGTAAGTTTGATAGTGAAATTGTGTTTATAGTAATATAAGGTACATAATAATAATGATTTAATATAGGAAAAAATTCACCAGGAAAAGTGATATATTAATATTTTATAGCTAATTCTTTCATTATTACACCATTTTATGCCTGAAGATCCACCTCATCCTATGAAATTTTCATAAATCTACTTGGTTCTTTTATTTTAATACAAATGTTTGAGCCATAATTTGTATCCAATGTACAACATGTAGAAACAGATAGATTGAATTAAATTAAAAATATACCTGAAGCAGAAGAACCGCCTTGATTATTTTCCCTAGTGTTTCAATTCTCCTTCTAGTGTCATTTTTTCCATAGAAAAAATAGACCACCTCTTATTCATTTCTCTCTATATGAATCTTTGTCTTCTAATATGGGTGTTGCATAGATGTCTTTGGCTTAGGTTTAGCCTTTTTAACCTTATCATCCCCCTTCCTCATCTTGTTCAGAATTGATACTGAATAGTTAATGTTCTTAATATCATTTTCATCTTGAAAAAATAAAGCTAATATATATAGGAGTGAGTTTTTCATGTTATTCATGTTATAATTATTGATAAAAGTAAAGAATCTGGGTGAAAAAGAGACAAGAATGAGACCAGTTTCTAGTTCTCGGTTCAAATTGAACCCATGGGACTTGAGTCACTCAATGTATCCAATAATCTTGAGTACATGAGGTCCTACATATCTTATTCTAGCTTGAACCTATATATTACACTGGATATCTCATATCTTCCTATTGCATTCTCTCTTGGTATAACTATTGATGATGAGATAACATTTTGTAGGATTCTTCTTCCTTGTTCATTTTCTATAACTCATTGGACATAGATGAAAATATGATGGACTATATATTTACCACACCATCTAAATGCTTCTTATACTTGTATTTATCTACCATTCTTTCTCCCATAAGGGAATAATAGGAAGTTAAAATTCCATTACATAAACCTTCCTCTCTTGGAATAGTACTATGCGCAAGTGCCTGAACCACTCTAGAAAGTTATTTTCGGTTAGGTTATTTTATTTATCGAGTGTTGATAGTAGTGAAATTGAATAGATGATGGGTTTTTTCCATTTTATCTTCAATAAATAAATTTAATTGATTTTTACTATATATTTATTATTGATAGAAATTACTAATTAATCAATCATTAAATGTCTCCCACTATTTCATTTAATCATAATAGCACTCAACCAATAGATTTGAAATTATCAGTCTCTTGAGTATTATAGCATAAAGGATCCTTGAAACCTCTCCTAATATTTTAAGTTATATATATTCCACCAGTTTAATATTTTTAAATTAGTAATTTGATTGGCCAACCACATTGTCTTGTAACCCCATACATGGGTCCAACTGTAACCTAAACACGAATTTACTAGAATTGGTCAAGCATATGAATGTGCTTATTGTGTGTCCCACTAAGTACTTATATCAATAATATTTATCATTACTTAAAAACTGGAAGCAAAGTCTATCAACCCATCATGAACTCTAAAGAGTTATGTTAAGTCACAATGACAACCTATCCGATGAATATACACTGTATAATATAATCACGTTTTCATATGGTATCACAAAAATATAGATGAAAAACTTGTGTCACCATAATTAATCACTTTATTTATTCTTAATAATACTATATGGACTTACCTTCTTCTACCATGTCCATTAATTTAGTGAAGTTACTACCATCCTAATCAACTAGCTTGAGATATTACTTACTTTCATAAGTGAAAAATCCTATCTTGATCATTCTATAAATGTTGTACCACTAATGAAACACCCAACACAATCTAACTTAACCACCATAAATTTTAGGTTTTTCATCATGTATTAAATTACATAATCAAATGGTACACAATGATAATGATATATAGTCTAGAGACCAATACATGTGTGTAAGAACCCATGTTTTTCCAAACTGTTGTTTTGAGAAAAAATTTGAATTTTTGATGTTGGATGCTAGTGAGGGTTAAAATGGTCATTTTACCCTACCATCTGATCTTGGATATTTTTTCTGAAAACTCTGTTGGTCACGAAATATGGATTTTACCCTAGTACAGGATTTTGGTGGAAATCTGAGCTGTTCGAATTTTGGCAGGATATTTAATATTTAATATTATTAAATTAAATAGTAATTTATTCGTACAAGTTCGTTTCAAAATAAATTTTAAACATAGAATCATATTGAGATTATGTCTGTGCCATTGATTTTGGAATGGGGAGTTTAGCCTAGGGAAGACATAAACGCATGTCAGGCATCGAGGTCGGCCTGAGCCCCTTTTTCTTCTTTTCCTTTTCTTCCCTCTCTTCTTTCCTCCTCCTCCTTGCACATGTCTCTTATGCCTACTCCTTGTCTATGTCCTATGGGAGAAATTTGAGTTTGATAAATAGAGAGAGTTGGGAGGCAAGAGGGGTACCGATTCGAAGTTCTCGATGTGCTGAGTCAGCGTGCGGCAATCGTGAGTTGTGAAATCAACCGAAGCTTCGGCGGTGTCCACCCAAAGGTAGTTTCATTAATGTTTTCACAATAGATACTATTTAAACTTGTTCTTTAAGTCTTTAAATAATTATATTTATTACTTTTGTCTTCTTAAGGATGGATCTATTTTTTCAGGGGTGAAATCAGGCATTTCGGGTGTTTTGAGGGATTTCCTGTCAAAAAACCTAGAATACACGGCGTGTGTTTTAGGGGAACACGCCGTGTATTCTTCTTGTTCGGGGAAGAAAAATTTTTCCAAAGTACCCACAGTCGGTCACACGATGTGTACTCATTAAAAACCACTATTCTGTGTCTTATAGAATGCCTATATTTTCATTCATTTTAGGATCCCGTGTAGGATTCATCCCTTACTCTTCTCTAAGGATCCTCTGTAGGATGCCTTCGCTCGTGTTTACCTGGAGGATCCCGAGTATGATGCATCCTCAGTGTTTGACTTGAGGGACCCAGTGGGTGCCTGTTGTTTGACTGAACCTGAGTTGTTACATCAGGTTTGGGTAGAGATGGTGTTTGGGTGACACCTAGAACCCGTTCCAAACTAGTAACCCCTTGGGGCTTTGGATGTAGTGTTGGGTTGGGCGTTCATTCCACCCTCACTCATTTTTTTATATCTGACTTTGTTTTCTGATGCAACAGTGGTTACCATAGGTGCTTTTTGGTTGGAGGTTGTTGAGCCTGATGCAAGACATCTTTCTTGCTTGTTGGGATGCCTACTATGCCTTTTTTTCCAGAGTAGAGGGGGTTTGATTGTAAATAAGGTAATTTACCTTTTTGTGGATGTGTTTTCCCACGTTGCTTAATATTGACCATTTGGTCTAGATTTTCCCGTTAGGATTCTTTGTTTTCCATGACTAGTATTGTTAGGATGGAGTGGTTTTATCTGACATGTTGTGATATGTTGTGGACTGTTAGCCAAGTATTTCTTGAGGTTTACTTTGGCTGCCATATATCGTTGTGCACGATTGACTTACACAGGGCCGTGATAAACTAGTGTAGTAGACCATAGAGAGAATGGACATTGAGGGATTCTCCAGAGTGTCTGTTTACTTTTACGTTGCGAGACCATAAGGGGTATGGATGTTGAGTGCTCCCTCAGAATGTCTGTAGTTACTCGATGCAGGCCATAGGGGGAATTGGACATTTAGTGCTTCCTCAGAGCGCCTTTTAGTTACTGATATAAGACTATATGGGGAATTGATGGTGAGTGCTTCCTCAGAGAGTCTTTGCTAAAGCAGAACCAGATAGGATAGACTATGAGTACTTCCCAGAGGGTTTCTCGTGTTTGATCGGTTGAACCATAGAGGTCAGGCTATGAGTACTTCCCAGAGGGTTTCTTGTGTTTGATTGGTTTAACTAGAGGGGACAGGCTATGAGTACTTCCCAGAGGGTTACTTGTTTTTGTTTAGCTTCTTTAGAGATATAATTCTAGTGTTAGCCGAAGTAGGTACATGTCTATGGGATTACAGACCCATAGACCAACTTAATGATACATGTCTTGAGTGGCATGACTTCCAACTCAATTCCCTTGCAAAGGATATCCAGGAGATTAGGCTTACGGTCCCAAGGATCGACTGCTGTTGTGGTTTCTCATTATTTTTTTCACCTAATCATGAATAGTCATATTTATGTATATGTTTATAGGTATGGGATTATACATGTGTACATATATAGATATGGATATCCATGGTGGCACTTTCCTAGTTGACATGTATTACATACCCTGAGTTCAATTGTGGTTGCACGTTTGGTTTACTTCATTTTGTTGTGTTCCAGCTAGGCTGATCACATTGTTGTTGCATATAATTTAGCAGCACAGTTATAGGTTGCTTGTCGGGGTGCCCTATTGAGATTATTTATCACCCCTGCACGTGCACCTCATTGTACATGTAGACCTTACGTATGATTTTTTAGGTTGAGCATGAGTTTCATGGTGGATAGGGCTGAGGCCGAGTGTTGCATGACCGAGCAGAGCTGCTCGAGTGGTTCTAATGATCGGGCTGCTGCAGTTCGACAGTGTCTGGAGATCGGGTGCGTGGATTGGCTTGGAATTAGTAGTTGAACCATTTTATTGTACTTTCAGTTTTTTTGTACTTTTATCTGTATGGTTGTCCCGATGGGTGACCAATGTTGTATTGTATTTCATATTTGTTTGGGATTTCACTACATTTCACTATTTCATCTTGTTCTATTTCAGTTGTTTATTTCTTCCGTACTCTGTTTACTTTCCACTGTGTATGATACTTAGTTATTTACACTGTTTCTTACTCTGGTATAAGGGAATAGTCTCCCCACTATCACACCCTAGGCCCTCACTGCTAGTCGGCGGCCTCTGGAATACGAGGAGGCGCGCTTGAGGCCTTGTGGCTAATCAGCTCAAAGCACCGGTTAATGGCTTCCGTGTCGGGTCATTACAATGTGATTGGGGATATGAATGATAAATGACACCTATAGAATGTGTTGTTAATATTAGTGGTACAATTCTCATGATCACATAATGTCAAGATCACCAAGTGAGAAGTTCATGAGATAGAGTCCCATTGTTCAAGAGCCTCTATAACCTAATCATCATACATTATTTGTTTCCTATCATCATGATGTATCTAGACCACATGACATATATTTAAGATCATTATCATGATATCTCTAGGTTATCATTATAGTTGGGAACTAATATAACCTTTTGATACACCATGTAATCTAAGGACATTACAAATGATATTGTACATGCATATGTAATGTTTCTATCATGGTAAGAGATAATACATGTGTATATTAAACTATATACATATCATGGTAATCAAAGTAAATATAAGATTTGGGTCTAGGGAACCCACCCAAAACAGCTTGAGGCATTGTGATTGACTCAGAATGGTTTCACAGGTTGTGGTTGGTGTGTAACGTTGTGTGATACGAATTGGGTTTGAAGGTCAAAGGCTCTCTTGGTGTGAAAAACCAGAGGTGTCTCATCCCACTTTGACATTTGTTAAAGCAGGTAAAGGCTTACTCATGGAAAGTAAAGCACAAGTGGAGTAGGTTGAGTGGTTTGTTTTGGTTTTCATACCTTATAATTTGTATACACTCATATAAGTATGGATAATAACTAACGACATTATTGGTGGCGACTTGCTGAGTTTATAATCATACCCTAAATAGAACCTCTAGGATGTGTGCAGAATTTATGCCTTGTGATACAGGTTGGATAAAGGGCTTGACATCTAGAGCATTGTAGTTGGTATTGTTGTGGATACATAAGAGGTCTAGGATATACTACCACTGAGGCATGAGAAGGTTGAGGTCCCGAGGAAGGAGATGATCAAGAGTTGCAGGTAGAGTTACTAAGGTAGAAAAGTTAAATAATGATGATAGAGTAGTTGGGGATATGTTTTGATGAGTAACTTAGGGTTATTTTTGTACTTGTTATATAGATCATTAATCAGAGAGCTTAAGGATCTGATACCTTTATGAAATACTTGACATAAGAGTTTTAGCAAAAAATACTCCCTTATTCTAAAATGATTGTGAACCCAAGGTAGTTGAGTGATAGATCTAGTCAGTATAGAAAATACAAATCAAGACATCACAAGGGTGGAGGGTAAAGCTAAATAAATATATGCTTAAGAGATTAGTGAAATTTTGGTTGGATGTTAAGTACAGGTAGGTCAACATGTGTGGATGACATAGAAATACTCCAATGTAATGCTCTTCGGGCACTTATTCCATGAGAAATTGAGGGTAGATCAATCTCATGAGTTCATGCATTTGGTGTAATGAGAGACTTTAGTAAAGTACTATGTTGTGAGTTTTATATATTTTTTTTTGTGTTTTTTGTCGGTGTTAGTAGGAGATGAAATCGCCAAGGTGTGGTGATCCAAGGATGATTTACAACATGATATCAATATGTAAGTAAATATATTCATGTTGAACTCATTCTTAAAGGAAGTGAACCATGTGATGATACTAGAGAGGGATTTTATGAATGATAGTACACTAACTTGAACAATGGTGTCAGGCATGATAGGTAATTGAGTACTAGGTTGCTGAAAGAGTGGGCTTGAAGATACTCTATAGGAAAGGAAAACTAGAGGGTTGACATTTCTACTACAATATATATTACAAATGAGGTTTTTTCATTGTGAATAAGAAGACCATGCTTATAATTAATTTGATTTATTTTCGAATGTGTGAAAATATTATGGACATATCAGGCATTTAGAGTCATTTTACCTGATTTTCTTGTATGAAACTTAAGGTTAGGGATTGGGTAATACTCAGACACCTGAGGCGGAATCGAGAACATTATTGAGATGGGGTAGTCCTAATATATCTCTATTTATAGATCATGGTTGGGGAAAGGATACATAGTAGTGGGTCATTGGTTGAATATGAGTGTGAATATATAGGGAGGAAAATAATCATAGATTCAGGCTTCTATTTAGTTTCACATGATCGAGCTGGTTGACTATCTTGCACAGTGCTGTTGATTCCATAGGGTCATGATCATATAAGAAATTTATAATACACACAACTAGCACTGCTACATTGTTATGTAGCATAGTGGAAGTCCAAGATCAAACCCATAGGGAATAACTATAAATGAATGATGACTTGGAATTTGGAACCTAGTAATGGATTCCTCACGCTATCATAAGGTTGGGTTTCTAAAACTAAGAAGATTGATCTTACTCAAGATGATAGAGAAAGGATCATGATAAATTTCTGGGGGCCTATTTTAAGGATAAATCTAAAAATAATAAGGTAAGATCTATTGGATTAGGATTAATAGTTTTTCATGGGCCACCAATTTATCTTTGTTCTAGAAAATTGGATTTACCTAGATAAGACACCACTATTTGGTCCAGATGTGTTTCTATTCCATATGAATTAAGTGAAACTACAAACGTATAGAATAAAACAAATTAGTTTTCATAGTTTTATCCACCCCAATTAAGTCTAGGTCATTTCTTTGAAATCTATTGGTCTGTCTCATGCAATGGAATTCAATTATATTTTAATTTCAACCTAATTCCTTAACCTATAAATTACCCGGGTTTTGATTTAAAAGATCATTTAAATATTTTCTACCCATACTTTTGATCCATATCCCTAGGTAGTTTACCTCTGCATGGAAAGGATAAATTAAACCTAAAAATAATAAACAAAATTGTGTAATATTTTAAAGAAAAATAATAATCAATAATGTAATCATATTTTATTTTAATGAAATCAATAAACCAAACTATGAAAATGAACTAAAGGAAGAAATTGAATTGTGGTAATGAAGAAATGAAAAAATGATATAAATTTAAAGGAAAAAAGGAACATTGAAGTAACATAGGGAATGGATAATTCTTTAAACATAATCAAGTTAGAAACACTCAAAAATGGAAACAAAAGGAAAATGAAAAAAACATGTGCAAAACAAATGAAAATAGAAAACTAGGTTGAATCTCAAAAATTCCTTGAGCCTATAGATTATTTAGATCAGATCAACCTATGGTGAAAACATGTTTTAAACTATATGTATTCATTAATTAAACTCTAACCAACATCAGTACACCATAATTTGAGGGTTTTCACCATAAATTCTAGCTTTGTAACATGTAGAACTTTTATATCTCTAGAAAATATGTCTTGAAAATTTTTTCCACGGTCTTTGAATCGTCACCATTTTTTGACATTATTCTGACATTTAAACCATAATAATTTATTCATATATAGATTTTTATATCTTGAATGTATTTTGAATCTTGGTACAATTTGGTCTATCTCAATTTATTTACACCATAAATTACTTTTTTATGGTGAAAAACCTTTAAAATTATAGGTTTTTAGAAAATATCCTCTTTTAAATTCTAGCTCTTATTTATTTCAAATTTCAAGAAAAAAATAAAAATAAAGTTGTAAAAAATATATATGAACCATAATTTATTTAATAAAAATTATATATATGAATTTATTCTATTAAATTCCCCAACACTTGAACAATTACTTGTCCTCAACCAAAAAGCATCTCAAAAAGGATTCCCATTGAAATTGTTTTTAATAAGAGACATGAATAAAAACTAAGAAAATTAACCAAAGTGTTAGAAAGTGATAGTATTCCAAAATCACTCATGCATAGAAAATCATTCATGACTTGTAATAATGTTTTTAATCAAATCCATTTTCCATTAATTGAACTTTTTCACTATTACATAGGATCTGTACCCATTTTTGAATTTACATCACCATAAATTTTCTATCATCATTCAAGTTAAAATGAAATTGGAGTTATTATAATACCCTAAATAGATGTTCCTAAACATAATATTTAATTGGTTATAACATCTCCACTTTTTAAAGATAAAAAACACAATTAATATTGATGTCTTTGAAATAAGGTTCAAATGACTTTGAGGATCAGGGAAGGTGGGTGAATGATAAAAAATAAATCTGAAAAATGAGGGTAAACTATCAAGTATAATGCATGATAGTTATGAATAGTGTAATGAAGAACCTACATTGGAAAGTAACATCTCCACACTTTAAAAAGGTCCATGAATGTGCCATAAATGTGTAATGAAAGTATCCTACTTCTTCTTCTCTCAACTTTTTCTTTTTATCTTCTTTAAAATTCATGGTTAAGAATGATCACACATCCACCAACTAACCACATATGATATACTATGGGATTAATTCATATGTTAATGGTGATTTTTGACCATCCTAAAACCCCCCATTTTTTTAGAAATAGGATAATCAATAAAATACATAAAAAGTAACCATAGACTACATCCCGTAGAGCATGTAAAAATGTCATCATACATATCCATAGTAACAATAATCCCATTTCCTCTATTAATGACTGCTACCCCATACTTATTCAAGTTAAAATCACGAAATTATACCAAGAGTATTTTAGGAATGGATAAATAAGCTTGTAACATGGATAAATCCTAACAAGGTTATTCATGGATTATATAGGCTTAAGAAGGATAAATGTACATGTAGGTCTTAGAAAAAATGACTCAAAAAAAAAATACCTCAATCATTTTAGGATTATATTTGTTCAGTCATATATTAAATATTATTCTAATGAATGTTCTGATAGGTTTACATTCCCCAAGTACCTTTTAATAAATATGTTCATAAAAGAAAATGAGATCCTAGGTCCATAATCCTATTAGGAATAAGAGTACATATAAAGGTAACTCACTCATGGAATAATATCTTTTAATAATTCAATAAAAAACAAATGTAATAATTTATAATTATAATTAAATTACTCAACTCAACAATCATGATACATTTATAAAAAGGGATAAATATTATATTTTAATATTTTCTATCTAAATGTTTTCTTTTATTTACTTGGGTGTAATGATATTTCAAGTTAAAAAATGTTTTAAATGAAAAATTTCTCCTAGAATAATTATAATAAGAAAAAATCTTGGTGCATATAAAATAAAGCTAAAAAATTTCCCCCCCACATAAAATAAAATAGTTTTTGGATATTTTTGGGATGTTATGTGGGAGATATAGTAATGTAAGTAGAAATGAATTTGAAATAGAAAGTGTGAAAGGGGTTAAGGTAATCAAGAGCTTCCAATATGAAATGTCATTCCCTGGGGGGAAATGTTGGATGTTGTTTCAAAACTGGGCTACATTTAAATATGTTAGAAACACAATATACCTATGATATAGATTCAATTATTTAATATCAGATAGATAATATAAAAGTAATAAATGGGACAGTGCACATAGTAGTTATAAATGGATATCTCAAATAGGTGTAAAAAACCAGAGTACAAACTAAGTATCAAAGAAAAAACCTAAAAAGAAATCTAAGACTAATAAATGAAAAACCCTAACAATCTTAGCTAAAAATGAAAAAGATAAAAAAATATGGGTTAACTCCTATATAAAACTAACAATGATTTCACCATCCATATTGATGGAAAAAAATATTAGTCTATGATATCCATCAGCTCAGATGTCCTATGACACTTAAAATAACTAGAAGTGACATCCTCAAGATCAAATTAATGCTTAGTAGGGTTCACCACCTAAGGAATGGGACATCCAAAAATATCATGTGGTAGCTGGAGCATCTGTGTAAGTGGGAGATGATGGTCCATGATCTATCTCTGTATGTCACTGATATGAGGAAATACCTAATGTGGGAGCCCATACGGAAGAATAGAAGATACATATATAACTATAGAATAAAAAAATATTGAGACATGTCAAATTTAATGCACATATATTGAGAATAATGTAAGAAATTAAAATTTTATTTTTCACTAGATTTTTTGCAGTATAGAAAGAACACTAGGATGTCTCTCGACGGAGCCCTTGATAATTAATTTAAAATTAAGGTTTTTATTATGAAAAATGGGAATGTTATTTCAGAAAATATGGGGATTTTTTATTTAATATTATAATATATAAAGGTAAGTAATAAAACAAAGTGTAAATTAATAGATTTGATTAAGCATGATCAACCCGAGGAAATCCCATGATGCTCATCCTTCATCGCTTCAATAGATAGGGTTTATATATTTCAATACTTGGTTTATAACTCCTATAATCATAATTTTATTTTTTTATACTTGGATACCTCCTAGGGTTTACTCTAAAACAAAAAATTATTCAATAGTTATTGTCGATGATTGAGTGATTTGTGTTCGAATTCATAACTGAAACTCACAAAGGAAACTCATGAAAAACTTGATACATTATCCATATTTGTAAATAATCTCAATTTGTTTCCATGAAATGAAATTACATGTTCATGGAAGTGTTTATTAGAGTTAAATTGAACAATATGATCTACAAAAACACCGTAATTGAAATGGGGAAGAAGAAGTGGTAAATGGTGTGTGAAATATAACATGAATGGGTACCCAAAACATGATCATATTAGTTGAGTATGACATACCAGTACATAACTCAATTAAATAAATAATATCGTTTGAATAAAAATAAAACATAAACTTTGAATTAAAAGGATCATTCAAATTAATACAAACATGAATCTTGGGATTTACATCATGTTTCTCCCTGAGTGATCATAAGGAGTTTAGAACTCCGTGGAAGGGGAGAAATACATAGATGGGAATAAGATCATCCCAAGAGATTCCATCCTACCCTAGGGTCTATAAACACCCAATAATGGGGTTTAGGGGAGTTATTATGGGAAAATACATCATAATTTTCCACAAAATATGTCAAGAGCCTAAAGGACTAGGTCACTATTCAAGGTAGACATTTTCCCCATTATTTATATAGATGGTTGTCTGAAAAAAAGAGTGAAAATGACATCATATTCAGTGAAGAGGTGGTAATTATAGTTATCTATCAAATGGATATGTAATTAGCCCAATTGAAGGTATGAGGTCTGAGTTATGTCCCAAATACAGAAGGGTGGTTCAATCTAGCCGCCTAGAATTTCTTCACATTGTGGACATATTTTGGGCCTCCAAGTAGATTAATTAGGCCCCACAGTATTCTAGATAAATGTATCCCAAATGGTTTTCCACTATACCACCAATTTTCATCCCAATTTTATGTACATATTATGCATTGTAGATATTAAAGTACACAAGTGTGCTCAGGCTCTCGTGCAATTTAGCCCATTTTTATTGAATTCAATCATGGGCTCTCCAAATAACCTCATATTTCAATGTAATCATTAAAATAAATAAAATTTCTTTATTTGAAATTGATTAAAATTAAATTATTTAATAAAAAATAAAGTAATTATTTTAATATATTTGGAATTTTCAATACAAAACCATTTTAAATCAGCAGTGTAAGGGTGGAAATAAATAGGGAATTACTATGAAATCACACCCCCAAACCTAAAAATTTGCAGTCTTGGGAAAAGTTAAATTTCCAAATAACTATGTATGTATATATTCCAAACTTCATGAATATTGTTTCATTAAATTAAATATTAATTCATTATAGAAATGTGATCAAAGAAAAAACCATACAAAGGAGTTATTCTCGGTGATCATGGAAAAAGATGTCTCATAAATTGTATTAGAATTAAATTAAAAGATATGTATGATACCAATTTGAGAAAGTAATTAATAAGTACAAAATTCTAATAAATATCCACATGTGTGTGTGTGAAAACCATTTCATTCTATTCTTTCCAATTTCTATCCAGTAAATACAGGTTATTTTAGAATTTTTCTTCTTACCTAATTGTTTCCACCAGACCTGACCTATATCCTTCGTAAACAAATTTCAAGACCCACTCACTTAAGAATTCATAAAAGTCAAACCATAAGTTACTGACCTAGATATCCCCATATGTTTCACATTTCATCACTCCCATAATTTTTATTATTTATTTATTTATTTATTATTATTATTTACTTATTTTTTGTTTTTTTGAGGGCGTATAACATTCAGATAATATGTATACACACATAGGTCAATCTGGTATAGTAATGAAACAAATCAAATAATAAAAAAATGTATATATAAATCATTTATTAAAGATTATAAATATTAAACTAACTTATATTTACATTTTATTAATTAAGAAATATTCACACTTTATGGTTTGGTAAAAAAATGTGTGGAGGTACTAAGTGGCACAAATTTACCAAAAACTACTCACACAAGGAGTATCAATCATCTAAAAGGATTCATAGAGATATAACCGTTTATATAATTTTTTAAAAGAATTACTAAAAATTACTTCCCAAATATTAAATTCATGCAAAAGTTCATTCTATAAATCAAAAAATTTTCATTAATTGATAAAACAACATGGAATCATTAATTTTGAAATACATTTTCAGTAAGTTCCCTGATTTAGTGACCATAATAGGGGGTAGGTAAAGATAAATTGCATCAAAAGAAAAAGATAAGAAATAAGAAATATGATGAAAATTATAATAAACTCAATAAGGTGCATAAAAGTAAAGATATTATTTATCAATAGAAAAAGACATGAAATAAGAAAGACAATAAAAATTATAATGAACTCAATAAGGTGGGAAAAACTAAAAATACTATTCATCAAGTAGAAAAGAGAATAAATAAGAAAGAAAATGAAAATACTAATGAACCTAGAAATATACCCACCCCCACACCTAGAGTGTGTAGAGTCCTCACTGTAGTAATAGAGAATGTGGGAAGCAAGGATAAAATCTGGTGGGTTTCACAGGTGTGTTTCTTTGTGATGGTGGATTTCCTCCTCCAGATGATTTGGAAAATACTTGTAAAAGTATTTAAGTCTCCTCTAATTAGTGGTAATACTTTATCCACTATTTTCATTTAAAACCTATATTTCACCAAAATGGTAAACATTAGTAATGGTGTAAGGACTAAGAAATCGAGAAGGAAGTATACCTGGGTGGATCTTTAGTCAAGAGTTTTAAATGAGGACCTTTTCACTAATATTAAACTTCTACTAATGAATCATTTATCCATGTATAGCCTTTTTATTTTTCTTATGGATTCAAGAGTTATTATATAAATCATGTCAAATTTCTTCTAACTCCTGAATGTTGAAATTCCTATGATCACTTGAATCTGAAAAACTCATATTACATTGTTTAATATCACAATATGTATAGTTCTATACCTCAAATAAGAGGTGATAAGACTTTACAAACATAATACTATAATTTGAAATTATGATCGAGGTTTTAAAAGTTGTACGCTATGCCAAAAGTGCATCATCCAATTGGAAATTCCAATATTTCCAATTGGATTGTACCATTTTTTTCAAGATTCAATTTACTTCATGATTTGAGATTTTTGATTTTCCATTAGTTTGGGGGTGATTTGAAGTGGATACTTTATGTATAACCCCATACTTATGGAGAAAGTTTTTCATGTCGTGATTGAAAAAATATGAACCCTGATCACTAATGATGAATCTTGGAAAAATAAACCTATTGAAAATCTGGGACTTCAAAAAATCAATAACCACTTAAGATTCATTGGTCCTCATAGACTTTTCCTCCACCCATTTGGAATTGTAGTAAAAAACTAGTAATATTTATAAAAATTCAATGGAAATTGGAAAAGGCACCATGAAGTCAATTCTCCCTGAATCAAATATCTCACAAAATAACATGGGAAGTTGGGGAATTTCATTCCTCTTGGAGATATTCCTTGTGAATTGAGATAGAGTACCTGACTTACAAAACTTATGATAATATATATATATATATATATATAATTTTGTCCAATACATTTCCTAGTCATGGACTTTTCAAGCTATACATTGAGATCCAAAGTGGCCCCTGCAAGCCAAAGTGTGGTAAAAGGACAAGATAGAGGTGTAATCATGGTCAGGGACACACTGATGAACAAATTGGTCACTAAAAATTCTCCATAAGTAAAGGTTATCCCAAATGTAAAATCATGAATCATGTTTAAGTCTCTGGGATTATGAATTACTATAATAAATGGGGACCCGATATGCTACTAGAAAATTCACAATATACTCATACTAGGGGGTAAGGTCCACAACATCACAAAGGTTATCATGAGGGAATAATTATCCAATGGGGAGGAATGAGTAAACATGGTGGTTTAATGGAGAGTAAATACCGGTAATATGGTTAGATACCACATTTTCCACTCCTCTCTTATATCTCATCTCAAGGTAAAACTGTTAGAGGAAGAGCATCTAACTAATGAGGTGGGGATTAGATATAGGTTTATTTAGGAGAAAATGAAGGGTAACATGATTAGAAAAGAAAATTATTTTTGACCCAATAAGATATGAATGGAATTTTTACATGTAAAACAAAATAGAAAGAAGTTCTTTTTTAGGTCTTTTTTAGTTTTCATGAGAAGGGTCAAGGGTACATGGGGCATATGCAATGACATGAGGATCATTCTCAACCCTTTTTGGTAAAACTTCCCTAAATGAAAAGTTACATTTGTCACACATAATTCTGAAGGGGATATCCCACCTTGGTGGTTGGATGATGGGAGGTGACGTGAGACTCCTTTTTAGTGAATTGAAAGAATCATCAAAATTTTTATCAAAAAAAACTCTGAATCTTTTTGAAATAATCATGATAATGGAAGTGCGGTCTTACTTAAGTATTTAATAAATCAGCAACCATATGACCTTATAAAGACCACACCTCATGAACACATTTCAGATATGGAAGGGAGGAAATTAATTCAATTTTTGATTTATCAGCTTTAATTCCTTCATTTAAAATAACATGTACAAAAACTATCATCCACTCAACTATGAAACTTCATTTCTCAGAATTTAATACAAGGTATTTTTAAATGAAATAGTTGAGCATAAATGTAACAACCTGAACTTTTTGAATGATAATTGTTTCCCGAAAATGTGTGTTTTATACACAATAAAACTATATCTTTAATAATGAAGTGCGTATAAAATGAAATATTACCTTTTGGTTTTCAAATATTATATGATCATAAGACAATTATGACTTTTGGTCAATATAACCATTGGGAAATATAATCTTGATAATAATTCTGATGTTATCATTAAAGTTTACAAGTAAAATTTTTAAAAAGAAAAATTGATACAGAAATAAGAGTAAACGACCTCAACCAGTAGAGTAATTATATTTGCAGCCCATCTGTCGGCACTTGGGAGGGATGTTTAATCACTAGAATTCTCTCTTAACCAAGCCCAATATGAGCTTCAATAAGTGAATCTTGAATGACATCGCCTACAAGATAAGATCAAGCTAGCGAAGATTACCACTCAGTTGATGTTAGTTGATGAGCCCCAAGAAACTACCATCATTGCACATCTTAATCTTAGAACTTGTGTAAGTGTAATAAGGGGTTATGTGTTGAGGCCCTAATTACTTAAAAGTGTAATTACTTATGAGTATTTTTTCCCATTAATTCTATTTTAAGAATAGTTTTTCTTAATAAATTTAGATGGAAATTGATAAATTGTTTTTTTTGATAGAAATTGTACTTTTCATAAAATATATAATTATTACAATAAACTAAGGTATTAAGAATAATTATTATGTTAATTAAATATTATGGTTAAAAAACTCTTATTTAAAAATAAATGATAAAATAATTTTTTAAGTGTTAGAAATTTTACTATGCATTTTCTATCTCTATCATTTTTAATAAATAAGGTTTTTTAAATTTAAAAGTTAAAATTATCATATTTATAGAATTATTATGATAAAATAATTATAATTTTTTAAATCATCAAATCAAAAGAAAGTTAGGGTGAATTTATTAGAATTGTCTAAAATATTTTTATTTTTAGTGAATAGTAAAAATACAGTTTGAGTTTTTCAGTAAGTTTAATGACATCATAATTATGTCATATTGATATAATGATTAGTTAACCATAAACCAAGAATAAATTTATTTTACTTTATTAATATCAATTATTTTAATATATTTTAACCAATTTCTAAATATATAATTTAATTTCCAAATTTTAAAATGGAAACTTTAACTTAAAAAATGACATTTTGTGAGAAATTTAGTTTTCTTTTCCAAAATAAGTAATATAAAATCATGGTAGACTATTTTGGGATACAATTGCATAAAATATAATCCAAGTGCCCAATAAAATGGAAAAATACCATGGGAAAGCCCATGGTTTTTCAATTAACACTATCAGGTGTCCAAGGCCTTTGTTTTGGAAATTAATAAAAACATCCCCCACTTTTTCAATAAATACACACCCATTTCTCCATTTAATTTCACTACCATTTCATCCTCTATAAAGATCTGACAGTTTTATCTCCCATGGATTCCTCCCAAGGTGTTCTCAAACCTCAAGGTCCCAATATTTGAATTTTTGGAGTTACTCTTTAGGGTAAGGGAAGTCTCAACTTCTCTTTTCCTTTTTAGTTCCCTTTTTATGTGGCATGCCTTTCAAATTTACAAAACATTTTATTATACCCAATTTATTTTAACCCTATACTTTATTAAGATTATTTTAGGAATTATATACCCCTACCCCTATCTTTTTACCATGTTTTATATCTGTTATGTTGTCGATTTTTCTTCTTAAATTTTATCTCTTCTCCACAATAAATTCTCTTTTATTTTCTTTTTGTGAGTAACCAAACCACTTTATTTTTTAGGGTTATTCACCAAGATGTTTAAATTATTTATTTTATTCTAGTTTTATAATATGTAAAACCCTCAATCCATTTTCATTCATAAAAAATGACATAAGGATCATATTCTTCAATCTTTTTTTAAAACACCATGATTTTGATATGAAACCCGTTGCTTTTATTATGCATGGGTTTTTGATGAAATTTTTTATTATGATCTATATAGATCACATGAAAATTAATACATATTAAGGGTTCTCCCTAATATCACTCCAATTCGTTGGGTTATTAATTTAATCTCTAGAGATGAGATGTTTTACGATACCTTGGTGAATAACATTGGTAATTTTTATGACACCTCAATGAAAAACCTTGGTGATATGCTTATGAATGTATCAATTAAATTCGATAGCCACATTTACAAGTTATGATTGATGTTATTATTATTATGATATTCCTTTTTCTCATTCATTTATGATATTCCTCAAGTTATTATTGATAATTATCATGATAACATGTAAACGGTTTCCCTTGCTTTCCCTTTCTGGGCTTATACTCACCCTTTACTTTTATGTATATTCATAGGTTATGATATATTGTAATTATAATTATTATGAACCTATGAAGAATCCATACAATTTTATTAGAATAATTTTTTATGTTTTCATGTATTATGTACCTTATATCCAAGAAACTAAACATTAAATGGTACTATGTTTTTACTATGTAAATAAAACGTTATGTAATAAAAAGATAGAATGCCATAGTTAGTATCAAAGGATGGTTTAGTTAATTTTAGAAATTAGTATTTGAAAAATTTAGTAAGGAACTTATAGAAAAGTTAAAATATAGAAAAAAATCCAGGTATTTTGGTAAAGTATTACGTATGTGTTTTATGATCAAAGAAATCCCAGTCTGGATATGAACAAGTGGATGTGGCTCTGGCACATATGTACTTAGGGGTAAAAAATATGAAAAGGTGTGTCGGGCATGACTCGATGTTACCTGGTACATGAAAAAATGTCTTACTACACACTAGGTTTGACCCTCCTATGGGATATTTTTGGTTAATCACATGTTTTTTATGAACCATTATGAATGATATATAGAAAATGTAATTTCTATTAATGAGTAACATATTTAAGAACAAATTTTTAAGTCATAAAAATATTATAAAATTATATGATTATTAAAATAAACATGTTTCTCAAAATATTTTAATTCTTTTATAAAATGGTGGTAAATAGTATAAACTGTGTAAATGGTGAGTGCAATAGACCATGACCTGATGACCCTCTAATGGAATTTAAAATGGAAAACTTCATGAGAATGATAAATCGACTACTCGAGTAATAACCAATAACATGAATCAAGATGAGAGACCAGATTCACCTCGAATGGAACAAATTTTCTTTGAGTCCTTCATACACCAATGACCATCTTCTTTCAATAGATATACCGAACCATTGATTGCTAAAAAATAGCTAATATCTATAGAAAATATCTTTTTAGAACTCTGTTATTCAGAATAATAGAAAGTCACCTTGGCTATTTACCGCTTAGAAGGATAATCTAATCAGTGGTGGAAATTAGTTAAAAACATGATTCTAAGAGGGTAAATTTAATCTATGGAGTAGGAAGAGTTTAGTGGAACCTTTTAAAAAAAATATTTTGCTCGTTCGATGTGAATTAAAATGGAGAAGGAATTCCTAGATTTGAAGCAAAAGGATAATGAATTTGCGTGAAGCTATGAGATGAAATTTACAAGACCCTATCTCTATACCTATATCTTTGTCATTGATCCTAATGGAAAGGTTGATAAGTTATTCAGTTTACGAATACCCCATATATAGAAGGATCTAGCCAATCAAAAACTATGATAGCTATGAGGAGATAATGAGATGTTAAATGAAGGTTGAACTGGAGTTCAGTGAGATGTAGTGGTATCATAAATTTAATGAAAAGAAGAGATATTTAGAGCCAAAATTGGGGAGGAACTTTGATCATAGAATATGGGGAAAGGAAGTGAAACTTACCAAATAAAAAAATATGGTAAAATCACTCAGGTAACTAGTTGGTTAGGAGTGTAAAGTTTTACAAGTGTAGAAGAGATATCCATATTTCTTGGAACTATTTTATTGATTTGAATCCTCAACTTCTAAACACTAATGATAAGGAGAATATGGTGTATAATTAACCTGAAGTTTAATGCTTCAATAATGGATATATTGGAAACTTTTCTAATAACTATCCAAATTTGAAGATAGTAGAGGGGAATCACCATCAACCTCAGCATAGGCCAAGGGATAAAGGTTAGGATTTTTCTATCACGATGGCTGAAGTTGAACCTCAAAATTATTTGGTGGAAGGTACTATCATTGTTCTATAAAATATAGAATTTAATTTGTTTGAATTAGGTTCTAAACATTATTTTTTTCCTCCATGTTTTAAGAAAATATAGAATCAATCTATGAAATGATAGAAGTATAGTTATCATTCAAGACTCATAGATAGATTATCCAAGCATCAGCGGTGTGTAGAAATAATAGTATTAACTTTAGCGAGCATAATATCATCATAAATGTAGTAGTAATTCACATGATATAATTTAAAATTATACTAGGTATGGACTAAATCTTAAAGTATAATGCTAAGATCAACTTCAGAATCAAGGAAATCACAGTAGTATTTAATGGATAACCTACAATGTTATCTTCAAAGGAGGGATATCTCGACATGGTATTTGTGTAGAAGCACCTTCTGTAGAATTAATTATGGATATGATTAGTGAAGACAAATAATGAAATGAAATTATATGAATATAAAATGTCCACATAGTTCATAAATACATTGAAATATTTCTTGAGGAGTTACCTGGACCTCCCACAGAAATAGAGGTAGATTTATCCATTTAACTCATGATTGGATCCAAGCCGATATCAAAGACCCCCATATATAATGGAAAATGTGGATCTAGATTAATTAAATAAATAGCTTAAAGATCTTTCAGAGAAGGGGTTTGTCCAACCATGTATGTCTCTTTGGGGAGAACATATTCTCTTTTTGAAGAATAATGATAGATCAATGTGTCTATGCATTGATTATAGAGAACTTAATGAGATCACAATGAAGAACAAGTACCCTCTTCCAAGAATTGATGATTTATTTGACCAACATCATGTGACTCATTTATTCTCCAATATTGATCTTCGATCTATTTATCATAAATTCAGGTTAAAGAAACAAGATAGTCCAAATAATACATTTCTATCAATGTATGGTCATTATGATTTTGTTTTTATTCCCTTCAGCTTGACTATTTCTCCAGTTATTTTGATGGATTTCATTAATATATTCTTTAAGGGCTACCTTGATAACTTTGTGGTAGTTTTTATTGATGATATTTTGATATATTAAAAAAGTTGTGAGGAGTATGAGGATCATCTAAGGGTTATATTGAAATCTATAAAGAAGGATAGGCTATTTGGAATGTTCAGAAAATGTGAATTTTGATAACAACAAGTTTCTTTCTTTGGTAACATTGTAACCAATGGAGGAATCTTAATTGAACCTGCCAAAGAAATGGTTGTGGGGGAGTGTCCTAATCCTATAAAAATAACTTATATTGATAGTTTCCCTGGTTTGGTAGTATATTATAGAAGGTTTGTAATTTTTTTTGTGAATTTCTAAACCACTAACCAAGTTAACTCTAAAGGGGGACAAATTAATCTAAAAAAAGGAGTGTGAAGAAAGTTTACAAGAGACAAAGAAGATATTATTTACTACACCTATATTAAATCTACCCTCTATCAGAGAAGGATTCATTATTTTTATCAATTCACCTCTAAAAGGTATTAGGTGCATCCTCATGAAAAATGATAAGGTAATTTCTTATGAATCTCAATAGTTAAAGCCTCATGAGAAGAATTATCCAACGCATGAACTAGAATTGAATATGGTTGTTTTTTCTCTAAATATATGAAGACACTATATTTATAGGGATAAATTTGATATATATACAAACTAATAAAGTTTGAAGTATATTTAAAAAAAAAACAATTGATCGTGTGATAGAGGAGATGGTTAGAACTTCTCAGAGACTTGGATTTTTCAATCCATTATCATCCTAGAATAACAAACAAAGTCCCTCATAAATTAATTAGGAAAGAACTTATTGTTCTAGAAAGGATGAGGATTCAAGGATATCCTTTGATCAAAGATCTTGTAAAACTCGACATGGGAATCATAAGAGAAGAGATATCATAAAAACTACCCTAAATTATTTCTCAACCATCATTACAAGAAAATATCAAGAATGATAAAATAGAAGATCCTTTGTTTCAGAATAAGATAGAGGATGTGAAGAATGAGAAGTTTCTTGAGTTTAACATTGATCAAGAATCTGTATTAAAATTTCATACAAGGCTATGTGTTCCATCTATTCAAAAAACAAAGGAGCCGATGGATGAATTTCCTAGATCTATATTCTCTATATATCCTGGAATAAATAAAATATATAGGGACATTCATGATCATTATTGGAGGGATAACATGAAAAGTTATATTACTAACTACACTACAAGATTCTTGATGTGTCAATAATTGAAGGAAGAGTGAAAACTTACTAAAGGTGTATTACAACCACTATCCATATCAACATGGAAGTGGGACAATATCACTATGGATTTTTTTCATTGGTATCCCAAAAACAACAAAAGGAAACAATGCAATTTTGTTTATAGTGGACTGTCTCATAAAGACTGTCCATTTCATCTTTATTCAGGATGATTTCTATCTTGACCAACTTACTAAGATTTAAATAAAATAAGTATTGAGGTTGCATAAAGTGAAACTTTATATCATTTCTAATCATGATCCAAGGTTTACATCAAAGGTTTGGAGAAGTATTAAACATTCTATGAATATTTAATTGAAGTTAAGTACATCCTATCACCCCTAAACTGATGGAAAATCTAAATGGACTATTCATATACTTGAGGACATGATGAAAACATGATCAATGGAATTTAAAGGTGGATGGGATCAAAATATACCATTAGTTGAGTTCTCATACAAAAAAAATTACATTAGAGTATTAAAATGGAACCCTATGAAGATCTATATGGGAAGTAATGTAGAAATCCTACTTGTTAGGATGAAGATGGTGAGAGAAATATTCTTTGGCCTAATCTTGTGAAAGAGATGACAGAAAATTTTCATGACATCCAAAAGCACAAAAAGGCTGATCAAAGTCATTAGAATAGAAATGCTGAAAAATGTAAATGGGACTTGGAGTTTTATTTTGGTGATAAATTCTTCCTTAAAAATTCACCTTGTAAGAGAGACATGTGGTTTGGGAAGAAATGGAATCTGAGCCCCAGGTACATTGGCCCCTATGAAATCCTTGATCGCATAGGATAAGTGGCCTATCAGACAGAACTTCCACCAAACCTAGATCAAGTTCATGATGTTTTCCACGTATTTCTCTTAAGTAAGTACGTACCTCACCCTTAACATGTATTGAATTCAGTGGTGGTACAAAAGGAACATGAACTCTCTTATGAGGAGCAGCTGGTGGAGATATTATACTGTAGAGACAAGGTTTTATGAAACAGGACTACCCACCTTGTTAAAGTGTTATGGAGAAACCACAAATATGAAGAAGAGACATGGTAACCATAGAAAATAATTATCCAAAAGTACCCACACCATTTCTCAAATGAGGGAAATGAGCTAAATTTTCAGGGATGAAATTTCTTAACGGGGGAAGAATGTAATGACATTAACTTTTTGAATGATAATTGTTTCTTGAAAATGTGTGTTTTATACATAACAAAACTATATCTATTCAATAATTAAGTGAGACCTTTTGGTTTTTGACCATTATAAGACCGTAGGTCAATATGACCATTGGGAACTATACTCTTGATAATAATTTTAACATTATCATTAGAGTTTATAAGTAAAATTTTGACAAGGGAAAATTGATACAGAAAAAAATTTGATGATCTCAATTAGTAGATTCATTCTATTTGAAGCCCATCAGCTGAAACTTGGGAGGGATGTATCATAACTAGGATTCTATGTTGACCAATCCCATTCCAAGCTTCAATAAGTGAAGCTTGAATGAAATATCCTATGGGAGAATTTCAATCTAGTAGAGATTACCACTCAGTCGATGTTAGATGAGGCACCCCACAAAACTACCACCATTACACACCTTACTCTAAGGGAGTATGCGAGTGTAATAAGGGGTTATATGTGGAGTCCCTAGTTACTTAAAAGTTTAATTCCTTTGTATAAATAAAATTGTTTTTCCATAAATTATGATTAATAATAGTTTTTCTTAATAAATTTAGATGGAATTTGATAAATTGGTTTTTATTACAGAAATTTAACTTTTTAGAAAAGATATAATTATTATAATAAACTAGGATATTATGATTAATTCTTATTTTAATGAAATATTATTGTTAAAACACTTATTTAAAAATATTTTTTTTCCAAGTGTTAGAAATTTTACTATGCATTTTTCATCAGCTATTATTTTTAATAAATAATGTTTTTTTTATATTTATAGAATTATTATGATAAAAAATTATCATTTTTGAAATCATCATGTAAAAATTAGGTTGGGGTGAATTTATGATAATTTTCTAAAATATTTTGTTTCTTGGTGAATAGTAAAAATATAGTTTGAGTTTTTCTATAAGTTTAATGACATCACAATTACGTCATATTGATGTAATAATCAGTTAACCATAATCGATGAATCAAAATTTGTAATTATATTTATATAAAATATTTTAATATATTTTAATCAATTTATAAGTATATAATTTACTTTCCAAATTTAAAATGGATTCTTTAACATAAAAATGATATTTTGTTGAAACATTACTTTTCATTGAAAAAATAAGTAATATAAAATTTTAGTCACCTATTTTGGGATAAAATTACATAAAATAAGATCCAATTGTCTAATATTATAGAAAATACCATGATATTCCCATGGTTTTTCAATTACCACTACCTAGGTGTCCAGTGCCTTTATTTAGAAATTAATAAACAAATCCCCCACTTTTTCTATAAATACCCACCCATTTATCTATTTACTTTCACTACCTTTTTATAATACATGAATATATGATAGTTTTACCTCCCATGTATTCCTCCCAAGGTGTCCTTAAGCCCCCAAGGTCCCAATATTAAATATTTAGGAGTTACTCTTCAAGGTAAGGGAAATATCAAATTCTATTTTCCTTTCAAGTTCCCTTTCCATGTGGAAAGTATTTCAAATTCCCAAACCATGTTATTCTATCAAATTTAGTTTATCCCTATACTGTTTTAAGATCCTTTTAAGAATGTGATACTCTCGTACCCTCTCTTTTTACCACGTTTTCTACCTGTTATGCTGCTGATTTTTATTTTCTAAATTTCTCTCTTATCCATAAAAAATTCTCTTTTTTTAATACACAAAAATATTTATTTTCCAAGGGTAATTACTAAGATGTTTAATTTATTTATTTTATTCTAGGTTTGACATACATAAAACTCTCATTCTCTTTTTGTGGGTTAAAAATGACATAATGATAAGCTCTTTTTAAAACACCAAGATTTTGATTTGTAACCCATTGATTTTATCATCCAAGGGTTATTGATGAATTTTTTTATTATGATCTATGTGGATCAAATGAAAATTAATAAATATTAATGGTGAGCCCTAATAGTTCTCCAATGCATTGGGTATAGATTGGTGAATAAACTTGGTAATTTTTATGACACCTCGGTGAAAAACCTTGGTGATATTCTTATGAATGTCTCATTTATATATTTTGACCACATTTACAAGTTATTATTCATGTTATTATTATTATTATATGCCTCCTTATCATGAATTTATGATATTCCTAATGTTCTTATAGATAATTAGCATGATCACATGTAAATTGTTTCCCTTGATTTCCCTTATTGGGACTTATGCTCACCCTTTTCTTTGATGTATGTCCCCAGGTTATAAGATGAAATAACTATACTTATGATGAACCTATCAAGAATTCATTCAAGTGGATTAGAATAATTTTTTATATTTTCTTGTATTATGTACCATATTTTCAAGAAACAAAACTTTAAAAGATCTTTTGTTTACACCATGTAAATGAAAAGTTATATAATAAAAAATGGGATTCCATAATATAACCAAAGTGTTCCAAATAATCATCAATGTAAGATCCATAAACAATAAAATCTTCTATAAAAACTTCCATATAATTATCAAGGTACTCAGAAAAATAATACTCAACATACATCATTAAAAAGTACGAAGAGTATTACATAGACCAAAAGGCATCCTTATGTATGAAAATGTGCCAAATGGATTGGTAAATGTTTCCTATTCTTGATCATCAAGAGTTATATGGATTGAAAATAACTTTAATAGCCATCAAGAAAAAAATAATGGGACTTACCAGCCAGCCTTTCTAAAACATGGTCAATGAAATGAAAAGGGAATTGGTCCTTTAACATGGATTAATTCAGTCAATGGTAGTCAATATATACTCACCAACTATTTTCACACGTATTGGAACCAATTCATTCTCTCTATTGGACACAACTGTTATTCCAATTTTTTTGGGCATAATTTTCACTGGCCTAACCCATTTACTATCAGATATTGGATAAATGATCCCAGCAACAAGTAATTTACTGACTTCCAATTTTATCACTTCAAGGAGGGTTGGGTTTAACTATCATTGATCTTGATTTATGGGTTTAGCCTCATCATCTAAGAGTATATGGAGAATAAAAATAGATGTACTAATCTTGGTAATATCATCCAATTTCCATCCTATATTCCTTTTACACTCTCTCAAAAGGTCGATTAGTTTTTATTACTACTATATAGAGAGGTTATTGTAAATAATGATCAAAAATTGGTCAATACCCTCAATATTGGAATATTTTTAATTATATAGAAGTGGTTTTAATTCAACAACTAGTGGTTTTTGGATTTAAGTAGTGGATTTAGTGGGAGTAAGGTCCATGAAACTATCTATTTTATCATGTTTATTCTCTATGTAAAGAGAATAAATAGAAATGAGATTTTAAGAATCATAATCATAATGAACACACTTATCAATTAAATCATAAAATGTACACTCTTATAAACCTACACAACACTCAAAACATGAATCAAAACTCATATCATACAAGAGTGAAAATGAATAAAATAAATTATATTATAGGTCGAGGTGAGAATGTTGTGTGTGTGTGTCATTGGAGATCACTTCTATCGAATATCCAAGAAGAGTGGAGTTCAATTCAATAGTGTGTTTCATATCATCAAGAATATTAAAAAATACCTTTTCTCCGCCAAACTCCATGGATGGTGTACCATTATTAATGTTGAGGATCGTCTTTGCTGTTTTAAGGAATGGACTCCTATATATGAGAGGAGAATGTCCTTAGGTTCGGGAACCTTCCATCTGAAGAATGTAAAAGTCTATATAGAAGATGAGAACTTTAACTCTTACAAGGATGTCCTTGATCACTCCTGATAGGTGTTTTGCTATCAGTTGGAAAGTTGCACAAAAATTCCCATTGGTTTAAGATCTAAAACCTACAGATAAGTATACATGGAGTGAGGCATTACATTAATTGAAGCACCTAAATCTAGAATTGAATCAGAAAATAAGGTCTTTCTTATGGTGAAAGGTTTCAGAAAATTTCTAATATCTTTGAATTTGGATGGAATTTATAGTTGTATCAAAGATGAGACATTCCTTCCAAGGTTGACTCTCTCATCCCCCGTCATTTATCATCTATGGGTGAAAAGTTCTTTAAAAAATTTCTCACAACGAGGTATTTATTTAATTGAATTCAATAAAGGGATCTTAACTTTCACCTTTTTAAATGTTTACATTATTTCATTATCAATCACATTATCAAACTTTTCTTATATTTAGATCATCTTTGAGTGAATAGAAGAGGAAAGGATTGTTTATGGGAATCCTTAATGATAATGTGTTTACACTTTTTGTTTTGTTTTTCATCATTAGAATATTTTGTGGGTAGGGAAAGAGAGGTTTCAAGAGGGGGACATAACTGTTGGGTAGAATCAATGGAATGAGAAACTTATTTACCACTAAGAAGTGTTATGTCAAAAACATTACCATTATCTTTTGGATTAGAAAATTATTGGGTTGATATTTTTCTAGAACCTTTCATCTTTATCTCACCGATGGTATTTTCCAATTGTCCAACTTGAGTTTCTAGGTCTTGAATAGAAGATTGTGTGGTCTGTTGGGACTAGAGGTTTTGGGTTTCCAATTTCTTCACCGTGTCCTAAAATCTTGGTTTAAATTTGGTAGGAGGAGTATTGTTTCGAGATGGTGAACAATAAGAAGGTTGCATACCTTGAACTTTTTGATTCCATTTATGTTTAGGGTGGTTCGAGTTTCCTTTTTATCTGTACTATAGTTGTGCTTTCCACTCGAGGTTTGGATTCGACCTGAATGGTTCTTATTTGATGGGAGGTTCTTATTGGAATAGATGCCCAAGTAATACAGTTGTACACGACTCATATGAATCTTGAAGTTACTGGAGCTGGTCAAAATAATTAGTGTTATAATAAAAAATACCACAATTCAATAGGAAAAGTGGAGATTTTGAATTACCTTATTCTTGAGTTAATTTCCTTAAAAGATTATGCATCTCATGAAGTTTACTATCTACCTTTTGTTCTAGGGATGAATTACTTACCTCATGAACTCCTCAAGTGGGTGAAATTGCTCATATACCAAATTGTTGTGTATTTTGACCCATGTTGGATATTAAGTCATGAGTGGTGACATGAATTTTATCAAATAGGGACCCACCAGCCAAATAATCTATCTTACCACAATCCATGGGGATAAGTCCGTCATAGAAGTATTGAATTATCAATTTTTAAATTATTTGGTGGTGGTAGAAACTTGAGCAAAGTATTTTGAATCTCTCTCAATATTCATGAAGGGACACTCCTTGTGATTTTCTAATTCCATATATTTATTTTCTAATTGATACAGTTTAGGAGGTAGGGAAAAACTTCTCTAAAAGAGTTGTTTTAGTCATTACAACCCCTAATTGTGGTAGACAAATAACATAGTCAGTCTTTGGATACACCATCAAGGGAGAGGGGGATTAACCCAAACTTTATGAGGTCCTCAGTCACATTTTGGGGTTTTATGGCGGAGCACAATATGTGAAACTCTTTGATATGTTGGTGAAGGTACTCACCAATAATACCATAGAATTTAGGAAGGAGGTGGATGGGTCCAGATATTAACTAAAATTTGGATGCTTCATCAGGGTATGGGATATACGCAGGTTGGTACTCTACATACAAGGTGGTCAGTTCTTTTAGGGTCTAGTTATTTGTAACAATTTTTATGGGATTTTATTTGGTTCAAATTTATATTTTATAGGTTTTCATGAGGTTCTACAAGGGTTTCCTTAGGGTAACTTTATTTTACTACTCTAGATGATCTAATTTGTGAGTGAAGGGTCATTTCAAATTTTTGGGTCAAATTCAAGTAATATTTCTTTTCTAGATCTTTTCATGAAACGAATATGCCTAGTTGTTTTTTTAATTTTTTTAATGAATTATTAATAAAATTAAAACACTTAATAATAATTAATGGAGAAAATAAATGATATTACTATACTAAAAATTAGATTGAGAGAGAGATTAGGGATAGAGATATATAAGAAACATAAAAAAACAAAATAAAAAAAAACAATCAAAATGGAAGAAGGGATATTTAAAGGATAAATAAATAAAAAGTAAAATAAATAAATAAAATTAAATTAAGAAAAAAACGATTTTGTCTCCCAAAAAATGGTACCAAAATTTGATCACATTGTTGAGAACATCAAATTAAAGATTTAGTTTTTACTAGAATTTATACATTATAGAAGGAACAGTAGGTCATTTATTGATGAAGACTTCAACCATTAATTTAAAATAAAGGTTTTGATTATGAAAAAGGTGAATGGGATTTTGGAAAATTTGTGTTTTTTTATTTAATAATCCAACAGATAAAGCTAAGCAATACAAAAAATTGGAAGTTAATAGATTTGATTAAGCATGATCAACTCTGGGAAATATCATGATACTTATCCGTTATATCTTCAAGATATAAGGTTTATATATTTTAATACATTGTTTGTAACACCTATAACCATAATTTTACTGAGTTTATAAAAGATATCATTCAAATTAATACAAAAATGAAGCTTGAGATTTGTATCACATTTCTCTTCGGGCGATCATAAGGAGTTTAGAACTCTATGGAAGGGGAGGAAGCCATATATATAAATAAGATAATACCAAGATATCCAATCCAATAATATTTTCTATTAACACCATATAATAGGGGTGATGGGTTTTTTTATCTCAAATACATTATAATTTTCCACAAAAGAAGTCAAGTGCCTAGGGGAGTAGGTCACTATTCATGGAAGAATTTTCCCCCTTTATCCAGATGGTTGACTAATCAAAACATGTGAAAATTTCCAAAAATTTATTTGATAGGTAGTTCATTGAGTTATATATCCAATGCAGGTTTAATTCTCCCAATTGGATGTTATAGGGCCATGTTATGGACCAAATAGAGAAGGGTGGTCCAATCTGGCACACCTATAATTTCTTCATATTATAGACCCATTGTGGGCCTCCAAATGGAAAAATTAAGCTCCAAGGCATTCTAGAGAAATGTAGAACAAATGGGTTTTCACTTTACCACCAATTTTCATCCCAATTGGATGCATGGATTATCCACAATAGATATTGATGTCCATAAGTGCGCTCGGTCTCTCGTGTAGTTTGATTTATTTTTCTCAAATTACATTATGGGATATTAAAATCACCTCCCACTACTAAAAATTAAAAAAATTCCAATTTTACATCGATAAAAATTTAATTATTTAATCAAACATGAATTGAAATTTGTTATTATATTTTAAATTTTCATTATAAAATCATTTTAAAATAGTAGAGTAATGTTGGGAATAAATAGTGAATCGCTATGTGATCAATTTCTTCGATTAGATAATATAAATGATACAAACAAAGACATGGAATACAATGAATAAAAAGTAAACCAAAAAATATAAAAAAATGGTAGGGTTATACAAGGAAAAGGATAAAATGGGTGGTAAGAATCTATGTCGGAAGCATTAGTGTCCCCCTTGAATAGTTGGTGGTTGAAGTTATCCCTCCATGTAAATCGATTCTATAAAGGTGAAGGAAAGTGTAGGTTGATCAAATACTAAATTTGGTTCCATGGTTTTGGTAGCTATCTTGGTTGTTATAGTTTAATTTTAGGTACTGATCTGTATAGAGGCCATAAGTTTGATAGCTAGATCTATGAGTAAAACCTTAGGGGTATATGGAAAAGCAGGGCACTTAAATCGTCGATCCTGCTCTGTCAAAAACTCATGCCAGAAAACAGGGTATATAAGATTTGTAGTAAGGTTGACTGGGGTGGTCAATGGTGCTAAATAGGATAGTGTGGGAATTGAGGTTGAAGTTGGGCCTATAGTAGTAGGTGGTTGGTGGGTGGATGCAGAGGGTGGAGGTGTAGTGGAGAAAGAAAAGTGAACCAGATCAACAACAAAAATTCCAAAATGGCAAAATATTTATTGTTGTTTCTATATAATATTGTGGAGGATTCTCTCATGCCATCAGATGGCCTCCCAAACATCTGGATTGTTAATGGTAGGATGGGTATAAACTGATGTCGCCGGTTTGGTAGGGATAGGTGAATCAACATGGATAGAATGGGAGGATGAAACATCAGGGACAAAAGCCTCAACTGTGGACACAACATACTCTAGTGGCCAAGATTAGTGGTCACCCAACTTCTAGAGTAGCCCTATATTATGAATGATGAGGAGATATATGGACTGCATTAATTCAAGAGAAGAGAGGGACTGGAAGATATCTAAGATACTCAGGTGCTTGGCTAAGTAGGTGATGAATGATCCACCAACCAGTGTACCAAGATGCCTCTAGGCCTATCTCTCACAGTAGAGTCCAAATTGATATTCCATGTTCAAAACATGGGATCCCATGACTATTTAAAGGATAAAGACCTATGTTTGTGTGAAAAACCCATGGAAGTCACCTCATGCTATTCAGGAATAGGATAAAACATGATGTATAACCCGAAGCACAATACCCTTCAGTTGGGTGATCTTTTCCATGGGAGGATCATGGGTTATTGAGAGATCATAGGCTATACATGCCCTGATTTGAGTTTTCTTCATCTTGTTTGGATCAATACAGAGGGTATTATAGCTTGTAAAAGAATATAAATATAAAGAATACACCTCCAAGCCTACTTCAAACTCCTCTAGAGTCATCTTAATGCCCTCGTCTCCTAATCAAAGTGTGACGTGGATATCATCTAGATAAAAAGTCTTTAAATACTATAGTAATATATCAATGAAAATATTATCACACACCTTTATAATTTTCTCAAGGTGAATCTACATGAGGGATTCCATAACCTCCTCATCAATGAGGGTTTTTTGCAGAATGGTTAAATTCACCATTATTTTTTTAAGCATCAGCATGGATTGCAAGTGTTCCAAGCGTACCCAATGTCCTGGGTCTGTGAAAAAAAAGTAGGGATGGAAAAAGGTAGACAGATCCGTCACCTAATAGTGGTGGAATTTGGATACAGAGCCTGAATATGATGTATAGGCTTATGGGGTGGGATCCACTAGAGGTTGGGGTGAGGGAGAAGGAGTGGTGGGAGTCCGGGTTACATGTATGGAATTTGGAGGTTGTGAGTCATGACCCACACATTTTAAAGGGGGGTGTTCATGATATCATCTATAGAACATGGTTGTATGAGGGTGTAATAAGAGGAGAATGTAGGTGGGGAAGGTGAAGGAGGTGAGGAATGGGAGTGGGGGATGAGGAGTGGATCACGACATAAGAGAAAAGAAACAATAGGGGGGTCGCAGCCCGTAATCCCTAGGGTTTTAGATTAAATAAGAAGACCACTGATATTACTATGAAAATTTGGGTTTTACTCTATAGGTTTGGTAGAGGTTTTGATTTTTAACATCAAAATTTTACAATGTAAATGGAATTTCTTACATAGTAATATTTTATTTTATTTATTTATTTTTGAATAAAAGGAAAAACTTAGTGTTAGTACCCTAACTATCAATGATCCAAAATTCACTAAACAAACCTTTGGTTACCTCCCATTCAACACTTTATTTTAATTATATAGTTATACATCTCTTGATTTTGGTTAATTTGAAACAAAAGACATAATTTTCTTGAAAAGGATCTTGAGACATATTTTTCTTGAAAAGGATCTTGGGTTACCTCCCATTCAACACTTCATTTTAATTATATTGGTAGTAGTCTCCTTGGTCCATGAAATGGAATTTATCCTAGTTTATAAATAGGAAATTTTCATTATATAATTGAATAAATAGTTCTAAATTGAAAAGGAAAACATTGAATGATCACCCATACATAGACAAGTTATCCATGGAGACTTCTATAAACTCAACCATATCATGAAATATATGTGCCACACATTTTTTAAAGTTTCTAGTGCATTTAAAATTCCAAATGAAATAATTTTATAGGTTAAAGTTTTAAAAGGACATGTGAAAGTTGTTTTTTAAAAAATAATGTAGGTCGATAGGGATTTGATTGTATCTAGAATATCTATAAAAGAAACAATAGAATCATTCCCAACTAATTTATCAATAATCAGATCCATGAATGGAAGAGGGAAGTGTTATTTTTGAGTTTCTATATTTATATTACTGTAGTCGACACATACTCACCATTCAGTAATGGTTTGAGTTGATATTAATTAATATTCATTTTTTTATAACCGTCAAGCCTCCTTTCTTGGGCATGACTTGCAGCAAGCTCAACCACTTACTGTTAGAGATGGAAAATATAATACCCATGTAATATTTTTTCAAAACTTCATTATTAAAAAATTCCTTCATTTTTGGGGTGAGTTTCATCTGGGGTTTACGTTTTGGTTTAACACATTCTTATAGTAGAATCTTGTGGATATAAATCATGGGGTTGATCCCTTTGATATCAACCATTCCCTAGGATATTTAATTTTTAGGCCTTTTCGGGAATTGTATCTATTTCTCTTATTTTATTTGATTAATCTCCAAATTTATGATAACCGAAAGTTCATATTTAGTTTATAATAATGAATACTTCAATGTGTTTGGTAGAGGATTTAACTCTAAAGTTGATGGATTGATAACTATGGATACAAACTATGGAATTGTGTCTCTTGTAAGAGGCTAAATGTAATTCAACTCTTCATATTCACCAAAATAATATTCATTAGGATATAGAGTCTCTCTCTCATCCTCAATATACATGAAATCATTCTTATCATTAGTCAGAAAGATGGCTTGACAATCAAACAGGTTGCTAATTTTCAGGAAAAATTATACTAAATATAACACTACCTATTTGTCTCCAAATATGAAGATAAGTATATCTTTACTAAAATAAATAATTTCCTTACCAGTGGTAAGAAATGGTCTCCCTAAAATTATGGTAACATCTTCTTCATCTTCCATATCTAAGATTTGGAAATCAGCAGTTAATATAAACTTTCCAACTTTGAATAAAACATCCTTGAGAAGTCATCAAGGATACTTAACTGATCAGTTATCTAGCTGAAGTGTTAATCGATCTAGTTTTATATTTTCCATTCCTAATTTAAAAAAGACACTCATTGGAATTATATTGATACTTGTGCCGATATCACACAAGGATTTTTTGAAATGCACACCCCTGTGGTGTAGGGAATTGATAAACTACCAGGATCTCTCATTTTCAGTGGGAGATTATTCTGAACAACTACAAAGAATTATTTATTCAAGGAAATAACTTTTAATTCTTCCATATTCATTTTATTTTAAATAAAATCTTTTAATAATTTTTTATAAGTATAAATTTGAGCGATGAATTCTAAAAAGGGGATATTGATGTGAAGTTTCTGGAATATCTCCAAAAATTTCATGTAATGACCATATTTTTTCTTGTATCATTATATATAGAAAAGGAATAGGGGGTCTATATGGTGGTAGTACCACATAGTCAACTTCCTTGATGCGATGCTGTTATTTTTTATCTTTTTCATTTTTTTTCAAATTCCAGATTTTATTCTTTACCAGTATTTAGGTGTTATCATCACTGTATTTGATGATTATTGTAACAAATGGTTAAGGCTCTTTTATTTTATTTCCATTGCGTTTTTTGGATGTTTAAAGTTATTCTCTTTTACACTATAAATAACTGCAAATTTAGCCTCCTTTTTGGATGTGTATTACTATTACTAGGTAGTGTATTAGGTAATCAGTCTGTTAGGGTCTTAGAGATTTTCCATACTTGGTGATCGAGGTTGTAGAGAAAAGGTATTGTATTTTAAATATCTATCTCTTGATTTAAAATTAACTAATCCTATTTTGAATGAATACAGTAAGCATATTTTCAAGATTTGACTACTGAGGTGGAGCTTTTTTTGGCTACCTCGATGGAGCTTTTTGAATCTATTCAAGATGAAGTGGTGGAAATTGTTGATCCCTCGAAGGAAAGGGTTATTGTTGAAATAATTGTTGTGGTTAAGGAGATGAATTTTGAGATTTGTACCTAGGTGGTACCTAATTACATGGAAGATATTTTCCACCCCTCCATTTATAATAAACATGATTTTTTATAGTAGGTGTCGAACCAGTCCTTTTTGGTAAAATGGATGATAAAATTATTATGGTTGTTGAAACTGTTGAGGTTGTAGATTGTAATTTATGTAATTAAAATACCAACATTGAGTTTCTTCCAAGTCTTCCTGATAGTCTTGGTATGGGTGTGGTCCTCCACACATCTCAAAATTTTGAACCTCAATAGTAGGAGTAGGTGGTGCTGGTGTAGGAGAAGGTAGTTGCAACATTTCTAGATTTTTCATGAGGGATTCAACATGGGTAGTTGGATGAGTGTTTTCATTTAGTTCGTGAATTCCACATCATTGTGGTCCTTGATCACTTCACCAAATACTATCTTTGTGTGAGACCCCATCTAGAAGTAGTTGACCAAATTCTAGTGTCTTGATCATAAGTTTACCATTAGCAGAAACTTCAACTACTATGAATGCTACTGGTTGTAGGCCATGTAAAAGGTTTGGAGCTATAACTATTCATTGAGTCCATGACATGGAATCTTTTAGGTCAGTTCTTTGAAGTGATCCCAAGCTTCCCAGGATGATTCACCATTTACTTGGGTGAAGTTATGGATGTTATTCCAAATCATTCAAGTACATATGGGTGGAAAGTACTTACAAGAAATTTTTTCTCTAATTCATCCCAAGTGGTAATTGACTTAGCCAATCCTTGGTTCTATCGTGGAAGGATAAAGGAAATACCCTAAGTCTGAAACATCTAAAATGAATCCTTAGTTATGGAAAGTTTTGTAGACTATAAGGACATTGAATATTAGTTCATGTAGATTTTCAATCTGAATTCCATTGAATTTCCCCATATTTTGGATCATATGAACGATTTAATGTTTAATTTTAAAATTATACACATATATAGGAGGAAAAACAATTTTGGGTGTAAAACCACTAATGGATGGAAATATATAATCCATGATAGTTCTCTCCTATAGTATTGGTCTCTCTCCCTACATTTCAAGTGGAACATATTGTGTGATTTGAATATTAGGTGAAATAAGATTATTTTACCCATCCATGATTTAACAAAATAATTAAGAGATAAATATTTTGATCTTAGTATTGAACTCAAGAGTTTCTTGGTGTTCAAAGATAATTGAATGAGTCAGAGGGCGCTGAAGAATGCACTAGATGAATGGGTGTGAATGGTGAATCTAATCCGTGGATAAGAATTATAAAAATAGAATAAGGTGGATGTAAAGTGAGGCAATCCCAAGTTTTCACTAAAGGATAATATTCCAAAGAAATATCTATTACCTAACAACAGTTCCAAAAATTGACCAGATCGTGCAATGTCGTTGATTCCACACGGGCATGATCAGATTATAAATTTATAATAAACCCAACCAGTAGTATTTTTGGGGTTGATTTCCTAGGTAAAACTGTTTCTACATTGGTTACATGTATATTCAATATATTTAAAATTAATAAAAAATTATTATTATATATTGTTCAATTTTCTACATGGATCTAATGTAATAAAGTCATATAATATACATCACATTAAAAAGATCACAACAGTTACCCATAATGATAAGAACCTTGAATTCCTATGATGATATTCTTAAATATAGTTCTAATGAAAAATAAAGTACTATGATGGGACACATATTTTATGGACTATCAAGTGTGAGTACTCATAAGAGGATGAAGCTTCTTCTCATGAAGTTCACACTTGATAATCTCCAAGATGAGATATTATGAGAACATAAATCCAGTAGCAATTCGACATAATTTGTTGTCATTAGATATTTCTATCTGTGAGATTGTGTAATAGTCCTTAGAATATAAGATTGTCATTAATGAATTTCATGACTCACACACATATATTTTTTTGATAGAAACCACGCCAACATATGTTCATAGTGAGGTAGGGAACATTGGATACATCATGATTGACATGCCATTATAGGTAAAGTTAAGGAAGGATTTTCCGCTTCTATCTTTATGGAAGTTGATATCTCATAAAAATGATTTTAATAGAACAGTCACTTTAAATTCCATGGAAATAGTGAAATGATGAATTGATTTTAGATATTCGAAGGATGCTGTATCATGCATATAGGTTAGTGACATAGATGTGAAGCCTGCTTGATGAGATATTAAGATAATGGGATTATATTACACAGTGAGCATTCATATGTGGTTTTCGTCATTATGACATTAGGTTTCTTCTCTTCGGTTCCTTGATAGTTTTCTATATAGTAATCTAGAACATTAAGAAATACCACCTAATTCCAATGATAAATAATCTAGAGGGTCACACACTATTTATTCCTAATCATATCAATTAAATTCTATTTGAATTTAATTAATTTAATAAATATTATTCTTAGGACTGAGGGATATTTTCTTTACATTTTATTGATCTAAAATGTTTATTGATGAATGAAATATTTAAATTAAATATTTATTAGAGAGTTTAATAAATGATAGATGATTTCAAATAGACTAAGACTGAGTCCAATGAAAAATATTAATTTCAAATCTGGTTAAATAATATTTTTTATTGTGAATGTTGGTGTGCGCCACAAAATAATAAGAATAATAATAACAATAATAATATAATGTGGGATGGGGTTTATTAAGTATTATTATATTATTTAAGGAAATAAATGAAATTAAATAATTATTCTAACATAAACTCTAACTCTATAAATATTCCACTATTTCTATTGTGTATTACATTCCAAATCAAAACTTGAGAATCATTGGCCACAAAGAAAATCTCTCTCGACTCCTCCTTTCTCTATTCCTCTCAAGAATGAGAAACATAAGAGATATCCCTTAAAGATCAAAGGATGATCATTCAACACAAATAACTCAAGATAATCAAATCCTAATGCGATCAACCGGAGATCAATTTGAATTTCTCAGAGATCAAATGAACATGTGTGGATCATCACTAGATTAATTCTATCATTGGATCCTCATTGTGTAATGAAAACAATATGAAATTTTCCTTTTAGAAGATCGATATCTACACCTAATAAAGAATTCTTAGATTAGGTATTTATTTATTTTGAAAAAAATTAAATTAATTATAAATTTGATATGAAATATACTCACTCTATGTTTCAGAAAACTCAATATTAAAATAAGTTTTAATATATCTCCCACCCCCGCATGCTTACACTATGCCTGAAACCGACAAGTGGTATCAGAGTGTTCATATTTAAATTTATAATTATTTATTTGATTGTTAATCATGGTATAATTTTCATTCCATATAATTTTTCTTTATTCCAGTTTGAATTAACATGTTATCAACATATTAATCATGTTTGTTCAGAGTTTCTTTTTCTTAAAGGTCTAGGAACAAATGAATAATGACCAAAGATTCCATCAGGAACTGCTAAATTTTTGATCGGTAATACAGGGTTACGAGGTGTATAGCAAGAGTACATGTCGTGAACCCAAGTACACTTCACCTGACCAAGCTATTGGATACACGACATTCCATGTAGTTATTACATGTGGTGTATGCTGCATGTTGATTGGCCAACCTGTCACATGGTATGTTAGATTACATAATGTGTTTATGGATTAAATGATGTTTAGTCTACATGGGTTAGTGAAATAAATCGTGTAATCCATGTGAACATTATACATAGAAAAACCATGTGACACTGACATCCTGAATTATTTATGATATAAATGAAATGTATATGGTGTATATGTCATGTAGATCATCATTTCTCAAATCTGAAATACTTGAAGATCCATTTGTCAAGAACATAAGACACAAAACATAATGGATACACAGTGTATAACTTACTTGTAAACACCATGTGATCCCTCAAAGATACATTCCGAAGACCCAGGTGAGTATCCTAGGAACACAGAAGGAAGATACAAGACAATTAACTAACATGTACATGCTATGTACACTGTCCAAGTCAACACGCCGAAGCCCCATACATGTAACTCGGATACACGACAACCAAGGTACATAGCATGTATCTAGATATTACTCTCCATATAGTCTCCCAATTACTAGTAGAATTAAATTACATTAAATTTAAAATTGAAGCATTAAAACCTTACTTCTTTAAATGGAACCTTAAGTGTTTGAAAAATTCATAAGGGTTTAAAATAATTTTAAATGCTAAATTAATTTATTTTAATAAATTTCAAACTTTTGGTTCTTCCATTTATTTTTCCATTAATGATTTTATAATGGTTATATCCAGGATTATTTAGATGTTCATTAATATGAAAGGGAATTAATTAATTAATGAAAACACATTTATATTAATAATAATGAATGGATAAAGAAATGAATGTTATCAATTTAATTTTTGTATATGTTACATGTATGATTGTTCATGAGCTAGACCAAGAAAAATGTATGTGTTATCTATTTTTAAATTAATTTATTTTATGGATTTGAAATTATTTATTATTAAATTAAATTTTATGTCCCACAAGTAATCCCTCACTCCATTATTGTATAATACCTACATGTCAAAGATTATTTATGTAATCTCTCTTTCACTAATCCTTTGGTTCCCCACATCTTCATGGGAGTTATAAATACATTTAATTAAAAGATTTTCCCAAGGTGTATGGAGGAAGTTCAAGATGGAACCATAATGATGCCAACCCAGGTGTGACATAGGTGGATAGGTGGAATACTATAAATCCTACCATGATCGAAAACATGAGTTATTTCCCCTAGGTCATAGGTTGATTTATGTCCACTCATTAAATAAACCATTAGATAAATCTCATGAATGGTTCATTTAATTAATTAATAATTTTTTTCTATGTATTATTTAATTTTACACAGGCAAGACCACTATCACATAATGAATGAATTAATATGTGAAGATGGAATTTAAATAAATGGATTATGCCTAACTATTTTATCTAGTATGGTTAATTAATTAGGTATATTCCACTTAATATTAAAAATACATGTAAAAGATAAAACAGATAAAATTTATGAATAAATAATTTAAATCCCTCAAATATTTATTAATTCATACTTAGCCATATATAACTTGATTAGTAATAAAATCCTTAGAACTAAGTGTTTTTCCAACCCTCATTGGGACAATTAATTTTAATGCGGAGTTATTATAAAGGTTATAGGTTTACTTAACCATTTTAAATCAAGAGAAGTATTCATCACTTGACATTATGTTACTTGGGGGAAAGTGTTGGGGAAATCCAAGTCTGGATTTAATGATATTAGAGTCCACTCAATGGATCAAGGAGATATAAACCTATAGTTGGAAAACAATTTCCTACCTAAATACCTTCAAGTATCTTGACCAACCCTCATTGGGGTTATGTGAAGGGGAATATGGATCATTTACACTAGAACTTCCTGTAAACTAGTCATTTTGAGTTCAATAGTGAGGGAAATTGAGACTTGATAAAATGGTGGGAGATTTAATAAAAATCAATTAATATATTATTTCTCACAAATTTTTTAATCACGAAAATTAATAATAATATTCTCTTTTAATTATATAATAAAATTAAAATTTCATCATCCACACTATCTTTTCATTCTATATTAGAGAAATAAAATCTTCTTAATGAAAGTATAGCAACTGAGGCTTAACATACATAGAAATTACATAATTTTTTAATGAATATTAATTAAATTACAAAAACTAATTCTTGAAGAGTGTAATAGATTAGTTCCTTTGGAAACTTGAAAAAATAAACCCTGGTCCATAAGTGAGCTACAACATCTCCCACTATGTTCTTCACAACTAGCATCCTTCTTAGAAATATAATACATAATACATTAATTCTTACCCAAGGGAAAGGAAACAAAATAAAGGGTGAGCTCATATGATCATTAAGGGTAAAAAAGGGAGATACAAAAGCATAAAAATATCATAAGGGTATGATAATATGATCATAACATTTGAAAGGAATTCCCTGTATAACAAAGATCACAATATTGAATCATTGAATAAAGATTGGTAGTTCACAAGACTTGAATCATAAAAAAATAAAAGAACATGATCCATGGGAGAATAACATTCACATAAGGCATGAAATTTGTTGTATACACATAATCATATAAAATCATTTCCATATTGATCAAGGATCACTTCCAAGGCTATCATAGCAGAAAAAATCCTTTATTGTGCTGAGTTTAATCCTCGTTCCAACACTATCTTACTATAATAGGTTCACTCCCCATTCCAGGCATGTATTACTATACTGTGTCTACTTCTCATTTTATCCATGTCTATACCATGATATATATAAAACATTACCCAATGAATTTGAGGGTTATATATGTCCCACCCATCACATAATGAAAACAATATTTATCTGTTATAAATTATCATAAAAATTCATCATATCAAAACCCATGAAATGAAATGGTTATCATAAAAAATCATCATATCATAACATGTGGAAAGGATACAAGATTCATAATGATTTTATTATAGAAAAACCCATTAAAAGAAGTGATTTTCATAATCATTTCCTCACAGTATAACCCGTGGAAGAGAAATAGGTTTCATAATTATCGTACAATAAAAATATAAACTATTAAGAGAAATAATATTAATGGTATCCTTGGATCATATACCCAGTAATGCATAGCTAACACCAATCTATGTAATCTTATATTGAAAATAATTTTGAAATATCATGTAATTGTTTTTGAGGAAAATATTCTCTATGACTTTAAAAACACTTTTTAAAACATAAAACAAATTGAAAATATTTTTATTTAAAAATAACTTTGAAAAATTATAAAGGAAGATATAAAAATAATTTAAAACAATTTTTAAAAATAATACATTTTAAAAATAATTTTCTTTTAAAATAACATTTGAAACGTATAAATTAATCTTTGAAAATAATTTAAAACACTTTTTAAAACATAAAACATTTTTAAAATCCTTGTCTTCAAAGATAAACTTGGAAACTTATAAAGGAAGCTTTAAAAATTATTTAAAGAAATTTTTAAAACATAAATCCTTTTAAAAATAATTTAATTTAAAAATAAAATTTGAAATTTATTAAATAATCTTATAAAATTATTTAAAACACTTTTTAAAACATAAAACATTTTCAAAATCATTTTATTTGAAAATAACCTTTGAAACTTACAAATAAAGATTTGAAAATTATTCAAAAAACAATCTAACAAATAAAACATTTTAAAAATACTTATATTTAAAAATAAACTTAAAATATCATTTGAAACCATTTTTTAAAAGATTTTTATAAAATATAGTTTTTGAATAAAACATATTTTTAACCGAAGATATAAATAAAGTCATATTAAAAAAACATTTTATTAATAATTTTGTATATATAGAGCGGAAAAATGGTACCATTACTTGAATATATCATGAATAACCAAAGGATAATTATATTAATGATAATTATTGAGAGTTATATAATAATATTTCAACATTATATACTTAATCATAGAAACTCCCTATAAACGATGATATTGTAACATACAATCTTTACCACGCTTGTAACATTGAATCATAAGCCCCATGAAGGAATAAAACAAAATAAAACATAAAATTTCATGAGGATGAATAAATTTTGGATATTAAATGTACAAGGGTCTATATATACACCTTAAAAAATAATATAGGTGCACAACATAATGTACATATCAAAGAAGGGAAATTGAGAAAAAAATACCTAACTGCTTGTTAACTTTTGAACTGCAAACCCCTTGAAACATAGATCCTAAAATGGATATGTAAAAAAAAATATTTTTCAGTATAAAAATAATAATATAAATCCATGGGTATTATATACACCACATAAAATAAATAGGTATTAAATATGACATGTGTCCTATGGAAGGAAAAGGTGAGATAGAAATCCCTTACTTCTTGAGTATATTATGAATCGAAATCCCCTAAAAAAATAACATCGATGTAAACAATAATTATCATGAAATGAGGTATATTAATGATTTATAATTCCATAGGGAATTATATACACAACACAAAATAAATGAGTGGTGAATATGACATAAGTCTCCCAGAAATAAAAGTGAGACTAGAAATCCACAAACCTTAAGTGTTGACTTTCACCATACTCATTTATCCCTCAATATGATTTTTTTATTATTTTCAAGACACATTTAAAAGGTGAAGTTGGAACCTGAAATAAACCACCTAATTACAAATAAAAATAAACCAAAATTCAAATTTCAAAAAATCAGAATTCAAATATCAAATGTCAAAACATTAGTATGTGCCCCCTGGAATACTAGATCATGCTCGAGAAGCACATCCCAAAACCTCTTTGGAAAACTTTGCACCAAACTAAATTGGAGTAGAGATAAGGCGCCTAATGAAAGGGAAGAAATAGAAGTAGATTGGGCCTCACCAATAGGACATGCCCTATTCCAGGAAAATTATTTCATTCCTTAAAAACCACACCATGTGATGCTTCAATCACCGCCATAAACCGTTTCCCATCAGAAAAACCTATCACACCACTATTGACATATAAATATAAAAGATACTATTATTGATTAAAACAAGAATATAAACCACTAAAAATTTAACCTTAGAAACACCAAGCACCATAAGCATCACATATGTCAAACTAAAAAGATGAAAGGATTTGTCTTAAACCAAGCTAGAAACCACCACTGTGAATAGACATAAAAAATCAACCTCAAGAGAGAAGAAAACCAAAAATAGAAACTAGTGAATCCTAACTCTGAAACAAAGAAGAATTTATAGATTAATGAGCCATTAATTTGAAACTAATTCCATAATATTAGAGAACCACCACTATATTTTATGAATAATAGGTTATAAAATTGTAGTGAGACCCAAGGAAAATAACAAGATAAATAAGAAGAAGTAAATGTGAGTCATACTCTCAAGATCTGTCATCAAATCCACTAGAACAATCCCAAAACAACATAGAACACCAAAATACTAGGCTAAAATGGGGTCTTGTATGGTGATAAAGGTAGAAAGTGAGAGATTGGTTGTTATCAAGATCTTTGATCAAGAAACAATTTCAAGAACAAAACGCCCATAAAAAATGTAGAGTCGAACCAGCCGAGACACCCGATTCACTCCACCAACAAAAACCTAAGCCACATAGAACTACATAAAACCAGACCATAAGTGGAGTTTGGAATGTTGGAGTAGTTAGAAATAGAGGTTTTGGAGATCATACTGTGCCCATGACTATGAGAAACAAGAACATGAAGGAACGAGAAGAAGAATAAGAAATTCTAGAAAGTAATTGCTTTGTTTTTCATATATGTTTTCACTTGTTATTTTTTGTCATATTTCTTCTATCATGTTTTGATAATAATAATAATTTAAACCAGGATATAAATATCATATATATTTATTATATTTCTATTTATAGTAATTCATATTATTTAGTGATAGGAAATGAAATACACCTTTTATAGAGACAGTAGGCCATATACACACATGAAAACTGTTTATATTTTCTTATAATATTAAAATAAAAAAAATAAAATGATATATATTATCATTAAAGTATAATTATTATGACACATATATCACATATTTTTATTAGACTTGTCCTTAATACATTCCATGTAAAGCGTGAATGAATCACATCGCTTCGTCTGAAGTTACTCTGCCGTACATATGAAATACATCATCGTATTCCCATAGAATGGAAAGAATGAAAGTATGTGTGATATAATAATTCAAGAAGATTAATAACATCATAAATATCATATATATCATATATAAACTATAAATAAATCATTATTCCCAACCTTGAAAGGTGGAAATGGAAAAAATAATTACATCAGTTCGCGAGGCTGTAGTCCACCATACACACAAATGATGATCTCATAACCCATTTGATAAAAGTATGTGCAGTTATAGGTCATAAACTTAACATTAAAAAGATATTAGTATATGGAAGATATTTAGGTTTTTATATAATCATGGTATAAAACTAATTTAAGTGGTTTGAGGAAGAAATAAATACAAAAACACTCATTGATGAACATTACCTCTTCTTTGGGTATACTCTTTAGGTTTGCACAAAAAGCCTTACTTAGATGGATTTATACCCAAAATAAGTATTCTAGGATGAGGGAAGTGAATTTGAAATTTTTTTTGGGTAGATATTGTTGGATCCAAATGGGTTTATTGGTTTTATAAAGTGGTTAGAGTGAGTACCCTTTTATAGTTGAGGAAGGGTTTCATTTTTGTAAATACCCAAAAGTATTCACTATTGTGAGGTCTCCCTTACCTCATATAGATTAAAAACTAATTAATAAATGAGTTGAGAGTTATATTGGTCTAGGAAACCTAAAAAAAAACATATTTATATCAATTTATTCCTTAGTCCTTAAGTTTACTCAATTTTATCCATACAGTTTTTACTAAGGTAACTTGTATCCTTTTATTTACCTAGGTAATTTATACTTTAAGAATGAAATTTAAAAGGTATTTTTTAGATAATTTATACCTTATAATTATGAATATTAAATCAAAATTATTAAATAAAAATTCTATGTGTGTATAAAATTATTTTTAATACAAACATATTTAATGCCCAAAACATTGTTTCAACCTTAATCGTGGTAATTAATTTCAACTATTTTCACTAATAATTATGATAAAAAATTAATTTTAACTTATTATATAATATAAATGATTTAGATAAAAAATATGGAATCATTTTTTCCAAATTCCACTCACATAAGTTTCATAATATAATTTAAAATTAATCCCACACACGAGACCATAAAGTAGGTTTTTAAAGTGAAAATGTTCAAAAGTTTTAAAAGTTTTTATATCCATTTTCAATATGAAATTGATTAAAATGACCTAAATTTAATTAATATATGTATAATTGAATTAATTTTACCTATAAATAATTTAAAATATAATTTAACATTATAATAAATTAGTTAGGAAGAATGTTATTAATTAAAATTCATTATTTTTCACTATTCATTAAAAAATGAAACTTTTTAGAAAAAAACACAAGAATTATCCATAATATAATTTTGATATCTTTAATTACTAATTATATTTATTTTATCATTTTAATTTTACAAAATTGGATTTTTTTAAAAAAATAATTGCACCATAAAAAGGTGACAAAACTTCTTTTTATAAAAAATCGGTTTTAGTCGTAAAGTTGGATTTATTATTATTTGTTGTATAAAAAACATAAGATGATTTTTTTAAAAAAAATATTATTTACAATATATAATTTTTAAAAAAATATTTAACCAAAAGTGATTTTGTTAATTTATTGATATAAAATGCAGTTGTGACCATAAATGTAGTTTTTCAGAGAAATATTTCCCTTTATTTTCAAAAGGGTTTTATTTTAATTTCTAATTAATTGGTTGGAAAATAATTCATTTTATATACATGTTTAAAACATATTTTTTTAATTTATTTAATCCTATTTATAATCTCTATTACAATGGCTAGGTGATAACTATCATAATAAATAATAATATTTTAATTGTATGTCATGTTTTGTTTAAACTCAGTATTGCATGTAACACAAGATTAACTCAGTATGATATGTAACACAAGACAAAAATAGTATTTCATGTTATTAAAGATAAAATCAGTGTTACTTGTCAGTAAATCCAAAATAATTTTTTTGTTTAACAATAAATATAAAAAAAAATTAAATTCATTTAAAAAAAATCATCAAATCTCAAGGTGTTACACTCTACACCCTTAAAATGAATTTCACCCTCAAAATTAATCTTAGTCATCAATGTTTTAACATTTGAAAAATTAATTCATAGAAATCCACATAGTAAAAATGAATAATAAAACTTACTTTAAAAAATGTAAATTTGGAAACATAATGGTTACCCAAAGTAACCTACAACTAGGTATCTACATAAGTGAACATAAGTGAGGAGTGATGATTTGGGATTAGAAGAAAAACGTAAATAAATATAGATATTGATAAATATAACTAATCACAATAATGTGGGTGATTCAGATAAAGTTAATAACCACAAAACCATTCCCCAAATATGTGTGAAAAGGTAATTGCTATCATAAAAATGACAATAATAGGATTTTTTTATTTCAAGACCCTTTTCATAAAGCTAAATAATTTTCAAGAGAGTATAAACTTACTTTATTTTATTCCATTTCATCAGCACAATATCACCCTATGGTTATGAGTTGATCAATTTATACTTCTTCTCTTACTCCATGAAATGAAGCTGAATTTTTTATGCTTGAAGCACTAATGAATCATAATATCCATAGATATAATTATAAGTTATTACGCATATATTTTATTATCATAAAAAAATAATTATCACAAGTTATCCAATATGCATAAATCTTCATATAGTGAATTAATATATTAATATCTAAATCATCATTCGAACTTCAAATTAAACCATTCCATAAATGGTTAGCATGATGACCCTTTGAAAAGAATAAAATCACAAAAACTTTAGAAATAAGATCACTGAATTTCCAAAATGAACTTATCATTAATCCCCATATACTATAAAGTGTCTATTTATTGTCACATACCAACCATGTGATTAACTTCATCATGTATTCTCTTAAAATATGGTAATAACCTAAATTATCAAAGAACCTTAATGAAAATATTCACGATTCTTCATTCCTTGAATAAAACCATAGATTAATGAATATATTCCATAGATCCAATAATGTTGTAAACTCTATCAATGATAACATACAAAACTTTGTCAAAAAATAATTTATCAGTTCTGAGGTCATCAATACTATTCAACATATTCTTTAAAAATTTTAATGAAAAACTTATGCTGAAAAATCCTTATATATTTTATAATTATTAAATTATGATACATAGACACTTCAATTACTCCACCTTATCCTTAAGCCATTAACTAGGATTCATTGTATTATTCCTTAATACCACTTTACTAAAGTGTGAAATATGAATAATGTCTTAACATTCATAAACCTAAATTTAATCACGATTCTAAAAAATACTATTAGAATAACCCGTAACTTTTTTATGTCATTTTTAGTCTTCTCATCATAAAAAAAACTACTACTCATACAAAATTGTTAATTCTCTTGACGAGATTTCCCATTAGGACATAAATTTTCATAATGTCCATATTTTTTACATTTAAAACATTCATCCATTGATAATACCTTTTGGATACCAATATACTATACATTTCATTAACTAAAATCTTTATTTTTTCTTTGTAGTTACTTTTTTTATGTACTTTTATACAATAAAAACATCTTATTATTCCTATAAGGCATCTACTTTGGTGTTTCTTCCCACAATCCCAACATGTAAGAAACTAAATCATCTTTCCTCCATGGTCTCCACTATGTGAAATCTTAGATAAATATTTCCTTCTCTTCTTTGTTGATTTTGAGATTTATTTGAGGTATACATTGTTTATCATGTTTTGTGAAAACTGATTAGGCTTAATCACAATTTCCTTCACTCTAGTCATCATCCCATTTGGATACTCATGAGAAAATTATCCATCACATTCAACATTAAACTAGTTCCTTCTAGTTTTCTCTATTGACTAAAACCAAAAATCATAGTGTGAGAAACAATTATCATAGAGGAAAACCACATAATCATGAAAAATCACTTATAAGGTTTCTAAATAAGGAAAATTTATTTTAAATCTATGACACCTTAGGCTTAAACTAGGTCACATGTGATAATAATTTATTTAAATCTTTCAGGATGGTTCATAAATATTTTTTTAATTTCCAAAGAATTTCTTTTATGCGTGTCAAACTAGGTGTGCAGCAAGGCCTGTTGTCCTGAACCAACTTCTGATTGAGTCTAGATCAATACAATTTTTTGAGGATGTTACCCCTAGGTATATCTATGCTATAAACAAATACACTTGTAGTATCCAGACATGTATGTAATTTCTTGGAAACCACTCAATCTATCCTTTACCAAAATTCCAGTACATTTTTCTATACATGTCCCATCCTTAGAATTATCCTTAGACATGTCCTTGGAGATCTCAATAGGATTTTCACATCCAATATTCCAAAGGTTAACTAAAACTTTGCTCTAATAAAAACTATAACAACCCACGCTTAACATATATAGACATTACTTCATTTTTAATGAATATTCATTACATTACACACACACACAAACAAGGACCATAATAGTGTAGTGTATTTGAAAACTTATAAACATAAAAACTAGTCCATAAGTGATCTATTCCATCTCCCACTATGTTATTTACAATTATCACCCTTCTTATAATTATCATACAAAATAAATTTCTTCATAACCTAGAGAAATAAAACATAATAATGGGTGACCTCAGCTGCTTAGTAAGGGAAAACATGAGAGATATGTAAGCATAAAAAGAGACTAAGGGTAATAGAACATGATCATAACATTTGAAAAGCATACCCTACATATCAAAGATAAAAATATTTGAGTAATGGAATAAATATTTATAGTTCATAAGACATGAATCATAAGGAAATCAAAGAGCATGATCTATGAGAGAATAACATGAGCATAAGTCATGGAATTTTTGGAATACACACAAGAATATAAAATAATTTATATATTGGTCAAGTCTCACTACCAAGGCCATCATTTTAGAAAACTTCATCTACTGTACCGAGTACACTCCTTGTTCCAGTCCTATCTTACTGTACCAAGTTCACTCCCTGTTCTAAACATGTGTTAATGTACCAAGTTTACTCCCTATTCCAACCATATCTATCGCATGAGATATATAAATCTTTACTCAATGCATTGGAGGGAGATATAGGTCCCACCTATCTCATAATGAAAACCATATCTTTGTGTTCCACGAGATCATAAACATCCATCATATAATAAACCATGAAATGAAATGGATATCATAAACAATTAATGTGGCATCCCACCTTTTTTTATAACATAACTTTCATTACATTACACAAAACTGAGGATATTTAAGGTTTAGTGTCTTGGAAACAAGGAACATAATACATGAAAAAAACATAAAAAATTATTCTTAAACACTTGAAAGGATTCTCCTTAAGTTCATCCTAGGTTTATTACTGCATCTCATAACCTGGGTACATACATCAAAAGAAAGGGTGAGCAGAAGGCCCAATAAGGGAAACAAGAGAAACATTTTACATGTGAACTTGAGATACTTCAATAAGGTCATGAAAAGAACTTTAAGGCATGAGAGAGAAATCATGAGGCATATCATAATAAAAATAATGTTTTTCATAACTTGAAGATGTGGCTACAACACTTAATATTGAAAATAATTTCTGTTTCACCAAGGTCCATCCCCAAGGTGTCATTAAAAATTACCAAGGTTATTCACCAAGGCGTCGTTAAAAATAGTCATCTCTAGAGATTAAGTCTTTACCCAATGCATTGGATCACTATCAGGGTGCACCCTTGAAATGCCTTTATTATCATGTGAGCCACATATATCTTCATCAATCATTTCATAAACAACCCATATAGAAAAAAAGGAATGAGTTTCATTTCATAATCATAACGTTTAAAAACTGCTTTAAAGACATGATCTTTACGTCACTTTAAACCCACAGAAAGGGAGAGCGGGTCTCATGTATGTAAATACCAGAATTTAAAATAGAAAAACTTGGTATATATGTTAATACCCCTATATAATATATAGATTTAATTATTCACTTAATAAAATAAAAGAACTTTAGAAAAAGAGAGTGACATTTTGAGATGGAAATTCTGCAGCATAACAGCTATGTTTCGGGGTTTTAGAAAACATTGAAAAGAGAGGGGACATGGGTCAAACAATCATAAATGACCCATAAAACAGTAGAGGGACTGAATATGAAGGATATATGAACATCTTAATGAAAGTTTAATGATATACCGTTTGAAATGAAAAACATGGAAGGAATACAAAAATTAGATTTCTCTTATGAAAATCCGGCAGCCTAACGACGTCACTTAAACTTCAACAAAAAATGATTTGACAAGATCAAAATAGGGTCTCTAATCATATGAACATAAGAGTTAAATATGATATATATAGAGATAATACCCCAACATAATTAAAAATGAACTTGAAAGACTTTACATGAAAGAGATTACTTGAAAAGAAAGAGAGAGGTCAGATCTCTTACCTTAAACGTAACTCTTAAAACTCAAAGGTTGGGACCTTGAGAGGCTTGAGGGAACCTTGGGAGGACTACTTGGGAGGTAAGGAGACCATAACTTCGTTGAGGATAGTTTTTGAGTATAATGGATGATAAGATGGCTTGGTATTTATAGGGAAAGTGAGGGGACAAGGCTTTAATGGCCAAGGGACACCTCATTGGTGGTATTGGCAAAACCATGGGCTTGCTCATGGTATTTGCCCATGGTATTGCCCACTTGGGACACCTCACACAATAATTCATCTCCTTTAGTCTACCATACCTTAAAATATCTCATGACATCATCATGACACAGTTATGATGTCATTTAACATATCGAAACCCTAAAACTGCATTTTTACTATTCACTGAAAATTCATCTTTCTCAGAAAAATCCCAAAAAATTACCATAACATAATATCGATGCTCTGAGTTCAAAAATAAAGTCCATTTTATAAAAATATTTTTCTAAATATTTTTAATTAATTTTCTAAATAAAAAACACTATTCACCCGAAAAAACTAATACTTGATTAATAATTTATGAAACCGTTATTTAACCATTTTATTGAATCACATTACTTAATCAAGGTGTTTAAATTATATTAAAACTTTCTTTAGGTGAGATTACTAATCCATTTGGTCACATTAATAATCCTAAGCATAAAATCACTATTCATAATTTACTATTCATCAAAAATTAAGTTGATCTTATTAGACTCCAAATTCCTTACTGAACACTTTTGCAGAAGACCATTTTTTGAAAATAATTACACATAATTAATTATTTAAGGTTTACATAAATATTTTAAAATATTCCTTTTTTAAAAATTCATCAATAAAATACATCCTAAAATTATCCGGACATTTGAAATTTCACAAACATCACTAAAGGAAGAAATCTCAATTTATTCATCCCAAAGGATTACACAAAGAATCTACGGTCTCTTCACATATCCCCTTATAACACCAGCATATGACCTAAGTGTAAGATGTGCTATGGTGAGGGAATCTGAGGGAGGCTCAGATAACATTTCCCTAGTAGTAATCTCTACAAACTTGAACTTCTCCCGCATGCGTTTCCGTTCAAGCTTGACACACTGGAGTTCGGCTTGAGCTTGGTCCAAAGCGAATCCCTAAGATTCCACCTCCTTCCCAAGATCTGATAAGTGGGCTTCATAAGGTTCGAGTCTACTGGATAAAGCCATCAAATCCTCTTTCTGCATTAACCATTAACATCTCTATTAAATCGTTAAGAGTAAGTTAATATACTATTCAAAAATTTTGGGTCATTACAATTAATCTTATTATGACCTATGGAAAATAGATAGGTTTCATAATCATTTCATCATAGAATAACCTATGAAAATAAGTGGGTTTATTAATAATTTCCTCATGGTATAACTCATGGAAGAGAATCAGGTTTCATAAACATCATATAATCCAAACATAAACCATTCAGATAAATAATATGAATGGTATCCTAGGATAATATCCCTGATAAGTAATACATAACACCAACATATGTTATCATAGATGGAAAATTACATTGAAAGATCATTTAAAAGATTTCTTGAGGAAAACATCCTATCAACCTTGAAAAAAAAATTAAAACAAAAAACATTTTGAAAACATTTTTCTTTGAAAATAACTTTGAAAAATTATAAATAAATCATGAAAATAATTTAGAACTATTTTTAACATAATGAATTTTCAAAATTCTTTTATTTTAAAATAAACTCGGAAACTTACAAAGGAATCTTTAAAAATAATTTAAAATAATTTTTAAAACATAAAACATTTTCAAAATCCTTTTATTTGAAAATAAACTTTGAAACTTATAAACGAAGATTTCAAAATTATTTAAAACACTTTTCAAAACATAAAACATTTTTAAATTCATTTTCTTTGAAAAAATACTTTGAAACTTATAAAGGATGGTTTGAAAATTCCTTAAAACACTTTTTAAAACATAAAACATTGTCAAAATAATTTTCTTTGAAAAGTAAATTTAAAACTTATAAAGGAAGCTTTGAGAATAATTTAATTTTTTTTTAAAACTTAAAAAATCTTCAAAATTCTCTTATTTGAAATTTACTCTCAAATATTATTTAAATATTTTTGAATTTTTTTTAGAAAACATGGTTTTGAAATAAGTTATATTTTCTACTGAAGAGTGAAATAAACTCGATTTTTCTTAAAAAAATTTTATTAATATTTTTAAGTAATAAAAAGTTTTAAAATGGTAACATTACTTGAATATATCATCAAAATACAAATGAGAATAAAATTCATGATAATTTTTTATATTTCGATCATATTATTTCAACACTTGAGACTTTATAATAAATAATCCTAATAAATGATAATATTATAACTTAAAATATTTTCCACTTTGGAAATATTGAATCATAAGCCCCATAAAGTAATAACATAAATTAAAACTTAAAATATCATTAATATGGATAAATTAAAATATTACATGTAAAATGGGCTGTATATACACCTCATGAAAGAATATAGGTGCACAACATAACGTACATATCAAAGATGGTAAATTGAGACAAAAATCACTTACCGATTTTATAAATTTTGAACCATCCATAAAACTGAGATCCTAAAATAGATATTTAAACCTAAATATTTTTCATTATAATCATCATAATTTATATTCATGGATAGTATATACACCACATATGACAACCCATCTTTTATTACAAACTTAAACATGATTTATTACATAAAACTTCACTTGATACAACAAAGAAGATCGAAAGGTTTAGTGTCTTTGGGGATTAGGATCATTACATAAAAACTTAAAACATGAAATAAAACATCTTTATTGAAAACTTCCTGTACATGACCACTACATTCCTTCGTACATAGCATTGCATGGGATAACCTGAGGACATTCCTAAGAAAAGGGTGAGCTATAAAGCCCAGAAAGGGAATACACATGGAATAACATGAGGAGTAAAATACATGTTAGACATTAGGAATATCAATATAGCACAAAATAAACATGAACATAAAGGAATGATAAAGCATGATAATCATAACATGGAAATGTGGCAACAACACTTAACATGGAATTAGCATGAGCCAAGGCTCACTACACATGAAACATGAGTAAACCCTCATTGCACATGAAGCACGAGTAAAGCCTCATTTCACTTTAATTAGCATGAGTAAACACTAATTTCACATGATGTATCATGATACTATACTTTACCCAATGCATTGGAGCACTATAAGGGTGCACCCTTCTTAAACATTTCATTTCATGCATATGTGTGCCACATGGATCATAAAACATGGATTCATTAAATATAATCATTTATTCCACAATAAAGTAATTTGGAATTCATAAATGAAACTGTATAATCAATAAGTAAATTTTCATAAAGGTGAATACCCTTGATGTAGAAATGGTCATGGTATTTACTACACAAAGGCAGTGGCTTAGAAAATCGGTGCAATTTCGGCAGCGTAACGGCGTGACATAAGAATTCATAAAAATGGTTGATGGGAGAGAAAAGGGGTGTATCATAATATTTACATGAAATTTACAGTAAGGGGGTCATATATATACATGTCTAAACAATTGTAATGGAATTTAGATTCATGATACAAAAGTATTGCTTGAATGTAAATGAAGAGAGAGAAGTTCCTTTAGGGATTTTGACATAGTAACGGGTGTACATGGGAGGCATTTAATGAGAGAGAAAGGGGTCTTCCATCATTAAAACAATAAGATGGAAGTATGGGGTAGGTGAAAAACCATACCCCAACATTTATAATTGAAATTAAAAGGTCATAACAATATTAAGAAAATTGGACAAAAAAAGTGAAAGGAAGAAAAAACCCTTACTTGGAAGTGTGCTTCCAAAGGCTTGAGAGAGGCTTGAGAGAGGCTTATTTGGAGATTGGGGCACCTTGAGAGGATTTTAGAGAGAGTAGGGCAGAGGTTGGACGATCTACAAAGGCTTTGAGTGAGTAGGAAGTGGGAGCTTGGGTGTGTTTATATAGGAAAGGTGAGGGAATTCTTTATTATTTAGGTTTGGGACCCCTTATATTAAATTAATCTAAACCAAAAACCATCCCATGGTTTTTTCCCATGGTTTTTGGAAAAGGGAAGAGGAAAAATATATTTTATAAGGACAAATTCCAAACTTCTTAAAGTAATAGGGTTGCTTATGTGGAGGTGAGTCACACTCCCATGGAAAACAATTTAAAAAGACAAGATGTTTAATAAGTCTTGAGGGGTCCATTAATGCTTTGAAAAGTAAGTCAAACAAACCCAAAATCACATTATTTTAATGTTAAAACATATATTGGCCAAACATAAATATTATAGTATTTTATTACATCCCTATTGGGTCATTATGATGTCATAAAACACATTATATATTTAAACGGTATTTAATTTTTTACCCAAAAATTTGACTGTCTCAGAAAATTATGAAAAATTCACTGTTGGATAATTTCGACATCCTGATTCCAAAAATATCATTTATTTTATCTAAATAATTTTCTAAATATGTGAATTTTTACTTTTAAAATAAAAACCGTCATTTATCGAAAATTCATGGGTTTTGACAGAAATGACTTTCAAACCTTAATAAAAATTATAATTGAATTCATAAAATTATATGATAATTTATATATAATAAAAATTAATTTAATAATAATAATAATAATATTTTATTAAAATATTATGTAATTCAAAAATCCCTTAATTTAATAAAATATAATTCTTAATTAAATAATAACTAAAAACACTATTTTTAATTTAAAAACTATTTACAATGTATCAATAATGACAAGAAATTATATTCATTATTATATAAAAAAATAATGTACATGAACATAGTACTATAGATTAGTTACATAACCCATTAAACCAGTCGCATAAGACCTAAGGGTAAGGTGTGCGATGGTGACAGACTCTTGGGGTGGCTCGGATAACATTGCTCGAGTGGTAATCTCTATCAAATTCCACTTTTCCCGTAGACGGTCCCGTTAGAGATTGACATGATGATTCTCATCTTGGGATTGGTCAAGAGCAAAGCCCAACAACACCATCCCTTTTCCGAGCTATGAAAAAAGGGCTTCATATGGGGCAATTCTACTGGATGAGGTCATCGCTTCCTTTTTCTGAGTAAATTTGGATTTGTTAAAGCCCTATATTTATACTAATCATGTGATCACTGTTCAATGGATATATTAGCAACAGTCAAAATTCTTAACATAAAACCAATGAAGTTGAAATTTTATATAAACATAAAGAGACATTTAATTAGATCAAGAGGGATTTCCATTAATGGAACTTTGGGTCATTACAATATTCCCCCCTTAAGAAATTTCGCCCTCAAAATTTTCCTTTTCCCACACGAAAACAGATGTGGGTAACTCAACTTCATCATTTCCTCTGACTCCCAAGTCGTTTCTTCAAACTTGTGGTTTCTCCACAACACCTTGACGAGGGTTATTGTCTTATTTCACAGAAATTTTTCTCTACAATCTAAGATCATCACTGGTTGTTCCTCATAAGAAATATCATCCTCCAAATGTACCACCTCAGAAGAGAGTACATGTGAAGAGTCCGGTATGTACTTACTTAAGAGGGATAAATGAAAGACATCATGTACTTTGGCCATGGAAGGTGGAAGTGCTAGTCGATAGGCCACAGCCCCGACATGATCAAGAATCTCGAAGGGGCCGATGTACCTTGGACTTAACTTCCCTTTCTTTCCAAACCTCATGACCTTCTTCCATGGAGATATGCGTAGAAAAACCATGTCTCCAACTTTAAACTCAAGGTCTCATTGACGATTATCTTCATAACTCTTCTCTCGACTCTGGGCTGACTTGATATGCTGTTGAATGGTTTTCACCTTCTCCACCATTTCCTCAACCATTTCCGGTCCAAGAAGCTTATGTTCACCAACCTCATCCCAACACGCCGGTGTTCTGCAACTTTTCCCATAAAGGGCTTCATATGGTGCCATTTGGATGCTCGAGTGGAAACTGTTTTTATAAGAGAACTCAACCAGAGGAAGGTGTTGATCCCATCCTTATTTAAAGTCCATTGATCATGCTCTCAACATTTCCTCAAGTGTTTGGATAGTCCGCTCGGATTGGCCATCAGTTTGAGGATTACAGGCCATACTGAAGTTCAGTTCAGTATTCAGAGCATGTTGCAGACTCTTCCAAAACATAGAGGTGAATCTAGGATCTCGTTCAGACACAATAGACAGTGGTACTCTATGTAGCCTTACCACTTCCCTGATATATATTCATGCCAGTTGATCCAATGAGAAATCCTTCCAAATAGAAATGAAGTGTGCAGTCTTTGTAAGACGATCCACAACAACCCATATTTCATTGTTGCCTTTGGATGTACTTGGAAGTCCGGTGACAAAGTTCATGGTGATTTTCTCCCATTTCCATTATGGTATGGGAAATGGTTGCATCATCCCCTTAGACTTCTGCCTCTCTGCCTTCACTTGCTGACACACCAGGCACTTTGATGTATATTCAGCGATCTCCTTCTTCATATTATCCCACCAAAAGTTTTCTCGGAGATCTCGATACATATTTCGGATCCCTAGGTGAATAGAGAAATTTGAACTATGTGCATCATCCAAAAGTTCCTTCTTCAGATTCGGACTTGATGGAACACATAGTCCTTTCCCAAACCGCATAATTCCTTCTTCATTAAAATTAAACACCGAGGATTTCCCTTTTTCGATAGCTTTCATTTTTTTTGAATTCCCACATCATGCTTTTGATCATCCTTTAACCTTTCCAAAAGAGACGGTTGAGAAATCATTTGTGAAAGGATTGATGATGTTCCCTTATTTATGATTCCCATGTCTATCTTCATCAAGTCTAAGAAGATTGGATCCATCTCAATTATCATCATTGATAGAATCGCTGGGTCCTTTCTACTTAGGGCATCTGCCACCTTGTTTGCTTTCCCAGGGTGGTAATGGATTGAACAGTCATAATCCTTGATGAGATCTATCCATCTTCTCTGGCGCATATTAACCTCTTTCTATGTTAATATATATTTAAGACTCTTGTGGTCAGTATATATATCACATTTCTCTCCATAGAGATAATTCCGCCACATTTTCAATGCAAAGATCACAACCTCCAATTCTAGATCATGTGTTGGATAGTTTCGCTCATGGAATTTCAACTTCCTTGAGGCATAGGATATCACTTTATCATTCTGCAACAGTACATAGCCTAATCCCTTATTTTAAGAATCACTAAATACCAGAAAAAGTTCCCCACTTGTGGGCAATGGGAGAACGGGTGCAGTGATAAGACTCCTTTTCAACTCCTTAAAGCTTTCTTCGCATTCATCACTCCAATAAAACTTTACTCCCTTTCGAGTTAGCTTGGTAAGAGGGTTGGACAATCGTGAGAAATTTCTCACAAATCGTTGATAATATCCAGCTAACCCCAAGAAGCTACAGATATCTGTTACCGATGTTGGCCTCAACCATCCCTTAATTGCATCTGTTTTGGAGGGGTTCACAGATATCCCATTGTTTGTGATGATATGGCCTAAGAATGATACCTCCTTCAACAAAAAATCACACTTTCTGTACATTTTATAGAGCTTCTCCTTGCGCAAAGTCTCTAGTATAGTTCTTAAATGCTCCTCATGATCCTCCTTGGTTTTGGAGTATATTAGAATGTAATCTATAAAGACTACCACAAATTTGTCGAGGTAATCTCTAAAGACTCTATTCATCAAGTCCATGAAGATTGTTAGAGCATTAGTGAGTCGGAAAGGCATTACTATGAATTCATAGTGCCCGTATCTTGTACAAAAATCAGTCTTGGGGAAATCTTCCTTCTTCACCCTTACTTGACAATATCCCGACCGCAAGTCCACCTTGGAGAAGTATTGTGCTCCACGCAGCTGATCGAGCAAGTCATCAATTCGTGGGAGAGGATACTTGTTCTTTATCATGATTTTGTTAAGTTCACGATAATCGACGCAAAGCTGCATTGACATGTAACACCCGAGACTTTTATGTTATATAAATCATCAAAGGAATCTTTTTCTACACAACACTTTCTTGGCTTGCTTTACACGCAATCACGACCTTCCTCGATAGCTTGCGTCGTACGCAATACCGAGTTTCACTAAACAACAATATGCTATTAAAACTAGCCGTTATGAATAGTAATAACCACTTTTTGAAATTTTATAAATTTTATTTTTTAAAATGGACTTCATTTTTGGATTCGGAATACCGAAATTAGCCTAGGGTGAAATTTTGGTATTTTTCTGAAAACATTCAATTTTTGATGAATAGTGAAACCACTAAGTGGTAGGTTAAAAAATGAATTTTGCATAAAACTTAATTTTACCGCTTCTGTGAATGGAATTTCAAAAATCCGACAGACACGGTTGATATCAGTAAGTAAAATGTGGTTCAATGAGATAAAAATAATTTTTTGGGGAATAGTAACTTTTTACTTTTTTTTACCGCGGTTAATAATAAATAGGGTAACTAAGGGTAAATATGATATTAATATTACCCTAACACATGTCCTAATTCTATTGGAAAAGTTTAATTCGACCAAAAACAAACTTAGGAATAAAAATATGACCATTTAGGCCCACTTGGGTTAGATTAGGACATTTATTATTAATTTATTTAAAGAAGGGTTAAAATAGTTAAAATCAAAGTTTAATAAGTAAATCATTTTTAATATGGGGTTATACATAAGATAAATTAGATTGTAAATATTCATTAGAAAGCTAAAAAGATTTCCTACATGGCGGTATTTTATTTGTAATTTTTAGACATCAAATAATTTAACTTGTTTATGACACAAAGATGATGCAGTAATTATCTTATTAATGAAATATTGACATAATTGATAATATAAATACCAAAATAAATGTAATTTAAGACTTTTTATGAATTAAAATAATTTTATAGGTTATTATGATATATGAGTGTTGATTTAATCAACTTGTTTCGAACATATAATTCTGTTATGACTTTCACAAAAATCATATATCAAATAGTGTCAAAATTGACACAAAATAGTTTTTAAATCAAATATTATATTATTAATTGTTATTTTATTCCTAAAAATATAAGGTTCGGCAAAATGACTTAGATAAGGATATATATATTAATAATAAACAACTTGGGGTTCTTTTGGCATGTTATAGTATGTGTATTAACCATATAGTGAAAGAAAACAAAAAGACATGGTAAAAGTTAAATTATTTAACTTAGAGTTAAATCTAATTGATAAGGTTAAAATAATACCCTAAACTTGTTTAAATCCTATTGGTTGATAGGATTTCGACACATCCCCACTTTAGCTTCGAAATAAGACCCTTTGGAACCATTATAAACCGATTTTGACTTTAATATAAAATAATATTTTGAGATATTCCTAAGGTGCCCCTCTCCTCCCTTATAAAAGGGAACCTCCTCCCCCTCCTCCTCACAACAATTTGAGCACTCAAGCTCGGCCAAACCCTGACATTTTCTCCTCTACACTTCCCTAGAATAATCCTAGAGGTCCTGGTCTTCTTCAAAGACCAATCTTAGTTCCCTAAGTGGAGGATTCAAAGAGGCATTCCAAAGAAGAGGTAATATCCATTACCGATCTTTTCAATTTCTTTCTTCTTCAACTTCTTCTTATTTAGTTATTTCATGATAAAGTAATAACATCAGTATTACTTACATACTTATATGTTATTATAAATATGAAACAACCCTAATTCACCTTCTATCCATCCTACGGAAAAATGAAATCACCGCGCGTGCGTACGTACGGAATACCGTCTCCACGCCGTGGTGTAATCTATTTTCCACCATCACTTTACAAGGATGGGTATAATGGTGTAATGAGTAACTATTTATGATTATTATAAAGTAATATTGATACTGAAATAATATATATATACTCCAATACAATTCCACGATCATAGGAACGATATCATCACTCGTGCGTACGTACGGAATACCGTCTCCACGATGTGATGCGACTCGTTCTACATGATCATCATTACATAGTAATTATATAAATGAATTGAATGAATAAATATTATATATGTTACACTAATACCATTCTGGATATAAGGTATCTATAACCTTAAAAGAAGAATAAGAATTTATTCGGCAAAACACGCATAAGAACAAAAGGCAATAAAGACCCGAGTAACAAGTAACAATGAAATATTACTAACAAGAATCTAAAAATATGACCATATATGATATCATATCAATATGTATGATTCTGGAATAAGTCAATAACATTATTTAAACCATTATACAGGAGCTTCGGACACGTACAAAGCAAATCGGACCTAAGGTAAGGGAAATATCACAATCTCACTTTTATCCGAGATTGTTTTTACTTTG